>JABWPP010000050.1:107580167-108277667 GCA_016920855.1 Puya raimondii | reverse complement strand
ATAATCATTCATAATGTTATACATTAATAATATAAATATATTATACGATATGGATTCGTGTCGTGATTAATCGTTTGATATGTCAGTATGTATACGTACGTATTAGGTATATATGGCCATCCTTTCTCGAATTTCGATAGAGGGATTCCAGCTACTGACGCAACGTAGTCAACTCTATTCGTTAGAACAGCTTCCATTGAGTCTCTGCACCTATCCTTTTTTATTCTAGTTTTATACCCTTGTTTTCCCAAAATAAAGATTTGGCTCAGGATTGCCCATTTTTAATTCCAGGGTTTCTCTGAATTTGGAAGTTACCACTTAGCAGGTTTCCATACCAAGGCTCAATCCAATGTGTGTGGGGTATTCCAAAAAAGATTTTAATCCCAAAAAAATAAAAATAAAAATTTTGCCTTCAGGCTTGCAGCCGCGCGGGCTGGTCGGCCTGCGCGCGCCCGCACCGCAGAGCAGGCCAGGCCGTGCCAGCGCTACCGCAGCGCTGCGGGCCGGGCCGGGCTTGCAACTCGCCCGCCCACGCCCTGCAGGTCGTACCCGCGCGCGACGGGCCGGGCCAGACCAGCAGCCCGCCCGCCCGCGCCATGCGGGTCGCGCCCGCGCGCGGTGGGCCAGGCCGGGCAGGCAGCTCGCTTGCCCGCACGCTGCGGGTCGCGCCTGCGCGCTGCGGGTCATGCTCGTGCTCGGTGGGCTGGGCCGGGCAGGCAGCCCGCCCGCCCGCCCGCCCGCCCCCCCCCTCGCGCTGCGGGTCGGGCCCGCGCACGGTGGGCCAGGCCGGGCAGGCAGCCCGCCCGCCCGTGCGATGCGGGTCGCGCCCGCGCACAACGGGCGGGCCGGGCCGGGCCCGCAGCCTGCCCGCTCGCGCGCTGCGGGTCGCGCCCGCACCCGACAGGACGGGCCAGGCCTACAGCCCGCCCTCCTGTGCCCTGCGGGTCACTCCCGCGCACAGAGGGCCGAGCCGGACCTGCTGGCCCGCCCGAGCCGTGCGGGTTTCCCCCTCGCGCGGATCGGCAACAGTTTTTTTTATGTTGAGATAATGCACAAAGCGAAAAATATAACAAATATAATTTTTCTTTTAAATCCTAACCCGCCAATGTGGACATACCATATGGCAACGGTACCAAATCGATTGAACTCCTTCAATCGATCACGCTACGACTCCTCGCACCAACAACGCCTCGAATCCACGAGCGTCCGCCGAATCCTCAGCCCTCACACGAAGTCCACGCGCAATCGCTCCGTCCGGAGCAATAGAACGATAGTTGGTGGTGATTTCGATGCTTAAAAATTTATAAGATATGAGAAAAAACCTTCTAAGAAATCATCAATTTGATTCTTAAGATAATATCTGGATTAAAACTCCAAGAATCAAATTGATGAAAGAAAGAAAGAAACTTATTCTTGAAAGATGAAAGAAAAGTACCAAAACAAATTTCTAGAGTTTTCGAGAGCTATTCTATCTTAACCACATTCTAGAGAGACCCTCATATCTTATTTATAGGCTCAGAAGATATTAGAATTAGATTAGAATTGAAAAACACGATTTTGAAAAATTCGCGACGGATTCAGGGTCCGGACCCTTCATCAGGTCCGAACTTTGAAGTTTTCAGAGTATCAAAGTCCGGACTTTCCCTCAAGGTCCGAACCCTCCCTGCGTGACAGCAACAAAGGCTTATGGGGTCCGAACATTGCAACAGGGTCCGGACCTTGAAACTTGGCTCCAATTTTGTAGATTTCAACATTTTGAACATATTCTAATGTCTTCCAAACACTTATAACTTATGAAGAAATCACCATTAACTTTATGTAATCATACCTGGGGGCCGTGAGCTTCATAAATGAGCCTTTGAGTCTTTGAACTTGATGTCTTCTTCTTCAACCCCTGAAGACTCTATACGACTCCACGAAATTCGCCAACATAAAATCCATAACAAGGATGATAGTGGTCCCCTGGGGGTTGAGTGGGTGGTTGGTTGAATTGTATAATCTAACGGGTGGAAATGGTCAAAGGGTGGATCTAACGACAAAAAACTTACAAGCACCAAATGCTAGGTGCTTTTAAAAGCACCATAACCGGACTATATATAAATATATATATATATATATATATATATATATATATATATATATATAAAAAATTGAGCTCCTATGCTTTTAAAAGTACCAAATCATTGGTGCTTGTAGGTTTTCGACCCTTAGATTATGGGATGTGCGATTAGGATGATAGTGATCCCATAGGGTTGAGTGGGTGGTTGGTTGAATAGTATCATCTTGAGTGGGTGGTTGGTTGAATAGTATCATCTAATGGATAAAACTGGTCAAAGGGGTAGATCTAATGGCGAAAAATTTGCAAGAACCAAGTACTTGGTGCTTTTAAAAGCACCATAGCCAGACTTCTACACACACATACATATATATATATATATATACATATATATATATATATATGTATATATATATGTATGTATATATATATGTATATATATATGTATGTATATATATATATGTATATATATATATATGTATGTATATATATATGTATGTATGTATATATGTATGTATATATATATGTATGTATGTATATATGTATGTATGTATGTATGTATGGGTATACATATGTGTGTGTGTGGTGTATATATATAGAGAATCGGACTGGAATTCTATTGATAGCACCAGCCCAGTTTGCCACATATTTTATAGCAGTTAGATTGCATCGAGATTTGTGCGCCCTTTAATTCGAATTTTGCGCAACGGCTCCATTTGAGAACCTCCGTTAGATCTCTCTCTCTCTCTCCTCTCTCTCTCTCTCTCTCTCTCTCTCTCTCTCTCTCTCTTTTCTTTTCCCTTTTTCTTTATTTTCCTCCATAGAACCTATCTCCTACCTCACCACCAAACCCTTATACCCATTTCCCATCTCAACATTGAATCCCTCTCCCGTCTCTTCCCAAACCCCAAACCTACCTTATCTCTCCCTGTCTTGTTACGGCCTTTTTGTTGGCGGATTTCGTAAAGTCATGTGGAGTCTTGAAGGGTCGAAGAAGGCGACGTCAAGTTCAAAGGCTCAAAGACTCATCTATGAAGCTCACGGCCCCCCAGGTATGTTTAATATAGTTAATGGTGATTTACACATTTATTTAAAGTGTTTGGAGACATTAGAATAAGTTTCATTTGTTAAACTTTTATAAAACAAAAAATTTTATTGTTACGGGGTTCGGACCCTGAGGCAGGGTCCGGAACCCGTAAGCCTCTCATGCTGTCATGCAGGCAGGTTCCGGACCCTGAGATAAGATCCGGACAATGAAACGCTGGAGAGTTTCAGGGTCTGGACCCTGATGTAAGGTCCGGACCCTGACCCGTCGCAATTTTTCGAAAACACATTTTTTTCGATCCTACTCTGATTCTAATGTCTCCTAAACCTATAAATAAGATATGGGGGCTTCTCTAAACCGTGCCTAAGAGAGAATTTTGTTTGTAAACCCTATAAACTTGTTTTGAAGCCGTTCGTTCATCTTTTCAAAAATAAGTTTCTTTCTCTCTTACATCAATTTGATTCTCATAGTTTGAATTCTGAAATTTGCATGAGAATCAAGTTGATGATTGCTTAGAAGGTCTTCTGTTATATCTTATGAGTATCTAAGTATTGGAATCACCATAAACTATTCTTCTACGAGCTCCGGACGGAGCGGTTGCGCGAGGACTTCGCGTGAGAGAGCTGAGGATTCGGTGGACGCTCGAGGATTCGGGGCATTGTTGCTGCGAGGAGTCGCAGCGAGGTCGATTGGAGGAGTTCGATCGATCGGGGACCAACGAAGGCGATCTACTTCGGTCTAGGGTAAAGGTTGAGTCGAGGATTCAGTAGATCACCTTGTACTTTATTTTTTCTTAGTGAATTTTTCGTGTGATCGGTCCCGTGGATTTTTTACTCCTCTTGAAGTTTTTCCACGTAAAAATTCTCGGTGTGTTGCTTTAATTTTTCGCACTTAAATTTTATTGCATCGAGTTGGTTGTTTTATTATTTACACCTATTCACCCCCCTCTAGGTGTTTGTTTACCTATTAGATTCTTGGAACATCATAACTCGAATGTCTCTCTGTGACACCCCAATAGTCTCACATCGGATGGGAACAAGATTGTGATTGGGTATATAACAGACTACGAACCCTAGTAATAATAACTGGGCTTAAGCATTTTGGGCTGGTGGTTTAGGTCCAACGAGTTATTACTGCCAGCTAGTCAGGTCGTTACATTTGGTATCAGAGCCGGTTCACTAGCCGAAAGTATGAGATGAGTTTCGACTAAGCCAGGGTCGGAATGACAGGCTAAACCAGGGTTGAATGACAGGCTAAGCCAGAGTCGGCATGACAAGGCTAGGAGGGTGAGAAACCTTAGGTTGGTTTCTCACCCTCCTTCTCCACGGGTTGGCACGCGTAAGGAGGCAGGTCACGGTGCGACGTGAGGACGACATATCTAGATCGTATTAGCGGTCCCTACCGCGGTTCATCTCTTTTCATTACTTAGCAATTAAAATAAATGACTAGTTCAGCTAGATGATTACCTTTCTATGTTGCATAATTGATGACTATGGACACGTATGGATTCGTGGATTTAGTTTCTATGATTATGCATGTACGATGTGGTTGTCTTTTGGATATATGATGTTATGAATTTTCGTGGTTTTATGGCATCTGGATTTCTATCCCTCGTGGTTGTTGATTTTCAAAAGATTATGTTTCCATGTGGGAAACAGTTTTCAAAATTATTTTGAAGTGATTTTCAGTTAATGCTTATCTAGAGTTTAAAAACAAAGCTTCCGGGTGGGGAGCACATTTAAATAGTAGAATGCTTGTTGTATTGTGCATCGCATCATCCAGTGCTTAAGGAGTGCTTAGAGACATGCGTCAATCCTAAGGATGACTAACTATATAAATATGTATCGAATTGATTGTTTGTGGATTAATGTGAATGTGGGTTGTGAGTTGTGATCGTGTATCTTGTCGTATAAAGATGGTACACCGTGTAAATACAGAAAAGACTCTATCCATGAGGACAGAAGAAGTCTGTATTTATGGCGGGTCTGTATGTCAAGTGGGCTAGGTTGTTTCAAAAAAAAGAGAAAAAATTGGCATATTTTTCTGCAAATCTGATTCTAAATAGTACTTTTTAAATAAAGCCCTCTCTAAAACGGCCCCGGGGCGTGACCGATTAAGATGGTATCATCTTAATATGTCACACCCCGGGGCCGTTTTAGAAACCAGAGTTGCGAAAAAATGTGCCACTTTTTTTTGAAACCTGTCTGGCCCACGTGACGTACAGACCCGCCACAAATACAGAGTTTCTTTGCCCACGCGGACAGAGCCTCCCCTGTATTTGCACGGCGTACCACTCTTGTACATCAAGATACACGATAACAACTCACAACCCACATTCACATTAATCCACAAACAATCAATTCGATACATATCCATACAACTAGCTATCGTTAGGAATGATGCATGCCTCTAAGCACTCCTTAGGCGCTGGATGATGCGATGCACAATACAGCAAGCATTCTACTATTTAAAAGTGCTACCTACCCAGAAGCTTTGTTTTTAAACTCTAGATAAGCATTAACTGAGAACCACTTCAAAACAACTTTGAAAACTGCTTCCCACGCGGAAACATTATCCTTTGAAAACCAACTACCACGAGGGGTAGAAATCCAGATGCCATAAAACCACAAAAATTCATAACATCATACATCAAAAATCACATCGTACATACACAATCATAGAACTAAATCCACGAATCCACAATCATTATTCATGCATTATAGAAAAGTAATTATCTAACTGAACCAGTCATTCATTTTAATTGCCAAGTAATGAAAAGAGATGAAGCGGGTTAGGGACCACTAATGTGATCTAGCTATGTCGTCCTCACATCGCACCATGATCTGCCTCCTTACCCGTGCCACTTGCGGAGAAGGGGGGTAAGAAACCAACTTGAGGTTTCCCAGTGGGTACGACAAAGCCATGAAGGCAAGCCATATTCACTGGAAAAGATATAGTGAAGATAAAGTATATATGAATATCGAGAGAGGAAGTAAACTACATAGCAAAGTAAACAGTATGATGACATAGTAAATAACAAAATGCCGCTAAAGTCCTGTCCAGTATATGCCTCAAAGGACGAAGTCCAAATCCTGTACCCAATCTGTAATCTGCCATATTGGCCCGTTGACCTCAGGTGAAACCTGTCACTAAACCGCACTGACCTGATCAACGCACCCAACTGGACGACCTATCCGGATAAGTACACCCCTGGTCGGTGGCCAAACCGACCTGGTGTCAATGAATACACCCAAGTGCCGTGACGAATCATGCGAGATGCTTAATATAACTACCGACACGAAGCCGATGTCTTGGCTGAAGCGAGATGCTAGGGCGTATAGAGGCCAAACCTCGATCAACCAGATCAAAACACAGCAACGAAAGAGTCGCTATGTTGCCTGGACCTAAAGGTCCGAAAATAGTCAAGTAAATGAAAACTTGCTCTACATGTCCAAGATCGACTACCACTATGCAAATAACAAATAGGAATAATGCTGACATGTAGAAACAAATGTAATAAATGCAGTAAGATAAAAGATAGAAGACAGTGATGATATGGTCTCACCGACTATCAGCTCGAAGCACCCACCTCTACAGTATGAAATACCCGGGCCGTCGATCCTCTACAGATGCTTCTCGCTATCACCCGGACCTATGCACAGTCCAACACAAAGCTGTAATTAGCCCAAACCCGCTAATTACCCAAAAGCCTAGGGCTATAAGTGAGTCCAACTAATGAACAATCGGGTTTCCAGATTCCGATCGACGGTCACCGAAAGATCGTCCGATTATCGCACGGACTCGTTAGAATGTCACCCCAACCCACAGAGTGTCCCGAAACAAGTCCCACACATATCCTACCTCGCCTCTATTGCAAAGCATCATTTTAATGCCATTGGGACAGCCGCACAAGAAGTGCGCTAAAACGGAAAGTCGGGGATTCAAAAACTGCCATTTTGACTCCCGGCATACCGTATTTGGTCCCGGAGCCAACCATGGCCTTCTTGCTGCAACTCGGGGTTGTCAAACCTCCCACTAATGACTAGCAACTAACCCATTCCTTTGCTACGAACAGCAACCGCTCGCGTGATACGAAATCATACCCAAAATTGCTCGAATTTCACGTTTTAGGGCTCAGTTAAGCCCCAAGGTGTTCTGAAGCACTCCGGAAGTAATCCAACCTTACTTAGTATCCCAGAACACTCACTTTTGGGTGTCAGAATGGCCGCACACCATTTGGTGCACATGCAAGTGTTCTACAGTGGATTTCGCCGTGCTCAGGATCCTGGTTGTTGCTGTTTTGGCTTCGAAATCCCCCGATTCGTCATTTGCTGGTCCGTAAGTCCCAACAACTTATCGTAAACTCGCCAACGAGGTTCCACTATTGCTATGACCAGCAGCGACACAAGCTCCACTAATGAAGTCCAAATACAATGCTCCACTAATGAAGCCCAAATACAATGCTCCAACAACACCAAAGTGTCGTTACGTGTGCCGATAGCCACAATTTTCGAACCATATAAGATTCCCAGGCTTTGGACAACATATAAGAGAACTCTAGGCCAAAAACCACACTGCCCAAAGTAGCCATGATGCAAAGGCATCACTGTGACAAAGCTTCAAACACAGAGTGCAAAACAACAACTAAGGGCAAAGTTTAGAGGTTTATCGCTGATCCAGCGACTTCGAAAGCCCTACGAAGGTATGGTCCGCACAGTATCGATGTGCTGAACACCGCGCTCACTATCCAGAGGGAAATCGGGCACCATGGGGCATGAAACAACAACTTGAACCTCGTTTACAAGCTTGCTAGAGCCGAGCAGTCCCAATCTAACAAGCCAGACCAAAAACACCAGAATTCAGGTGAGCCCACTACAAATGGCCAACAAAAGTCCTTGCGAACCTTACCCAGCCTCCTCGAGGTACGGACTAGTCGGACACGAAGATCGGGCTCTAGAAAAAGCTAAGCCCGATGTCGCCGTGCCGCAGGATTCTTGCCGGCTTGATACGGGCCCGAGCTTGGCCTAGCTTGGCGGAGTTCAAGCGATATGACCCGCCTACCTTCAGAGGTGAGGCCACGGACCCAGTGGTCATGGAGGAGTGGGTGGACACTATGGAAAAGCTCTTCGAGGACCTGCTCGTCGAGAAGCACGAGCGGGTGCCACTGGCGGCACATTGCCTTGAGGTTTGGAGCGCATCTGGTGGAAAGGTGTGTGACCAGACCGTGCGGTGAACGATCCTTTTCCCTCCTAGGTGGAGTTCAAGTAGAAATTGTTTGACGCTTACTTCTCCAACAGCGTTAAATAGAAACTCGAGGATGATCTCAAGAACCTCTGCTAGGGCAGTAGGATAGTGATGGAGTACGAGCGGGAGTTTTTTCAACTCGTCAACTGCATTCCTTTCATGGTTCGGAGCGAGAGGCACAAGTATCGGATGTTCGTGGATGGCCTTCGACCAAACATCTACTAACTTGTATAGCAGGCGGATCTTAAGGCGTTCCGAGAGAACATGGACCGCGCCACACTGGTGAAGCGCGGAGCTACTGTGATGCACGCCGAGCACAAGAGGATAGACAAGGGCAAGGATAAGAAGCGCACATACGAGAATTTCAGGAGTGGCCACTCTGGCAATAAACGGCCACCCAAGCATCCCAGGTCACAGTCGGAGGCGAGGAGCGCCCTGCGGCATTCCAGAAGTAGAGCATCGGGGCCTGTGTCATCTGCGGCAAGGTCCATAAGGTCATTGAGTGCCCACAGCGCCATAACTACTGCTATATGTGCGGACAACAGGGGCACCTTCGAGCAAACTGACCCAACGGGCTAGGCACCGCGTCCATAGCAGCGTCTACTTCAGCTACCCCACGGTAGAATCTTGGCAGTGCAGCATCCTTTGCGTCTAGGCGCCCCTCGGCATCTCGCCAGGAGGAAGGGGCGCGCCAGGCCACCGACGGACGTGTCTATGCCATGACTCGCCAGGAGAGTGACTAGCCAGCCGACGTCGTCGTACGTATAAGCTCTATGTTTGGCATCCGAGCTAGAACCCTTTTTGATACTAGTGCATCTTATTTTTTCCTCGCATGCTCTTTTGTACGAGATCATGGTATCGTGACGAGCCTGTTGGGCACCGTTCTTCAGGTGCAAGTACCCGGAGATACCATATCAACGGGGGAATACGTTCAGTCGTGCCCGGTACAGTTGGACGACCGTGTATTTCTGGCAGATTTGGCACTGATGCCACTCAAGGAGTTCGATGTGGTGCTTGGGATGGACTGGCTCACCAAGCACCGCACTACTATTGATTGTGAGCAGCGGACAGTGGCCTTTAGCACACGGCGAGGCAGTCTGTATTTATGTTGCACGTAAGAGCATCTTCTTCTCCATGATTATTTTCGCTTCCCGGGCCAGGCAATTGATGATCGGTGGGTGTGTGGCTTACCTGGCTTCGGTAAACCGTGCCAACCGCATAACACCGACATTAGAGAAGATTTCGGTGGCTCGAAAATGTTTCGATATCTTTCCTAAAGAGCTACCCGGAATGCCTCCGAATCGAGAGATCGAGTTCGCCGTGGATATTCAAGGCACCCTACCGCATGGCGTTCGCTGAGCTCAAGGAGCTCAAGGCTCAGCTCGAGAATCTTCTGGCTAAGGATTTTATATGACCCAGTGTGTCACCCTGGGCGCACCGTTCTTTTTGTCCGAAAGAAAGATGGGTGTCTCCGATTATGCATTGATTATCGAGAGCTGAACAAGATCACAGTGAATAACAAGTATCACCTCCCGAGGATCGATGATCTGTTCGACCAGCTTCAAGGCTCTACGATATTCTCTAAGATCGATTTGCAGTCAGGGTATCAGTAGCTTAAGATCAAAGAAAAAAACATATCCAAGACAGCTTTCTGGACTCGTTATGGGCACTACGAGTTTATGGTGATGCAATTCGGGCTTATGAACGCACCTACAACTTTCATGGATATGATGAATCGGGTCTTCCACCCGTACCTGAATCGGTTTGTCATTGTTTTTATTGACGACATCCTGATCTACTCGAAGAGTGACGAGGAACACGAATCTCACCTACGACGAATTCTCCAGGTCCTCAAGGAGAATAAGTTGCACACAAAGCTCAAGAAGTGCGAATTCTTTCTTCGCGAGGTGTCATTCTTCGGTCATGTCGTCACTGAATCTGGCATAGCGGTGGATTCCAAGAAGGTGGTATCGATCGTCGATTGGCCTCGACCAACTAGCGTGACGGAGGTCAGGAGTTTTCTGGAGTTAGCAGGGTATTATCGACGTTTCGTCGAAGAATTTTCTAAGATTGCTTCTCTGCTTACCCGCTTGACTAGAAAAGGGGAGAAATTTCAATGGACACCAGAATGCCAGCTGAGCTTTGAGGAGCTCAAGGATAGATTGATCTGTGCTCCAGTGCTCGCATTGCTGAATTAGGTGGGGACTTCGTCGTCTACTGCGATGCATCTCGGATCGGTTTGGGCTTTGTTCTTATGCAGAATGATCGAGTCATCGCATACGCATCGCGGCAGTTTAAAGATTATGAAAAGAATTACCCCACTTATGATCTTGAGCTCGCGGCTGTGGTATTCGCCCTGAAACTCTGGAGAAATTACCTCTATGGACCCCACTGTGAGGTGTTCATGGATCACCAGAGTCTTAAGTACCTATTCACGTAGAAGGAGCTGAACCTCCGGCAGAGGCGGTGGCTTGAGCTCCTAAAGGATTACGACATCTCCATTCAGTACCACTCTGGGAAGGCGAATGTGGTAGCTGATGCGCTCAGCAGAATTTCCACACACGCGGAGTTGTCGATGCTGATCACCGAGCAGGATCGCTTGGTAGAGAATTTCTGACGACTTGAGTTGGAGGTGATGCCGAGCACGGTGGCCCATTTGTTTACTTTGGTGGTGCAGCCCACCTTATTGGACAGGATCAAGGAGGGCCAACAGAGGGATCAAATTATTGTGGCCTGTTTGGCACGGTGTTTCTCAGTGAAAGATGACGATTTTCATGTCGCCGAAAATGATACACTACGCTATCATGGGAGCTTGTGCGTGCCCAATGATCCTGAGCTGAAAAAGGACATTATGACCGAAGCCCATTCATCCCGGAGGTATGAATATGTACAGGGACTTGAAGCAAAATCTCTGGTGGCCCGGGATAAAGGCGGACGTTGCGCAGTTTGTGGCGAAGTGCCTGGTGTGTCAGCAAGTGAAAGCTAAACATCAGTGTCTGGCAGGAAAGCTATTTCCCCTTCCAGTGCCTGAGTGGAAGTAGGAGCAGATTAATATGGACTTCGTCACAGGCCTACCTCGATCACAGCAAGGACATGACGCGATCTGGGTGGTTGTGGATCGGTACGAAATCAGCCTACTTTCTGCCGATCCACATGACTTGATCGCGGGACAGACTGGCGCAGCTCTATATCGACGAGACCGTCCGTCTACATGGCGTGCTGTATCGATCACGTCAGATCAGGACACGCGGTTGATGTCTCACTTCTGGAGGAGTCTTCATCATGTCCTGGGGACGAAGCTGAACTTCAGCTCAGTTTTTCACCCCTAAAGTGATGGGCAGTCAGAGCGGGTTATTCAGTTCCTTGAGGATATGCTTCGGGCTTGCGTATTGGACTTCGGTGAAGGCTGGTATGAGACCCCAGGTAGTCCTATATATAAGATATAATAGGGCTAAAACTCTCAACTCGGCTATAGCATTTTGGGCGGTGGCTAGGCCCAATAGGTTAAGAGAGTTAAGTGTGCTAAGACTAGAGTAGTCCTAGGATAGATGACCCCCTGGGTAGTGGGGCATCACAATTAGTATCAGAGCTAATTACTAGCCGAAAATGTGAGATGAGTCTCGGCTGAGCCAGGATTATACAGTGGGGAGAGCAAGGCTCTTATGCTGTTAACTGTTGTGGGTGGAGTGCGGCTCCCCCACAAGGTCGGTGAAGGCTAGCGAGACGAGTCTCACATCGCCTAGTACTTGTGAGTTTTGAGCCTGACGAGGACGTCAGGGCTTAAAGGAGGGGAGAATGTGAGACCCCAGATAGTCCTATATATAAGATATAATAGGGATAAAAACTCTCAATCTGGCTATAGCATTTTGGGAGGTGGCTAGGCCCAAGAAGTTAAGAGAGTTAAGCGTACTAGGACTAGAGTAATCCTAGGATAGGTGACCCCCTGGAAAGTGGGGCGTCACAACTGGTTCAACTACTTACCCTTGGTGGAGTTCGCCCATAACAACAGTTACTAGGCGAGCATCGGAATAGCGTCGTACGAAGCTTTGTATGGGCATCGGTGTCGTTCCCTGATCTACTTGGACGACTTGGGTGAACGCAAGGTCATCGGGCCAGACTTGGTGGAAGAGGCAGAGGCTAAAGTTCATATCGCCAGGCAGTGGCTCTTGACTGCTCAGAGCCCACAGAAAAGTTACGCCGATCAGTACAGACGCGACTTGGAATTCCAAGTCGAGAGCATGTGTTGCTCAAGGTTTCTTCGGCAAAGGGGATCAAGCGGTTCGGGTTGCGTGGCAAGCTCAGCCCGCAGTTTATTCACGTTGGTCCCGTGGCTTATCGGCTAGCACTTCCTCCGAGCCTCGTCTGAGTTCACAATGCGTTCCATTTCTCTATGCTTTGAAAGTACGTTCGCGACCCCTCCCACGTGATTAGTCCTACGACAATTGAGCTTCCGAGGATTTGAGCTTCAAGGAAGCTCTGGTGCGGATCTTGGCATGCGAGGAAAGGCAACTGCAGAACTAGGTGATTCCCGTACATGAAGGTATTGTGGGAAAATCACAAGAAGCACGAAGCTACTTGGGAGTTGGAGTCTGTGATACGGGAGCGTTATCTTGTGTTGTTCGTAGGAGAGATGTAAGCAAGTTTCGAAGACGAAACTCTTATAAGGAGGGGATGATGTGAGGACTGAGATTTTATTGTGTAATTTGATACTTTTCAGTGGCATTTTTATAGGTATTTTCATTCCGGATTTGCTGGTTTAATTTTGGCAAAAAATGAGTTTTAATAAAGGCGTATGGTGGCTCGTACTATTCACTTAAATGAATAGTAACTTGCATTTTATTTTAAAGCTCGGCCTGAGGATGGCCTCGGATGTGAATCGAACACTATTTCGGACGACCCAATAGGTTGTTTTCGATGGTCCGATAGTGCCAGAAGTCATGGTGAAGTTGAATTTTGGATTCAGTGAGCCGGGTGTGAAAACGAGGAGATTTTTGATAAAGTTGATGACATGGAACTTCAAAAATTTTGGGAGAAGGCCCAATATTTTATGCGCGGATTTTAATGAATTTCCTCTTGGAGAGGGTTTTATGCGATTTACACCTGGTGTAGGGGACTCACCAAGAAAATTCGAAAGATTGAGGACTTGTGTGCATTTTTACAAATCATGCATGCATATATATATATATATATATATATATATATATATATATATATATATATATATATATATATATATATATATATATATGGAGCTAGGGTTCCATCTTTAACCTAACCCTAGCCCTCCTTTATTTTTACCCCTGCCGCAGCCCTTCTCCTCAGCAGCCACCCCCCAACCCTCCCCTTGCAGCCGATCATCTTTTCGGCCGTCGGAACGCCGACGAGAGGAGCCCAATATCTCCCCCTCTCTCTCTTTTCGTGCACCAAGGAAGGAGGGGGGATCCACTGCTGGCAGCCACCCTGTTGGCACCTCTTGATCCGGCAACACCTACCCAGCCACCGCCGGTGTCGCCGTGCCGCAGGATTCTTGCCGACTTGGTACGGGCCCGAGTTGTAACACCCCAATAGTCCCACATCAAAGGAAAAAATAATTCTGATTGAATTATATGAGGCCTTGCATGCTTGTAATAATAACTGGGCTTAAGCATTTTGGGCTGGTGATTTGGGTCCAACAAGTTATTATTGCTAGCAGGTCGGGTCGTTATAATTGATATTAGAGCCGAATACCAGCCGAAAATGTGAGAGCTAAGTGCTATACAGGGCAAAGTGCTACACCAACGGATTTAGTGAGAGCCACCTCGTGAACCCGTAGGAGTCACCTCTAGAATCTCATATCGCCTGGTAATTCTGGTCTGTATGTCTGTGATCTGGGTTTGGACTCACATCGCCTGGTAATTCTGATCTGTATGTCTGTGACCTCGGTTTGGACCTGATGAGGGTGTCAGGGTCTAAATGGGGGGAGTCTGTAACACCCCAATAGTCCCACATCGAATGGAAAAATGATTCTGATTGTATTATATGAGGCCTTGCACGCTAGTAATAATAACTAGGCTTAAGCATTTTGTGCTGGTGATTTGGGTCGAATGAGTTATTATTGCTAGCGGGTCGGATCGTTACACGAGCTTGCCCTAGCTTGGCCGTAAGGGAACTTGCTGTCGCCTCCAGTTGCCGACGACCCCTCCGTGGGTACTTTCCGACCGACTGCAACCTTCCCCAACCATTAGTCGCGGCCGTGGACTGCCGGAACCCGCTGCTGTGAAGATCCAGCCTGGTGGCATCGGGCTTAGCTTTTCCTAGAGCCCGATCTTGGTGTCCGGCTAGTCCGTACCTCGAGGAGCATAGGTAAGGTGAGCACGGCCTTTCGTTGGCCATTTGTGTAGTGGGGCTCACCTAAGTTCTAGTGTTTTTGGTCTGGCTTGTCAGATCGGGACTACCTACTCTAGCAAACTTGTAAACAATGTTCAAGTCGCTGTTCCGCAACCCAAGGTGCCTAGTTTCCCTCTGGATAGTGAGCATGGTGTCCAGCACATTGATACTGGGTGGCCCATACCTTCGCAGGGTTTTCGAAGTCGCTGGATCAGCGATAAACCTCTAAACTTTGCCCCTAGTTGTTGTTTTGCACTCTGTGTTTGAAACTTTGTTGCAACTATGCTTTTGCATCATGGCTGCTCCGGGCAGCATGGTTTCTGGCCTAGAGTACTCTTATACGTTGTCTGAAGCCCGAGAATCTTATGGTTCGAACATCGTGGCGATCGGCACGCGTAACGACACTTTGGTGTTGTTGGAGCATTGTATTTGGGCTTCGTTAATGGAGTTTGTGTCACTACTAGTCGCAGCAATAGTGGAACCTCATTGGCTAGTTTATGATGAGTTGCTGGGACTTACGGACTAGCAATTGACGAATCGGAGGATTTCGAAGCCAAAACGGCAACGACCGGGATCCCGAGCACGACGAAATCCACTGTAGATCACTTGCACATACACCAAATGGTGTGCGGTTGTCCTCACACCCAAAAGCGAGTGTTCTAGGACAGGAAGTGAGGTTGGATTACTTCCAGAGTGCTTTGGAACACTTCGAGGCTTAACCGAGCCCTAAAACGTGAAATTCGGGCGATTTCACGTGCGATTTCGTAGCAGAGGAATAGCTTAGTAGCTGGTCATCAATGAAAGGTTTGACATCTCGGATCGCAGCAAGAAGGCCATGGTTGGCTCCGGGACCAAATACGGTATTCCGAAAGTCAAACTGGCAGTTTTCAGATCCCCGACTTTTCGTTTTAGCGCACTTCTTGTGCGGCTGTCCCAACGGCATTAAAAAGATGCTCTGGGACAGCAGCAAGGTAGGATATTTGTGGGACTTGTTTCGGGACACCCCGTGGGTTGGGGTAACATTCTGACGAGTCGATGCGACAACCGGGCGATCTTTCGGTGACCGTCGATCAAAATTCGAAAATTCGATTATTCGTCGGTTGGACTTACTTAGAGTCCTAGGCTTTTGGGTACGTAATTAGTGGGTTTGGACTAATTACGGCTTTGTGTGGGATTGTGCATAGATCCGGGTGATAGCGGGAAGCAGATGCAGAGGGTCGACGACCCAGGTACTTCATACGGTAAAGATAGGTGCTTCGAGCTAGTAGTCGGTGAGATCATATCATCACTGTATCCTATCTTTTACCTTACTGCATTTATTACGTTCGTTTCTACATATTGGCATTATTCTATTTGTTATTTGTATAGTGGTAGTCGATCTTGGACATGTAGAGCAGGTTTTCATTTACTTGACTATTTTTGGACCTTTAGGTCCAAGCAACACATGACTCTTTCGTCGTTGTATTTTTATCTTGTTGATCGAGGTTCAGCGTCTATACGTTCTAGCATTTGGCTTCAGCCAAGGCATCGGCTTCGTGCTGATGGTTATATTGAGCATTTCGCATGATTCGTTATGGCACTTGGGTGTATTCTTTGACATCGGATCAGTTTGGCCACCGATCAGGAGTGTACTTATCCGGATGGGTCGTCCAGTTGGGCGCATGGATCAGGTTGGTGCGGTTTAGTGATAGGCTTCGCCTAAGGTCGACGGGCCAATATGGCAGATTACAGATTGGGTACAGGATTTGGACTTTGTCCTTTGAGGCATATAGTGGACAGGACTTTAGTTACGGTAGCGGCATTTTGTTATTTACTATATCATTATATCTGTTTACTTTGCTACTGTAGTTTACTTCCACTCTCGATATTCATATCTACTTTATCTCCACTATATCTTTCCCAGTGAGTATGGCTTGCCTTCGTGGCTTTGTCATACCCACTGTAAAACCTCAGGTTGGTTTCTCACCCCTCTTCTCCACAGGTGGCACGGGTGAGGAGGCAGGTCACGGTACGACGTAAGGATGGCATAGCTAGATCACATTAGCGGTCCCTAACCCAGTTCATCTCTTTTCATTACTTAGTAATTAAAATAACTGACTGATTCAGTTAGATAATTACCTTTCTATGATGCATGAATAATGACTGTGGACACGTGTAGATTCATGGATTTAATTCTATGATTATGTATGTACGACGTGATTTTTGGATGTATGATGTTATCAATTTTCGTGGTTTTATAGCATCTGATTTTCTACCTCTTGTGGTAGTTGGTTTTCAAAGAATTATGTTTCCGTGTGGAAAGCAGTTTTCAAAGTTGTTTTGAAGTGGTTTTTAGTTAATGCGTATCTACAATTTAAAAACAAACTTTCCATGTGGGGAGCATTTTTAAATAGCAGAATACTTGCTGTATTGTGCATCGCATCATTCAACGCCTAAGGAATGCTTAGAGGCATGCATCATTCCTAAGGATGGCTAGCTATATGGATATGCATCGAAAATGTGAATGTGAGTTGTGAGTTGTTATCATGTATCTTGATGTACAAGAGTAGTACGCCGTGCAAATATAGGAGAGTCTATGTGCGCGTGGACAGAGGAACTCTGTATTTGTTACGGGTCTGTACATCATGTGGGCTAGGCTATTTTCAAAAAAATGGTACGTTTCTCCGCAACTCTGGTTTCTAAAACGGCCCCGGGGTGTGATAGAGAGGAAGAGGAAGATGAAGAGGAAGAAGAGTTTCTATTATTAAGGTTTTGATTGAGAAAAGAATGTATCATATATATCATAGGAGTAAAAAAATTAATTTACCTCACTCACTAACCAAGGTTAAGTATTTAACCTATGGTTAACTTTATTTTTCTAACAGACACTAATAATAGAGGTATATTTGAAACCGTTAAGACTTTGTGAGGGATATATCTGAAAATCTGAACTTTATAGGGATATATCTGCTATTCCATATGTTTACAGAGAGCTGTATGAAATTATCCCTATAAATAACTACTATGCTTAGACTTTTATAATAAAATTTTATAAAATGCGGTGCATATAAAATAGTCATACACCTAGAAAGTTTCCTTTATACACATGTACTCTCTTAATACCCTTTCTAACTATAAAAAATAATAATTGCCTGCACTAGGTCTAGCAATACATTGCATGAACTAAACATATTTTTCAATGATTGATATAGCAAATTCAAAGTCTAGTATGATAAACACAATATACACTATATAAAAAACTAGGTATAAAATAATACTACGTTTTGAATTTTATAATAAAGTTTTATAAATGTGGTGCATAAAAAATAGTAATACACTCTGTTTATAGAACAATTTCATCCGTATTATCTAGGTGCTCCTTATTTTTTTAAATATATTTACATTCTTATAATGGTTTTTTCCTGAACTTTTTGTCCACATATGCTTTTATAAAGTAATTTAATTACTAACGACCTATTTCCCTTACGCTATTTTTCTGTTAGCTTAAAAGGGGCCAACATTCTGTCCTATGGCGGGAGGTTAGGTTGGACCGAGTCAAGTTCGAAATAGCAGGAGGTCAAATTGGACCGAGTCATGTTCGAAGTGGCATGGGGCTGGTTCGACCAAGTCACAATCGAGACCCGTGGCACTGTGTATGTACACTTTAAATGAAATGGTTGCATATTTCTAACAGTTTAAGCTTTTGGGATTAATGGTTAGCGCCAACGATCCGACATTTTCTTCTTCTATTTTTTCAACTAATTTTGTTTAATTTTTTTATTTCTTACTTTTTTATATTTGTAGTCCTATAAAATTATCTAATTATAAATTAGTCTTTACAAAAATTTTCTTCATACACATATCGTAAGAAAACTACTTAATTAAATATATATAATGTTAAATTATTTTTAATCATTTTATCCATATAGGCATTTACTTATACATATTATGAGTATTGATTAGTCACTTTTATAAAAATTTATATCACACATTTATCAATTTCAATTATTTTTATGTAAATTAGTTTAATCAATAATCAAACTAATAAAATTATAAAAAATGTTAAAATTAATAAAATTTTATTATTAAAATATTTTATATACCGCAGATTTTTAACTAGTAAAAATTAACTTTAATACTACGTGCTCGCCACATTGGGAGTCTGTTAATAGGTGTAACATGAAGGCTGACGTGGAATGTCATAATTAAGGATGGACCAAATCCTTGCATTCAGCGAAGGAAGAGAAAATTCATTCTTCTGGGACCAAGAATGCGTAATCAATGTGGAAAAATGTACCGACCGTCCCTAGCGCAAGTGGTAAAAAATTTGATGATTGTATCCGAAGTTCCGAGTACGAATCCTAGTTGATTCACATTTTCAGCTAAATTTATTTTTAAACGAAATAAACGAAGCGGGTAGCGTGCTACCTTTCTTTCAAAAAAAAAAAAAAAAAAAATGAAAAAATGTGACGTCTATTAAAATTTCACTTGCTTTATTTTTGTTATTTTCCTTATGTACGGTATATGTTGGACTCTGGACGCGGAAGCTATGGCTGGAAAAAATAAGCACATCTGAACCTTCCGAAATTAAGGGATGGGATATATCTGCATCAGCTTGCGATGTTCACCACAACATCAAAAAATAAAAAGCCCGAAATTTTTATGGTCAGTGAGATGGATGACATCTTTTTCGCGTTAGTTGTTTGGTTAAGCCGGCACGGTGTCAGGAACTTAGAAAAATTTTACGCAGCTCGGTCCCTGGCCCAACTCCGCAAGCTGAAAACGGGTCGAAACGGGTTGACGGTGAGACCCGAATCCAGCCCACTTTGGGTGAATGAAGGGTTGTGTAACCGCTGCCATTAAGCCTCATTAAATTCTTATAAAAACAGCCATGAGTCATGGATAACTCTTAGACTTGGCATTAATGAGGGCTCATTAAGGGCATGTTTGGTTCGCGATTGGAATAGGAATGGAAAATGGAATTGGATTGCTTTGGAATGGGAAATGGAATGACGAATCATCCCAAGACGTTTGGTTCATTAATGGAATGTGTATCGGAATGAAAATCTAGAATTTTTTAGAGGGTGTTTTGATTAAGAGAGAGGAAAGTGATGAAGGGAGAGGAGGGGAGGCGTTGGTGGAAGAGAATTTTTAGTAGTTTACTTGGGAATTGGCCAATCCGGTATTCAAGGCCGGATTGGACCATCAATAGATTTAGTCATTCCCATTCCAAAGTGGAATGGGAGTTGGAATCCGATTCCTTTAAAACAAACAACAATCATTGGAATCAATGAATCCCATTCCGATTCCATAATCTAAAATAGGTGAACCAAACATGCCCTAAGTGTAGTTAATGGGAGAGTTAATGGGTGAGTTATGGTAGCTTAGTGGGTGAATTTATATATCTTAATGGGTGTGTTTAGTGTAGGCTAGATTCAATGTATCTAGGTGCCTATAAATTGTGGGGTTGGCTAAGGCCAAGTAGAGAGGAGAATGTGTATGTGTGAGTTGTAATCCTAATTTTCTAAGTAGTGGAGTACTTAGTTTTTTTGGGAACCTCTACTTCTCTCTCATTTCTCTTTTGCAAATACTTAGTCGTAGGGCGCGAAGGTCCGGACTAGCAACAGGGAGCTAGGCTTGCCCATCTTCGAGCAGGAAGGCGGGCGCCGCACGGGCTTTGCGAGCGAAATCGCTAAGGCCGTGACAGTTGGTATCAGAGCCGGTTCGAGCAAGGAACCATGTCAACGTCCGATGCTGGAGTTGTCGACGTTGGAGGCGACCCTCCAAGGCAGCCCCCCAAGCGGAGCAAGAGCAGGAAGCCGAGGGCTCTCACTAGGGAGGCCGCACCGTTGGAGGACCGTCTTGCGCTGTTGGAGGACGTCATAGCAAAAATGGGTGAAAGGTACACCGAAATGGCTGAATCTTTTAACTCATTTAATGACGAAGTCCGCAGCATGGAGGAAAGCATCGCTACTGCGATGGAGATCTTTCGAGGCGAACTCGAAAAGCTTCAAGACAACATTACTCGTCGCGACGAGGAGCGGAAGAAGCTGGTTGAGGACCTTCTTCCTCGGACCGACGAGATCGAGGATCTCAAAACGCGAGTAGCGATCCTTGAAAAAGCGGTAGCGCATGGACATGGACCGCAACGAGAGATTGCTTCAAAGGTACGTGTCCCTGAGCCTCAAAAATTTAGGGGTACTCGCGACGAAAAGGAGATCGATAACTTTTTGTGGCACATGGAGCGCTACATCAAGGCGTTGCGTGTGGACGACGAGGACGAGAAGGTCCAGATCGCATCGATGTACCTCGCCGACGATGCTATGCTATGGTGGCGACGGCGTTCTGCAGAAGCCGCAAAGGGCCAATGCGAGTTGAAGTCTTGGGAAGACTTCGTGCGCGAGCTTAAGGCGCAGTTCTACCCCGAGCATGTCGAATATCTTGCGCGGAGGCAACTTCGACGGCTCAAACAGCGGGGAACCTTGAGGGAGTATGTCCATGAATACTCTAAACTCATGTTGGCAATCTCCAACATGGCCGATGAGGATCGGCTTTTCTTCTTCCTTGATGGTCTTCAGCCCTGGGCGAACAACGAGCTCGTGGCGCGAGACGTGAAGGACTTGAACTCCGTGGTCGCTTTGGCGGAGAAGTTGCCCGAGCGGGTGCGAACCGAGGGCGATCGGGGTGAACCATCGAAGACGAGCGAGGCCAAAGGTGGGGGAGAGCACCGCGATCCAGGGGGTGCAAAGGGGCACAAGCCAAACCACGACGCGAGGAGGCAAAGGCAGAATTCTGCCCCGCCGCCTGCAATGATCTCGTGCTATGTGTGCGGCGAGAACCATTGGGCGCGGGACTGCCCAAACAGGAGCAACCACAAAGGTAAGCAGGTTGCTGCAGTCCAAGCCGAGGAGGGCGAGGACGTGGTCGAGCTGCCGAGGATGGGCGCGCTAAGGCTCGTCAACGCAGTTCGCGGTCAACCTAGCGACGACAAGCTCCGCAGGAGGGAGCTCATGTTCGTCGATGTGATCCTCAACGGGAGGAGCACGCGGGCGATGATCGACACCGGCGCGACACACAATTTCGTCGCGGAGGTGGAGGCCAAGCGGTTGGGCCTCAAGCTCGAGAATGATGCAAGTCGCATCAAGGCTGTCAACTCCGAGGCACGTCCAGTCGCAGGAGTTGCAAAAGACGTGGAGATAGCCGTCGGCCCGTGGAGGGGCAAAGCTGAGCTGTTGGGCCGCTCGACGACTTTGGAGTGATCCTCGGGATGGACTTTCTTGTTTCGTCAAAGGCGGCGCCCATGCCACACTTGTGGGTGCTGAGCTTCCTGGACGAGTCAGCACCGTGCATGGTTCCGATGTGTCGGGGCGAGCCGACGACGGACCGTGAGTAGTCGGCGCGCGACGAGGGCGTCCGCGCGTTAGGTGGGGGAGAATGTCAGGGACTTAGAAAAATTCTGCGCAGCCCGGTCCCTGGCCCAACTCCGCAAGCTGAAAACGGGTCGAAACGGGTTAACGGTGAGACCCGAATCCAGCCCACTTTGGGTGAATGAAGGGTTGTGTAACCGCTGCCATTAAGCCTCATTAAACCCTTATAAAAAATAGCCATGAGTCATGGGTAACTCTTAGGCTTGGCATTAATGAGGGCTCATTAAGTGTAGTTAATGGGAGAATTAATGGGTGAGTTATGGTAGCTTAATGGGTGAATTTATGTATCTTAATGGGTGTGTTTAGTGTAGGCTAGATTCAATGTATCTAGATGCCTATAAATTGTGGGGTTGGCTAAGGCCAAGTAGAGAGGAGAATGTGTATGTGTGAGTTGTAATCCTAATTTTCTAAATAGTGGAGTACTTAGTTTTTTTGGGAACCTCTACTTCTCTCTCATTTCTTTTTTGTAAATACTTAGTCGTAGGGCGCGAAGGTCCGGACTAGCAACAGAGAGCTAGGCTTGCCTATTTTCGAGCAGGAAGGCGGGCGCCGCACGGGCTTTGCGAGCGAAATCGCTAAGGCCGTGACAACGGGCTCCACAGCGCGTGCGATATTCCAGCAGGCGATCCATTGCATGTGGAAAACTTTACCTACGTTTGCTTAACCAATTTGTTCTCTCTCATTCTTACATTAACAAAAGAGGTAATAATAAAGCTAAGATAATTAGTAGCTAACAGGGCAAATCACAAAAATTGCTGACGATTATAAGAAAATTTTGGTAACAAAATGTGACAATTTGATGCTATCAGCAACATTGGTACGGTAAGTCTTGAAGGAACCTAAACTCGCGAAAGCCTTAAGCCCTACTTGGATGACGGAATAACTTATTCAAAAATAACTTATTCTACATGAAAATTTTCCAATGTAATTTTAAGGAAGGAGTTTGAGCTTTCTCTTCTCAAAAATTTTATTATTCATGATTTGATAGGATGGTATATTTTATCTACAAAATAATTTAATTTTTTCGGATTAAATATAATATTTTATTCTAAATATATATTTGATCATATTCTTTATACAATTAAATATACAAATTTTTTAAGAAAATCAAGAGAATATAAAGAATGAGATAATCATGCATCCAGACAAAACCTAAATCTTTTTGCCATTATTAGTCTTTCAACTAGAAATTAATGAGTAATAGAAAAAATACCCTCTATTATATTCAATAAGAGTTTTAGACAAATATGCCCTCAATTATGTATACCTAACTATAAATAATTGGATGGTATTATATAGGCCTAATAAAGTTATTTCTTTTCAAAATTAACTTGATTTTTATTTATGATTTAGTTTATAAATATCTCTTTTGCCTACTTAAGTTGATTTTTTAAATTTAATATTATATGGGTTTTACATTGATCTTAGTTAACAACTAATAAAAATTAAAGATATATTATATATTGTTATGAATCTATTTTCTACAGTGCCTACATTAGTATGATTTTTTGTTTAGTATTTGTTCAGTTTAGTTTGTTTATATTAATTACCTTTAATTTAGTATACACTCAACTATATCTATAATTTATGTCAAACGAAAGATCATTCGGTTAATTAAAAAGGAAAAGATGATAGGATAGGCAAAAATGAAAAATTTTATTTAGTTTATTGATAGATTGTTATCTCCACGGATATTTATGATAGTCTCTCTAAATTAGAAGAGTATTTCTTTTATATATATTGATACTTTTAAAATAATTTTTTTTTTTTTTTTTTGAGAGAAAGGTAGCACGCTACCCGCTTTGTTTATTTCTTTTGAAAATAAACTTAGCTGAAAATATGAATCACCTAGGATTCGAACTCGGGACCTCGGGTACCAACCACCAAGCACTTTTAAAATAATTTTGATGTAATTAAGGATTGAAGAAAGGGTATATGTGAAATTATGGCAAAAAATTTTATTGTAAAATTTGCACCATATCTTATAACCAATCCTTATTATGCTCCCATAAAATTACAAAGTCTAAGAAAAAAAAAAATATAATAATTTTATAGTAAACTAATGTTTTAAAAAAACTTTAGTATCTTTTGTTAGATATTATTATTTTCGTGAACCTAGTATACTTCAGATTGACGAATTCGTCCAGAGCGCCGGCTAGGCGCCCAAAACCACGTGTTTTGTTGCCAAAATGTAATATGGGTCAAATGTCCACATGAATTGCTTCCGCAACAAGCACCACATGGGTTTAATTTTTTTTCTTAGGGTGTGTTTGGTTCCACGTAAAATTATGAAAACAAAATTTCGGTGGAAAAAAAAATTTCGGAGGAAAATAAATTTTACGCTCTCTAATGTTTGGTTTGTAGGAAAAAAAAATAGTTTTTCGTTACGGTTGTTCGGTGAAAAAGTTATAATAATATATATTTTATCCTATTTCATATATTATATATTATTGATATATAATAATTATAATACTACAAATATTATTATATAATTAATATTTATAAATGAAATATATTTAAAATATATAATAAAAAATTATATATTTGTTAATAATATATATTTAACAAATAGTATATATTATAATTATAATAGTATATATTTAATACTATAAATAAATTCTATATATTTATAAATAATATTTATAAATAAAATATTATATAATAATATTATTTATAAACAAAATAAAATATTATCTTTATATATATATTAATATACATATTTTATATATATATATATATATATATATATATATAATAGAAGAGGGAGAGGAGTCCACGGTCCACCGTGGACTCCCTCTCACGCGGTCCACGAGGTGAAGTGGACCTCGTGGACCGCACGTTTCCTGCCCCCAAGAGCCACGTGCTTTTGGCGTCGGGTTTTCGTTTTCCGCTCGTTTTGAGCGGAAAATAAAAATCCAACTTTTCCGAGGATCTGTAAAAATTGTTTTCAAATTTTTTTCTTTTACAGACAACCAAACATCCGAAAACCATTTTTTCAAGGAAAAAAAAATTTCGGGTCAATTTTCCACCGATCCAAACACACCCTTAGCCCAAACAGAGACAGCAAGAAGTTCCTGCCAGCGCTAGGTGTATTGATATGCCTAATGGAAGGTATCTTCACAGCATTATTTTTGGTACTGCAGTCAACAATCAAAGTCATTTATTTTGTAATTTGGAAAAAAAAAGTTTTTTTGTATAAAAAATTCACTTGTTTGCAAAAATAGATCATTTTTTATTTTTTGTAAATTCGGACCAAATTTTTTGAAAACTAATCAAAATACCCTATACCTTAAACACTCCATCTCTCATTCCTGCGACCCCTCCTCATGGGTCGATGTTGCCTCCAGCAACAACAGCCTCGAGCGCTCAGTCCACCTTTGCCGCCTTTGTACTGTCACGCCCCGGGCCCTCGGGGGAGCCTACCAGGCACGTGCACAGACCCGCCGTGTACCTCAAACAACACAATGTACACAAGGCGTCTATGCTAACAACAATCAAGTAGGATAAAGAATACATCCTAAACAAGGTAATCAGAGGGAGAACATAGTTCTACATCTAAAATAAAATCCACAAAACTAAAATCTCAAGATATACAATAGCATTATACATCTTTTCAACTAGTAGATCAGTCAACAAATCTATACATCTTTCATTCAACATACAATGAAAGGAAAACCCATGGTATGCCTACAACAACACCGTAGAGGCTCTAGCTAGCTGCTAACCCCTCGCCGCGATCCCAAGCCTCCCCCTGCTGCAGAAGGCTCTGAAAAACCCAACAACAATGGGGGTGAGAACTATTAATCAATAGTTCCCAGTGGGTAAGCCGCCGAGAGTGGCGAATTACACCGCTAGGTCAACTGAGGCAAGATAGTTTAAGCAGAAAGACATAAGGCATTAAGCAAATAACATACAATGCTAAACAGGTAGTTCTACATCTATCTTGCCTCCAATGACTAAAACATTTACATGAACATGAACATGTTCTAATGTCATATGCTCAACAATTAATTTCATGGTTGATATGCATGTCAAATTAATGCCATGATCAATTACATATGCTTAATGTCATAAACTCGCTATATGTCAAGTTTAACTATTTCAAGTATGACTTGTTTCCAACTACAAGTATGTAATGTGTAACTAATTCCCACTACATGTATGAACTACATGACTTGTTCCCAACTATAAGTGTGTTATGTTTACTATTTCACAAATATGCCAAGTCATGTCAATGTCTCACTACATGCAATGCCACAAAGTCACCACCCTATACTATGTCCATACACTACATGTATATGCATCAATTAATTAGGGTGTCAACTGCCACATTCCTCACGATATTTCCTACCATAAAAGACTTTTTAAGTCTTTGCTTGAGCCGTGCCTCATGGCCCCGTGGTAGTCAACATTCTCGCTAGAATGAGCCTCCCCCACGGCAATTGTAGTACACTGAACTTTTGTAAATTGCGGAGTTCTAGTGTGAGAATAGTGACTTATACTATTCTGGAGTTTTGAGTTGAGTTTGGCGAGCTTCGGAGTGTTTTCGGGACTTAGAAAGTGCGAAAACGGACTCTGGAAGTCGAAATCTGCAAAAGTGCAGATTTTGCAATCGCATACCGGTATCTGGTTTAGGGATACCGGAATCCAATGAGAATTGGTTTGCGCAGCTCTCGGATTCTGCGGAATCCGGCTGGAAATACCGGAATACACTGGCATTCCGGTATGTGCAATGCGCATACCGGTACTGGAATGTTAGTACCGGTATGGGAAGTCGCATACCGGAATCCCTTTGCGCAGACTGCTTGGCCGAGGCTCGGTTTGCGGGATTTTTGGTGGGATACCGGTATGCCCATGCGCATACCGGTATACAATGCTGCAGAATGCAATTTGTGCAGTTTTGTGATTTTGTTCTTTGGAAGGGCTTTTGGGGATATTGTTACATCTCTATAACTTACCCCTTCACCCCTCCTCTTTGCTGTTTTGGGCTGAGGCTTGGAGGAGAAGAAAGGTAGGGTTTTCCCTCTCTCTCTCTCTAGATTTTCTCTTCCCCCAACCCCTTAGATCATGTTTTGATCTCTTTTCTCTCCATTTTCTTCATGGAGGAGTACTCCTAGGCTTGGAGGGAGCTCGGGGCTGAGGAATGGAGCTTGATGGTGGATGGATCTTCAACCCTAGCTTGTGTGAGCTTGGTTGGAAGCTCGATTTGAGGTTTGTAGACTCTCTTACAACCTCTATTTGTGATTTTTGCTTGAGATTTGCATGTAAACCTAGTTTTATGAAAATTAGGGTTTTATTTAGGGTTTCGTGATTATGAGCCCTTGAGGTGGAATTGATGGGTGTAGAACGTTGTTGTAGGTTGGATTTGATGATCTCTAACCTCCAATGGGACTTAGAACAAGTTTCACTTGCTCAAGGTAAATTCCACTCATTTACCTCATTGTTTTTGGTGGTTTTCGAAATTGCTTGTTCGATACCCCTAACCCCTTGGAAAATTATCTTAGGGTATGAGAAGCTCGGGGGACAACTTCGTTTCGAAGTACTGCGAGGTTTCGACGGGTATCCGGTGGGTCTGACCTCACCGAAATGGGTGAACTCCCCCTATGTCTCCTATCTTGTTATAGGATTGATTAGATGCATAATTATGTTAATTATGGCATGATAATAATTGTGATTGCATGAGACATGCAAGTTGTTTATGAAAATGCATATTTCATATAGTATGGCATTGTGAGAATATTATGCATGCTAGAGTATTTGCACTATTAGTGTAATGATGCATTGGGAAATGCTAAGTAAAATATGCATGCTAGAGAGAAGTGTCATATGAGGCACTACTTCGGTAATGGTTTAGTACATTCTCTTTGCATACCTAAGTATGCTTGTATAGAGAAAGGAAGATTATGACAAGTGTTTGTTGCACCTCAACTGGGTGAGCAACTGTGACGGGCATTGTTGGCCTTGGACTCGACCTTTTGGTCGTGGGTTGATTCCATGTTTAGGACATGAGGAAAGGGGATTCTATTTGCATTTGATGATTGTAATTGGCTAAACATGAGTTCAATTGGTTAATGGGATACTTGCATGATAGCTCTATACTCTATGTAGTAGAGGTTGTTGTAGCTTATGCATGGCATAATTATGGACCCGTTGGCATCGTAGAATACATTGTTATAGCATTGTAGAAGGCACAGATTATAGCATTAGAGAATGCATGACTTATGGCATCGTGGAACGCACGGATTGGACATCGGTAGAATGCATGATTTATGGCATTAGTATAATGCATGGTTTATGAACTTAGTAAACAATGAGATGAACGGTTATATGTTAGAGACATGAACATATTGGTAGGGACATACCATCAGACTTTGAGAACAACATGATATTGTTGACATTTAGCGTCTTGGCTATTGAATGTAGTAAACATGACATGACGTGTTTTTGACATAGTGTGAGGTTAAACATTTGTATTTCACTTAGGTGAATAATTAGGTTGACATTGGTTGACTATTCCATGTTTTAGACATGATGAACGTATTTCCTATGCTGTCGACTATGCTTGTTCACGCCATTGTGCTCATTCGCACATGCTTGTGAGGGTCGCTCCCCACAAGCCGGCACTCCGGAGTTGGCCTTTCGCGATCTTGATCGCCTGTGTGCAGGTTATATGGGCGCCGAAGTGGATTGCCGTGGGGGAGGCTCATTCTAGCGAGAATGTTGACTACCACGGGGCCATTAGGCACGGCACAAGCCGGGACGTTACCTTGTGTAAGTCCCTTGTGGATTGGGTAAAAGCTAAGTAAACTGGACATAGTACATTAGTTGCTTGATGCATATACATGTAGAGTATGGACTTAGTAGTGAGTCGCATATCGTGGCATTACTTAGCTTGACCTCTTTTGGATGCATGCAACATAGTTGGACAATTGTATTAGTCATTCTTGCATGGGCATCCGTAGTGGCATTATCCTATACTCATGATGTTTAGTATAGAAGCATGATATTATGATGATAAGAATAGAAAGATTCTTTTTAACCTATAAACATGGCATTAATTTGACATGCATGTAATTTGTATAAATAAATGTGGAACTTATGACAATAGAGCATATCCATGTTCATGTAGATGGTTTAGTCATTGGAGGCATGATAGTTGTAGAACTATCTGTTTAGCATTTAATATTTATGCTTTATGTTTCTGTTGAAACTATCTTGCCTCAGTTGACCTAGCGGTGTAATTCGCCACTCTCGGCGGCTTACCCACTGGGAACTATTGAATAATAGTTCTCATCCCCCTGGGGTTTGTTGTTTTTATTTCAGAGCCTTCCGCAGCAGGAGAGGCTTGGGATCGCGGCGAGGGGTTAGCAGCTAGCTAGAGCCTCTACGGTGTTGTTGTAGGCATACCACGGGTTTTCCTTTCATTGTATGTTGAATGAAAGATGTATAGATTTGTTGATTGATCTATTGTTGATAAGATATATAATTCTTGTATATCTTGAGATTTTAGTTATGTGGATTTTATTTTAGAAGTAGAACTATGTTCTTGCTCTGATTACCTTGTTAAGATGTATTCTTTATCCTTCTTGATTGTTGTTAGCATAGACGCCTTGTGTACATTGTGTTGTTTGAGGTACACGGCGGGTCTGTGCACGTGCCTGGTAGGCTCCCCCGAGGGCCCGGGGCGTGACAGCAATCCACTTCGGCGCCCATATAACCTGCACATAAACGATCGACGTCGCGAAGGCCCACTCCGGAGCTGCCTGCTTGTAGGGAGCGACCCTCACAAGCGTGTGCGAATGAGCACAATGGCATAACAAGCATAGTCAACAGCATAGGAAATACGTTCGTCATGTCTCTAACATGGAATAGTCAACCGATGTCCAAGGGTCTAACACTAAATCATAATGTCAACCTTGTTGTTCACCTAAGTGAAAGTCATATGTTTAACCTCTCTATGTCAAAACATGTCATTTTATGTTTACTACATCCAATAGCCAATATGCTAAATGTCAACAATATCATGTTATTCTCAATGTTTGATGGTATGTCCCTACCAATGTATCCATGTCCCTAACATGTAAATGTTCATCTCTGGTTACAAGTTCATAATCCTTGCATTCTTCTAATGCTACATATCATGCATTCTACAAATGCCAAAATCATGCATACTACAGTGCTATAACAATGCATTCTACGATGCCAAAACAAGTCCATAATCATGCTAAATATGAGCTACAACAACCTCTATATCTAGAGTATGAAACTATCATGCAAGTGTTTTTAATCAATTATAATATCAATGCAAATATAATCCCTTTCCTCATGTCTTAAACATGGAATCAATCCACGACCAAAAGGTCGAGCCAAAGCCAACGATGCCCGTCAAAGTTGCCCACCTAAAAGAGGTGCAACAACTTATCCTGCATGTGCTATAATCTCTCCTTTCTCTATACAAGCATACTTTAGTATGCGAAGAGGATCCACTAGATCAACAACCAAATAATGTCTTCTATGACACTATTTTCTAACATGCATAACTTACTTAGCATTTCCAATGCATCAATACACTATTTGTACAATCACCCTAGCATGCATGTTATTCTCATAATACCACTCTATATGTACTATGCCTTTTGCATACACAATATATATATGTCTCATGCAATTACAACTATCATAACATAAACTCTACCATATAGAGTATGCAATTCTCATATGTGCTATACATATATCATGATCCCAATATTTCTATCATGTCAAAATAAGCATGATTATGCAACAATTCAACTCTAAATATTAGAGGAGACATAGGGGGAGTTCACCCATTTCGGTGAGGTCAAACCCACCGGATACCCGTCGGAACCCCGCAGTACTTCGAAACGAAGTTGTCCCCCGAGCTTTTCATACCCTAAGATAATTTTCCAAGGGGTTAAAAGCTTCGAACGAACAAATTCGAAAACCACCAAAAACAAAGAGGTAAAAGGGTGAAAATTACCTTGAGCAAGTAAAACTTGTTCTAAGTCCCATTGGAGGTTAGAGATCATCAAATCCAACCTACAACAACGTTCTACACCCATCAATTCCACCTCAAGGGCTCACAAACACAAAACCCTAAACCAAACCCTAGTTTTCAAGAAACTAGGTTTACAAGCTAAATCTTAAGCAAAAACACAAATAGAGGTTGTAAAAGAGTTTACTAACCTCAAAACAAGCTTCCACTCAAGCTCACACAAGCTAGGGTTGAAGATCCATCCTCCAACAAGCTTCTCTCCTCAGCCCCGAGCTCCCTCCAAGCCTAGGAGCACTCCTCCACGAAGAAAATGGAGAGAAAAGAGATCAAAACCATGATCTAAGGGGTTGGGAGCAAGAAAACCTAGAGAGAGAGAGAGAGACCTACCTTCTTCCTCTCCTCCAACCTCAGCCAACAATGGCTGTGAAGGGGTGAAGGGGTAAGTTATAGAGATGTAACAATATCCCCATAAGCCCTTCCAAAGAACAAAATCACAAAACTGCACAAATGGCATTCTGCAGCATTGTATACCGGTATGCGCATGGGCATACCGGTATCCAACCAAAATCCCGCAAACCCGAGCCTCGGCCAAGCAGTCTGCGCAAAGGGATTCCGGTATGCGCCTTCCCCATACCGGTACTAACACTCCAGTACCGGTATGCGCATTGAACATACCGGAATGCCAGTGTATTCCGGTATCTCCAGCCAGATTCCGCAGAACCCGAGAGCTGCGCAAACCAGTTCTCACTGGATTCCGGTATCCTAATCCAGATACCGGTATGCAATGCAAAATCTGCACTTTTGCAGATTTTGACTCCCGGAGTCCGTTTTCGCACTTTTTAAGTCCCGAAAACACTCCGAAGCTCACCAAACACAACCCAAAACTCCAGAATAGCACGAGCCACTATTCTCACACTAGAACTCCGTAATTTGCAAAAGTTCAGTGTACTACATACTCCCCTCCTAAAAAGGAGTTTCGTCCGCGAAACTACGGATCAACAACAACAACAAACAATATAACCAGAGGAGATAAAAATATCATCCTCGCAGTGAAGCCTGCAGCTCTCACACCATGCATCGCGTCCAAGATGTTGCTCCAAAGCATCTTGTAGTAGGAATAGTGATAATCCCGAATTCCTACATTCCACAAGTCCAATTCGCAACCACTGCTCCTTGAAGTTAAATCTTCATGCAGCTCTAAAGAAACGTCATCCGCCATCGGGGAAGAATTCAAATACTCGCTCAGAGCGTCGACACACTTCAAATACCTTCAGTAGATCTGAAGTAGAATAACTACACATGCCACTAGGCCAAATTGCCTCAGGGTCTCAAATAATCCCAAGAATCTAAAACCTAGATTCCTCAAACATAAATCTTTTGGATTCCCTTAGCCAAATATCACAAATCAGATCATCAGTTTCAGATGTCCAAATATTCCATCTCTCGCCGAGAGTCATCCCAAGGTCCAAATTCTAAAATGATAGAGCTAGACGCTCTACGCACTCGCACAAAATCCAAGGTATACTTGTGCGAAAATTTCCTCAATCCAACTCAGGTGAATAGTTACTCCTATTCACAATCTCTCAACAATCATCACGTCTAGCTTAGAAGCGAGACAATCCAATTCCGGAACCTCCGGTAATCATTCTCTATCCATACCAAGTAGATAGCCTTCACATGGCATATCACATAATTCCTGCCATCACCGGTGCAACTTGTCAATTCCATTATCAAGACACTTTTTGACAATCCACTAGGAATCCATCAGTCGATGCACTCTTGGTCTCAATTGCACCATTTACCAGTCGGGATCAAGGCTAACTCCTATGATCCGATCCAAGGGATAGATATCACATCATATTACTCATTTCATCGATATCTCTAGAACACCAGCCTCTAACTTGTTTTCACAGCTTCAACTCATTCTCCCGAGTGAAGAGACATCTCCAACAATAAGATCTGGGTGCACTTCACACCACTATCTAAACATAAAATTGCCATAGTTTCCAAGTAAATGCCATGGCAATCCTTCCAAATCACAATTTGGCAAATCCTCTTGTATTCTCTCACTTGCTGAAAGGTTAACCCTACCTTTCTATTTTACACCAAAGTGCAACTCAATCCGTAGAGAGAAACATAACTACCAAACACATAACCCGCCTTCGGGGTAACCAAGGTTGGCGGTCATCGACCACACCAACGGTTCCAAGAAACTTCTCTCACACATATCTTCCCAAAATGTTTAATCCCTTAATGTGTGAGTCCAGAAAAGGGAGTAGATAACTAGGTAATCTCTCCACCAATATCCATAACATCCAATCAAACTAGGAAGTTTGAACTTCGATCACATCCGCTTGTCTCAATCCACTATGGATGGTTGATTTCCTTGAGATCTCCAATCATAACCACTTTGGCATCAACTGCCAAGGGACGCTAGTCCTCACAACCAAATCAGCACGCCTTCAATCTGAAGCACTTGCAGTCCTCGTTCAAGGAATCTTCATGGTCTTCATCGCCTCTCGACTTCCAACTCGTCGTCGATGCGCATAGGGACCAAGATACCCAAAAGGGCCAAACATCACAACACACAAGAGCATCAACAGCTCGAACGACATCATGACAATTTCGTAATGTCTACACCGAGTAAACAAGTTACCCTCGGTCCAAACTCAAACTCAACTCAACGAGAGTAGCACTCAGATTGCCACTACCCTCGAATAAAACCAGAATTTGTGGAGCTTGATCAAACAGATCAACCGATCCCAACTACGGGTAAATATCCGAATCGTAACCCTACCGAGTTCACGATAGTCGACTCACAGTCGAAATGACCCGTCCACATAAAACAAACGAGATCTACACTCCACAAGGAGAAACACAAGGCAAAAGAGGTCTCCAGACCAAGCCTTCAATTCTCACAACACAACCGGGATTGCACAAGCAACTCCCTCACAAGAGACATCCTCGCTTGTGAGGATTCTCAACACTCACCAAAGGTGCTGGCCCAAAGGCCACGCGTCCACTCAGCCAACAACCAGGCTTGGGCAGGTGAAACAATCGTCGCAATTAGCGAACCTCCAAGCCCTCAGAGAACACTATTTTGTGTCCAAGATCCCAAAGCACTACAGCTCGGCTCACACACTCATCGGCAATCAGATAGCCGAAGAGCCAGCACAAGTTCAAATTAGAACTATACACTCTCAGCCAAATAAAGCCAATCGCTTCGTTGGCGCACAAAACATCCAAAACTAGCGGAGTACAGGAACAGTACTCACAAGCCCAAACACTCAGGACCACACGATCTGCAACGACAAGGAAAGAGTTCCCTGCCATGCATTCGGCAAACAGCCGAACCAAAACTACAATCATAACAAACAACAAACAACTCCAATGCTACTAGCTGCGACAACCTCCATTGTCGCTGCATCACCATCCGCCCATCAAACATGCATGCACACGTCCGAAGCTGACCGTGCGAGAGTCGATCCCAAAATTGTCGACACTAATCTCCTCAAACACTCCAATTGGGGATTACCCACCTGGCCACGAAGAGAGTACTTGCCCCAACTCCAAGAGTATCATCGGGTACCCGCGGCTCCACCGCTCACACGTCACAATAGTCGATGACGATTTGACGTTCCATAATTATCCTGCTAAGGGTCCACCTTCTCGAGGTCAATTCCTCTTTGAACACCTTAAGCGTCTTCATACATCAAACTTGCCACTCTAAGTAGCTTCCTTTGCCGTCCCAACGGTCTCCCCGTCGCTTGCCCTCATCAAGGTATAATCCGCATTCTCATAACATTACCCGAGGTTGGCTTCCAACTGGATCGAAAAATTCTCCAGTTGCTTAATCCTCTCGTCTGCCGGCGCAAAGCCTCAACTTGGAGTAACATCAAAATTGATTGCCGCTCCACCGTACTCGCTGAATTTGCCAGTTGTTCTCTCAGCTTTAATATCTCACCAAATCCGGAGGATGCAGAAATCTTGTCTCGGCTGCCTCGGCCGTCATCGAGTGCGTCGATCACCACTCAAGCTGCAACAAGCAAAACATGCGCAGGGAAAACACCCCACGCCAACGCATCCCCACACAAGACTATAACCCCAATCACGCGAAAGTAATGAAGTGGACTCCCACTATTCCCCGATGTCACGTTGTCGGCCGCCAACGTGACCCTCCAAGGGTATAGAAGTGGTTCACTCCGATCTAACTCCAACAAGTTTGGAGCTTTTAGAAATGACCCAATCATAATACTTTCGCCAATATGTCACAAGAGATCCCGTCTCTCACGTTCCTATTCCTTATCGTCCAACCTGCCTAAGGTTTACTAGGTCCACTAAGACTCAACCCTAGGCTCTGATACCACTATAATCTGTCACGCCCCGGGCCCTCGGGGGAGCCTACCAGGCACGTGCACAGACCCGCCGTGTACCTCAAACAACACAATGTACACAAGGCGTCTATGCTAACAACAATCAAGTAGGATAAAGAATACATCCTAAACAAGGTAATCAGAGCGAGAACATAGTTCTACATCTAAAATAAAATCCACAAAACTAAAATCTCAAGATATACAATAGCATTATACATCTTTTCAACTAGTAGATCAATCAACAAATCTATACACTTTCATTCAACATACAATGAAAGGAAAACCCATGGTATGCCTACAACAACACACGTAGAGGCTCTAGCTAGCTGCTAACCCCCTCGCCGCGATCCCAAGCCTCCCCTGCTGCGGAAGGCTCTGAAAAACCCAACAACACTGGGGGTGAGAACTATTATCAATAGTTCCCAGTGGGTAAGCCGCCGAGAGTGGCGAATTACACCGCTAGGTCAACTGAGGCAAGATAGTTTAAAAGAAAGACATAAGGCATTAAGCAAATAACATACAATGCTAAACAGGTAGTTCTACATCTATCTTGCCTCCAATGACTAAAACATTTACATGAACATGAACATGTTCTAATGTCATATGCTCAACAATTAATTTCATGGTTGATATGCATGTCAAATTAATGCCATGATCAATTACATATGCTTAATGTCATAAACTCGCTATATGTCAAGTTTAACTATTTCAAGTATGACTTGTTTTCAACTACAAGTATGTAATGTGTAACTAATTCCCACTACATGTATGAACTACATGACTTGTTCCCAACTATAAGTGTGTTATGTTTACTATTTCACAAATATGCCAAGTCATGTCAATGTCTCACTACATGCAATGCCACAAAGTCACCACCCTATACTATGTCCATACACTACATGTATATGCATCAATTAATTAGGGTGTCAACTGCCACATTCCTCACGATATTTCCTACCATAAAAGACTTTTTAAGTCTTTGCTTGAGCCGTGCCTAATGGCCCCGTGGTAGTCAACATTCTCGCTAGAATGAGCCTCCCCCACGGCAATCCACTTCGGCGCCCATATAACCTGCACATAAACGATCGACGTCGCGAAGGCCCACTCCGGAGCTGCCTGCTTGTAGGGAGCGACCCTCACAAGCGTGTGCGAATGAGCACAATGGCATAACAAGCATAGTCAACAGCATAGGAAATACGTTCGTCATGTCTCTAACATGGAATAGTCAACCGATGTCCAAGGGTCTAACACTAAATCATAATGTCAACCTTGTTGTTCACCTAAGTGAAAGTCATATGTTTAACCTCTCTATGTCAAAACATGTCATTTTATGTTTACTACATCCAATAGCCAATATGCTAAATGTCAACAATATCATGTTATTCTCAATGTTTGATGGTATGTCCCTACCAATGTATCCATGTCTTTAACATGTAAATGTTCATCTCTTTGGTTACAAGTTCATAATCATGCATTATTCTAATGCATTCTTCTAATGCTACATATCATGCATTCATTCTACAATGCCAAAATCATGCATACTACAGTGCTATAACAATGCATTCTACGATGCCAAAACAAGTCCATAATCATGCCATAAATATGAGCTACAACAACCTCTATATATCTAGAGTATAAAAACATGCAATCATGCAAGTGTTTAATCAATTATAATATCAATGCAAATATAATCCCTTTCCTCATGTCTTAAACATGGAATCAATCCACGACCAAAAGGTCGAGCCAAAGCCAACGATGCCCGTCAAAGTTGCTCACCTAAAAGAGGTGCAACAACTTATCCTGCATGTGCTATAATCTCTTCTTTCTCTATACAAGCATACTTTAGTATGCGAAGAGGATCCACTAGATCAACAACCAAATAATGTCTTCTATGACACTCTTTTCTAACATGCATAACTTACTTAGCATTTCCAATGCATCAATGCACTATTTGTACAATCACCCTAGCATGCATGTTATTCTCATAATACCACTCTATATGTACTATGCCTTTTGCATACACAATATATATATGTCTCATGCAATTACAACTATCATAACATAAACTCTACCATATAGAGTATGCAATTCTCATATGTGCTATACATATATCATGATCCCAATATTTCTATCATGTCAAAATAAGCATGATTATGCAACAATTCAACTCTAAATATTAGAGGAGACATAGGGGGAGTTCACCCATTTCGGTGAGGTCAAACCCACCGGATACCCGTCGGAACCCCGCAGTACTTCGAAACGAAGTTGTCCCCCGAGCTTTTCATACCCTAAGATAATTTTCCAAGGGGTTAAAAGCTTCGAACGAACAAATTCGAAAACCACCAAAAACAAAGAGGTAAAAGGGTGAAAAATACCTTGAGCAAGTAAAACTTGTTCTAAGTCCAAATTGAGGTTAGAGATCTTCAAATCTAACCTACAACAACATTCTACACCCATCAATTCCACCTCAAGGGCTCACAAACACAAAACCCTAAACCAAACCCTAGTTTTCAAGAAACTAGGTTTACATGCTAAATCTTAAGCAAAAACACAATTAGAGGTTGTAAAAGAGTTTACTAACCTCAAAACAAGCTTCCACTCAAGCTCACACAAGCTAGGGTTGAAGATCCATCCTCCAACAAGCTTCTCTCCTCAGCCCCGAGCTCCCTCCAAGCCTAGGAGCACTCCTCCACGAAGAAAATGGAGAGAAAAGAGATCAAAACCATGATCTAAGGGGTTGGGAGCAAGAAAACCTAGAGAGAGAGAGAGAGACCTACCTTCCTCCTCTCCTCCAACCTCAGCCAACAATGGCTGTGAAGGGGTGAAGGGGTAAGTTATAGAGATGTAACAATATCCCCATAAGCCCTTCCAAAGAACAAAATCACAAAACTGCACAAATGGCATTCTGCAGCATTGTATACCGGTATGCGCATGGGCATACCGGTATCCAACCAAAATCCCGCAAACCCGAGCCTCGGCCAAGCAGTCTGCGCAAAGGGATTCCGGTATGCGCCTTCCCCATACCGGTACTAACACTCCAGTACCGGTATGCGCATTGAACATACCGGAATGCCAGTGTATTCCGGTATCTCCAGCCAGATTCCGCAGAACCCGAGAGCTGCGCAAACCAGTTCTCACTGGATTCCGGTATCCTTAAACCAGATACCGGTATGCGATTGCAAAATCTGCACTTTTGCAGATTTTGACTCCCGGAGTCCGTTCTCGCACTTTTTAAGTCCCGAAAACACTCCGAAGCTCACCAAACACAACCCAAAACTTCAGAATAGCACGAGCCACTATTCTCACACTAGAACTCCGTAATTTGCAAAAGTTCAGTGTACTACATGTACCAACTCCTCTATCGTGTCTGCATCATGGTGTTCCTCATGAGTAAGAGGAAGACAAGAAGTTTGACCTGCTCGTTGTCGTGGCTGCTCGGAGCTTTGCCGAAGATGGAAAGGAAGGTGGCAAGAAAGAGGGTGACGATCGCTGGTCGAGAATGCTTTTGAAGCATGTTTCTGGTGGGAGTGTAGCCAACGGCGGCGAGGTGGTGGCTATAGTGACAGAGGAAAATCTGACTGATGACTAAGATAATGCAACTTTCTTACTAAATTGTACAACATGTTCAAATAATGTAAGTTTTTTCTATAGTGCTTCGCCAGATTTTACTCTCTCACTACTGCCACCACCTCGTTGCTGTTGAGAAAGCTTGCGAACCTGCTTGCGGACGTGTTTCAGGAGCATTCGCAACCAGCAATCATTGCCTTGCTTCTCCGCCACATCCGTGTCTATCTCTGGCAACGCTCCAAGCAGCGCCACCCTGATCTCTGCCGTGATTTGACCTACACCTATCCTGTTGATATCCCTTGTACCAGTTGTTGTACATACTAGTGTAGGTGATCATGTTGAGGCTCGTGCTATGTTGTTGTACCTCCTCTTTGTGGTAGAGTTGAGATTGATTGTGAGCACTGGAGCATTGATTGGGTCATGTTATTGACTATCCTTTGAGGTGCCGAGGGCACGTGATTCTTTGTGAGATCAGTGGATTGGGTCATACTTGTTGATTATCCTTTGAGATGCCGAGGGTATGTGATTCTTTGTTGACCCAGTCGTGTCGATCATATACCTGTGGGTGCTTGGCGCTGATATGGTTGTACTATACTCGGTTGGGTCGCTCCCACGAGTACCGCTCCGGAGTTGGCATGTTCCGTACAGAGGGTTGTACGAGGGGCTAGGAACAGACGGGTTTCCTGTACTAGCAGGCTCCCTGTAGGGTTGAGCATGATCAGGCCGCAGGTATCGTATTGTATTATGTTGTATGGCATTATGGATTCGTGATAGTCCTCATTTGGTATATTCAGTTTATTGGTACTCATACTGACAGTTGAGCTTTGTGCATAGTAGTGGTAGTATATCTCCTACTTTCTTTATTGCTCCATATATATCTTTTGAGATTGAGGACTTAGTGGGCAGACCGCTGAGGCTGGTGGCGGTACCCACTGAGGACTACTTGTTTGATAGTAGTTCTCACACCCGTTGTTGACACCTTTTTGCAGAGTCTTCTTCCCCAGTTGTGCAAACTGAGCGCGGAAAGGAGACCGTCGGATAGAGTTGATCCCCGGATACTTGGCTAGAGGTATACCCCATTTTGGTAGATGGTTATGAGTCTGTACATACAGTGAGATAGAGATTATCAGTGTTGTATTATATTATGGTTATGGATTATGTATGTACAGTGATCTTTTGATTATATATGTATAGCAGCTCTGTTGATACCTTTAGCTTCTTTGTGGATGTTGTTGTTTTCGCTTCGTATACACGGTAGAAATACTGTGTATGCGGCGGATCTTGTCATGCGCCTGGGAAGAGGTAACCCGGGGCGTGACAGATTAAGTTGGTATCAGAGCTTAGGAATAGGTCATGAGGGCCTAGGAAACCTAAGATAAACAGACCTAAGAATGACGAGAGAGACGTGATTGATCGCGAAAGTCAAAGATTGGGTTTTTGAATCCTTCCTTGTGTAGGAAGAGTGATTGAGGGATTATGCCTTCTCTTATCAGATGAATTATGTTGCCTGCAGACGACATAATAATCTGAGAAGAAAAGAAGTGTCCTTCTAGACTTTCACTAGATTGGGTCGTGAGATTGTTTGTGGTCCTAATTGGGTATTCTGTTGCAGGTTATTACTATGCCTCCTCGACGACCGTCGACGCGAGCACATCCGACGCCTTCGGATATGCCTGAGCAGACGGGACCTAGTGAACGGCCCGCTCTGCAGGAGCAGCTAGCAGACATAGCTGCAGTTGGAAGGCAGCAAAGTGTTTTATTGCAGAAGATGTGCGATGCTTTCTCCCAGCAGCAGAATAATACGCCTCGAGCTATGGAACCTCAGGCGGCAACGACTCCAACTACATCTCAACCCAGAGAAGAAAGTACTCAACCTAGTCAAGCACTTTCTGAAGAGGAGCAGGAGCGGATGGCGGATAGATTGGCTCGCTTCTGTAGGTTCGATCCACCACGATTTAATGGAAGTAGTATAGAACCGTGGGTGGTAGAAGCTTGGATATGTGAGATGGAGAAGTTGTTTGAGGATTTGTTCGTGCCAGCACGGGAGCAGGTGCATATGGCGGTTCATTGTTTATCTGGTGATGCTCATGTTTGGTGGAGGAGGACCCGTGATCATAGGTACCTGAATCCTCTACAGATGTCTTGGAGAGAATTTCGGGGAATTATGTATGGGGCATATTTTCCCAGTAGTGTGAAAATAAAGATAGAGGAAGATTTGAAGAATCTGAAGCAGGGGAATCGCTCGGTGCAGGAGTATGCGAGGGAGTTTACTAGATTACTCAACTGTGTTCCCTCAGCGGCGAGAGATGAGATACAGAAAGTCTATCTGTATGAGAAGGGTTTGAGACCCGAGATCTTTCTATTTGTCCACTCGCAGAGACTTCAAACTTTGGATGCTACTATCGAGCAGTCTCTGTGGGTAGAGCGAGGGGCATTTGTGACGAGAGGACAGCTCGTGGACCCAGCTCAGGGTCAGGAGAAGAAGCGCCCGGTACCTGATGATGGAGGACAGTCGAGTAGCAGACGACCGCCTAGACCTCCCCAGCGATCGCGTTTCCAGGGACGTGGATCTTCTAGTCGCCAGCAGTCTGGAGGATATCGTCAGCAGCGACAGCAGCAGTCAAGGGGATCTCCCCGATGTGTGATTTGTGGAGGACCTCATTTTGCTTATCTCTGTGATAGACAAGAAGGTCGATGTTTTGAGTGTGGGCAGCTAGGACATATGAGGAAGACTTGTCCCAGACGTGTAGCAGCTCATTCTTTCGCGTCTGTGCCTTTCTCCCCACCGCAGTATTCTGGAGCCTCCCCGGTATTTTCTCAGGAGCGATCTTCTATGCCACGATAGCCGGATCAACGCCAGCCACCGGCGAGTGGGCGAGTTTACGCCGCTCAGATTGAGGATGCCTCGATAGCTGATCGAGTGGTGGCAGGTATAGTTTTGATTTGTGGCATTAGATCGCGTACTTTATTCGATACTGGTGCATCGCATTCCTTTGTTAGTAGAGCATTTGCATTGCATCATGATTTAGAGATAGGGTCGTTACCCAAGACACAGGAGGTGCGGGTACCCGACCATAGTTTGCAGGTGACGCAGGGTTGTTTGGGATGTCCTGTGCAAGTAGGGCCTTGGATCATGCCTGCCGATTTATTGGTATTAAGACAGCTGCAGGATTTTGATATAATCCTAGGCATGGATTGGTTATCTCGATACTTTGCCACGATCGATTGTGGAACCAAGACGGTGATCTTTCGTGAGCCTGGACATGAAGAGTTTGTTTATGAAGGCTGTAGAAGTTCACTGTTTGCAGTGACGATCTCTTCCTCTAAGGCCAGACATATGTTGAGTAGAGGGTGTATGGCCTATTTTGCAACAGTGACTGAGGTGCCCACTGTTGTACCAGGACTCGAGGATATTTATATTGTCCGTGAGTTTCCGGATGTCTTTCCTTCTGAGTTATCCTCGATGCCTCCTGATAGGGAGATTGAATTCGTGATTGATGTGGTACCAGGAACCACGCCAATCTCGAAGACACCCTATAGAATGGCACCAGCTGAATTGAGAGAGTTGAAGGCGCAACTGCAGGATCTTATGGATAAAGGATTTATCAGACCCAGTGTGTCGCCTTGGGGAGCGCCTGTACTATTTGTGAAGAAGAAGGATGGTTCACTTAGGCTGTGTGTGGATTATCGGGAATTAAACAAAGTGACCATCAAGAATAGATACCCCCTCCCACGTATCGATGATCTGTTCTATCAATTACAGGGAGCGTGTGTCTTTTCTAAGATTGATCTTCAGTCCGGTTACCACTAGTTGAAGGTGAAGGCCGAGGATATTTCTAAGACAGCTTTTAGAACTCGGTATGGGCATTATGAGTTTACAGTCATGCCGTTTGGATTGACTAATGCCCCTGCTGCATTTATGGATATGATGAACCGAGTCTTTAAGTCTTTCTTGGACAAGTTTGTGGTAGTCTTTATTGATGATATTCTGATTTACTCCCGTGATGATGCGGAGCATGAAGAGCATCTGAGATTAGTGCTACAACTCTTGCGAGAGAAGAAGTTGTATGCAAAGCTTAAAAAGTGTGAATTCTGGTTAAGAGAGGTAGCCTTTTTAGGCCATGTGATTTCAGCTTCAGGAGTAGCTGTTGATCCTAAGAAGATTGAGGCGATTCGTGATTGGCCTAGACCGACGACCATTTCTGAAGTGCGGAGTTTTCTTGGCTTAGCCGGGTATTATCGACGGTTTGTGGAAAGTTTTGCGAAACTCTCTACGCCTCTTACTCGATTAACCAGGAAAGGAGTTAAGTATGTTTGGAGTGATGAGTGCCAAGAATGCTTTGATGAGCTTAAGCAGAGGTTGATGACAGCCCCTATTCTTGCACTACCAGTGATGGGCAAAGGATTTGTTATCTATAGTGATGCTTCGCATAGTGGCTTGGGTTGCGTGCTGATGCAACATGGTAAAGTAATTGCATATGCTTCAAGACAACTAAAGGAATATGAGAAGAACTATCCCACTCATGATCTGGAGTTGGCGGCGGTAGTCTGCTCTGAAACTATGGCGCCACTATCTCTATAGAGAGCATTGTGAAGTGTATACTGATCACAAGAGCCTCAAGTATCTGTTTACACAGAAAGAGTTGAATCTACGGCAACGAAGATGGTTGGAATTATTGAAGGATTATGACATCTCTTATCTGTATCATCCCGGCAAGGCTAATGTTGTAGCCGATGCTTTGAGTAGGAAGGCTGTGGCGACTTTGAGTTTGTGTATTACTCAACAGCCTGTCCTAGTGGAAGAGATGCGGAGGTTGTCCCTTGAGGTGGTTACTCACGGGATGACGGCGAGACTGATGACATTGGTCATACAACCCACTCTGTTAGATAGGATTCGAGAGAAACAGAGTGTAGATCCTTATCTGATGAAAGTTCAAGATCAACTGAGGAGTGGTGATCTTGAAGGTTTTTCTTGTGATGATTCTGGAGTTCTTCGTTATAGAGGACGTCTATGTGTACCAGCGGATCTGGAGATTCGAGAGGAGATATTGAAGGAAGCACATTATTCTCCTTATTATGTACATCCTGGAGGGGCTAAGATATACCAGGATCTGAAGACTCACTTCTGGTGGAATGGTATGAAGCGGGATATTGGTAGGGCTCTAGCTCAATGTTTAACATGTCAGCAAGTTAAGGCTGAACATCGAGTACCGGCTGGTAAGCTATAGAGTCTTCCAATACCTGAGTGGAAGTGGGATCATATCACGATGGATTTCGTCGTTGGACTGCCGAGGACTTCGAGCGGCTATGATACCATTTGGGTGATCGTTGATAGGCTGACGAAGTCTGCTCATTTCCTGCATATGCAGATTACTTGGTCACGTGAGCGACTTGCACAGCTTTATCTGGATGAGATATTGAGATTGCATGGAGTGCCAATCTCAATAGTATCTGATAGAGACCCAAGGTTTGTTTCTCATTTCTGGAAGAGTTTACAGACAGCTTTGGGGACTCAGCTTCAATTTAGCACTGTATTTCATCCCTAGACTGATGGTCAGTCCGAGCGCACTATACAGACACTCGAGGATATGCTGAGAGCTTGTGTCTTGGATTTTGGTGGAGGATGGGATCGACACCTAAGATTGGTAGAGTTTGCGTACAACAATAGCTATCAAGCGAGCATTAAGATGGCTCCATTTGAAGCATTGTATGGACGCAAATGTCGATCACCTCTGTATTGGGATGATGTTGGCGAAAGGAAGACATTGGGTCCAGACCTTTTGCTTAAAGCCGAAGAAAAGGTTAGAGTGATACGACGGCATATTGAGACGGCTCAGAGCAGGCAAAAGAGTTATTCTGATACTCGGAGGCGAGATCTGGAATTTCAAGTTGGTGATCATGTTTTCTTGAAGGTCTCACCATCGAAGGGCATACGGAGATTTGGGATTCGCGGAAAGCTTAGTCCGCGGTTTATTGGTCCTTTCGAAGTCTTGGAGAGAGTAGGACCCGTGGCATATCGGTTAGCCCTTCCGCCTCGACTAGCAGGAGTGCACGATGTCTTTCATATATCTGTTCTGAGGAGATATATGCACGATCCTTCCCATGTGATAGATTTTTTCCCGCTGGAGCTTACTGAGGATTTGCAGTACGAGGAGCGACCGATACGAATTCTTGCTCGTGAGACGAGGGAATTGCGTAATCGGGTCATACCTTATGTCAAGGTACAGTGGGATTTTCATGATGATAGAGAGACGACATGGGAGTTGGAGACTGTTATGCAGAGATCTTATCCCCACCTGTTTGCATCTTGAGGTGAGTGCTTTACTTTAGTTTCGAGGACGAAACTATTTTAAGGAGGGGAGAATGTAGTACTCGAATTTTTGTGGATTTTGAGGGTTTCTGGATTTGGCGGGTTTCGGGCGCCCGGAAGTGAGGAAGTAGATGCCCGAAAGATCTGGATCCACTGAATTTTGTGGATGATCCGGAAGTGCTGATGAGGTTCGGATCTGGATGCAGGAAACCGGACGCCCGGATGAGGATCCGGATTGGCTTATGACGTGGAGAGCCACATGTCGCGACGCAGGACACGTGTCGACCGCCGGAGACACGCCACCCCACCGCCTGCCGACCGACGACCGACTGCTTGGCCGCCAGCTGACACCTGGATTGCAGGGTTTCCGGACGCCCGGAAGTTGGATTCGGGCGCTCGAATGTGGGACTTTTGGGAGCCTATAAATAGGTGAGTCCCTGTGGTATTGAGCTTATTTTCCCACTTCGTGACTTTGTTTCTAGAGAGAGAAAGTTGGGTTTAGGGCCATGTGTTGGCATTAGTTGTAACCTAGCTTGCTCTCCTCTATTCTGTTGATCTGATCTGGTGCTGAGCTGTTGTTCTGTCGGAGTTAGCAGCCTTTTGGTGATATTCAGATCGGAGTGCTGCTGGAGCTTGATTATCTTGGAGGGTTGGATCTGAGGATACTGTTTTTCCCACCGTGGTTGGATTAGCTCTTTAGGTGGGTTGATGTTTGCCAGATTCAGTGGACTTCCTCCTATGTGTTTACTCTCATGTTAGCATGATAGTGTTGGATTATGTTAGCATGATATGATGATATTGGATTATGATATTGTGATATTATTGGGATTTTGATAGCATGACATGCTGAGATTATGTTAGATATGACCTGTTAGGTTGAGATTTGCATATGCATGATATGCTAATGATATATATATGAGCATGCATGATTTCCTTGTATTCTTGTTGCATGATTTGACCTACACCTATCATGTTGATATCCTTTGTACCAGTTGTTGTACATACTAGTGTAGGTGATCATGTTGAGGCTCGTGCTATGTTGTTGTACCTCCTCTTTGTGGTAGAGTTGAGATTGATTGTGAGCACTGGAGCATTGATTGGGTCATGTTATTGACTATCATTTGAGGTGCCGAGGGCACGTGATTCTTTGTGAGATCAAAGGATTGGGTCATACTTGTTGATTATCCTTTGAGATGCCGAGGGCATGTGATTCTTTGTTGACCCAGTCGTGTCGATCATATACCTGTGGGTGCTTGGCGCTGATATGGTTGTACTATACTCGGTTGGGTCGCTCCCACGAGTACCGCTCCGGAGTTGGCATGTTCCGTACAGAGGGTTGTACGAGGGGCTAGGAACAGACGGGTTTCCTGTACTAGCAGGCTCCCTGTAGGGTTGAGCATGATCAGGCCGCAGGTATCGTATTGTATTATGTTGTATGGCATTATGGATTCGTGATAGTCCTCATTTGGTATATTCAGTTCATTGGTATTCATACTGACAATTGAGCTTTGTGCATAGTAGTGGTAGTATATCTCCTACTTTCTTTATTGCTCCATATCAATCTTTTGAGATTGAGGACTTAGTGGGCAGACCGCTGAGGCTGGTGGCGGTACCCACTGAGGACTACTTGTTTGATAGTAGTTCTCACACCCGTTGTTGACACCTTTTTGCAAAGTCTTCTTCCCCAGTTGTGCATACTGAGCGCGGAAAGGAGACCGTCGGGTAGAGTTGATCCCCGGATACTTGGCTAGAGGTATACCCCATTTTGGTAGATGGTTATGAGTCAGTACATACAGTGAGATAGAGATTATCAGTGTTGTATTATATTATGGTTATGGATGATGTATGTACAGTGATCTTTTGATTATATATGTATAGCAGCTCTGTTGATACCTTTAGCTTCTTTGTGGATGTTGTTGTTTTCGCTTCGTATACACGGTAGAAATACTGTGTATGCGGCGGATCTTGTCATGCGCCTGGGAAGAGGTAACCCGGGGCGTGACATGAGGTGAGCACCCTCTTCCTCACCACCCCCGCATCCGACCCTGGCCGCCGCGCGCCATGCATGTCGGCCGGCAGCCGGCCGGAGCTTGCTGCTCCGGCCAGGGTCTTCTTTTGCCTTGTTTTGGCCGCATGCTTGTGTTTGAGCTTTCTGTTGCCTCCCGAAGCTCGGGAAGGTGAGCACGATGATCGCAGCGACGCGCTGATCATCATGCTCACCTTAGTTTTCTGTTTGGGTGTGCCGTTTCACTGTTCGGTTTTTGTCGAGCAATATCATCGCATGTATTCACTATTTTTATGGGTTTTCTGTGCTTGCGACTGGTCCTGTCGCAGTGGGGCTGTGAGCACAGCCTCTGTTACGTCCTTACCTATCCGCTGGTGCTTGCGGAAGGTCGTGCGGACGAACGGAATGCTCGAACGGCCTTAATTATGCTTGTTATGTATGTAAATGTTGCTTGTTTTGGGACTTTGATGATTGTGGCAGCGTTGCGACGCTGCGGGCTGCAAGGGCATGATCCTTGAGGCCCTGTGGACTGGTTGTCCAACCCCTTCGCCCTTCGCGGAGATTCGGATTTATTTTCGATGCGTTTTCCGATGAAATAGTCGGCGAAACGTGTGTTTTTAGTCGTGACTCACTTGCTGATTTTGCGAGCGACTTGGCTTCATCATTTAGCCTCGTTGGCTGTTCCTCATCACTGTCCCGAAGTTTCGAGGACAGCGGATGAGTGACGAAGGGTTCCGGTGCCAAATAGGCATTTTTCGGGAACCCGGGAAGCCGTTTCGGGTGCGTTTGTATTCGTGGCACCCCGAGCTTGTGCTCACTATCCTGTCACCCTGTTTTGGTGTGTTTGGGGACAGCGGAGGACTTGGTTTGGCTGTTGGTACCCCTCTGGGGCTTAGCGTGGTTTCGGGATCGCCCCGGTGGGTTTTTCGGGCGATCCGTCGGTTCCAGGATGTGAGAGCTATGTGTTTAGTGTCGACTTGGTGGACCTTGACCTTGTGAGTCTCTCGTAGGTCCTGTCGTGGTTCCCGAGAGCCCTCGGTGTTAGGCTATCGTTTCGACAGGTGGGTACTTCGATCCGGAGTCGGTTTAGTGGACTACGATGATACATTTCTATCCCTTCTCTTGTATTTCAGTTATAAGTTCACTTGACTCCCGTTGACTCTACTTATGTGTGCTTGGATAGTAGAGTAGTTGTGGTTTGCATGATTATTGAGACGACCTCATTGGTCGGTGGTGATCGCCTGTTGTTCCGAGCGATCCTCGTATATTGGCTTATCAGTTGCTTCACGGCTCGTTGTCGTTCTGTGGATTGAGCATTCGCATCGATCGTCACAGCTCTTCTAGCACCTCACGTATGCCAGCGGTCTGATCCACCGTTTGGGCTTCTTTTCCGGAAAAGGGTCACGCGTATAAGTCGACCCGTGAGCCTCGACGCAGTGCGTCTGGTAGGTTTTAGTGCAGAGAGTTGAGCAGGTTGTGACAGTGCCAGGGATACGTCCCGGTGGCTATGGATTGGTATACTTTGTGGTTATCACTTTTGATGCATATGATTACCTTACTTGCAGTAGCATAGTTGTTCAGTTGTATGTCAGTCTCATACTTATTTGTGCTACTGTTTACCTTATTTATCTATCTGTTGACCCTCGTGCCGGTGTGTACACCTCGCCTTCGTCGGCTTGCGGTACCTACTGGGAGGGGAGACATGTTTACATGTTCTCACCCCCCGCCCCCTTTGTTGTTTTCAGGTGAGCAGGGTGGTGGGAGTCGGGACGCTGCGAGGCACGCCTAGATAGTGGTTCTAGAGGTTCCGACTTGTGAGGCTCCTCCCTCCAGATTTTTGGTTATCGCCCTATCCTTTATCAGCTAGATGTGGTTGTGGTTCAGTTACATTTTGGATGTTCTGTCTTGCATGCTTAAATCTTGTGGATTTGGTTTAGTATTCATATGTGGATTGCATGCTTAGACTTTTTGGATGTCGATACTGTTAGATCTTTCATTATTGGCTTTATATCGCATATCGTAGATTTCTACCCCTCGTGGTAGCGTTTTCAAATAAAGGTTTCCGTGTAGAAAACAGTTTTCAAATGGATTTCCGGTCGATCGACTTTTGGGATTTCAAAAGAGAGTTTTCGTGTGGAGAACAGTTTTCAAATAATTCTTGAATGTTTGAGATTAGGGTTTCAAAATAAAGCTTCTGGGTAAGGAGCAATTTTCTAGAATGATCCGTTGTTTGTGCATCGCATCATCCTTCGCTTAAGGACTTGCTTAGATTCATACAGGTTTAAGGACTGTTAGCTGTATGAATCTTGTTGTGTTGTTGTTGTGGTTTGTGTGATGAATGAATGGTGGTTGTGATCCTGTTGTATGTTGTGTACGCCGTGCAAATACAAGGGAGGCTCTGTCCGTGTGCACAGTGGACCCTGTATTTGTGGCGGGTCTGTACGTGGTGCGGGCTAGGCTTTCAAAAAAAAAATGGCACGTATTTCTGCTTCTAAAACTAGCCCGGAGCGTGATACCTAGCTACTATCAATACAATTTATTATTCTTATAGTTTTTTCCTTATGCTTTTTTTAATCCTCCTTATATTTTTATTCTTATGCTTTTACTGCAGCCATTGCTGCTTCGTCTTCGGTTTCTTTTATTTATATATATTTTTATTTTTTTGACTCTTTTTTTTGTCGTTTCTTCTTTCTTTAGTTTTATTTATTATTTGTTTCTACGGAATCGACCCGCCGCAACGCGCGCGGGTACCTTCACCAGTACTATCTAAAATAAGATCAATATTTCTGATAAAAAATTTTAGTGTTATATAATAATTTTTTATGCGATCTTTATTTTCAGCTGTTGATTTCGAACCCTTTCGATCACTAGGTAAAAGATATAAGAAGTACAAAATTTATTTTCTACATACTTCAAATACGCTAGATCAAGTCTAAGGAGCCGATCATCGATTTAGAAGTTCCATCATCGAAAATGACCTAGGAGCACGGAGGCCTCCGTGCTCTTAAGAGCACAACAGCCCTACTCTCTCTCTCTCTCTCTCTATAAAAGAGTCCGACTACCGTGCTATCAATAGCACCAAGCACTTGTTGCTACCAAGTTTTTCGCCGTTAGATCTACCCCTTTGACTATTTCCACCCTTAGATCTACCCTTTTGACCATTTCCACCCTTAGATCATACTATTCAACCAAGCACCCATTTAACCCTAGGGGATCTCTAGAAGTTCCACCCTCGTATCAGTAGTATCTGCAGCCTTGTGATTGGCTACAAGGAGTTCGTACTCTTTCCAGGATCAACTAGGATCAACTACATTAAGACATTCTTAATTGGCGATAACATTGTAGAGATCAAGTTGGAGAAGACACCAAAAATGGCACGCAAAATATGGTAGGAATATGATGCCGTTTGAATTGAGAAATGTCTCTGCGGTATGTGTGAGTTTGAGGAATGGAAATTTCAAGTTGATCTTGGATCGATTTCGTGCGGCACCCCTTGATGAGCTCCTTATTATTCCTGAAGTATTGTTTCATATAAGAGATACTTGAAGTTTGCGCGATGTAAGTACCAGGTTAAAAGTGCAGGTTTTGACTCTGAGGAGTAGTGTTCTTGGGTCACGTAGTGATAGTGACTAGTGATTCAAATGATGCCCCTCAGGAACGTCCAAACTAATAGTGGTTATGGAAGTATATAGTTTGCTTTGCCTAAGGGTGACACTTCCAATCCTTGCTCTCTCAACGCTAACGAAACGAAAGTGTGATTTACAGTGACGCATCCAGCAGTGGTTTGGAAGACAGGCTAAGACAATATGATGCGATACTCGTGTATGTTTTACCCTACATATGATTAAGAGCTCATCGAGAGGGTGTAACTCGGATCGTAAGGGCCGTAACTAATGTTTGGCATTGTTGAAGGACTATAGCATGCTTATCCAAGATCATTTTGGAAGAACTTAGATGATGGCAGATGCGCTGAATCATGAATTCGTGGGAGAGTTGAGTGTAGGGTTGATACACGTCGATTCCGCGATCGGTTGCGTGTGCTAGTAGATTCAGTGCTCCGTGAAGACATTCTAAGAAGGCTTACCGTTTTCCTTATGCAGTTCACCCTAGAGGAACTATCGTGTGTCATGGCTTGAGGAAATGAGACTTAAAGGTGACATGTTAGCAAGTAAGAACGGAACACGTTTCAACCTTTCAGTCCTTGTTTGGCACTGAGACGATCACGATAGATTTTGTGGCTGGAGTATAACGATCTCTGCATGGACATGGTGCCATTTGGGCTCAATCGACAAAGTTTCTATAAAGTATGCCACCCAATGGATTGCTTATCTCAATTGAATCTAATAGCGAGCCAAGAGTTGTCTCGCTTTTTGGAAGGGTGGTAGCAACACTAAGCCTTAACAATGTTTACTGAAACTCTCGGATGCCTGGCGAGGATCGAGATGGCTAAGACAAGGTCTTATATAGACACAGGGGTTGAGTACCTTTGACCCAGACATCTTGAGAGGAACGGAAGAGAAGGTGAAACTTGTATGTCGACACTCTCTGACAGTCCAAAGTCGCCAGAAAAGCTATGTAGACATTCGACAATGAGACATTGAGTTCCAAATCTGAGAGATTTGCTCACATTTTGATTGACAGTGTTCATGGAGTACTCACTTCAATTAGAGCAGTGCTTAGCATTAGCAGAGTTGGTCTGTAATCTCAGTCGCTAGACAAGCGCCATGATAGCTCCATACAAGTTATTATAGGGACAAAAGTGTTCAAGAGGCTATGTATTCTGACATGTTAGTCGATAGAAGACGGCATGACAACACCAAGTAAGAGTTCTACATTGACAAAAGAGCTGTATAGAATAAATGACAATAAGTTATTGCATTTGCATTTACACTGGTGAATAAGGTGATTTTGTGGTCTGTAAGGCGTGAAACGTTGATTAGCCCTATGGAGGCCTTTCGAGATCTGAGATTTGACCGGAGTTTGCTTGGTTCAACTCCGAAGCATTGAGCAGTTAATCTCTTTCAATGAGTGATCTCATTCTAGAACCGAGTATAGGAGTTGCCAGGAAGAAAATTCTAAGTCCAGCTTATGGGGAACAAGACTCGTTAATTTAAGTTATAAGTGAAACGAGACGTTATGTGAGAGAATGGGATGCTGAGTAGAGCTAATTCTACTTTTTCCGTCTAATTGCGGTTATCAAGTGGGGCTCGCCTATTAGTTTCGAGGATGAAACTTTTTGAAGGAGGGAAGGATGTAGAATCCTGATGTTTTTGCAGTTTGGATGTTGCGTGGATTGCCGAGTAGCGTGTGAGCATGAAATTGGGGTGAAGTGAATCCGTTTTGGCGCGAAATTGACGCGAAAACGGATCAAATATGCCAATTGTGTATGATGAGGACTAAATTGCAATTAAAAAAATTAGTGGACTAAGTTGCAAAAGGGCAACTTAGTGGAATCCCACTAAGTCCTCCTTTTTCTCTCCCTCTCTCTAGAATTTTCCTGCAGGGAAAAATCTTCCCTGCAGGGGAAAAGAAAAAGAAAGAGGAAAGAAAGAAAAGAGAAGAAGAGAAAGAGAAGAAAAGAGAAGATGAAATTGAAGAAGGGGTTTTGAACTTTGCGTTCAGCACGAATCGTGCGTACGTTTTCTTTTCTTTTCCCTCTTCCTTCCTCATTCTCTCTTTTCCTTTTTCTCTCACACTCTCTCTCTCTCTGCTGCTGCGAGGCTGCTCCTGCAGCTGATTGCAAGGCGGCAGCAGCAGCAAACTGCTACTGCTGCTGCTGCTGCTATTACGAGCAAAGCAGCAGCAAGCTGCTGCTGCTACTGCTGCTAACAGCAGGGCAGCAGCAGAAGCTAGCTGCTGCTGCTGCTGAGCTGCTTGAATAGCTGCTCCAGGGCAACAAAGAAGAAAAAAAAAGAGAAAAGAAAAGAAAAGAAAAGAAAGGAAGAAAGGGAGAAAAGAAAAAAAGATGAAATAGAAGATGAGAAAAGAGAGAATGAAGAAAAGGAAACAAAGATTGTCACGCCCCGTCGGGCCCTGCCACCAATTAGGTGGAGGAATAACCCGCACAGGCACGTGCGCCAGACCCGCCGAACGGACAGAGTTTTTCCTATCCGCCCAAGGCGTCACAAGCATGTATACATCACATATTCCAAACAGGAACAGAATACATGGATTGTATAATGAGGATATCAAATAAAGTAAAGAAAACTATGCTATTACAACCATTCACATTCAAAACATTTAGATTACAATGATCTTCCATCCACATACAACCCAAAATATGAAATTACACTTTTCATTTTCATCTAAACATATCGTCCCAAAATGGTACTTCTAATGCGAACACCAAAACGGAAAGGTCTCTATCTATGATTTCATGCCCTTTCCTCACACCGGCGCGTCACCCGCTAATGGACCTGAAAAGATGGGAGTGAGAACTATAAACATAGTTCCCAGTGGGTACGGCCCACCCAAGGGAAAAGCTCCACCCACCAGGTCCAAAGGAGGCAACGTAAGCATAATAAAGTAATCTGACAATTACATAAACTGAACATATAATACTTACTGTGTGCAAGTAATTCAACTATGCTTATGCCTCATGATAAATACGATAATGAAACCTACCATGTGATGGAAACTATGTTCTATTCACTATTTCATTATCCAATTTCAAATGCCAAATTTTAGGTTCTACACATCATACCATGACTTATGGCTTAGCTCTTTGGTGGTGAAACTCTCACACCCACCCTTTAGCTCTCAAGTCCACAAGTAGGCATACTTTTAATATATAGGGTCCTTTACATGCATAAGGTTCATGCCCACATATGATGCAAGAAAAGGAAGGAAATACATGCGTGTCTCACAACGATGCATCAAGTTAGGTTTACCAAGGCTCAAAGTAATAGATCACCCAATCTCTCAAGGACCTACTTGGAGTACGGCCCTAGCTTGCGCCGCGTCTCATGGGTTGTGTCCAGCATCCATCACCCCACCCAGTTGTGCTATGCATCCATGACCTGGGGTCGTGCATCGCACTCCCACCCAATTGGCACTCAAAATAGCAAAGCGAGCGCACTCGCTTGGTTACACCTCCGGAGGACCAATGCCCTGGGGGAGCGACCCCCACGAGCAACTGCTAATTGAGCTCATTTGGCCCTTGCAAGCTTTAGTCACATGCACAATGCATCAAAGTCTAGATGCTCATCACTGACCCACCGGTCATATACATACTAGCGGAATCGCCGCTTTAACCAGTTGCTTTCATTCTAGCAAAAATACAAGTTTTCTTTCTCATGGTCTCATAGGGTTTAACAAGTCCACATTGTCAACTTTCCCTATCTAAGTTCCATAACCTCAATATTTGAGTGACAACCCAATCCACTTGATTCACAATCTAGTTCCATGGCACTAGGTTTTCTAGTGTTCACTTGTTGAGTTCACTAATGTCCCTAGTGAAATTCAACCTATTTCATCCATTCATGTCTAGGCATACATATACACCTATATGTTTCACATGCCTAATGTTATTTTGCAATGGTAGTTATTTATTCTAGCAACATATGATTTCACCCTTCATATTTATTCCATAATAACCTACCATTACATGCATGCATCAAATAACATAATTTTATACTTTACTCTTTCGACATGGAAGCGACCAAGTCACTTCGGTGAAGCACAACCCACCTTATGGTACCCCCAATTGCTTGTAGACACTTGCAATAGGGCCGTACACCTTGAATCTCTTAGCTTCTTGCCCTATAATACAAGAAGGATTCGTTACTCCGAGTCGAACTCAAAATAATTTCATTTCTTGGAATCACTCGAAATGAAGTTGTTCCACGTGTTCTACCAACCTCCAACTAGGGTTCTACGGGTTCAAACAATTTTTAAACCCATCAAATTCATAAACCCTATTTTCACCTAGGTTTTCCAATTTCTCTAAGAACACTCCAAAATTTATGGAGATTCCTAGATTAAAATAGTGTAGAAACCTTTAGGGAACTCAAAAACCTCAACTCTAAAGGATTAATCAAAAACCCTAACCATAGAGTTCAAAAACCCAACTCGGATCTGAAGCTCACCAAGCCGCCACGCGCGCTAGAGCTCGATCCGACGCTCTTGCAAGTTTCCCAAGCTTGATCTCCACCAAATCTCCAAGTTTGGGGAAGAACTAAAGAGAAGGAGAAGAGAACTTGAGGGAGAGGGAGAGCTCTTTCTCTCTCTCAACACGTGTGTGTGTGTGTGTGTGTGTGTGTGTGTGTTCGTACAAAGAAGAAAGGGGAGAGGGCTTCCCTTTAAAAGCCTTCAGTCAAAATTACAAAAATACCCTCATTCTGGAGCTTCTGGGTCCGTGGGGTCCGGACCTTGCATCCCGGGTCCGAAACCCGTGAGCAATTTCAGCATATCGCAGCTGGGGTCCGGATCCCAACCCAGGGTCCGGACCCGGACACTGTGAACAGTGTTTTCAGCATTTTTATCTTCTTCTCATTTTCGCTCTAAAACTCTGTTTTTCATTCCGTTTTCTCTCCAAATCAAATCCAACACAACCGAAACTCATCAAATCCACTTCTCATAGTTCCAAAACCTTCAGAACTCAATTCTAAACATTTCTAACTCACTCCTCATCCACACTTTGTCCAATTTGGCAAAGTTCAAAACACTACGGAGTCTCGGTTTGCACCGAAAACACTCAAATAGTTCCAAAAACTTGGTGAAACTATTCAAATTACGCTTTAGGCCAATTCTCATTAAAACTTCGCGATTTGTAGAAGTTTTATGTGCTGCAAATACCTTCCAAACTTGGCCAAAACTATCCCAATAGTCTTGTTAGGCAATCGTCTATCACTAGAACTCCATAATTTGTAGAGGGTCGGTACACTACAAAGATAGAGAGAAAAGGGAGAAGAATGAAAGAAAAGGGAAGGAAAATGAAGGAATGGAATAGAGTAGAAACTCGGCAAAATTCGCAATGCTAAACTCCAAATTGACGCTTGCAGGATGATAAGGAGCGGGAATTCAAGCTCTACGCATGTTCGATTAGTCGCAATTTAAGGTATTTAACGTTCAATTTGTAGAAATTAAGCTCAAGTAAAAAAGTAGACTTTTGATCGACATTTCGGATGTTTTCCTTGTTTAGTGCTCTGGGCGGCCGTTGAGCTAGGGGATGAGTACGTGGATGGCGGATTGTCTAGTTTGGCCGACGCGGCATGTTGAGGTGGGTACCGAGTCGTCGAAAATGACGGATTTCCCTCTATGTCTATTTGAATGCACAGGCATATATATAAATCATTTTGATTCTCAGACTCGCGTAGAAGCCCAATTTCCTCATGAGCGTTTATGTGATTTGTCGATGACATAACGTATGCTCTATTTATGATTTTAGTTGTCGGTAGAAATGATATAAGTTGAATAGTCTATTCCATGATTGAAGCTAATGTTGGCCACACCTGTCCTATCGTGAAATACATAGTAGAGGACGAGGGTTCGTGAAACTTTTGTGGCTAGATCTTCGGACATATTGCATTGAATTGAGCCCGTCGAATTATTTTCCTATCAGCATTGAGTAGAGACCACTAAATCAATTCTTGTGATTCTTAACCATTTCATTATCTCATAGTTGGGTTATGATGACCACTAGCAAGATTTCGTGTTTGACATTTTAACTTAGGTCGTGGGAGGCCAGTCGACAGTTTATGCATTTTGATGAATCCCTATTACCCTCGAGTTATGCGAGCCACCTGTCATTTATACATCTTGTTTAACTATAGAGAGAGCATTTGACTTTGTTGAGAACTGTGATATTATTACATTTGGCTCCAGTACCTCCATTGAGTAGTATGCATATTCTCTTGTGGTGTTTGACCATCTGCTTAGCTTATGACTACTCTGAGGACATTGGATTGATCTTGTGATGTTTGACTCTCTGCTTACCCCATGACTACTCTGAGGACATTGAATTTATCTTGTGATATTGATTTATGGTTACGCCATGACATTGTGATATTGTGACAGTATTGATCATGATCCAGACCATAGCCTGCAAGACCACTTTGAGCTTGGCAGTATATGAGCTATGAGCTATGTGATATGTTACTCGGTAGGGGTCGCTCCCCTCGAGTGCCACTTTGGATTGCTGGCTGGTGTTAGTAAAACAGTAGCCTAGTTTTGAGGGTGCTGTCACACTCATTGGAGTGTGACCTCATACTAGGCGGGTGCAGGCTTGACCGGACGAGCGAGCCGATCATTGCGATTGGGTATGATTACAGTATTTGTTGTTGTAGTGACGTTGATGCATACACTGTTTAGTTACCTTCCTTTTTCGCATGACCTGGACAGAGATCTATTTACAGTATTTGTGGTTATTCATTTATTGTTGCCTGACACTTCTCTATGCAGGTTATAGCCAAGTAGTTAGTTTTTGTACTTTCTTTTTATCTGTTCAGATCGTTTACCTGTTTACAGTATTACCAGTTATCTTTTCGTTATTCATTTATTGCAGCTTTTACTATCCTTTCATCAGCCTGGCCTCCAGTAGACCTAGTGGGAAGGTCGTGGTTATCGCCGACCGTACCCACTGGGAACTACTTTTCAGTAGTTCTCACACCTTGTTGTGGTTTGTTTTTGCAGGGGTACGTATACTGACGGCTGATCGAGGTGAGGGAGATCACGTAGTAGATAGCATCCTCTACCAGCATGTCTAAACTTTAGAAAACCACCAGATAGAGTGCGTCGTTGTACTACATTCTTGTATTGGCGAGGGCTAGGCCTCTTTTCCTTGTATTTTGGTTAAGATTGAGTTTTTATTTAATGTACTACATGATGTGCAGTAGTTTAGCGTGTAGTTAGTGCTCTGATACATGTCGCTTGTTATTTCTTGTAATGTGAATATGGCATAGATGATTTCTTGAATCGCTTGGGAACTGTTGATTTTGTTGTCGCTTCACTCGGACAGGGAAAACTCTGTCCGTTCGGCGGATCTGTTTGCACCCTGTAGTCTTCCGCTGCGAGCTCGGGGTGTGACACTAGGAATGTGATAGGTGGATTTAGTAAACCCTAAAGTTTTGGTAATTTTTAATATATAAGACCATGAGTGACGTGACTCGTAGTGAAAGTCAGTAATTTTGTAGTACACTGGATTTTACTATATATACAAATATAAATAAAAATAGTGTGAGATATTATTTTAATTGAACTTAGAAAAGTAAAAGATAATTTAGAAATAATTTGTAGGAAAATTGAAATGAAAACAGAAGATTTGGAGGAGATGAAGCTTACTTGGAGGTGAAGCAAGCTCTCTAATGGTGGATCAAGCTTGGAGAGCTTGGTGGCCAAGGTAAGATTTCATAGATTTGAGTTAGGGTTTGGATTAAATCCTTTAATCTTGATGTATCTAGGATTTCTAGATAATTCTAAACTAGTTTAATCAAAAAATTTATCATGGATTTGGGGTTTTCTTGTTGAACAAGAAACCTAGGGCTTGGGTTTGGGGTTTTTGTCCCTATGAGATTTGGAACTAAATTGATCTCGTAAATCTCTAATTGAAGGGTAGTTCGACAAGAGGGACAACTCTGATTTGGGTTACGACGAGGCTACGACGTCCAATTGGGAGATTTTGCCAAATTTCATCCGATAGGCTTGGGTCGAGCCGAATCAGCGTCGAAAATCAAATTGCTTGGAAATCCTAGCAATTGGTACTTAAACGAGGTGGGTGGTGCTCTCTGAAATGGTTGGATTTCTTCCTATGTCTATGTTGACATTTTGTTCATATGTGTATATATGTGAAAATTCTATGCATATAGGGTTATTATTGTGTTTTAGCTTTCATTTCTTTGCATGCTTCCTAAAGTAGGGTTGGTCAAATTGGATTGAGAACTCGGTACTTGGACGCATGAGGATTTTGTCATTAGACATTGGAAACCTTATGAATGCAATGAACTTGGTGACATTGTGGAATATTGGTGACATGAACTTGGTGGCATCTTGAGTAGTTATTTGGACGTAGAAAATAAAGTGAAATACTATGTGTCATTGTGAGTCTAAACATGAACCTAGTGATGGACATATGGATTGGGTATCCTATTCTGCAAGTAGAAAATATGAATATTGTGTGTCATGAGTATTACATGTGGGTTTGTTGCCGTAGTTGCACAGGATTTGATATGAGCATGCGAGGGATTGAAATAGATCCTCTGGACCATGCTAGGGATTGGTAGATCCAGGATGTTGTTACCCTGGTCAGGAGAACTCCTCGAGATGAGAGGACTGGATCGTACTCATATTGTGTAGTACACCGAACTTCTACAAATTGGGGAGTTCTTATGGAATGTAGCCAAAAAGGACTATCTAAATGGTTTTGGCAAGGTTTGGGACTTATACGAGTGTTTTCGGCGCAAATGAGGCGTGGAAACGGACTTCGAAAAGTCAAGTCTGCAAACCTGCAAATTCTGCAGCTGATTCCGGAATGGATGTGTGATATACCGGTATGGATGTATTTAGTTCCGGTATGCCAATCCGTATACCGGAATACAGTGAAGACCTGAAAATCTAACCTTCAGATTCTGCGGAATCTTATGCGGGATACCGGAATTAACGGCCCGTATTCCGGTACGCCAATCCGAATACCGGAATGCAGTTCTGCAGAATGCAGTTTTGAAGGGTAAATTGGTAATTTCAGTGGGGGGCTTATATAAAGGGGAGCCCTTGCCCTTTCTCCTCTGAAAACACACACGCACACAGGGAGAGAGGGAGAGAGAGAAGCTCCTCTCTCTCACTTCTTCTTATTCTTCTTCTCCTCCAAGTTTGGAGATCTTGGTGGAGATCGAGCTTGGGAAGCTCGGAGGAGTGGTGAACCGAGCTCGTACACGCATGGTAGCTTGGGGAGCTCGTGACCAAGGTGAGTTCCTTGGATCTAAGGTTAGGGTTTTGGATTTAAGCCTTGTAAATGGATTTTATCAAACCCTTGGCTAATCTAGACTACAAATTGTAGGGATTAGCATGTGATTTTTGGGTTTGGCCATATTTATGGAAACCCTAGGTTGAAAGAGGGATTCTCTTATGGGGGATTTTAAAAATTGTTTGACCCCATAGAATCCTAGTTGGGGGTTAGTAGAACATGTGGGACAACTCTATTTTGAGTGATTCCAAGAGATGGGATCGTTATGAGTTCGACTCGGATTAACGAATCCTTCATGTGTGTTAGGGCAAGGAGCTTGAAGACCAAGCTTGAAGCCAAGAAAAAATAGCCCGATTGCAATTGTCTACAAGCAATCGGAAGAGTGTGAGGTGGGTTTGTGTTTATCGAAGTGATTAGGTCACTTTCATGCCAAAGAGTAAAGTATAATTTATTTTACTTGATGCATGTAATGGTAGGTTAATTGGTAAGTAGTAAATATGAATGTGTAGATCATATGATGTTAATACCATTAACTACCATGGATTGGAACTATAGACATGTAGAACACATAGATACAAATGGACATGTGTATGCCTAGGTGTGGACATAGCGGCGAGCTAGTTTTCTCTATACGCTAGAGAACATGACATGTGGTTAAACAAGGGCTAGAGGCCATGTAAAGTTGGAAATCCTAGGTATGGACAACTAGGATAAGAAAGAACTGTAATGTGCATGTTGGCATTGGGTGTATATCCAAGTGATTTGAGCCATGGGCTCACCTTGCATGTAAGAGAATTCGAGTATTTCATAATATATATACATATACTTGAAAGATGATGTATGCATGTTAAACCTAGTGTCATTGAACATAGGTTGGAATGTGATGGTATTAAACCTAGTGTTATTAAACATAGGTTGGATCAGGTAATGAACCTAGAGTGGGTAAACCTAGGTTGTATAACATAGTGGTAGAAAGACCACTTGGTTTGTAATGTGTGTGAACCTAGAGTCGTCGAACCTAGGTTGAGATAACATAGTGATAGGAAGATCACTTAAACAGGACATAAAACCTAGTGTCATTGGACATAGGTTGGAAAACATAGTGGTAGGCTAACCACTTGGACATGAGAATATGAACCTAGAAGAGGTTGATAACATAGGGTAATGATGAACCCTTGAGACATGGAAAGTGGATTCCGGAATCCCAGAACTGGTGACTTGTGGATGATCTTGGTATCAGCTGGTGGGCGCGACGATTTCGCCGCCAAGAGGCTGGATACCTGAGGCGAGTGCGACGATTCGCCGCCCGGTGATTGAAGTCATTGTTCGGCGTGTGCGACGATTCGCCGCCGGGTGACTGAAGCCATTTTTCGGCGAGTGCGACGATTCGCCGCCGGGTGACTGAAGCCATTGTTCGGCGTGTGCGACGATTTCGCCGCCAGATGGTAAAGTCAAGAAGGGCGGTGGCCCAAATGATATTTGACTCTAGAGTGAGTCGGGTAAGGTTTGACTAAAGTAAGTAAATCTTAGAGGGGCGGTGGCCCAATGATATTTGACTCTAGAGTGAGTTGGGTAAGGTTTGACTAAAGTAAGTAAACCTTAGATGGGCGGTGGCCCAAATGATATTTGACTCTAGAGTGAGTCGGGTAAGGTTTGACTAAAGTAAGTAAACCTTAGAGGGGCGGTGGTCCAATGATGTTTGACTCTAGAATGAGTCGGGTAAGGTTTGACTAGAGTAAGTAAACCTTAGAGGGGTGGTAACCGATTGATGTTTGACTCAAGAGTGAGTCGGGTAAGGTTTGACTAGAGTAAGTAAACCTTAGAGGGGTGGTAATCCGTTGATGATTGACTCGAGAGTGAGACGTGTGTGGCTTAGCTAAGGTGAATGAACCTTAGGAGCAGGTTGATTATGAAATGGATAGTGGAATAGCAGTGAAAAATGTATTGCATGGATTTCATTATCGCATTTGTTGAAGCATAAGCATGTTTACTGTTTTTGCATATAGTAGAGTTATATACTTGCAAGTTATGTATATGTACTAACCATGCTTTTATGCTTCCTTTGGACCTGGTGGGTCGAGCTTCTCCCTTGGGTGGCCTTACCCACTGGGAACTATTTTAGATAGTTCTCATCCCACTATTCTTCAGGTCCACACGTGAGCGGCGCGGCGGCGCGAGGGAAGGACGTAGCCTGATAGTTAGCGTCCTACCACTGTGACCAGGATAGATGTACCCTCTACTGCGTAGCTTAGGTGTAGTACTCGGGAAATTTTGAGATTTAGGGTTTCTGGGCTTAGGGGATTTCGGGCGCCCGGAAGAGGAGAAGTGGACGCCCGGAATGTTCCGGACCCCGTTGCACCTTGTGGACGATCCGGTTATGGCTGACGAGTTGTGGATCCGGATGCATGATTCGGACGCCCGGACGAGGATCCGGTTTGAGCTGTTGACGTGGAGGGCCACGTGTCGCGACAGAGGACACGTGTCGATCGCCGGAGACACACCGCCCCACCGCCTGATGACTATTGACCGGCCGCTTAGCCGCGCGACGACACCTGTACGGCGCATTTCCGGACGCCCGGAAATTGAGAAGTGGGCGCCCGAATGTGTGAATTTGGCAGCCTATAAATAGTTGAGCCCTGTTGGTTTTTGGGTTACTTTCCACTCCGAGATCCCTGTTTCTAGAGAGAGAAAGCTAGAGTAAGGGCCATGTGTTGGCATTAGTTTGTAATCTAGCTTGTTCTCCTCTATCCTGCTGATCTGATCTGGTGTCGAGCCGTTATTCTGCTGGAGATAGCAGTTTCCTTGGAGGTTTTGACAGATCGGAGTACTGCCGGAGTGCGTTATCTGGAGGGTTGGATCTGAGGCTTGTTCTTTCCCCACCGTGGTTGGATTAGCTTTTCAGGTGGGTTGATGTTTGCCAGATTCAGTGGACTTCCTCCTACGTGTTTTATCTCATTATGTTAGCATGATTGGATTATGATATGTGGATATTGGATTATGATATTGGGATTATGATAGTATGCCATGCTAAGATTATGTAGAGATGCCATGTTAGGTTGAGACTGATCTATAGACTGCATGGGCATGTTCTGATCTTAGATGTGCTAATGATATGTATATGAGCATGCATTTCTTTGTATCATATTGTTGCATGATTGGACCTACACCTATTCTGTTGATTCCTTGTACCAGTTGTTGTGCATGTAGTGTAGGTGATCATGTTGTGGCTCGTGCTATGTTGTTGTACCTCCTCTTTGTGGTAGAGTAGAGATGATTGTGAGCACTAGAGCATTGATTGTGCCGAGGGCACGGGGTTCTTTGTGAGAGCATGGATTGGGTCATACTTGTTGATTATCCTTTATGGTGCCGAGGGCACAGTGAATTGGGTCTTATCTGTTGACTATCCTTTGAGGTGCCAAGGGCACCTGATCCTTTGTTGACCCAGTCGTGTCGATCATATATCTGCGGGTGCTTGATGGTTACTTGGGTTTACTTTGCTCGGTTGGGTCGCTCCCACGAGTACCACTCTAGAGTTGGCATGTTCCGTACTGAGAGGCGTACGATGAACTAGTGACAGATGGTGTTCCTGTCCTAGTTGGGCTCCCTATTGTGTTGAGCAGCTCCCTATTGTGTTGAGCGTGATCAGGCCGCAGGTATCATGTTATGAGGTATGGTATGGTGAGGTATTGTATGGCGAGAGCTAGGTACAGATGGAGTTCCTGTACTAGCTGGTTCGCAGGTATTGTATTGTGTATGATAGTCCTCATTTGGTATATTCAGTTCATTGGTATTCATACTGACAGTTGAGCTTTGTGCATAGTAGTGGTAGTATATCTCCTACTTTCTTTCTTGCTCATTATATATCTCTTGAGATTGAGGACTTAGTGGGCAGACCGCTGAGGCTGGTGGCGGTACCCACTGAGGACTACTTGATTGATAGTAGTTCTCACACCCTTTGGTGACATCTTTTTCAGGGTCTTCTTCCCCTGTCGTGCATACTGATCGCGGAAAGGAGACCGTCGGGTAGAGTGGATCCCCGGACATTTGGCTAGAGGTATACCCCATTTTGGTAGTTGGTTATGAGTCTGTACATACAGAGAGACAGAGATAGTGATTTTCAGTGTTGTATTATGTTATGGATGTTGTATGTACAGTGATTTTTGATATATTATATAGCAGCTCTGTTGATACCTTTAGCTCTACTTGTTTGTTGTGGATGTTGTTTCGCTTCGTATACATAGTAGAAATACTGTGTGTGCGGCGGATCTGGTCATGCGCCTGGGAAGAGGTAACCCGGGGCGTGACAGATTAAGTTGGTATCAGAGCTTAGGAATAGGTCAAGAGGGCCTAGGAAACCTAAGATAAACAGACCTAAGGAATGACGTGAGAGACGTAATTGATCGCGAAAGTCAAAGATTGGGTTTTGAATCCTTCCTTGTGTAGGAAGAGTGATTGAGGGATTATGCCTTCTCTTATCAGATGACTTATGTTGGCTGCAGACGACATGATAATCTGAGAAGAAAAGAAGTGTCCTTCTAGACTTTCGTTGGATTGGGTCGTGAGTTGATTGTGGTCCTAATCGGGTATTCTGTTGCAGGTTGTTACTATGCCTCCTCGACGACCATCGACGCGAGCGCATCCGACGCCGTCGGATATGCCTGAGCAGACGGGACCTAGTGAACGGCCCGCTTTGCAGGAACAGCTAGCAGATATAGCTGCAGTTGGAAGGCAGCAGAGTGCCTTGTTGCAGAAGATGTGTGATGCTTTCTCTATGCCTCGAGCTATGGAACCTCAGGCGGCAACGACTCCAACTACATCGCAGCCAGGAGAAGGAAGTACTCAGCCTAGTCAAGTGCTTTCTGAAGAGGAGCAGGAGCGGATGGCGGATAGATTGGCTCGCTTCTGTAGGTTTGATCCACCACGATTTAATGGCAGTAGTATAGAGCCATGGGTGGTAGAAGCCTGGATATGTGAAATGGAGAAGTTGTTCGAGGACTTGTTTGTGCCAGCACGGGAGCAGGTGCATATGGCAGTTCATTGTCTTTCTGGTGATGCTCATGTCTGGTGGAGGAGGACCCGTGATCATAGGTCCCTGAATCCTCTACAGATGTCTTGGAGCGAGTTTCGGGGGATCATGTATGGAGTATATTTTCCGAGTAGTGTGAAGATGAAGATAGAAGAGGATCTGAAGAATCTGAAGCAAGGGAATCGCTCGGTGCAGGAGTATGCAAGGGAGTTTACGAGACTACTCAACTGCGTTCCCTCAGCAGCGCGAGATGAGATTCAGAAGGTCTATCTTTATGAGAAGGGTTTGAGACCCGAGATCTTTCCATTTGTCCACTCGCAGAGACTTCAGACTTTGGATGCTACTATCGAGCAGTCTCTGTGGGTAGAGCGAGGGGCATTTGTGACGAGAGGACAGCATGCGGACCCAGCTCAAGGTCAGGAGAGGAAACGCCCGGCACCTGATAATGGAGGGCAGTCGAGTAACAGACGACCGCCTAAACCTCCTCAGCAATCGCGTTTCCAGAAACGTGGATCTTATAGTCGCCAGCAGTCCGGAGGATATCGCCAGCAGCGACAGCAGCAACAGCAGTCGGGGGGACCTCCCCGATGTGTGATTTGTGGAGGACCTCATTTTGCTTATCTTTGTGATCGACGAGAGGGTCGATGTTTTGAGTGCGGGAAGGTAGGACACATGAGGAGGGCATGCCCCAGACTTGTAGCAGCCCCTTCTATGGCGTCTGTACCTTTTACCCCACCGCAGTATTCTGGAGCTTCCCCGGTATTTTCTCAGGAGCGATCTTCTATGCCACGACAGCAGGATCGACGCCAGCCACCAGCGAGCGGACGAGTTTATGCCGCTCAGATTGAGGATCCCTCGATAGCTGATCGAGTGGTGGCAGGTATAGTTTTAATTTGTGGCATTAGATCGCGTACTTTATTCGATACTGGTGCATCGCATTCCTTTGTTAGTAGGACATTTGCATTGCATCATGGTCTAGAGATAGGATTGTTACCCCAGGCACAGGAGGTGCGGGTACCTGACCATAATTTGCAAGTGATTGAGGGTTGTGTAGGATGTCCTGTGCAAATTGGACCTTGGATCATGCCTGTTGATTTATTAGTATTGAGACTGTTGCAGGATTTTGATGTAATCCTAGGCATGGATTGGTTATCTCGATACTTTGCTACGATCGATTGTGGATCTAAGACAGTAATCTTTCGTGAGCCTGGACATGAGGAGTATATTTATGAAGGTTGTAAGAGTTCACTGTTCGCAGTGACGATCTCTTCTTCTAAGGCCAGACAGATGTTAAATAGTGGATGTATGGCCTATTTAGCAACGGTGACTGAGGTGCCCACTGTTGAACCAGGACTCGAGGATATTCCTATTGTCCGTGAATTTCCGGACGTATTTCCTTCTGAGTTATCCTCGATGCCTCCTGATAGGGAGATTGAATTCGTGATTGATGTGGTACCTGGAACCGCGCCAATCTCGAAGACACCCTATAGAATGGCACCAGCTGAGTTGAGAGAGTTAAAGGCGCAATTGCAAGATTTAATGGATAAAGGTTTTATTAGACCCAGTGTGTCGCCCTGGGGAGCGCCTGTTTTGTTTGTGAAGAAGAAGGATGGTTCACTTAGGTTGTGTGTGGATTATCGAGAATTGAACAAAGTGACCATCAAGAATAGATACCCCCTCCCACGTATCGATGACCTGTTCGATCAATTGCAGGGAGCGTGTGTCTTTTCTAAGATTGATCTTCAGTCCGGTTACCACCAGTTGAAGGTGAAGGCCGAGGATATTTCTAAGACTGCTTTTAGAACTCGGTATGGGCATTATGAGTTTACAGTCATGCCGTTTGGATTGACTAATGCCCCAGCTGCATTTATGGATATGATGAACCGAGTTTTTAAGTCCTTCTTGGACAGATTCGTGGTAGTCTTCATAGATGATATTTTGATTTACTCCCGTGATGATGCGGAGCATGAGGAGCATCTGAGGTTAGTGCTACAACTCTTGCGAGAGAAGAAGTTGTATGCAAAGCTCAAGAAGTGTGAGTTTTGGTTGAGAGAGGTTGCCTTTTTAGGCCATGTGATTTCAGCTTCGGGAGTAGCTGTTGATCCTAAAAAGATAGAGGCGATTCGTGATTGGCCTAGACCGACGACTATTTCTGAGGTGCGGAGTTTTCTTGGTCTAGCCGGGTATTATCGACGATTCGTGGAGAGCTTTGCGAAACTCTCTACGCCACTTACTCGGTTAACCAGGAAAGGGGTTAAGTATGTTTGGAGTGAGGAGTGTCAAGAATGCTTTGATGAGCTTAAGCAGAGATTGATGACAGCCCCTATTCTTGCACTACCTGTGATGGGCGAAGGATTTGTAATTTATAGTGATGCTTCGCATAGTGGCTTGGGTTGCGTGCTGATGCAACATGGCAAAGTGATTGCATATGCTTCAAGACAATTGAAGGAGTATGAGAAGAACTACCCCACTCATGATCTGGAGTTGGCGGCGGTAGTCTTTGCTCTGAAGCTATGGCGTCACTATCTTTATGGTGAGCATTGTGAGGTGTATACAGATCATAAGAGTCTTAAGTATCTGTTTACACAGAAAGAGTTGAATCTACGGCAACGGAGATGGTTAGAATTATTGAAGGATTATGACATCTCTATTTTGTACCATCCCGGTAAAGCGAACGTTGTCGCCGATGCTTTGAGTAGGAAGGCTGTGGCAACTTTGAGTTTGTGTATTACTCAACAGCCTGTCCTAGTGGAGGAAATGCGAAGGTTATCCCTTGAAGTGGTTACTTCTGGGATGACAGCGAGATTGATGACCCTAATCATTCAGCCCACTCTGTTGGATAGGATTCGAGAAAAACAGAGTGTGGATCCTTACTTGGTGAAGATTCGAGATCAACTGAAGAGTGGAGATCTTGAAGACTTTTTTATGATGATTCTGAGACTCTTCGCTATAGAGGACGTCTATGTGTACCAGCGGATCAGGAGATTCGAGAAGAGATATTGAAGGAAGCACATTATTCTCCTTATTCTGTACATCCTGGAGGGACTAAGATGTACCAGGATCTGAAGACTCAATTCTGGTGGAATGGTATGAAGCGGGATATTGGTAGAGCTGTAGCTCAATGTTTGACATGTCAGCAAGTTAAGGCTGAACATCGAGTACCAGCTGGTAAGCTACAGAGTCTTCCAATACCTGAGTGGAAATGGGATCACATCACGATGGATTTCATCGTAGGATTGCCGAGGACTTCGAGCGGCTGTGATTCTATTTGGGTGATTGTTGATAGGCTGACGAAGTCTGCTCATTTTCCTGCCTATGCAGATTACTTGGTCACGTGAGCGACTTGCGCAGCTGTATATGGATGAGATATTGAGATTGCATGGAGTACCAATCTCAATAGTATCTGATAGAGACCCAAGGTTTGTTTCTCATTTCTGGAAGAGTTTACAAACAGCTTTGGGGACTCAGCTTCGGTTTAGCACTGCATTTCATCCCCAGACCGATGGTCAGTCCGAGCGTACTATACAGACACTCGAGGATATGTTGAGAGCTTGTGTCATGGATTTTGGTGGAGGTTGGGATCGACATCTGAGATTAGTAGAGTTTGCGTACAACAATAGCTATCAAGCGAGCATTAAGATGGCTCCGTTTGAAGCATTGTATGGACGCAAATGTCGATCACCTCTGTATTGGGATGATGTTGGTGAAAGGAAGACGTTGGGTCCAGACCTTTTGCTTGAAGCCGAAGAGAAAGTTAAGTTGATACGACGGCATATTGAGACGGCTCAGAGTAGGCAAAAGAGTTATTCTGATACTCGGAGGCGAGATCTAGAGTTTCATGTTGGCGATCATGTTTTCTTGAAGGTCTCACCATCGAAGGGCATACGGAGATTTGGGATTCGCGGAAAGCTTAGTCCGCGATTTATTGGTCCTTTTGAGATCTTGGAGAGAGTTGGACCTGTAGCATATCGGTTAGCCCTTCCGCCTCGACTTACAGGAGTGCACGATGTCTTTCATGTATCTGTTCTGAGGAGATACATGCATGACCCTTCCCATGTGATCGATTTTTCTCCACTGGAGCTTACTGAGGATTTGCAGTACGAGGAGCGACCGATACGAATTCTTGCTCGTGAGACGAGGGAATTGCGTAATCGGGTTATACCTTATGTTAAGGTACAGTGGGATTTTCATGATGATAGAGAGGCGACATGGGAGTTGGAGTCTATTATGCTGAGATCTTATCCCCACTTGTTTACATCTTGAGGTGAGTATTTTACCTTAGTTTCGAGGACGAAACTATTGTAAGGAGGGGAGAATGTAGTACTCGGGAAATTTTGAGATTTAGGGTTTCTGGGCTTAGGGGATTTCGGGCGCCCGGAAGAGGAGAAGTGGACGCCCGGAATGTTCCGGACCCCGTTGCACCTTGTGGACGATCCGGTTATGGCTGACGAGTTGTGGATCCGGATGCATGATTCGGACGCCCGGACGAGGATCCGGTTTGAGCTGTTGACGTGGAGGGCCACGTGTCGCGACAGAGGACACGTGTCGATCGCCGGAGACACACCGCCCCACCGCCTGATGACTATTGACCGGCCGCTTAGCCGCGCGACGACACCTGTACGGCGCATTTCCGGACGCCCGGAAATTGAGAAGTGGGCGCCCGAATGTGTGAATTTGGCAGCCTATAAATAGTTGAGCCCTGTTGGTTTTTGGGTTACTTTCCACTCCGAGATCCCTGTTTCTAGAGAGAGAAAGCTAGAGTAAGGGCCATGTGTTGGCATTAGTTTGTAATCTAGCTTGTTCTCCTCTATCCTGCTGATCTGATCTGGTGTCGAGCCGTTATTCTGCTGGAGATAGCAGTTTCCTTGGAGGTTTTGACAGATCGGAGTACTGCCGGAGTGCGTTATCTGGAGGGTTGGATCTGAGGCTTGTTCTTTCCCCACCGTGGTTGGATTAGCTTTTCAGGTGGGTTGATGTTTGCCAGATTCAGTGGACTTCCTCCTACGTGTTTTATCTCATTATGTTAGCATGATTAGATTATGATATGTGGATATTGGATTATGATATTGGGATTATGATAGTATGCCATGCTAAGATTATGTAGAGATGCCATGTTAGGTTGAGACTGATCTATAGACTGCATGGGCATGTTCTGATCTTAGATGTGCTAATGATATGTATATGAGCATGCATTTCTTTGTATCATATTGTTGCATGATTGGACCTACACCTATTCTGTTGATTCCTTGTACCAGTTGTTGTGCATGTAGTGTAGGTGATCATGTTGTGGCTCGTGCTATGTTGTTGTACCTCCTCTTTGTGGTAGAGTAGAGATGATTGTGAGCACTAGAGCATTGATTGTGCCGAGGGCACGGGGTTCTTTGTGAGAGCATGGATTGGGTCATACTTGTTGATTATCCTTTATGGTGCCGAGGGCACAGTGAATTGGGTCTTATCTGTTGACTATCCTTTGAGGTGCCAAGGGCACCTGATCCTTTGTTGACCCAGTCGTGTCGATCATATATCTGCGGGTGCTTGATGGTTACTTGGGTTTACTTTGCTCGGTTGGGTCGCTCCCACGAGTACCACTCTAGAGTTGGCATGTTCCGTACTGAGAGGCGTACGATGAACTAGTGACAGATGGTGTTCCTGTCCTAGTTGGGCTCCCTATTGTGTTGAGCAGCTCCCTATTGTGTTGAGCGTGATCAGGCCGCAGGTATCATGTTATGAGGTATGGTATGGTGAGGTATTGTATGGCGAGAGCTAGGTACAGATGGAGTTCCTGTACTAGCTGGTTCGCAGGTATTGTATTGTGTATGATAGTCCTCATTTGGTATATTCAGTTCATTGGTACTTCATACTGACAGTTGAGCTTTGTGCATAGTAGTGGTAGTATATCTCCTACTTTCTTTCTTGCTCAATATATATCTCTTGAGATTGAGGACTTAGTGGGCAGACCGCTGAGGCTGGTGGCGGTACCCACTGAGGACTACTTGATTGATAGTAGTTCTCACACCCTTTGGTGACATCTTTTTCAGGGTCTTCTTCCCCTGTCGTGCATACTGATCGCGGAAAGGAGACCGTCGGGTAGAGTGGATCCCCGGACATTTGGCTAGAGGTATACCCCATTTTGGTAGTTGGTTATGAGTCTGTACATACAGAGAGACAGAGATAGTGATTTTCAGTGTTGTATTATGTTATGGATGTTGTATGTACAGTGATTTTTGATATATTATATAGCAGCTCTGTTGATACCTTTAGCTCTACTTGTTTGTTGTGGATGTTATTTCGCTTCGTATACATAGTAGAAATACTGTGTGTGCGGCGGATCTGGTCATGCGCCTGGGAAGAGGTAACCCGGGGCGTGACATTAGGGGTATTGGAATGAAAGGAATGTAATAATAATTTTATTGTATTTGGAAAGAGAACAAAGACTCAAAAATATAATATGTGGATGTGTTGTGAATGCTTGTAATAGCATAGTAATTTATGATGCTTTTCTTATGCAATCTATGTATGAATTTTGTTCCTGTTTGGAACCTCTTGAATTGTACTGGTTGTGACGTCTTGGACGTACAGGGGAAACTCTGTCCGTTCGGCGGGTCTGTGTGTGTGCCCGAACCAACCAAATTGGCGGTCTCGGGGCGTGACAGATTAAGGTGGTATCAGAGCGTAGAAACGGTCTAGGTGGACCTAAGAAATCCTAGGATGAAAAAGACCCTAGGAGTGTAAGCTCGTGAGAGACGAGGACTTGTGATGTGCGGCGAAAGTGTAATTGATTGGGTCGTGTATTGGTTATGCCTCTAATAGGATGTTAGAGGTAGATTTAAGGCGTGGTTTATTCTCAGCTAATTGTGTTCATGTTGGCGCGCGACAACATGAACCCAAGGGATGAGAATAGGCGCCCTTGTGTGACTTTCGCCTAATTTGTGTCCGTAATTTGAATCATGTTTGTACTTGGCCTAGAAGGTCGAGGATGTTGACGGAAGTTATCGTGTTTCAGGAATACGATGGCGTCACATGGGCGATCTCCGACGAGATCAACGCGGGATGGACCTAGTGAGGTCCCTGTGCAATCTGGGGCAAGTGGAGACCCGGAGCTTCGTGAACAGTTGGCCACACTCTTTGTTGTGGTGCAACAACAAGCTGAGACGGCACAGTGACAGTAGGAGGCTGCCGTGCGCCAGGAGGAGCGGATCAGCAAACTCCATGAGACCGTGGAGCGATTAGCACGTCGTGTACCATCAGGAGCCGCAGCGGGTACCTTGCAAGTAGATGCTGGTGCCTGGGCCCCTGATTCTGTGGAATTGGAAGCGAAGAGGGAGCGGGCTTTAGCTGCCCTCATGACGTTCAAGGGATTCAATCCGCTTACCTTCGACAGGGAAGAAATGGACCCGTGGACCGTAGAAACGTGGATCGATTCTATTGAGTCCCTGTTTGAGGACTTGTACACCTTGGAGCGGGACAAGGTGTATTTTGCCGCTCACTGCTTGAAAAGGGCAGGAAAGGCCTGGTGGAAGGGAGTCCGGCGAAACCGCTTTTCTAATCTTTCTTCTGTGACTTGGGAAGAATTTCGAGGACTGGTGTTCTCTGCCTACTTCCCTGATAGTGAGAAGAGAAAGCTTCAGGAAAAGTTCAGGAAGCTGAAGCAAGGTGATCGCTCGGTGAGAGAGTACGAGAGAGAGTTCTCTCGCATTGTAAATTGTATCTCTTATGTGAAGCGGGATGATAAGGACAAAGCTGATTGTTTCGTGCGCGGACTTCGGCCTAAGATCTTTAAGGTTGTGCATCCCTTCAAGTTGCAAACCTTTGCCGAGGTGCTAGACCGGGCCCTGTGGGTGGAGCAGGGCAATGCATTCGTGCAAGAGGAGCGCGAGTTTTGTGACAAGGAAATAGAGATGGGACAACCATCGAGTAAATCTGGTAGTCAGTCGAGTTCCAAACAAGTCCCGACGCGTTCGCGTCGACGATCTCGTGCCCCGGGGACCTACCATACTCGGTCCTCGGCGAGTTGTGTTATTTGTGGAGGCCCTCATCACCCACAACAGTGTGATCAGCGAGAGGGCAAGTGCTTCAGGTGTGGACAACCGGGCCATACGCAGGATGAGTGCCCGCAGGTGGATAGCTGGGCCCTGACACTTGCGACGGCCTCTTCTGCTCCAAGACAGCCCGCGGGTGTGCCACCTGCGGCAAGGTCTGGGGATCATGCATCGATGTTGAGGCAACCGAGGGTTCGCGTCGGGCGCCAAGTGGCCATGGGTACGCGACTCAGGTGATGGAATCTACTGCTGTCGACGGCGTCGTGGCAGGTATGTTTTAATTGTTGAAAACACATGTAGAGCATAATGTGACACTGGAACATTACATGTAATTGTTGTGGTCCGTTGCTACGATGCAAGTATAAATGTAGTAAGGACCAAGGATATGGGTGAGGATAGATACACAGCTATGCTCGTGTTATGGAGGCATGCATTGCCGCTGGAGCGACTAGAGATTTTGATGATACCGGCAAATTGCGGGTGTTGCGCCTAGTTGACGGCTTGAGGTAATAATGATTGTAAGCGAACTGACTCTCGAAGTTAGGGCAATGTGAGTAGCCAATTGCAAGAGTTGAGTTATGACGTTTGAGAACGTGTTAATAGTTCGCGGGCCCCGAACATCGTTCTGGTAGATCGATGACGGTAGTGGAACCACAGTTGTGGAATTAATAAGGTAATCATCAAGATTTGGTGAGTGGGCCTTGTTGTACCTCAAATTGAGGTAGGTTGTGGTACTCACAATGCGAGCGAGCATAAGCGTGGTAGCTTAGTGCTTGTGGTTAGCACGAATGAGCAGAGTAGCGTGGGACGCTCGGGTGTAGGTGCTCGTGGAGTATTGGTTCTAGTTAGCCGAGAGGGTTTGTTGGCAGTAGCAGTTGAGCATTGCTAAGTGTGAAGGAGGCCAAGATCCGCTTGAGAGCTAGTGGCTCGCACTAGGTGCATAAGAGCCGATAGAGACTGTTGTCGCTTGGTAGAGCGTGTGGGACACGTGTAGCGACGGTATCGGGTATTGCTTGGGGACGATCCGTGCCCGGACCATGTGTGGACTGTGGAACCTAGGGCCGTATGGACAGGCGCAGTCAGCTGTGTGTGACAGCAGCCCGAGACCTAAGGGTAGGGCAGAGACTTATGGTCGGGGCGGTAGTCCAAGCGATGACCCGAGAACGTGGAATGCCACCTGTGAGACCATATAAATGGTAGTACACCGAGAGTGTGGATGTGACCCAACTCTAGGACTCAGTAGAGGTTTGGGGTCTTGGTTACTCCTGGTTGGAGTATGTTGCGCAAAGTCCTGAGTGAGGACTCCGCCAGGTAATGATTGGATTTACGTTTGCGAGCAAGAGATATTACGCGACGTTGAGACAGGTTTAGGCAGTAGGCCTACGTGAGAGCTTTGGTCTATGGACCATCTGTTATAAACCGAGATAAGCGGTTTGACCGAGGCTCTGGGAGTATGAGAGCATTGGTCGTGTGCAAGAGAATTATGATAGTGACCTGAGAAGCGGAGGCTCGGTCATACCTTTCGCCGGATTGGTGAAGTCACCAATTGCCAAGTCTGGCATTGTCAGTGAAGTGAAATCGGTTTTACGAACAAAGTGTTCGAGCGGAAACATCGCGAAGATGATGTGATGTTGACCCGGTAAGGAAAAGCAATGGGACATACTCCTTATGGAATGTCAGAAAGATAAGACCCCGTGAATTATGGAGTGTACTCCTGAGTGAGCAGGAACCAGAGGACGCGATGAAAGAATGATACCCTCATTTAGTTGATAAATAGATTTGAGGTGTGATCTTAGTTTTGCGGACGAAACTTCTTTTAAGGAGGGAGGAATTTAGTACACCGAACTTCTACAAATTGGGGAGTTCTTGTGGAATGTAGCCAAAAAGGACTATCTAAATGGTTTTGGCAAGGTTTGGGACTTATACGAGTGTTTTCGACGCAAATGAGGAGCGGAAACGGACTTCGAAAAGTCAAGTCTGCAAAACTGCAAATTCTGCAGCTGATTACGGAATGGATGTGTGATATACCGATATGGATGTATTTAGTTCCGGTATGCCAATCCGTATACCGGAATACAGTGAAGACCTGAAAATCTAACCTTCGGATTCTGCGGAATCTTATGCGGAATACCGGAATTAACGGCCCGTATTCCGGTACGCCAATCCGAATACCAGAATGCAGTTCTGCAGAATGCAGTTTTGAAGGGTAAATTGTTAATTTCAGTAGGGAGCTTATATAAAGGGAGCCCTTCCCCTTTCTCCTCTGAAAACACACACGCACACAGGGAGAGAGGGAGAAAGAGAAGCCCCTCTCTCTCACTTCTTCTTCTTCTTCTTCTCCTCCAAGTTTGGAGATCTTGGTGGAGATCGAGCTTGGGAAGCTCGGAGGAGTGGTGAACCGAGCTCGTACACGCATGGTAGCTTGGGGAGCTCGTGACCAAGGTGAGTTCCTTCGATCTAAGGTTAGGGTTTTGGATTTAAGCCTTGTAAATGGATTTTATCAAATCCTTGGCTAATCTAGACTACAAATTGTAGGGATTAGCACGTGATTTTTGGGTTTAGCCATATTTATGGAAACCGTAGGTTGAAAGAGGAATTCTCTTATGGAGGGTTTAAAAATTGTTTGACCCCATTGAACCCTAGTTGGGGGTTAGTAGAACATGTGGGACAACTCCATTTTGAGTGATTTCAAGAGATGGGATCGTTATGAGTTTGACTCGGATTAACGAATCATTCATGTGTGTTAGGGCAAGGAGCTTGAAGACCAAGCTTGAAGCCAAGGAAAAAGAGCCCGATTGCAAGTGTCTACAAGCAATCGGAAGAGTGTGAGGTGGGTTTGTGTTTACCGAAGTGATTAGGTCACTTCCATGCCAAAGAGTAAAGTATAATTTATTTTACTTGATGCATGTAATGGTAGGTTAATTGGTAAGTGATAAATATGAATGTGTAGATCATATGATGTTAATACCATTAACTAGCATGGATTGAAACTATAGGCATGTAGAACACATATATACAAATGGACATGTGTATGCCTAGGTGTGGACATAGCGGTGAGCTAGTTTTCTCTATACGCTGACATGTGGTTAAACAAGGGCTAGAGGCCATGTAAAGTTGGAAATCCTAGGTATGGACAACTAGGGTAAGAAAGAACTGTAATGTGCATGTTGGCATTGGGTGTATATCCAAGTGATTTGAGCCATGGGCTCACCTTGCATGTAAGAGAATTCGAGTATTTCATAATATATATACATATACTTGAAAGGTGATGTATGCATGTTAAACCTAGTGTCATTGAACATGGGTTGGAATGTGATGGTATTAAACCTAGTGTTATTAAACATAGGTTGGATCAGGTAATGAACCTAGAGTGGGTAAACCTAGGTTGTATAACATAGTGGTAGAAAGACCACTTGGTTTGTAATGTGTGTGAACCTAGAGTCGTCGAACCTAGGTTGAGATAACATAGTGATAGAAAGATCACTTAAACAGGACATTGAACCTAGTGTCATTGGACATAGGTTGGAAAATATAGTGGTAGGCTAACCACTTGGACATGAGAATATGAACCTAGAAGAGGTTGATAACATAGGGTAACGATGAACCCTTGAGACGTGGAAAGTTGATTCCGGAATCCCAGAACTGGTGACTTGTGGATGATCTTGGTATCAGCTGGTGGGCGCGACGATTTCGCCGCCAAGAGGCTGGATACCTGAGGCGAGTGCGACGATTCGCCGCCCGGTGATTGAAGTCATTGTTCGGCGTGTGCGACGATTCGCCGCCGGGTGACTGAAGCCATTTTTCGGCGAGTGCGACGATTCGCCGCCGGGTGACTGAAGCCATTATTCGGCGTGTGCGACGATTTCGCCGCCAGATGGTAAAGTCAAGAAGGGCGGTGGCCCAAATGATATTTGACTCTAGAGTGAGTCGGGTAAGGTTTGACTAAAGTAAGTAAATCTTAGAGGGGCGGTGGCCCAATGATATTTGACTCTAGAGTGAGTCGGGTAAGGTTTGACTAAAGTAAGTAAACTTTAGAGGGGCGGTGGCCCAAATGATATTTGACTCTAGAGTGAGTCGGGTAAGGTTTGACTAAAGTAAGTAAACCTTAGAGGGGCGGTGGTCCAATGATGTTTGACTCTAGAGTGAGTCGGGTAATGTTTGACTAGAGTAAGTAAACCTTAGAGGGGTGGTAACCCGTTGATATTTGACTCAAGAGTGAGTCGGGTAAGGTTTGACTAGAGTAAGTAAACCTTAGAGGGGTGGTAACCCGTTGATGATTGACTCGAGAGTGAGTCGTGTGTGGCTTAGCTAAGGTGAATGAACCTTAGGAGCAGGTTGATTATGAAATGGATAGTGGAATAGCAGTGAAAAATGTATTGCATAGATTTTATTATCGCATTTGTTGAAGCATAAGCATGTTTACTGTTTTTGCATATAGTAGAGTTATATGCTTGCAAGTTATGTATATGTACTAACCATGCTTTTATGCTTCCTTTGGACCTGGTGGGTCGAGCTTCTCCCTTGGGTGGCCTTACCCACTGGGTACTATTTTAGATAGTTCTCATCCCACTATTTTCCAGGTCCACACGTGAGCGGCGCTGCGGCGCGAGGGAAGGATGTAGCCTGATAGTTAGCGTCCTACCACTGTGACCAGAATAGATGTATCCTCTTCTACGTAGCTTAGGAGTATTGGAATGAAAGGAATGTAATAATAATTTTATTGTATTTGGAAAGAGAACAAAGACTCAAAAATATAATATGTGGATGTGTTGTGAATGCTTGTAATAGCATAGTAATTTATGATGCTTTCCTTATGCAATCTATGTATGAATTATGTTCCTGTTTGGAACCTCTTGAATTGTACTGGTTGTGACGCCTTAGACGTACAGGGAAAACTCTGTCCGTTCGGTGGGTCTGTGTGCGTGACCGAACCGACCAAATTGACGGTCTCGGGGCGTGACACATTGTATGTTTGGCTTGTTGGTGGTCGCGACACCACAGGCAGTGAGCTCCAGAGTTGTCACACATGGGTTCAGCGGAATTCTGCCCAGCAGACGGCCCTAGATGGGTTAAGCGGAATTCTTCCCAACTGTTGGCCCTGGTGTTGTGAGTTGGGCTAGACCTTCGGGTGAGCCGGTAAGATTGGGTCATGAGGTAAAAGAGAAAGTCAGTTGAGCATAGTAGATCATGTCTTTGGTTACCTTGTGAAGTCTGGTAGTAGCATCATATGACAGGTGACGAGTCGATTATGCCTCCTCGGCAGACAGTCTGTATTGGGTTAAGCGGTCATCTCCCCAGTAAACGATCTAGAGGAGGGAGTTGGGCTTGACTTCGCGTGAGCTGGTATGATTGGGTTAAAAAGTAAAAAAGGTAAGCATCTTGAGCCTAATAGCATTTATTGTTTACCTAGCTTCATTTTGCAAAGATATAGTAGTATTTATTCCAGTTATGCATAGTGTAGTTGTTGTACTACTTTCTTGTTCGTTTATCTACTTATGCCTTGATAGACCTAGTGAAAAAATCGGCGAGGTCGGCGGCCTAACCCACTGGAAACTTCTTTTAGTTCTCATCCCCCTATTTTGCAGAGCCAACCATTAGCGGAGCAGCATCAGACCGAGGCGTGGGCGTTGCGCCCTAGATAGCTGGGTCACCAAGTTTAGGTCGCCCTATGTACAAGCAAAAGAATGTAAATGTATTTTGAAAAGAAAAATGTAATTGAGAGCGAAGTTGTATTTTGAGGAGTTCACGTATTATGTAAGTGGAAAAATGTATACAAAATATGAATGTCCAATGTTGTAATAGTTAGGTTTACATTTCCGCTCTTGCAAAACTGTAATATGTTGTTTTTCCTTGGTAAAATTCAATGTACTTGTTTTGCTTACGCCTTGAGCGGATAGGAAAAACTCTGTCCGTTCGGCAGTCTGTGTACGTGCCCGAACCGGCCAAAGTGACGGTGCCGGGGCGTGACAAATTTGGTTATAGAATTTCTTCAAATGTGTAGTGAGGACTATAAGAACCTAGGATGGATGACCATAAGGACCTACATTCGTGAGAGACGATGACTTATGAATTATGACGAAAGTTGAATATATTGGATCAATAATTGGTGCCTCTAATTGGATGTTAGAGATAGATTCAAGGTGTGTTTTATTCCCCACTAAAGGAGGTCATGTTGCTGGCCGACAACATGATACCTGAAAATGAAAATAAATGTTCTTGTGTAACTTTCGCCTAATTTGAGTTCGATTATTGAATGTTATTTTGTATTGACCTTGAGGGTTGAGGAATTGACTAAGCTCATTGTGTTTTAGAAAGTGATGGCACCGCGTAGGTGACCTCCGACCAGGTCTAGGATGGAAGTGTGGACCGAGGTCCTCGAGCAATCTGGGGCGAGCGGAGATTTGGAACTCTACCAACAGTTGGCTGTGCTCATCGGATTAATGCACCGAACAGGCTGAGACCGTGCAGTGCTCCCGATTATATAGAGATAGAGGCGGAGAGGGAGCAAATACTTGTGAGCCTCACTATCTTCAAGAAGTTCAATCCGCCTACTTTTGATGGAAAGACGATGGACCCTGGGTCATGGAGACATGGGTTGACTCTATGGAAAATTTATTTGAAGACATGGGTCGACTCCATGGAGAAATTATTTGAAGACTTGTATACCTTGAAGCGAGACAAAGTACACCTAGTCACGCACTACTTGGAAAAGTTGGCGAGAGTGTGGTGGAAGGGGGTCAAGCAGAATCGATCCTCTAATCTACTGCCGATGTCTTGGGAGGAATTTTGGAGATTGCTGTTCAACATCTACTTCCCCAATAGTGTGAAGAAGAAGCTTCAAGAGGATTTTTGCAAACTGAGACCAGAAAATCACTCAGTGAAAGAGTACGAGCAGGAGTTCTTTCATATTGTCAATTGTATCCTTTATGTAGTTCGGGATGATAAGGATAAGGTCGAGTGCCTCGAGCGAGGACTTCGGCAAGAAATTTTCAAGGTAGTCCACTCTTTTAAGCTTCAAAACTTCGCCGAAGTTTTGGACTGGGCGTTGCGGGTGGAACAGGGCAATGCCATCGCGTGAAAAGAGTATGAATTCTATGATAAGGAAAAGGAAAAGAAATGACCGTTGAGTGGTTTGGGCGGTCAATCGAGCTCCAAGCTACCACCGAAGAATCCGCACTCGCGATCTCGAGCCCCGAAGTTGTATCCCTCTCGATCCTCGGTGAAGTGTATCATCTGTGGTGGCCCTCATAGACAGCAGCTATGTGATCAGTGGGAGGGAAAATAGGACAGACGTGGGCAACCGGGTCACATGAGGTATGAATGCCCATAGGGTGATAGCCGAGCTCCATCAGTTGCATATACACTCTCTTCTCCGAGACAGCTCGCAGGTATCCTATATGTGGTGATATTTGCGGGGCGTGCACTAACATCAAGGCAACTAGAGAGTTTGCAACACGTGCCGAGCGGACGTGTGTTCGCAACCCAGATGGAGGAACCCACTGCTACAGAGGATGTCGTGGCCGGTATTGTTTTGCTTAATAAAATAAAATACCGAGCATTATTTGATACAGGAGCATCGTACTCATTTATTAGTCGGTCTTTTTCTACTACACATGGTGTAGATATAGTAGAGGTCGTGCATACTAGATTGGTACAAGTACCTAAGCATGCTTTCTGTATCATGGATAATCGTCTCGCCTGCCCCGTGAGAATAATCGATTGGATTATGCCAGCGAATCTGCTGGTGTTGAATCGAATTATAACACCCCGAGTTATTGCTGAAGCCCTGGGCGCGACAACAGATTTGCCATATATATGGGAGGCCCCGCACATATGAAGCGTAGAGTACCTGTAAAACAATTCTAGAGCCTACAACTAGCATATACCAAAGCTGAGATAAAATAAGCTAAACATAAGCCATATAGTACATAGATAAACTCCAAAATATACATCCACATCTCACAGATGACTGTAAATGAATACATCACAGTTGGCACTGCTAGTCGCAATATATAAAATAGGGTATCCCAAACTACAGCTATCGGGTCCTCCACTAGAACGGCCACTCGAAAGGAGACGTTGTCTATCCCGTGATCCCTTTACTTAGATTAGAAACAGCAACATGTACTGAGGGGCTTTGTAGAAGAAAAATCAACAAATAGAGGGCGTGAGAACTACTAAACAAGTAGTCCCCAGTGGGTACTATTACCGACGACAACGACCTACCCACTAGGTCTATTAAGGCAAAGATAGGAAAGCTATCATGCCTCTATACTACAGGATTGTTAGATATGAACTAGAAAAAAATCTATAGCTATCATCCTCTATGATACAGATGCTCAAGATAGTGACTCATGAATGTTATGCAATATGCATCAACTAACTATAGGGTACTCACAACTATAATCCAATCTTATTGACCGACTCAAGGGTCCGGTCAAGCCTATACCTACCTACTGCCATGGCACCACTTTTGTAAGTGGCTTGCCAGCGCATAGATTGCCTAGGGGATCTCTTGCCACACTCGCAGGTGAACTATCCACAGATCAGGGCTATTACAACATCAACTCACTAAAGCCAAACTCTGGAGCGGCACTCGAGGGGTGCGATCCCACCGAGTATAACAATGTGTATCTCTGTCAAGCTCAATATGGCCCATGCAGGCTATAGTCGATGCAGATGATCAACCAGATCATGGAATACCAATATAGTGCCCTTGGCACAATAGGATGAAAACTTACAGTCTAAATCCACTATATCAACCTATGGTGATAACCAATCCACATACTGGCTACTAACCCTCACTCTCCACTCCCAAGCATGCACTCAACTAACCAAGTACGCAAGTGCTAACCAAACTTACTATCACACTTGCTAATAGGGATATGGGTTAATAAGAGTTTAATTAGGTGACAACTGAGCTAAATTTTAGGTTTCGACAACTAATAAAGGAATTAGCTTCATACTGGACAATTGAACAACATAATAATGAACTGGTTATAGAATAATATCAGCACAATAAACTACACTAGCATGCTGGTTTAAATGGGTATAGAAACATCATTGAATCACAGCCATAGTTAGCTCTATTACTGTTGGATTGAGATTATAGGAGCAAGAGCAATCAAATATGTAGGATTGGTGATCTGGAACGCCAATGGCTGTCGATGAAAGAGTTGGAGCAACCTTTTCTTCGATCCTAAAAGAGCAACACTGTCAAACTAGCGAGCGAGGGTCAATTGGACTAAAAAGAAAGAGAGCATGGTGATGTAGGAGCACTCAGGTGGGCCATGCTCCACTGTGGAAGGGTTGCCGACGACAAGGTTGGCTGGAACAGTAACCTTGGCCAAAAAGAAATCTAGCCAGCATTTATAGCGAGCAGCAGCAAGTCATCTCTGCTTCGGGTGGCCAGGGTAGCCGGTGCCGGCCAGTAGAGGTCGAGGTAGACAGGAGGAGGGTCGAGGAGGCGATGGTCGGCGGCTGGGAGTGGCAACGGCAACGGATCAAGAGATCTGGTCGAGATCCCTTCAACGCGAGCTCCAGCCAAGTTTTTGGGCTTGGGGAGAGCTAGGGACGATGGGGCGAGACTGAAGGGGGTCCCCAGAGGGTCATGAGGCCGGCGACAAAGGTTCGAGGAGGCACCGCCGAGAGGAAGACGCGGGAGGGAGAAGAAGTTTGAGGGAGGGAGGGGGAGAGAGAGATAAATTTATAAAAGTTGGTACGGCCGAGGTTCCACCGAGTGGAGCAATGTCGCCGGAGGTAGGAGCAACACCCACGACGGTGACAGGGTGGGTGGGTGGCGGTTGGGGTGAGGGGAGAGGAGGAGAGAGAAAAGGGTTAAAAAACCCTAAAATGCACTATTTATACAACATATAAATTTTGCATTTTAGTCCCTCTCATTTTGAATTTCTTATCCGCCAGCGCGTAAATTTCGTACAATAGCACTTCCCAGTAAATTTTCTCACAATTTGGCACACAAAATGTCGTACTTTTTGCAAAAAAAACCTGCAACATCTCTGTTACTTTTTTGCCATTTTGGTCTCCAAATCACGTTTTTTCATGCAAAATCGCAAAATGATCTCTCCCAGCACATATGGCACTGTCAGGTCTCGAAAGTGGCAAATCTTATTTCATTAAAAACTATACAATTTTAGAAAAATACTTCACTTTTTTTAATTTTATATAAAGGCATGTTTGGTTGCCCAAAAATGGTTGAAGTGAAAAAACTTACTTTTACAAAAGCGACTTTTACAAAAGTATCTTTTCAGTTTGATTGCTTGGTTGGTTTTAAAGTGAAACAATAAAATTATAGTTTTGTAATTTTATTATTTAATTATATATAAAAAGTAAAAAAATATAAACAAATGATTTACACTCGCAATTTAAATTATAAATTTAAATTGATATTTATATTTAGAATTCAAAATTAAATTTTAAATTTTAAATTTAACCTTAATCTGAGTTGAATTTATAGTTAAAATTTAAGACATAAATTAAATTTACAATTTGAATTAAAAGTCTAAATTATAACTCATAACTAAAATTAAATTGTAAAATAAAAATTCAACACAAAAATTAGAACATTTATTCAAATTTATTCATAATTTGAATTTATAATTTGAACCATATTTTAGTTTACTCTTTAGTCTTAATTCTAAATTTAAATATGGATCCACAAATTGAATTAACGATTAAATTTAAATTAAAAATCGAGTTTATATCATAATTCAAACTGAACATTTGAATTCATAATTCAAATTCAAAATTCAAACTGAAACTCATCATTGAAATTAAATGCAAATAGCAAACTTAAATTTGAATTTGAATTTCAACTTAAAAATTTAAATTTTAAATTTAGGTTCAATCAATAATTTGAATTTATAGTTGGAACAATTTGAATTCAAAGTTCAAATTGATGTTCTTAACTAAAATAATTTGATTAAAATTTAAATTTTAAACTTAAGTTTAAATTTAAATTTAAATATTAGAATTCAAATTTAAATAATAATAAATTTTAAAATTTGAATTAAATATAAATTCACAGATTTGAATTTAAAGATTTTATGTTGAATTTGGATTCAAAGTTAAATTTCACTTTAAATTTGAATTAAAATCATGATCACATTCTGAATTTTATTTGTAAATTCAGATTCAACATAAAATTCTTAAATTCAAATTTGAGACTTTATATTTAAATTTGAATTTTTAAATTTTTATTTTTTACTTAAATTTGAATTCTAGAATTTAAATTTAAATTTTAATCAAATTATTTTTAGCTAAGAACTTCAATTTGAACTTTGAATTCAAATTGTTCTAACTATAAATTCAAATTATTGACTGAAATTTGAATTTAAAATTTAAATTTTAATTTGAAATTCAAATTTAAATTTAAATTTGCTATCTACATTTAATTTCAATAATGAGTTTCAATTTGAACTTTGAATTCGATTTGTGAATTCAAATGTTCAGTTCGAATTGTGAGTTAAATTTAAATTTAAATTTAAATTATTAATTCAAATTGTGCATTAATATTTGAATTCACAATTTAAGATCAAAGAGTAAATTAAAATATGATTCAAATTATAAATTCAAATTATGTATTCAAATTTGAATAAATATTCTAATTTATGTGTTGAACTTTTATTTTAAAATTTATTTTCAGTTATGAGTTGTAACTTAAACTTGAAATTCAAATTATAAATTTAATTTATGTCTTAAATTTTAATTGTAGGTTCAACTCAGATTTAAGTTTAAATTTAAATTTTAAAATATAATTTTAAAATTTTAAAAATAAATTTAAATTTTTAAAAATAAATTTAAATTTAAATTTAAATTGCGTGTGTAAGTCGCTTTTATATTTTCACCTCTTTATATATAATTATAAAACTATAGTTTTCATGTTTTATTTTATAGCCAACCAAACGATCGAACTGAATAGTCATTTTTGTAAAAGTATCACTTTTGTAAAAGTAATTTTTTTTTTCACTTCAGCCACTTTCAGGTAACCAAACATGCGCTTAAAAGTGAGATTTAGTTATAACTCACTTTATCGGTCCACCTTAAAACGTAATTCTCATATTTATTTTTTGCAAACCAAACAACCGATAAAACATTACTTTCCACAAGTGTCACTTTTTGCGCTTCATTTTCGGCCAACCAAATGCACCGTAAATGAAAACTCAATTTCTACACAGCCTTCAAAGTCTTGGCCCTTTTCTTTTCATCCGAATATTAAAGATCATCAATTTGTAATATAAAGCTATTCTAGCTCTATATTACAAATTTATTTATCTATAATAACTTACTATGAATTCTAAAGCTCTCTCCATATTTCAGAAAAAAAAAAAAAAAATGGAACCCACCTCTCCTCTAAATATTAAGAATAATTCTCTTGGTGGGTCCCACTTTCTCTCCCTCTTTAATTGGGGGGCCCACTTACTTAAAATTCTTGGGTTCCTTCTCTCCTCCCAAATGCCCCTCCTCCTCCCTCTCAAATTCTTTTTTTTGTTTTTTTTTTGTGCAGTCCATCCCATACACCTCTCCCACTCCGCTCTCCCAAATTCTCCTCCCAAACGCCCCCTCCATCTCCTCCATCTCAAATTCTTTTCTTCTTTTTTTTTTTTTTTTTTTTTTTTTTTGCAATCCATCCCATACACCCCTCCCACTTCCCTCTCTCAAATTCTCTCTCTCTCTCTTCTTTTTTTTTTCATCCGCCCCTCCGCCTCCTCTTCTCTGTCTCATCCTTTCCAATCCAGAAATGACGCATAGCTCCAGTGGTGGCGGTGGTAGCGGGTTAGAGAACGAGGCGACGATGGAGATGGGCAGCAGCGCGGCATGCAGTTCCACCTCCTGCGGTGTTGGAGGTGGCGGCAGCGGCTTGCAGTTCCGCCTCCTAGACGAGATCTTGGCGGTGAGGAAAAGGACGAAGGCAACTGGAGAAACATTGGGAGCAGCGGCGGTGGCGGCAGCGACAGAGGCAGTGGCGGGGATGCGGTTCCTTCTCAATGGTATAGTGCCTTCTTCTTCTTCTTCTTCTTCTTCTTCTTCTTCTTCTTCTTCTTCTTCTTCTTCTTCTTCTTCTTCTTCTTTTTATTGCCTTATTAGTGTTTTTTTTTTTTCTGAACCTTTCTCACTTCTCACTCTCCCTTACCTTCGCCTATTTTCCTATCACCGTCGCGTCCGCGGAATTCGTAGATCCCACAGCGACGACAGCGTATCCTGCCACTCCGATCAATCGCCATCACATCCCGTCGCTTCCCCACTGGCCAGCGGTTTTGGATCTCGTGCTTCCTAGTTGGCTCCTCCTCCCACCGATCAATAGAGATCCAGGTCCCTTCGATATATCATCTACATCTCTTTTTTTAGTTTGAACTTCTAAGTTCTTGGTTCATTGAGAAATATAGGCATGGCTTCAGTTATAATAAACCTACGTCCTGTACTTATTTTTCTTTTTGTTTTATGGATTTCAATACAAACTTGATAAATTTCGGCTGAGAGTGGGAAAGTGCGCTCATTCCATATCTGAGACCTTGCGGGGAATCATGATGGAGGTATATAGTTCCAAACTGAAACTTCTAAATATATCTCTAAGTTCTTATTGCTTAATTAAGTCTTGATTTTCTGTTTCAATTGACAATTGATAAAGAAACATAATTTGCTTCTCTTCAATATAGATAAACCGAGTGCCCTGCTTGCATTTGAATTTAGTAATTTGCGGTCTTTGTGCTTCATGATGTTTATGATGTAATTTTTTGCGTGCTCTTATTTGCTAGGCCAGTGAAGTACACATGATTTTTAAGTGATGACATGAGATTGATAATTCACTCAGGCCCATGTTTAGAGCTTCCAACTATATCCAATTTAAAATTTTACATACTCTGTAGGGTCTTGAACGAAGGTACACATAGGTTTCTATTTTTCCTTACAAAAATATCTCGGAGCTTGAGGTCTCCCTCCGTTGAAATTATAACAGAAACAAGTTTCTTTATGTTAATAATGAGACACTCATTTTGTGGATTTGATTCCACAAAAGATTGAGGTTATTGGTGATGAATTCTTATTGTGTTGGGTGTTTACTATATAGATGAGAGTGAAGAGAGGAAGAGAGAGAGAGAGAGAGTGTGTCACGTCCCGGGGTTCGTTTTTCAAGTCTTTTTCGAAAGAAGGGCTAGTTAGAAAGCAGAGTCAGCGGAAAATGCCTATACTTTTTGTTTTTTTTTTTAACAACCCCCACGAGACGCAACAGACCCGCCACAGATGCAGAAATCTTCCTGTCCATCTTGACAGAGATCTTTCTGTATCTGCACGGCGTACCAACATCATGATCATAACAAACACCCATCCGCTCAACAAACACAATGCAGATGTCACATATCATTCAGCTAACCATCCTTACGATGATGCATGTCCTCTAAGCACTCCTTAGGCGAAGGATGATGCGATGCACATTACATCAAGCAATTCTATACTTTGAAAGTGTTTTCCATCCGGAAACTTTATTTTGAAACGCTAAGCTTCAATGATTCCAAAGATCATTTGAAAACTGTTTCCCACAAGGAAACTCTATTTTGAAAATCAAAAGCCAATCAATCCGAAAACCATTTGAAAGTTGTTTCCCACACGGAAACTCTATTTTGAAAGCCGGCTACCACGAGGGGTAGAAATCCACATATCAGTAACTCAGGATGAATCTGAAGCATCCACATAATATTACCAGATAACCAAAGGCATTCAGAACCATGATATCCATCAACCAAACAAACAAGTAACTGAACCATAACTAAAGATGTCAACTAAATAAAAAGAGTCAATGGGTGATAACCAATCTGACGAACGACCAGTCGGGACCTCTACGGCTCACTAGCTATCGCGCCTCACACCGTCCCGACTCCCTCCACCAAGATCACCTGAAAAATGATGGCGGGGGGTGAGAACATGTAAACATGTCTCCCCTCCCAGTGGGTACCGCAAGCCGACGAAGGCGAGGTGTACACACCGGTTAGGAGGAGCAACAAATAGATAGGTAAACAAATACAGTAGCTAATGATGAAGAACAGAATAATAACAGGTATGAACAACTACGCTACTGCAAGTAATGAACGTATGCATCAACCGTAGATAACCAAGAACCCAATCACCATGCCCTATAGATCCGCAGATCGCATGCAAAGTTATAGTATGCTCACCCACCGGCACACAACCTTTGCAAAGCACCTGGCAAGAGGCTCACGGGTCGAAAACACGACGACCACTTTTTCGGAAAAGAACACCCCCACGGTGGCCAAACCGCTGGTGTACGTGAAGTGCTAGACGAACTGTGACGATCGATACAGAATGCTCAATCCACAGGACGACAACAAGCCGAGAATAGCAACTGATAATACAAGTCCAAAGGATCGCTGGGAACAAGAGGCGATAAACACCGACCAATCAGGTCTCATCAAAGGATCATCGAACCATCAGGAAACACAAGTACCGACCACTCAGGTCAACCAAGATGGAACAACTCAACATCCTCTCAAAGATATGCCAGTACCGACCACTCAAGTCAACCAGGATGGAACAACTCAACATCCTCTCAAAGATATGCAAGTACCGACCACTCAATATCAACTATAAGATATGCAAAAGAACCGAACAATAGGTCACAAGAATGTCAAGTCATGTATCAGTATAATCCAGAACTAACCGTCAGCCACTAGCCGACAATCCTACCCCTCAGGGTACACCGACCTCATAGGTCATCAAGCGACAGGAGTAACTGAAACCGACCAACTACGTCACACGAATGTCACCATGTACAAGGTATAATCAAGATCGCTCTACTTCTAAATCATAGTACGCGAAAGATGAACACGCTAAGTAGAGCTAAAGTCAAAGTCACGTGGTGTAAGGCTCAAATACGAAGCACATGCAGAAAGTAAAAGATAAGGGTGGAGGGAACATCACCGAGCGTGCTCCACTGAACCGACTTCGGATCGAAGTACCCACCTGAAAAGACGGAAGAGCCTAGCACCCTCGGCTCGCAGGGACGTCGACTGGACCTACGAAAGATCCACTAAGTCAAGGTCCATCGACGACACACAGAAACACAAAGCTCACAAGCCCGCAACCGTCGGATCTTCCGAAAAATCCACCAGAACGATCCCGAACACAAGCGGAAACCCAAGAAGGGTACAGACACACAAACCAAGTCACCCGCTGTCCAAAAACGCACCAACGGAGGTGGTCGGACAGCGAACACAAAACCGAGGTGCCACGAACACCAACGCACCCAAAAACGGCCTCCCGGGTTCCCAGAAGATGGGAAGCGGCGGCGGGAAGCGGGGAGGAGCCGCGCTCTCGGCTCGGCTAGGGCACGGCCCGAGCAGGTTCTACCGGCGACGGCGACGGCCGGGGAGGCAGGCGGCGGCGGCGGCGGTTCAAAAACCTGCGGCCGCCTCTGCCCGAGACTGCAGCAGCGGCCCAGCTGCGGCGGCGGCGGCTTCCTGGCGGCACGGGGACGGCGGGGACCGGCAAGAAGGGTCGTCGGGGGTCGATGATGAGGCCAGAGGAGCCCGAGGATGAGGGACCTCCCTGGAAGCATTCGGGCAAAGATGGGAGAGGGAGAAGGTAGAGAGAGAAAGGGAGGAGGCTTGGCAGCAGCTCCGGCCGGCCAGGGCTGGTCGGCGGCTGCGCACGGGGGACAGCGCAGGAAGAGGAGAGTCGGCAGGGGGGCTTAGGTGCAGGAGGAGAGGGTCTAGGGTTTGCATGGAGGAAACCCTAGGTGTACAATTTATACCCTAAGGTATAATTGCACACAACACCCCGAAACCTCCCAATTTCTTACCCAGTCCCTTAGGGCGCGGGTAAAACACGTCGACGCACCTCCTCAAGCGATCCCTCGCGAAACGGTACATAAAATACAGGGACTTTTGCGAAAAGACCGAAATGCCACAATCGACCCCTCCACGAGCATCATGCAATTCTGAGCGATCGGCTCGATGGATCAACGAACGGATTGCGCCAGTGCTTCCGGCATTGCCAGACTATCAAATCTGCGATTTTACATCGCCAGAAACGGTTGCCGATTCGCGACGCAATCAACTCTCTTTCGCCTCCAATCCAATCACACACACATACATATATATATATATATATACATATATATATGTAACCCTATATATATATATATATATAGAGTCCGGCTATGATGCTTGTAAAAGCACCAAGCACTTGGTGCTTGTAAATTTTTTACCGTTAGATCTACCCCTTTGACCATTTCCACCCGTTAGATCATACTATTCAACCAACCACCCACTCAACCCTAGGGGGCCCACATCATCCTAACCGCACATTCCTTAATCCAATGGCAAAAAATCTACAAGCACCAATAACTTGGTACTTTTAAAAGCATAGGAGCTCAATTATATATATATATATATATATACATATATACATATATATATATACATATATATATATATATATACACACATAGAGAGAGAGAGAGAGAATTTTAGAAAATTCAAAATTCAAAATTCAAAATCTTACAGAGAGAGAGATGCTGCAATTGGAGTTGGATATTATGGCAATAGTTGCTGTTTTTGAATCGTCTTCATGCAACGATTTTCTTTTCAGGAGACCTACAATATTGAACAGAGGATTGTATTGTAGATTTACTAGATTTCCTTATAAGGAAAAAAACGAAGGATTCATTCCCTAAACGAATAAGCTTCTACTTCAGTTTTTTCTTTTTTTTCTTTTTTCAGATTCTATGTTGGTTCTTGCTTATTTTTAGGCATTTGTTTTTTTTTTTTAGGATTTTAGTTATGAGGTGCCACTGCTTTAACTGCCTCTTTATTCTTTAATTTAAATCTCATTCAAATTAGGTGATTTTTTATGCTTTTAAATTCTGTTTGGACATTTAAATGAGGTAAATAATTTTTTTTTCATACACAACAGTGATGTATCTGCAATGTAGTTCTAAATAGCATGGCAGCAGAAATGGCCGAAATGGCAATCACGGTATCCTTTGGTATTTACAAAACTTTTATTCATATAGTAGAAGAAGGTAGATACTCTTATGTTTGCAGAGTATAATGAGAAAAGTATTACAATATTTGAGGTTATTATTATTCGGTCTTCCACCTTATATCTTCCAAAGTTCTGTAAAATGTCTAGGCAAGAGTTAGACAGCCTACTTTTTTACAGGTATAATTTGTAGCCATTTCTTATACTTCAGCATGAATATTTTATCTTATTTTAAATTATGTAGCATCTTTGATAGTAATAGCTAATATATGGCCCAATCTGAGCCTTATTTATATTTTTTTTCTTCGTGTTGTTTTTTGGTAAAAGAAAAGAAATATTCATTCCGTAGATCAATTAACTTCTACCTACAATATTGAACAGAGGATTGTATTGTAGGTTTGCTAGATTTCCTTATAAGGAGAAAAGAGAAGGATTCATTCCCTAAACGAATAAGCTTCTACTTCAGTTTTTTCTTTTTTCTTTTTTCTTTTTTCAGATTCTATGTTGGTTCTTGCTTATTTTTAGGCATTTGTTTTTTTTAGGATTTTAGTTATGAGGTGCCACTGCTTTAACTGCTTCTTTATTCTTTAATTTAAATCTCATTCAAATTAGGTGATTTTTTATGCTTTTAAATTCTTGGACGTTTAAATGAGGCAAATAATTTTTTTTCATACACAACAGTGATGATTTGCTCATCTGCAATGTGGTTCTAAATAGCATGGCAGCAGAAATGGCCGAAATGGCAATCACAGTATCCTTTGGTATTTACGAAACTTTTATTCATATAGTAGAAGAAGGTAGATACTCTTATATTTGCAGAGTATAATGAGAAAAATATTACACTATTTGAGGTTATTATTATTCGGTCTTCCACCTTATATCTTCTAAAGTTCTGTTAAATGGTTAGGCAAGAGTTAGACAGCCTGCTTTTCTACAGGTAACAATTTGTAGCCATTTCTTATACTTCAGCATGAATATTTTATCTTATTTTGAATTATGTAGCATCTTTGATAGTAATAGCTAATATATGGACCAATCTGAGCCTTATTTATATTTCTTTTCTTTGTGTTGATTTATGGTAAAACAAAAGAAGTATTCATTCCGCAAACCAATTAACTTCTATTTCAGCTTCTACTTTAGTCCTTGCATATTTTTATGTGGCATTTATCTTTGTTCAGGGTATAGTTATCGGGTTCTGTTACTTTTAATGGCCTCTTTATTTTTTAATTTAAATCTTCAAATATGGTGATGTAGTATACTTTCAAATTCTATTTTGGATATTTTATAAGGTAAATAATATTTTCCTTTCAAGACAATGATGGTGTGCTGCAAGCTTATAACCGTTGGCCAACAACGCTTCCAGCAGGCACAAACGTGAGCATTTATTGCAGGAAAGAAGAAGATAAGTTCTTCATATACCTCAAAAAACATAAAAGTGAGTGATAATATTTTCTTCATATTTTCTTATGTTGGTTGTTAACGTTGATAAGGCTTGCTTTCTTTTTCCATAAAAATATTTCATTCTTTAGAAAGCACTAATACGATATCTCTTCTTTCTTAGATCAATGATGGAAAAAGTTCTGAGATCCTATTGTGCTCCTACTGATATCAATGAAATATGAGTAACCAATATTTTGATTTCAAGATCATCAGAATAATTTGAATGCAGTTGGAGTATGCTATATTAGAATTGCATTTTGTTAATACCTTTTCTATAATATCTCTTCTAGCTTAGATCAATTGTGAGAGAATTTTGAGATCCTACTGTACTCCTACTTCTATCAATGATGAAATTGCTCTGAGGTAATCAATATCTTGCTCCCAAGATTATTAGAATAATTTGAGTATAGTCGGAATGTACTATATTTGGATGGCATTGTGATCATACATTTTCTGCTATTTATTCAGTTTTGTTTTTTGCCTTACTATGTTCTTTCATTCTTCTCTTCTAATGTAAACGAGACATCGGGGACGCTAGAGAGTGAGAGCACAACACATGGACTTTGAGAAGTACTGATTCATGCATGTGCAATTATTTTGGGTCTTTGCTATTTCTTTGTTCTCCAGTTTTCTGTTGCTGTTGTATTTTGTTTCTTTTGTTCTTTAGTTGCACCGTATATTTACTACCCTCTTCTTCTTTACTATTTAAGATTATGAATAGTAGTGATATAATAAAAAAAGTATGTGATGAATGTTAGCAATGTCATTTGCTATCTGATTCACAGAAATGTAAATCTTTGAAGTTTAATAGTATGTTGATGTTTTGATTATTTCTTTACTATTCAGGATTATGAAGATGTTGTTGTTACGGTATTATCTCAAATTTATTTTTTGGTTGTATTCTGTTGTCTGTTACTAAGGATTTTAAGAAACTGTTGCTAATTCTGTTTCTTTTTCATCTTTTTTAATTACTTATATTTTCTTTTCCTCTCACTTTTTCTTATGTTACTTTCACGGTGCCTTCCTTGATTATGGCTAATTATTCTTTTTTTTAGAGGATGTTGTTATTCCTCTCTTCTTCTTTTCTTTTCTTTTTTTATACCATTCCCTTCAATCTCTATAGGAACAATGATGATGGAGAGAGCGCGTTTGTTCTCTTCTATTTTTCTAAATTTTTGCTCCTCTATGTGCTTCTTTATTTTGGAGTTTAGAAAGATAATAATCCCCTCTATGCGCGTTTGTTCTCTATGCTGCTTCTATATTGGGACCCATGACATTCTTATGTCCTTTATTTTCTTGGATTTTCATAGCATGTTGATTTTTTGTTCCTCACTTTTGTTTTCCACATTTTCTCTACCTCTTTTTTTTCTTTTTTTTTTTCTTCTTCAATGCGCTTCTTTATTGTGAAGATTGATAAGAAAAGATAATAATCCCCAAATTGAAGAAAGATATGATGTTTTTAGAATAAAAATGGAATGCTGCTTAGTCTGAAGGTTTTAGATCTTGCATATTTTTTTTTATAAGCTTATCACTTTTTTGACTGAACTATTGAGTTTACTTACATAGATTGTTGAGTTAACAAGAATGAAAAGAGTTTCTTTAGCAGTATTTTACCAACTTTTGCAGACTATTTAAACTGATATTCTTCATTTGAAAGTTACAGTACTACTTTCTATGTACTTGATGAACTGCATATTTTAGGTTTGTTTTATACTATCATCGATAATCAGATATGCAAAACTTACCCTATGCATCGCGCGGGTAACTACACTAGTAAACTTATGAATTGGGGACCTAGGATGGCTCTCCGTGTTTCACGTGATGTGGGGCCCACCGCACGTTCCACAACCCAAGCCGTTCTCCCACAAAAACTCCGCATTGTCCGCTATGTGGGCCCTGCTCACGTCCCCCCGCATCCCTCCTCTCAGGTCGCTGTACAATCCCCATTCCTCTTCTCAGACTTCTCCTGTACTCTTCCTTACCCTCGCATACGTCTCCCTCTCTCTCGCACACGTCTCCGTCGCCTTAAGTCACCTCCCCAACAACCCGTTCCTCTCCTCCATCTTCTCCCTCCTTCCCGCCCCATCCTCGCTCCTTCCGCTGCCGCCCTCCTCTCCTCCTCCTCGGCCACCGCTGGCGACCCCTCACCTACTACTCCCCCACAGATTCAGCCACGGCTCTCACGATGCCAGCAGAAGAAGCAAGATCAGCGGCGTTTAATAGCAAGACAAAACCATGAGGTCCTTTTTAGTGTACTATCTGTCTCCATTTCTATTATCGATCGAAGAGTAACTACGTTCAGAAGATGCATCTTATTGTATTTTGTCGCTTCACTAGGCAATCTTCTTTGTATTTATTTTTGTTGTTTCAAGAATTATGAAGATATAATAATTTGCATTAAGTTTCCTTCTGACTTTTGTCTGTCGGTTCAATCTACAAGTTTCTTGAATAATACCATGTAGGATATGATATCATAACTAATTCTTTGTGAATTTTTGTTGATGGACAATTTGCTAGCACGGTGCTTTATGCCACCAGGGTAAGATTAGAAGCTCTTAATTCTTTTTTGTTTTTTTTTTGTTTTTTTTAAAGACACATGCATTTTGGTTTGGCTTCATTCAGCCAGTGATTTTTGTTTGCAGACTTTTTAAGTTTCCAATTTACTATTCTATAATCTAATTAATCCTTTTAATATATAGAGACAATTGGGCATAATCAAAGTTAATTTGCTAAGTGATACCAGAATGCCTTTTCCGTTGCCAAGATCGAGTAAGAAGTGCTCGCTTTGAACAAATACGGAAAAGTAGAAAAGGAAGCACAGATGCAGATAGTGAATCTTTGAGAGAAATATGCCATCTTTATGATGTTGTTCGAGTTGATGTTGAGGATGAAGAATCTGAAAGGGTACAAAAGCAAAAGTAAGTTTTGCTTTCTATTTTTATGTGTTAACTTTGTAAAGTTTAGTTATTTTTGTCCCGTCTATGTTGTCTTCCTCTTAATAACTGCCACTATGGACTATATTATAGAGGTTCTTCGATAAAAGATGACGCAATTTTGTGTAATTATCTGCCACGTATAAGGGAGTACATTCCGACAGCTACTGCAGAGATTGAATCAGATGTCCTTTCTCATCAATCCAGGGAAGGTCGTCTCGATAAGTACTCTCAGTAACTTTTCAAACAATGCAGAATGAAATCTGATATGCTATAAAGCTTGATATTTTATCACATTGTTAGCAGAAATATTTGCACATGATAGCCTACTAAAGTTAATTGTATTTGTAGAACAGAAGTTTTTTTTATTTTCATAAACATATAAGATACAAAGTAGAAAAATCTATAACATGTTGTTTGATTTCGATCCCTTTGGTGAACAGTGCCATAAGCACTCCGTCATAAGTATGAACTGGAAAATTTGAAGACTTAAGTGTTGTAATGTAACATTGCAATTAAATATATGTGACCCTTCAGTGACTTAGCTGAATCATTTTATTCTTCGCGAGTTCATATTAATCGTTTTATTTAGGCCTCGATGTACTAACATTCAGAGATGGCATGGTTTGCTTGAACGGATAAGTACGTTTACGACCTATATACTGTGGAGGATGGTGTGGGTAGTAACATGGAGGATGCGAAAACCAACTATCCACTGTAAATATTTCTGATACCCTGTTTCCTTACTACAATTTGAAGTTCTTTGTTTTGTAATATCAAGATGTTATTTGCTTTGCTGCAGGGTGCAAGTTGATGACAACGAGAATTACTACGACGGTCCTGAACACTCTGAATATGAAACTGATGATTCAAATGGTAACTCTCATTTCAAGGTGTCGTGATAAGCAGAGAAAAGAGGCTTGTCGGCTTCAAGCTGTATAGAAAATTTATTGCGATGAGCTTCTTCTAATGGAGGAGGTTCATGAGAATGCTTACATGTGGCAACAACTATAGAAAGTAAGCTTTGTGTTTACATTGGAGTCCCTAATTCTTTTGTGTATTTTATATTTGTCAAGTTCATCTTTGATTCTCTATGTGAGGATTTTTATGTTGATGGTGTCTCAATAAATAAAGTTTTGTTAATTTCAAATCGTTTCTTCAAGTGTGCAGGCCTCATTGGCTGACGACACAAGCTATGAACCAGTTGTTACCACTCCTCGAAATTCTCTGAGACATGCAAGTAATCCTGCTGGGTAAGATCATTGCCTCTTTTTCCTCTTTTGTATTACAAGCTTCAAAACGGACGCGGCAACCTTGCTATCTAGCTGTTCTATTCTTTTAATGCTTTTCTATTTTCTTTTTGACTCTGTCCATTGCAGAGGAGACTTGGCAGAGTTCCTCGCAAAGGTACGGGGATTGCTGTCGACTGGGTCCAATTGCCTGGGATGAAGGTTAAATAACATGGACTGCATTTTTTGCCACCATAAATGCTTTAAAGAAGCAGTGATCTATATGTCACCAACTATATGCTTTCTTTTCTTGATTAGCTTGGTCCGGATTTCCTCTTCGCCCTCTTGACCTTTTCGCGTCGCCTCCGCCGCCTCGACACCGGCCGACCTCTCTAGGAGCATCATTTCTTCTTCTTCTTCTTCTTCTTCTTCTTCTTTTTACATGCTATTTTGTTAATTTTTATTTTCAATTTGACTCATATAATTCGTTGTGTTCTATTTATTAGGGTTCATTTTCGTTATCTCATTTTTTTTTCCTTCCTTTTTACCTGTTATTTAGTAAAATTGTTATAGTTTTGGTGTTGGCGGCCGCCGTAAGTAAGGATAAAGAGTTATTTAACTTTTTGCAAATTTCTTCCACTATATTTCACATGGGTGCCTTCATCATGCATTTAGATTAAATTAGTATAGCTTACGATTTCAAATTTCTTATCAAGAATTGCTAAAAACTGATTAGGATATTATTGGGTATTTTCTTTCTATTTAGTGTTTTGCTGGTGTTACTATTGCTATTTTTCCGTTTCTTTATTCTCTTCTACTTCTTTAGCCCGTTCTTCTATTCTTCTTCTGTTTTTACTAATGCTGCTTCTTTTGCTCATTTTGTTAAAATTTCTACTAAGTTTATGCTACTTCTCATGCTCAATTTGTTACACTTTTTTATAAAGTTTAATATTAACTCTGTATTTGTTGAAGTTTTCTCAAGGCATAATATTATTTCTTCTATTCTTCTGCTACTGCTTTTCCTGCTACTGGTTTTCCTGCAGTTCTTTTCCCTCTTTTTATCCTTTTTTTTAAACAGAGAAAACAGTTAGAATCCACCAACAGAAAGCAAAAAAAAATATTTTGCTGAGCGGTTACTCTTCGCAGATATAAATTGATGCGGCGGCGGTGTGCTTCCAAAACGTTCGAGGCATGCACACAGCCGAGCTCAAAGGGGAGGGCCTTTTCTTTGTCCAGGTTAATTAATCTGAGCTCCATTTCCATATGAATTAGTCACCAAACTTTTGGATTTTATTTAAACAATCAAACTTTAATTCGTTCCAATTAAGGTTGTACACGTTTCAATTTACATTTTAATCAGTACACAGCTCAAATTTTATCTTTTTTATGTTTCCTAATGAAGTAATGGTGCGACGATAAAGTACTTTTATTCATTATGTTATCTCAAAACTATTATATTTGATAGTCAAATAATCTCCAGAAAGAATATTTTTTACTGAATAAGTTGTGGGATCATTTGTTGTTGATTTGGGTAGAAAAATTATAGAGAGTTTAACCAAGTTTAAAGTTTAGCGCCTTAATTAAATTTAACCTGCCTTTGGCTAATTACAAAGATAAAAAAAAAAATATTTAAAAATATTTATTTTACTATTTGACTTTAAATTGCTTTCGATTTCAAAAAATTTCTGCTCTCTCGTTGTCCCCCAAGCAGCATTGAGCAAACATCAAAGTATTCCTCTTCTATCTTAGAGAAGTAAACAAGCTGCAACTGAGCTAACTTGCCACCACATTTGTGTCCCACAATAGTTGATATAAATATATAACACTGTAACTTATCTTCCACCAAGGGATTCTCAATGCAAACCTGAACCGTACCTCCATATGCTTTCCCAACAAATAGTAGGTAATATTTTCAAACGATGATGTTTTTTTTTCTCGTTACAAAAAACTACTACAGATGCTCATTAGGTGCCTCCTGTTGTGCCAAATTTGAATGGCATGCTTTTCCGCACCCAGCATCTGCGAGAGAGAGAGAGAGCAACGTGATCCTTTGCAGACAAACTTTACTTCTTTCCATCACTAAAATGCCGTCGGTAAGATTTTCATCTCCAGCCGATTCTGAGACTCCACAGTTACTGATACTAGCATTGGTATGTGCAAAGCTTGTCTTGGATAGTACGTGAGTTGGCATTACAGCAACTTGTGATGACCATCTTACTCGCATCTAGCTTTGTTCCTAAGACTCTATAATTATTCCTACTAAAATTCGATCTTGGATGCCGATTCAAGCTGACATTGCGGCTAACTTCTCATAAATTAACTGCTGTTCAGTTTATTTGTATACAAAATAATGATCATACCTTTCACAGGGAAGTAGATAATGATCATACCTTTCACAGGGAAGTAGATGGAATTAAATCATATGGGATCGATAATAAGCTGATCCAGATTGCGGCATGTCAGCTTAGCGACCAAACTACCTGAATCAACCTCTTCTAAAAAAAATTATTCTATAAGCTGCAGTTGCGTTGAAGATATCACATCATACTTACTAAGAAGAACTATAATCTTTGCTACTACGTGCCAGCTTCCAGAACTGTTCCAAACTTAGTTTTGGTCCGGAAACTATATATGTCCTTTGTGTATATATTTATGTTGTGTTTCGTTTCATTTTTTTCAGACTTCTCTCTTATCACCGAATTCTTTATTTTTTTTCGTCTTCAAACACTTTTGTTTTCGCTTTTGTTTATTTTAATTTCATTTAAGTATTTTTTTAGCTAAAACTTACTTAATATCGTGAATCAATTCTGCACTAATGCAGATTTTTTTATTTCCTCAACACTTCTCTTAAATCATTTCGATAAATTATTTTTTTTTTAAAAAAAATAATACCAGTTGCACCGTACGGGCTCCTAAACAAGTTTACAGCTAACCGTCAACCGTAGCATCACTTTGTAGATAATAAATATGCTGAATTTCTGACGACACAAATTTTGAAAAAAGCAACAACTCTTTTAAGCTATTCTACGAAGCACACATTAGTGAACGATGAGAGTAGATTACATAAAATTCTATAACACATACACAAATCAACAGATACCACTATATATATTCTTCCCCAAGTTTCTTAGATGATATCAGGAACAAAAAATTGAGCCTGATAGGCTCGAGCAGAGAAATAAGGTAAGCGATTTTTCCCCTGAGATGAACCACCCTTCTTTCAAGGGTATAAATCATCGCCCCAATAACTGCAATAAATGGGCAATCAGTCGTGCGACTGATGCCCAAATCATTCATCTCTAAGAATTTTCTGCTTTTATGCAGAGGCATCTCGTCTTTTCCCCACGCAATCATATATGAGCTCAAGTAATTGGCTCCCTCGCGTCGTTTATCATGCAGCTTAAGTCTTGAACAACCTCAGATATTGGCGGCCTGAACTCCGCCCCTTGCTGCAAAATAAGACCTCATTTTAGAGCTAAATTTTAAACTTAAAAATTCTGTTATAGTTAAGTCGACACCAAGTAGTAGTAAGCTTATTTGATTATGCATTTACTTCCACGATTAGAACAGCATTGTGGCAAAATGAATGTGCAAACCTTTATGTAGATTCAAACATTTTAATAGATCCTCGTAATAACGAGTAAATAAAGGGATTATGCAAATTTGACATTACTCGAAACCACATTTATAAACATTACTTTATCCGTTCTTAAAGAATAAATATTGATGCAGTTCTTTCACAAAGTGACGGACTCCGAGATAATTCAAACATCTTAGGCAATGGCACAGTGAATGATGCAGAAAATCTAACAACTAAACAACAATAATAGAAGAAAATTCAATTATCAATGCCCAAGGTACTCGTTAGTTAATATCAGAATTGATTCACTTTACCACTTTACCAAGATCGCATTATATATATATAGCTTGACTGGGCTACTATCGGTAGTAAACCGCCCCGTTTACTACCGATTTGTTTTCGATGCTGGAGCTTCCAATTTGACGATCGGCACCGTTGAACATGATCTAGACCATTTAAACTATCTAGAAATCAAATTTCATGCTTTTTTGATATCATTAACCGAACGATCAAAGGGTTACAAAATCTATAATTTTAATGGCCGATATGGTGTGTTTGCTCGTTTAACGGTATAGAAGAATCCAAATCAACTAAATTTTTGTTAGAAAATTCTTTGAACTATTTAAAATAAGATCTGTACTCTTGATATTGATTACAAGACTTCTATCATCACTTTTTATAGGATATTCATTTTCAGCCATTCATTTTCTGTTCACTTGATGGACAAGAGAACAATATCGAAAAAGCGTGAAATTTGATTTCCAGATAGTTTGAATGGTCTAGATCATGTTCAACGGTGCCGATCGTCGATTTGGAAGCTCCAGCATCGAAAACAAATCGGTAGTAAGGTTTACTACCGATAGTATTCTAGCAAAACTCTATATATATATATATATATATGTATATATAGAATTGAGCTCCTATGCTTTAAAAAGCACCAAGTCATTGGTACTTGTAGGTTTTCGGCCTTTGAATGAAGATTTGTAAGGTTAGGATAATAGTGGTCCCCTAGGGTTGAGTGGGTGGTTGGTAGAATAGTATAATCTAACGGGTGGAGTTGATTAAAGGGATAGATCTAACGGTAAAAAACTTATAAGTATCAAGTGCTTGGTGCATTTAAAAGCACCATAGCCGGACTCTCTCTATATATATATATATATGTATATATATATAGTACCGGGGCTCCGGTACTATAGTTGCTTTTTCGATCTTAGGGTGTTCAAATCAACGATCCACACCGTTGAAACTGATCTAAGGTATGTGAAGTTCTTAGGAATAAAAAGTTTTTTTCGATATCGTTTACTTAGTAAATAAATCATGTCAAAATGAACGGTGAAAATTGAATAATCTTTAAAATTTGAGTATAAGAGTTTCGAATTCAAGATCAAGGATGTTGACCTTCATCTATGTAGTTTAAAGTATTTTCTATCAAAATTTGAATAAATTTAGATTCTTCTCCACCGTTAAACTACAAACTCGCCATAATAACCATTGAAATTTGACAATTTTGAAACGGTTTGATCACAAAGTAAACTACGTCGAAAAATTATAAAATTATATATATATATATATATATATATATATATATATATATATATATATATATATATATATATATATATATATATATATATATATATATATATATAGAGTTGAGCTAGAATACTCTTAAGAGTATTCTAGCCACTTTACTCCCACGTCGTTTTCGATGTTGGGACATTCGAATCGACGATCGGCTCCGTTAGAATTGATCTAGAGTATTTGAAGTACCTAGAAAATAAGTTTCGCGATTTTTCGATATCATTTACCTGGTAATCGAAAGAGCTCAAAATCAATGGCTGAAAATAAAAATCTCACAAAATGTGATAATATGACTCTAAAATTCTGGATCTTGTTTTATATAGTATAAAGAATTTTCTATCAAAATTTCACGTGATTTGGATATTTTTAACACCGTTAAACTTGCAAACGGCTCACCACGACCATTGAAAATTATTGATTTTGAGCCCTTTCGATTACCAGGCAAATGATATCGAAAAATCGCGAAACTTACTTTCTAGGTACTTCAAATACTCTAGATCAATTCTAACGGAGCCGATCGTCGATTCGAATGTCCCAACATCGAAAACGACGTGGGAGTAAAGTGGCTAGAATACTCTTAAGAGTATTCTAGCTCAACTCTATATATATATATATATAGAGTCCGGATACTATGCTATCAATAGCACCAAGCACTTGGTGCTACCAAGTTTTCCACCGTTAACCAAGTTTTCCACCGTTAGATCTACCCCTTTGACTATTTTCACTCGTTAGATCTTACTATTCAACCAACCACCCACTCAACCCTAGGGGCCCACATCATCCTAACCGCACATCCCTTAATCCAAGGGCCAAAAACCTAATAGCACCAATGACTTGGTGCTATTAATAGTATATATATATATGTATATATATATATATATATATATTTTATATGTATATATATATATATATATATATATATATATATATATATATATATATATATATGTGAATTTTCTATAAAAAATTCAACCAATTCTGATTCTTTTCCACAGTTAAACTAGCAAGTATCTCATTCCAGCTGTTAAAATTGTCAATCTTGAGATCTTCTGATCGTAACGTAAATGATGTTGAAGGATTATGAAATTTGATTTCTAGAAGTTTTAAATGCTCTAGATCATGTTTACCGGTATGGATCGTCGTTTTCGAAAGCTCTAGCATCGAAAACGACATACAAGTACGAAGGCAATCATGTTCATAAGAGTATAATAGTCGGACTCTTTCTCTCTCTCTATATATATAGAGAGAGTATATATAGAGAGAGAATACATTTCCTATACTTTCGGAAGCACGAAGGCCTCTGTTCTTGTAAGTTGTTTTAGATGATGGGACATTTGATTCGACGATCAGCTCCGTTAGGCGTGATCTATGCTATTAGAACTATTTAGAAACCAAATTTCATAATATTTCGACATTATTTACCAAGTGATCAAAGGGTTTCAAAAATGACTATTTTAATGGCCAATGTGACACGTTTGTAAATTCAACGGTGTAGAACAATCCAAATTAGGTGAAAATAGAAAATTCTACTTACTATCAAGAGCAAGATCAATACTTACGATTTGAAATAATTTCTTTGTCACTGTTCTTTACGGCATTTTATTTTCAGCCGTTCATTTTGAGGCTACTCGTTCACTAGGCAAACGAAGTCAAAAAAATTATGAAATTTGGTTTCTAGATAGTTCTAACACTGTAGATCATATCCAACGAAATCGATCGCCGAATCAGATGTCCCGTCATCGAAAACAACTTATAAGCACAAATGCCTTCGTACTTTCGAAAGCATATATATATATTCGTACTTTCGGAAGCATAGTAGCCTAACTCTATATATATAATTAAGCTCCTATGCTTTTAAAAGTACCAAGTCATTGGTGTTTGTAGGTTTTCGGCCCTTAAATTAAGGGATGTGCGATGTGCGGTGTGCGGTTAGGATGCTAGTAGTCCCCTAGGGTTGAGTGGGTGGTTGGTTGAATAGTATGATCTAACGAGTGGAAATGATCAAAGGGGTAGATCTAACGGCAAAAAACCTTACAAGCACCAAGTATTTGGTGCTTTAAAAGCACCATACCCGGACTATATATATATATATATATATATATATATATATAGAGTCCGGCTACTATCCTCTTAAGAGGATAGAAGCCTTTGTCCTATCAAATTTTTGGCCGTTAGATCTAACTTTTAATCATTTTCAACCGTTAGATTATACTATTCAACCAACCACCCACTCAACCCTAGGAGGCCCACTATCAACCTAACCGTAACCACTCTCATCCTAGCCGCACACTTTTCATCCGAACGGTAGAAAACTTAGGAGGACGAAGGCTCCCATCCTCCTAAAAGGATAGTAGCTGGATTCTATATATATATATATATATATATATATATATAGAGCTAGTCTCCTATACTATCTATAGTACCGGGGCTCCGGTACTATAGTCGCTTTTTCGATCTTAGGGTGTTCAAATCAACGATCCACACCGTTAAAACTGATCTAGGATATTTGAAGTTCTTAGAAATAAAATTTTATAATTTTTCGACGTAGTTTACTTTGTGATCAAACCGTTTCAAAATTGTCAAATTTCAATGGTTATTATGGCGAGTTTGTAGTTTAACGGTGGAGAAGAATCTAAATTTATTCAAATTTTGATAGAAAATACTTTAAGGTATCGTTTGGTTCGGGGATAAGCAAAAAGTGACTATTCCAGGGATAGGTATAAATTGAGGTATAAGCGGGGATTAAATCAATTTTGCGTTTGGATGAAAAGTAAATTTTTCTCGGGAATAAGGAAAATAGTGTTTGGATGGTTTGATTGGAATTGCGAGGATAAGAATAATTATAATTTTAAACTATAATATTTTATCTAATTAATTAAGACGAAATATTAATTAAGTAATAATTTAACTTATTTAATCTACTAAATAATTATGAATATTGCTAAAAAAAACCCTTAATATTATTAATAAATAAATTAATTGGTAATTAATAATTTAATTAATTACAAATAATTTAATAAAATAATAAATTAATAAATAAATTAGTTAATAATAGTCAGATGATTAATTAAGAAAAAATAATTAAATTACTCAAAATATTAATTAATTAATTAAACAATATAATTAATTATTTAATTAGTAAATTAATTAAAATAATGAATTAATTACTCAAAAAATTAAATAAATATTTATTAAAGTAATAAATTAAATAGTTAATTAATTATCTAGTTAATTAGTAAATAAATTAATATATAAATTATTAATTAAATAATATTTATTATAAATCTAGCTTGGATATTTTATTCTTTTATTATTAATTAAATATATTATGTTTATATAATTTATGTTTAAATAAATTTATAATCTTAATTAAATTTAGAATTAAGCTTGGAATAGCGCTATTCCGTCAAAACGATGGAATAGTTTATCCCAACTATTCCGGAATAACCGAGAATAACGAAGTTTGACCGGGATAAAATATCCCGGCCAAACTTCGTTTCGTTTGGCGGAATAGCGGGGATAACTTCGTTATCCCCGCTTTAACCCCCGAACCAAACGGGGCCTAAACTACATAGATGAAAGTCAACATCCTTGATCTTGAATTCGAAACTCCTATACTCAAATTTTAAGGATTATTCAATTTCCACCGTTCATTTTGACATGATTTATTTACTAAGTAAACGATATCGAAAAAAACTAAAATTTTATTCCTAAAAACTTCACATACCCTAGATCAGTTTCAACGGTGTGGATCGTTGATTTGAACACCCTAAGATCGAAAAAGCAACTATAGTACCGGAGCCCCGGTACTATAGATAGTATAGTAGCCTCATTCTACATATATATATATATATATATATATATATATATATATATATATATATATATATATATATATATATATATATATATTAGGCTACTATACTCTTATAAGTACGGAGGTCTTCATACTCATTAATCGTTTTCGATGATAGAACTTCCGAATCGACCATCCATACCGTTAAATATGATAAAGAATATTTGAAACTGCTAGAAACAAATTTCGTAATTTTTCGAAATTATAATGCAGTCCATCAAACAAGCATAAAATAAAAGGTCAAAATCAAACGACCTCCTAAAAATAGAGGATCGGATTCTTCAATTAAAGATCAGAGTTATTGATCTTTATCTAGATAGTGAATAAAATTTTCTATCAAAAATTCAATCGATTCCGATTCTTTTACACTGTTAAACAAGCAAGCATCCCATACCGGATGTTAAAAATTGTTTATTTTGAGATCTTGTGATCGTAAGGTAAATGATGTTGAAAAATTATGAATTTGATTTCTAGAAATTTCAAATATTCTAAATCATATTTACCAATATGGATCATCAATTTGAAAGTTCTATCATCGAAACGACTTACAAGTATGAAGGCGGATCGTGCTCATAAGTGTATAGTAGTCGAATTCCATACATATAATGTGATCCCTACTCTCTCTCTCTCTATACACATATATACTCATGTAATTTGATCCTGCTCTGATACCATGAACTAAAAGAGCAGCAGATCCTAAGTTCGAGTTCCGCCAAGCTCCTAGCATTATTTAATTTCCTCCTATTTAATTCATATCTTTGTCCGCTTATCAAAAAGTTTTGAGCTCAAACGTGAGAGGGAGTGTTGAATACACAAAATAAAAAACACCGTTCTCTGATAGCTAAAGCTTTTAGAGACAAACAACTATTTCACATTCTTTAACACACACACACACACACACAAAGAGTCCAGCTTGTATACTGTCAGTAGCACGGATGCCTCCGTACTACCAAGTTGTTTTCAATGATGGGACATTAGAATCGAAGATCGGCTTTGCTAGACATGATCTACACTATTGGAAGTATCTAGAAACCAAATTTCATATTTTTGCAACATAATATAACTAGTGATCAAAAGGTCTCAAAATTGACAATTTGAACGACCGATGTGATGCATTTGTAAGTTCAACAATGTAGAAGAGTCCAAATCCAGTTAAATTTTGATAGAAATTCTTTTCACTATTTAGAGCAAGATCAGTATTTCTGATCGAAAATTTAAGTCCTTTGTCATTATTTTTTAATGATATTTTTATTTTTAGTCGTTTATTTTGAGACTATTAGTTCAAAGGCAAATGATGTTAAAAAATCATGAAAATTGGCTTCTAGATACTTCTAATAGTGTAGATCATGTCTAATGGAGCCCGTCGTCAATTTGGATATCCCATCATCGAAAACAACTTGATAGCAATAGAGGTCTCCATGCTACCGGTATGTATGTATGTATATAGGAAACAAAGAAAATGTGAACACATCAAAATATTTTTAAGTAATAATATAATTTTAACACATTGATATTGCTGCAATAATGTCGTGAGGTATAAATATTGGTGCAAGTATTGGTGGGATAGCATTGTCTCTATTGACTTCTATAATTTATAAACTAACCAACTAACAAGAATAGAATGTGATCCCTATATAACACAACAAATATGAAGGGTGAGGGTAACATGCCTAAATAGAACTGAATGGAGAAATGAAGAATTAACATGCAAATCTGAATAGAAGATTGCCATACCTGAATGCAACGACTAATAATATCAGCAAAGCGCGATAATGATTTCTCAGAACACTTCCCTTGGATGCTAGGATCCACCATCCTCAATAAAGCATTGATATCATGAAGCTGAGAACTAGCCCATCTCACAAGATGTTGCTCTTGACGAGGCCGTGAACTGCAATTTTTTTTTTCCTTTTCAGAGAAGAGAAAACCATAACAAATGGAGAGGATCATAGATGTCTACTTGATCAGAAGCCAAGCAAGTTTGTTACCTATCATAGGGTTTACGCCCTGTAAGGAGTTCTAACATGACAACACCAAAGCTGTATATATCACTGCGATCAGTATATAACCCAGATTCATTGACTTCCGGGGCTTCATAAGTGAGCAGGGCATGCATACGACCTGACAACTGTAAAGAAAATAGACAAGTCAGTAAAACTGCAGGAAAAACTTCAAATTAATCTGACCATATTACCAGCTTTATCACAAGCTTTCATGACAAAGTTCCTCTCTTACCTTATTGCCATAATTAGGGGTTTTCATAAATTTCTAGAGAGCTGATGTTCCATAGCAAACAATTCAAAAGAAAAAAATAAAAAATCTATTTTATAGCTATCTCCGAGTAGTTTTTTAGCCGACCTCCTATTTTCTTTGATGAAGTAAATTGCAAGACAACCGCATCAATAATTTGACAAGTCGAAAGCTAAGGCTGGACTACAGTAAACATAAGCACATAAACATTTTTATTCATCATACAAACATGATGCAATTCTTCGTCATACAAACATGAAGCAATTCTTTTTGTTTTCTAGCTATTCGTTGATCATTGAACAGCCTTCACAAAATTAATCAAAGTTTCTGCTGATCCTTATACTTGCACTTATACTTGCAGTCACGAGGCACTAAGGATTTAAGTGCCCATCAGCACAGGCCGTATCTACCGTGCCGTATCGTGCCAATAGGATATTGGCACGATAACAGCCTCCGTGCCGATGGCATAGCTCAAACTCTTTTTTCTTTAAATTAGCAAATAATTTTCTCAATAAAGTTCAAAAGACTTAATAAAGATACATAATAAGCAATTAGAATATTTTGTTGCTAAAGAAAATAAATATTTCATGCAATTATGTGTCGGCACACATGTATTTTTTGTGACCAGCACGTATCGGCACGGTTCGGCACACATCGTGCCATACAGTGCCGGCAAGTTTTCGGCACGACCCTGTGCCACGACACTTAAATCCTTGCGAGGCACCACAATATCCTTTTAGAAGTCTTTAGTCATTTCATTACGTTGGCTTGCCCAACCAAACACTATTTTTCTTTGCTGCTCTTCAAAAACTATTCTAATATTTTTTATCTCCGCCCGGTTCACAATAACAAAATTTTATGTTGCTTGAATTTCATACACTATCATGATGCTCTTATTATGCTAATTAATACATATGCACTGTTGTTGGGAAAAGAAAGCATTTTGAACTTTCCAAAGCCATATAGAACAGAATATCTTCATTCCAGTTGTTGTTCATAGTATGACTAAGCCATCAGTTAAGCCAATGTCACACTTTCCATTACCTTAATCTGAAAATAGCTATATCCTTATCAGTCTTCAAGTTCATTGGCATTTTGTGGAGGACAACATAAAAATGAAGTACTATATAGACATATTAACGAAAGAAGACAATATCTAAAGTCTTTTTCTTAGACAAATTAAGAAATGTTTCTCATTATCAATCAATTGCTGGATATATTTTACCTGAGTCACGGAGTTGGATGACATCAGTGGAGCTAGACCACATTCGCATACACGTACTGCAAGCTTGCCATTAAGGAGAATACAAGCAGGTTCAAAGTTCTGATGTACGACTGGGGGTTGACATCCCTCGTGAAGATACCTTCAACACAATAGGAAAACAACTAGGTTTACAATCAACTAAATTCAAGTCAAGCCAGAGCCTCTACAAAAATGATGCTTCAGTATTAGCTTAAAAGAAGCACAGACAGTTTTTTCATTAAAATCCTTTCAACAGCTCCCAGCAGCAGAAGCACAAGCTTCTAATTCGAGATTCTGTTTTTGGAATCCAACAGCTCATTTTAGCTTTCTACACAGCAAAAGCTCCAAAGCTTATATTATATAAACCAAGGTTTAAAGTGCCGTGGCACGGGATCGTACCGCTCTGTCCCTGGTACGGTACGGCACGGGCACGCTTCCGTGCCGACACGTGGTACACTTGCGTGCCGATGGATACGCATGACCTCCTATTGGCACGCTTTGGCACGGATGTATTTAAGTTTTTTTTGTTCCAAAAAACTTTTATAATGTTATTTTGAAATATTTAGATACATAATTATAAATATTTGCTATGCATAGCTTATTATACTCATTAATTAACATGCATGTAAGCTTTTTGTATATAAAGTACAACTATACCTGATGTAGAATAGAAATTAAAATACAATAATAAAATTTTCAAGTGCAATAATTATTTAAATTTACATCTTTTCATAGAGATAACTGCTTAATTCCACATAGATTGTCGCTAAATTATATGGCATATTGTCATCTGCACCAGAGAAAGAAGGGCAAGAAAAAGAAAGGCGGGGCGATTTTTTTTTGGGGGGGGGAGGGGGGGAGGGGGAGGTGTCATTAAGTCAAAAAAAAAAGTGCAACATAACAGAAGTAAAAAGAAGAGAGGAGAGATACTTCGTGTTACCCAAAAAGCAAACCAAAAAAAAAGAAGCCAAAAAAAAGCATCTAAGTCAAAAAAAAAGAAGAAAAAGTCCGAAAGGACAAAAATAAAAAGGAGAGATGAGGGAGGGTGTACCCAGATGATTCTTGGTACCCTAAAGAGCAAAACAAAAAGAAAAAAAAAGCAAAAAGTATAAAAAAAAAAAAAAAACACAGTGCTAGCACGGCGGTACGTGCCGCTGGCACGCACCTGCGTGCCGCTCTGTCTCGAGTGGCACGCACCTGCGTGCCGCGGCACGGAGGGGGGTCCGAGACCCCCCCGTACCGTGCCGACTTCTTAGTGGCACGGTACATGCCGCCCCGTGCCGTACGGCACGGGGCGGCACTTTAAACCTTGATATAAACGCATGTTTTTGGAGGGATCCACTTTCTAGCTAGAAAATCTGTTCAATAAATCAGGCTAAACTGGTGCATTCTCAGTAAAAAGAAGATTTATCTTACTCTAATCCCTTCGCTGCTTCCAGAGCAATGCAGAGACGAGCACTCCAAGATAGTTTTGCAGAAAGATCATCGTTACAGTGGAGTACATCTTGAAGGGTTTTTCTGCTAAAATGCTTGTAGACAAGTAATCGCTGTCCAAACTCCGCACAATAGCCGACAAGCTCGAGAATATTTGGATGTCTAAGTTCAGATATGTTTAGTACCAGTTCCAAGAAGTCATCAACTTCAATTCTTGAGTTGACATTATCAATCTTCATAACTTCTAATAACTGTAGAGAAGCAAGGTGAACAAGTTAAGGAGAGTTCTATTGCTCCTGAACATAATGATAAGATTAGAAGTTAGTTTATGCAATGCACATGCAAATCAAGAAATCACTCAGATATGAATAAGCACAGATTTAAGACTATATACAAACAAGGCTACAAGACTTTCCAAAGCATTCAGGCCATGTTACTTCCTTGTCAAAAATCAAAACTGCTGTGGGTGCATTTAAATTGGCATTCAACAACTTTAGCAATAATTTGGGTTTTAAAGATTCTAGGAACCAAAAATAAATTAAATTGGAGATCTATCCAATATCAACCGAGCTCACAGTTGAGAATTTTATGGACACAATGAGTTGCCTGCTTAACGTCATTTAGAGAGTACTTTTTAACTAAGCAGATCAAAATTCAGGTCCCTGGTTTCAGTTGAGAGGAATCCTATCCTCCATTTTATAGAGTTGTTCAATTTACACCATTCACTTACTGTTCGTTTGGTGCAGCAGAAAATAATTTCTGAAAACTTCAAATTTTGGTTCCTAAATTTTTGAATTATTAGAAATGTAAAGCTCAATATCTAGAGGAGAGAAAAAATTATAAAAAGGAAACAGATACCAACGCATCCAAAGGAATACTTCAACTTAGATGTTTGTCAAAATTAAATAAGAAAAAGTAGCAGTAGAGTTCATACCATCCCACTGGGAAGCTCTGCTAGATAAACTTTACCCAATCTACTCTCTCTCATCAAATTATCCTCTCTGAAGCTGTTTGTGTATTGCTGAAGGGATGAAACAGCAAAGGATGACACAGATGTAGGGGCATTGACTTTCTCAGGTGGAGGGTTCCTCGTGGTATATTCAGGTGGTGCAATTGGATTTACTATAACCCTCTCCACAGGAGCAGGTGGCGGCACAGGATTTACTGTCACTCTTTCCACTGGAGGTGGAGGTCGAGGTGGTGGCATGACAAGTTCGTCGGTCCCTTCCAAATCGATTACATGATCTATTTTCTTCTCTGACGTGCTCTCTGAAACTGCCAAAAACAATTAGAAGTTATTCCCTTCAGAGATACTTATAAATACACGCTACAAAGTAATCTATTTATGACCTTCAGAAATAGTTTCCTACATGCATGCCCCTGTACAAAGTACAAACAGTAATGCCTCTCTCTAAAAGATTGTTATACATCAAAACCAGCTGCAAATTGGCGAGCCTTCAATTTAAGATAAGGGGATTTTTTTTAGAAACTGCACTTGCTAGGGATGTGTGTTAAAGATCAGATTCTATTCGGGTATGCATGTAAATAGATGATGTTGTATGGATGTATAAGTAAAGGACCCTATTAAGTCTAGACTAGTTAGAGTAAAAGACCCACAGATCACGTACTAGAATGAACGTTACCAGCCATTGTCTGAGCCAACCCATGCTCCTTTCTTTCCTCAAAATCCTCCTTCGCATCTGTTAACAAGCACTTCTTTATTATGGTTCGAAGAAACAACAAAGGAAAAGAAGAAAAGGAGAAAAAGAAAGAAAGAAGAAAAGAAATAAGAATAATACAGTCTCAAGCAAGTTGACAAAATAGATACCTTTACCAACTTCCTTGCTTGGTTTAACCAGATGGTTTCTATTTTTAGGCTCTTCAGGCACTCTCTGCGCTCTCCCTACTACGCTTTTAGATAATTCATCGGTCCTCGATTTTCTTTCCTCATACTTTGAAATACAAAACATCACCGATAGCGCTATAATGATAAGAGAAACCACTGCAACAAGAACATATCCGACAATTTTTATAGTTGAAGTGCTGATTTTCCTTTTTGGTGGACTTTGCTGCGCAGTTGATCCAGAAGAAGAAGAAGATGATGATGATGATGATGAAGAAGAATTGGCATGCACTATATCGGTAGAAGGTGCCCCTGAAAGAGGCGATGGGGGTGGTGAAAGCATTGGAGAAGGTGCTATGGATGTGTTAAATGGATTCCCATCCTTTCTGCATATCAAAATTCATTAAGATCCAATTCAAACTATTTAAAATTACATATGTAACCATGCCAAATCATCTATTTCCATATATACCCCTTTTAAAGTCCAAATTTCCATATATGCCATTCAAATAACTTAACGTTCATACATATATAGCAACTTGCCCCATGAATTGTATGACTCCACAGCTTAAAAGTATTTCTAGTCCGAAACTGCACTTTCATCTGTGATGTATCAGTGTGTGCATGTGAAAATTTAGATTTCATACAGGTTCAAATGTAATGGATTATTTTGCAGGGGCATATATCTATAAGCAAGGTTTAAAGTGCCGTGGCACGGGGGCGTGCCGCTCCGTCCCTGGCACGGTACGGCACGGGCACGCTTCCGTGCCGACACGTGGTACGCTTGCGTGCCGATGGATACGCATGACCTCCTACTGGCACGCTTTGGTACGGACTTATTTCAGTTTTTTTGGTTCCAATAAGCTCTTATAATGTTATTTTGAAAGATTTAATCAAATAATTATGAATATTTGCTATGTATAGCTTACTATACTCATCAATTAACATACTTCTAAGCTTTTTTGTATGTAAAGTACAACTATACCTGATGCAGAATAGAAATTTTTACAGGTTAGAATTTTTAAAATGCAAAAATATCTTTCTTTCTTTCTTTCTTTTGACCATATTACAGTCTTTCTTTTATAAAATACAAAAAAATAATTTTAAATTATTTTAAAAATTAATTAAAAAATTCTTTTTTAATTCTTTTTTTCAAAAAATATTAGATCTATTAAAAAACCTAAGCAATAAATTATATGACAAATAAATGAAATAAATTTAAGTATCAATTGATTTAATTTATCAGTATTTTTAATCTTCTAACGTAAAAATAAAATTTTTATGCTTGATGTGCCTCAAAATTTGTTTAATTGAGTTCGATTTTGTTCCCCTAATTCGCAAAAATTTTCGCGGTGCGACAAATTTTGATAAAATAATTTGTGAAGTAAAAATAGATGTCTGTGGTGGAAGCGGAGCGGCCCGAGCCCGCATATTGATAAACAAACAAATTAAATTATACTTTTTTGACTTACCTAGCAAGTAGATTTTCGATTTGTAATGTTTTTGAGGGATGTGAGGTACTCGGATGTTTTTTGGTTTCCCAAAGAACAAAACAAAAAGGAAAAAAAAGCAAAAAGCAAAAAAAAAAACAGAAAAAGCAAAAAAAAACAAAGTTTAAAGAGAAAAAGCAAAAAAAAAAAAAAAATCTCAGTGTCGGCACGGCCGGCACGGCACGCGGCACGCTCGGCCGTGCCGCTTTGTCTCGCGCGGCACGGCCGGCCGTGCCGCGATACAGGGGGGGCCCGAGACCCCCCCTGTACCGTGCCCCCTTCTTGGGGGCACGGTACGTGCCGGCCGGCACGGGCCGGCACGCACGAGATTTGAATCCTTGTCTATAAGCCAACTCTTTAGTTTTTCTGTGTGTATCAGCGCGCATCTGCGTGTGCATGTGAGCATTTACATTTCATAGGGGTTTAAATGTAAATGGATTATTTTATAAGGGCACAAATCTAAAAGCCCTTGAACTCCAGAAATTTTCTTGAAACAACAGCAGCAAGTTATAGAAAAAAAACCTATAAGTAGAAAACGGATGCCACAAAGTAATGGCACCAATAAAGCCAAAATTTTAAACCAGACTACAGAATAGGCCGTTTACATTATGTAAGCTCCACAATGAAGGATCTATGGTAAGTGGTACATATAAATAAGAAAAAAATGGAAATACTTACTTGAACTTCGGAATTGCCAGTAACTTCTCAGGCACCGGACCAGAGAAAAGATTATTTTCTATATCCCTGTTAAGAATTATAACAAGAAAACAATTATGAAAGTAGAGTTCAAATAAAAGAAAAAGAAAAACTATTTATCATTGCCAAACTATTTCGGAAACAAGTGTTAGTGTCTCATAGACATACTCACATACATCAAGGTGCGTGTTAAGGCACACTGTTCATTCTGCCAACTTTGATGGATTAAAACATGGCATGACTCACCTACTCAAAATGAACGGAAACATACTTCCTAAAACTCAAGGAAAAATAACTAGGCATTGAAATATATAGGCTGGGCATCAACTGACCAAGATGAACAAGAAGTTGATTCATGTTGGCAGTTCACCTCCCACCCACCTATTCCAGGAAGTGCTACTCCCAACAACTTTATTCTTAGTGTTCATCTTAAAAACTCGCATCCATGGAACAGCCAACATTACAGAAAAAGCAATCAAGTCGACGTAGTGCAAAACACAATTAGTTTATCTCAATTTTCTTTCAATTCCTCGTGCCTCGGTAATTTCACAACACATATTCAACTAGGAGACAACAGGGATTAGTTCGTACACCAACATTTGCTTCAGTTTTCATCTATAATTAAGTTCTTAGAGGAAGATTTCAAATTTTAGTTCCATATATAAAATGGGACATTCAATAAGACTATTGGATATAAATCAGATTTTGTAGTTGAGTCTATAATATTGCTGTTAAGAACTAGCAAGAATTGATTATATGAATATGATAAAACAAAGTGAAGAAGCTAGTTAATCCAAACAATTTTAGTATAAGGAAAATGAACAGAGAAAGCTAACCAAAACCTGCAAACCAAGTTCCACTATAATCAGACAATTTGCATTTATCTCATGATGAAAAAGGTGTTGTTACGAATGGGCTCGATCCTAATACCATTGTGGAACAACAGCACAGTTAAATCGGTACATAGCTACATGTTTATAAAGGAAACCTACTAATGTCGGCCTATGAATGGTGCTGTAAAGTTCATAGCAAGGATTTAAGCTCCAATCAGCATGGGCCATGCCGACAGTGCCCTACCGTCCTGACAAGGTAGCATCATATACAACCCCTGTGCTAATGGCATGACTGAAAACTCTCTTTTTTCGAAATTAGCAAGCAATTACATTATTGAGTACAAAAGACTTGATTAAAAATAAAATGAAAATTTTCATACAAATGTGTGATGGCTCAAAGGCACAAATCAGCATGGCATGGTACCAGTGTGCCACACTGTGCCAACAAGTGCTTAGTACGACCCCCTAGTGCATCGGCACTTAAGTCCTTGGTTCACAAATAGCTTGTAAATACTACTGCATAAACTACTATTATAAAAAGCAAATAATAAACAAAAATAATTTAAGAAAGAAAAATCTTAAAGAGATATGGATGAAACATACAAATCTTTAAGAGGAAGATCTTCCAATACATTAAGAGTGCCACCCATTTCGTTGTTTTGGATATGCCTGCACCATAAAGACCATCACTTACAATATAAAAGAAAATCTAAAAGAAAATGAAGAAAAATTACCAGAAATAAGATATAACACTCACAGAGTGGTCAATGATGACAAACTTCCCATTGAAGGCGGTAGTTGGCCACTCAAGTTGTTAAAAGACAAATCCCTACTTCGACGTACTAAACGTCATTCAGTTGATGATACCAAAAATTAAGCAGAAAGTAGCCATGAATATTAATAAGAGGAAGAGAAGCTTACAAGTTTATTAGGCCAGTGAGTGACTGGAAAGCATCTGGCAGTTCTTCAGTTAAATGATTGTTATTGAGAGACCTAAGAGCACAAGAAACCGGTTGAGAATAAATAATTAAAATAGAGGCCACTACAACAAAGGAAATTTTGAAGTCATTTCAACGGAATTACATGTCTGTGAGAAGTGTCAATTTTGACAGAGAACTTGGGATGCTTCCTGTGAACTGGTTTGCAGAAAGGAAACTGCCACAAGGCAACAAAAATCTTATTTCCAAATAAAATAACTAGCAGCAGAAAGGCTAAAAAAATAAGTACTCTGTTAGAGATTAGGAAACTTCTTTCAAGACTTACAATGTCTGCATAGTAACAGGTAAATTTTCTGGTATGCTTCCACCAATGTTGTTATTGCTCAGGTCTCTACAAGAGAACAAAAGCAGACTACTTTAAATATAAAAATAAAAAATAATATTATGCTATAGAAGCGTGGGAAAGAGAATATAAAATCAGTCTTAAAATAAACAAACACATAATATATTGAAAATGAATATTTTCCAGAAAATGCCACTTACATTGTAATTATTGAAGAAAATTTTCCTAAATCATCACCTAGTTGGCCTCCCAAGTTCGCGCCATTCATAGTTCTATCAAAAGGAAATTCATCTATTATAAGAATATAACTTAACGATTACTAAAGCAGCTGAGACCGAAAGCCAATTACCATACATTGAAGTTATATTTGAGTTGACACATCCAACACCCTGCCAGCTCGCTCCGCATGGGTCTCCTCCATTTGGGACCCAGCCAGGTAGAGGAGGTGAACCAAGTGCACCAAATAAGCTATTTATAGCATAGACTGAGAGTAAATAAAGTTAGTCAAATTATAAATAATAAACACAATACATGATCTCGAGATGAGCTTGCAAAATATTTACATTCCTCAAAAGCAACTATATGTGAATTTTTTTCCATTGAATAAGTATTAGACTTTAATTTCAGCGCTTAGCACGAAAAATTCCAACCATTTAAACAATCAATGCAACGTGATATCCAAATTCGTGGAATAAATAAGTAAACAAATAGTAGAGTTGTTGAACAAACTCTTTGATTTCCAACCAATCTTTTGATGGCAAAATATTTCAACAAACTGTTTCTGGAATAGGATTTCAATTTGCTATTTGTCCGACATCTCTCTTTCAAAAAATATAACAAGCTATCATCTAACTGTACTGATAGAAGTATGAACAAAACAATTGACAAGAAATGAATCTACCACGTTCTTCACGACAAACAGTATGACGTTAACTTGAAGCTTATCAAATGCTATTAACTTATACTAGACAAGTTTGTTGTAGTTCACAGCCAAGACTCAAGAATTTTAGATGTGAGGGTGTATCTAGTTGCTAGGATGACCAATCATTATATCAAGATAAATTCATGAATGAAGGGCTCTAGGTCTCTCACCGAGGTACGATCTTAGGTCATTAGCTCGAAAAACCCAAGCCTCTAACTAGAAGTGAAGATAATCCCTATGCAAAAGATAAGTTCACAAAGCAAGAAAGGGCCATAGAGATTACTTGCATATTTATCAACGATCCTGCCTTAAGTTTAAACACTAGAGCAAGGATTTCGGTGCCCATCGACACGGGCCGTATCTACCGTGCCGTATCGTGCCAACAAGATATCGGCAAAATACAGTTCTTGTGCCGATGGCACAGCTCAAAACCCTCTATTCTTCAAATTAGTAAGTAATTTTCTCAATAAAGTTCAAAAGATTTGATAAAGATACATAATAAACCGTTAGAATATTTTGTTGCCAAAGAAAATAAATATTTCAAGCCATTATGTGTCGGCACACATGTATTTTTTACTGGCACGCATCGGCACGGCCCGGCACGCACTATGCCGTACCATGCCGGCAAGTTTCCGGCACGACCCCGTGCCACGGCACTTAAATCCATGCACTAGAGTAACGAGAAAAGGTAAGGTTAATTTAAACCAAATCAAAGATTCATTAGATCAAAAATATGATGAGCACAAGTACAGAAGAAGCGAGTTTGAATCCTTCGGTCTCTTTAATCAACAATTGATAGCTTTCGAGTGGCAATTTTGCTTATATCAGGATTTTCATATCAAGCTGATACCAAATTCAGTAAAGACATGTGTAGACGGTAGTCAAGAGTTTTATCTGGAAACACAAGCAATTAACTAGTAAAAAACAAAAAGTAGGTAAATACATATTTAACCTGATACAAAACAGGGTCATCTTTGGCCTCGTTTACCATATAAGACAGATCAGTCCAACAAAGTTCATTCGTCATAATCTCACATTTCTTCCTAATTCCCCACAGCTAGATTTCAAATGCCTTCAGTGTTTTGGCTTTGTATCCAAGGTAGTCTTGCCTGTGGTTGCATGACCACCTCTAATACAAGTTTTTAAAGCTAAATCTACCCTTTGCAATAATCTACTTTATCTTTGTTTCTCATGACTAAAGAAACATGACAATATGATGTCAAAAATCTCTGGTTCAAAAGATGGCCTAGCTTTATATTTGTTATTTTGCTCTTTCCTAGTGATTCTTCATGATGTGATTGAAGAAGAGATTACTTGGTGATGAATCAACACTTGCCTCATCCAATTCTTTTTGAATGGCAGGTCATCCCCAGTAGATAAGTTTGCAAGATTACCATATTTTAAGTGTCGGTGTGTCTGAGGGTACCCCACAACCTGTTGTTCTCTATGGCATTCTTTGGCTTCTAATATTGTAATGTACTGGACCTTCGCAAATTAGCAAGTTCGCAGTCTGAGTTGATGGTTGGGACTCAATATTAGTATAATCTGGAGGTCAGGGTTGAGTTGAATCTGTTCTAGCGCCAAACAGGCGTGAAAACAGAATTTAGGAAAAAAGTTAGCTGAAACTGAAGTTTCAGAGGGATTCTGTATGCATGATTGGGCTGTGGCCGCTCGGAAGTAGAGAGCTAAGGAGGGGAGATGTTTCAGAGGATCCGAATGGTGGTTCGGATGCCCGAAAGTTTCAGGTGGATTTCCGGAAGCCAGGAAGTCAATTAAGAGCTCAGTCCGAAAGTTTGAGGTCACTGTTCACGCAATGTTGCGAGCACCCGGATGTACTGTTGACGCTCGAATGTTTGTAGATAAGTGCAACCAAGAGCGAAATGATGAGCAGGTGACTTACTACGTGGGTTTCCGACGTCCAAGGGATGTTCCGGGTGCCTAAAAATCTGAGCTGGCATTTGCTAATTAGGTTCCGACGTCCGATTGAAGTTTCAGGCGCCCTGTGAAACAACCGTTGTACTCCTCGGATCGTTGGCGCTAACCATTAATTCCAAAAGCTCGAGTTGTTAGAAATACGCAACCAATTCACTTAAAGCGTACAGATACAGCGCCCTCGGGTCTCGATTGTGACTCGGCTCTACCAGCCTCACGCCACTTCGAACATGACTCGGCCCAACCCAACCTCACGCCATTTCGAACGTGACTCGGCCCAACCCGGCCTCTCGCCACAGAGCAGGATGCTGGCCCATTTAAGCCAACAATCCCCCCTCCAGCATCTGCACACATTCGCAGCATGCGGGAATCGAACCCGTGACCTCTGGCTCTGATACCATGTGAAACAACCGTTGTACTCTGAAAGCTTAAGCTTTCAGAGTACAACGGTTATTTAACATGGTATCAGAGCAGGAGGTCCTGAGTTCGAATCACACTAGGCTCCTAGCATTATTAATTTTCTCCTATTTAATTCAAGTCCACGTTATGGGCCTTGCAAAAAGTCTCGAGCCCAGACGTGAGGAGTTTTAAATATAAAAATATATAAACACCGTTCTCTAACAGCTTAAGCTTTTAGAGTACAACGGTTGTTTTATCTATTTAACACGCCCGAAGCAGTCGAGCTGATAAGTCTTAATGATGTTTCGGAAGCCCGAAAGAGTGTTTGAGCGCCCAAAACCCATTTTCGGGCTGAAAGGCTGTGCGTGTTATTTTGTTGAATTTGAGGGTTCTTTTTGCAATTATTAAGCCTCTATAAAAGGGCTTGTATCCCCAGCTGAGCTTCATTCTCCTTTTAGCTGAACTCCATTATTTTTCCTCTCTTCTTCCATTCCTTCCACTAATTAAGTTGTGGATCTATGTTTTGGAGGACCGAAAGGTAATTAAACTTCATGTTGGTGATTCCTGATTTGTTATGGAAAGTCAAAATTGTATATATTATATTCCTATTTAGCTAGCATAGTTTTAGGCACCTTTCCTTAGACATCTTTCCTTATTAGATATCTTATTATAGAAATATTTATGTATATATATCTTTGTAATTCATCATTGAAAGAATAAGAAGTATTCATATTCTCTTCTTCATGGTATAAGAGCCAAACCCTAATTCTAGGGTATAGCGATCCAGTGCTGTTCTTCTCCTTTGCCGGATCTCATCGGCGTTGCTTGTCCTTTTTCTTTTCTCTGCCGCTACAGTATAGTGCTACAGTACTGCTACTGCTACAGTACTTGCGTGCCTAAGTGAGGTGTAGAGTGCAGCCCTGAGAGCTGCTTTGTGACTTGGTGTCGTTGTTTAAGACGCCATGTCTGAAATTAAGTCTGCTAGGAGTGAGCCCAAATCTGTGATTGCCGATGTAATACCAGTAATGACCAAAATCACAGAACACAAACTCAATGGCTCCAATTATCTGGAATGGGGCAAGGCGGTTCGTATTTATCTACGAAGCATTGATAAGGATGATCACCTAACTAGCAATCCACCGGACGATGATACGAAGCAAGCTTGGTTGAGGGAAGATGCTCGATTGTTCTTACAACTCAGGAACTCCATTCAAAGTGAGGTAATTAGCCTAATTAATCATTGTGAGTTTGTGAAAGAATTGATGGATTATTTAGATTTTTATACTCTGCCAAAGGGAACCTTTCCCGCATATATGATGTTTGTAAGGCATTTTATCGATCTGAGAAGCAGGATAGGTCTCTCACAGCCTACTTTATGGACTTTAAACGTGTTTATGAAGAGCTTAATGTTTTGTTACCCTTTAGTCATGATGTAAAAGTGCAGCAGGTTCAACGCGAGCAAATGGCGGTTATGAGTTTTCTTGCTGGTTTACCCCCAGAATTTGAAACAGCTAAATCTCAAATTCTTTCTAGCTCTGAGGTTTCCTCTTTGCATGAACTTTCACCCGAGTGCTTCGTACAGAAAATCCTCAATTTTCTCAACCTACTAATAGCGCGCTTGTGAGTCGCAATGATAATGAACGACATTATAGTAGAGGAGGCAATAGAGGGATTACTGCCAATAGAGGTAATTATCGTCATGGAGAGACTGCCTCTAATCGAGATTTTGGAGTTGTTTGCTATTACTGCCATGAACCTGGTCATACAAAACGCACATGTTTGAAACTTCAAAATAAGAACCAACGATCTCAGATGGCCAACATGGCAGCCGGGGAGGATACAACCTCATCCTCAGAGAAAACTGTTTTGGTGTCTGCTGAAGAATTTGCACAGTTCTCCCAATATCAAGCATCCTTAAAGTCCACCAGTTCCCCTGTTACTGCACTCGCCGAGTCAGGTAAATCCACATCATGCCTTGTGTCGTCCCATTCCAAATGGGTCATTGATTCTGGTGCTACAGACCATATGATAGGTAACTCTAGTCTTTTATCTGCCTTTCAGTCTCATATAACATCTTCTACTGTTACTTTAGTTGATGGATCTACCTCTTGTGTCATGGGTTCTGGCATTGCAAACCCAACGTCATCAATTTCTTTGTCCTCTGTTTTATGTTTACCCCAATTTTCTTTCAATTTACTATCTGTCAGTAAACTCAGCCGAGCTTTAAATTGTTGTCTCATTTTTCCCCGATCATTGTTTGTTTCAGGATCTTACGACGAAGCAGATTATTGGTAGAGGACATGAGTTTGGAGGTCTCTATATCCTTGACAACCAGGTGCCGAGGTCTTTTGCTTGCTCCAGTAATTTAACTCCTTTTGAAGTCCATTGTCGGTTGGGACATCCTTCGTTATCCACCTTGAAGAAATTGTTTCCGCAGTTTTAGTCTTTGTCCAATCTAGAGTGTGAGTCATGTCAGTTTGCTAAGCATCATCGTTTACCTTCTGTGTCTAGAGTCAATAAACGGGCATCGTCCCCTTTTGAGTTAGTTCATTCTGATGTTTGGGGTCCGTGTCCTATTGTTTCCAAATCAGGATTTAAGTATTTCGTTACCTTTGTTGACGATTATTCTCGTGTTACTTGGTTATATTTAATGAAAAATCGTTCAGAACTATTCTCAATTTTTTGTGCCTTCTGTACTGAAATCAAAACACAATTTAATGTTTCTGTGCATATATTGCGAAGTGACAATGCCAAAGAATATTTTTCAGAAAATTTTCACAGTTATATGACACAGAATGGATTCTTCATCAATCCTCATGTGTTGACACTCCATCCCAAAATGGGGTTGCTGAAAGAAAAAATCGGCATCTCCTTGAGGTCGCTCGTGCCCTTCTCTTTCAAATGAAAGTTCCTAAACACTTTTGGGCTGATGCAGTTTCCACAGCTTGTTTTCTGATTAATTGCATGCCTTCGTCTGTCTTGGATGGTGAAATTCCTTATACTGTTTTGTTTCCATCTAAATCTTTATTTCCTATTGAACCTCATCTTTTTGGTAGTACGTGTTTTGTGCGAGATGTTCGTCCACAGGTAACTAAATTGAATCCAAAGTCCCTTAAGTGCGTCTTCCTTGGGTACTCTCGTCTGCAAAAGGGGTATCGGTGCTTCTCTCCTACTCTCGATCGATATATTATGTCTACAGATGTTACATTTTTTGAATCTACCTCATTCTTTCCTCTCTCAACTATTTATGAAAGTCAGGGGGAGGAAGATGATCTCCTTGTTTACACTGTCAGACAAGTGTCCAGTCCTCCAACACCTATTCCTGCTCCATCGGCAACTGTTCGACCCCCTATTATTTATGTCTATTCTAGGAGATTGGCGATTCGCAAAGGCAAACGTAAGTGTGCTTACCCTATTTCATCGTTTGTTTCTTATGACTGTTTGTCATCCTCTTCTCGTTGTTTCATTACCTCTCTGGAGTCAGTTTCTGTTCCTAAATCTGTTGTGGAAGCTTTGTCTCATCCTGGCTGGCGTGCTGCAATGGAAGAGGAAATGATGGCTTTAGACGCTAATGGTACTTGGGAACTGGTACCCTTACCTGCCGATAAGAGAGCTATTGGTTGCAAATGGGTATTCACTGTGAAAATGAATCCAGATGGTTCTGTAGCTCGCCTAAAAGCCCGCCTTGTTGCCAAACGCTATGCTCAGACTTATGGGGTTGATTATTCCGACACTTTTTCTCCTGTAGCTAAACTTGCTTCCATTCGCTTATTTATTTCGTTGGCGGCTACCTCTCATTGGGCTTTACACCAGTTGGACATTAAAAATGCTTTTCTCCATGGTGATCTTCAAGAAGAGGCATATATGGAGCAACCACCTGGTTTTGTTGCTCAGGGGAAGTTGGGTCGAGTTTGTAGACTTCGGAAGTCCTTATATGGCTTGAAGCAAAGTCCTCGAGCTTGGTTTGGCAGATTCAGTGAAGTAGTTCAGGAGTTTGGCATGAAAAAGGGTAAGTGTGATCATTCTGTGTTTTATAGACATTCTGAGACGGGTCTAATCCTATTAGTAGTGTATGTGGATGATATTGTCATCACTGGGAATGACACTGCAGGAATCTCATCTCTCAAGTCTTTTCTTCAAACCCAGTTTCAGACAAAGGACTTGGGGATGTTGAAGTATTTTTTGGGTATTGAAGTTATAAGATGCAAAAGAGGCATCTTCTTATCTCAAAGGAAATATGTGCTTGACTTACTAGCAGAAACAGAAAAATTAGGAGCTAAACCTTGCAGTGCACCAATGGCTCCTAATCTCCAACTTACAGCTAATGATAATGAATTGTTTGAAGATCCAGAGAGGTATAGGAGATTAGTTGGCAAATTGAACTATCTTACAGTGACTCGGCCAGATATTGCATATTCTGTCAGTGTGTTAAGTCAGTTTATGTCTTCTCCGACTGTTACTCATTGAGAAGCTTTGGGACAAATTTTGTGTTATCTGAAGGGAGCTCCAGGGCGTGGTATCTTGTACAAGAACCATGGACATTCAAATATTGAATGCTTTTCAGATGCAGATTGGGCGGGTTCAAAGGTTGATAGGAGATTGACTACAGGGTATTGTGTTTTTGTTGGAGGTAACTTGGTGTCGTGAAGAAGTAAGAAGCAGAGTGTTGTCTCCCGTTCTAGTGCTGAATCGGAATACAGGGCTATGGCACAATCTGTGTGTGAAGTAATGTGGATACAACAATTACTGGATGAGGTTGGTTTTAAGAATCCACAACCCATTAAATTATGGCGTGATAATCAAGCTGCTCTCCATATTGCTTCTAATCCTGTATTTCATGAGCGAACTAAACATATTGAGATTGATTGTCACTTTATTCATGAAAAGATACAACAGAAGATCATTTTAACAGGGTATATCTAGACTGGAGACCAGTTGGGGGATATCTTCACAAAAGCTTTGAATGGAGCTCGGATTGACTATATTTGTAACAAGTTGGGCATGATTAATATCTATGCTCCAACTTGAGGGGGGGTGTTATGAAAAGTCAAAATTGTATATATTATATTCCTATTTAGCTAGCATAGTTTTAGGCACCTTTCCTTAGACATCTTTCCTTATTAGATATCTTATTATAGAAACATTTATGTATATATATCTTTGTAATTCATCATTGAAAGAATAAGAAGTATTCATATTCTCTTCTTCAGAGGCGTAGTAGAAGTTGAAGCTAAGAATTGTGGAAGGAAACGACAGGAAGATCTCTGTTGGTGTTTTACTCAAAATATACGAGAAAGGTAAGGAATGATGGGTTGAAAGATTAGATGGTGATGTATACGATTGATAGTATTCATAGGCTTGAGAGATATGCTTTTATTACAGGGTTGAGATTGTGTTGTGGTTTGGTGTTGGTGTGGTACTGTGAGGAGTGGAGGTGCTGAGATTGTTGTACTTCCATTGGAGCTTGATTAGGTGGGTACTTGTCGCCAAAATCAGCGGACTAACTATTATATTCACGTTTACATGTTGTGTTGAAACTGCTGGGTTCATTGATGTGTTCAACTTGATAGTTGTTATCAGAAGCATGATAGTGGGATTGATTTGTTGGTAGAGGTTATGCTAATATAATGAATAGTACAATGTTGAAATTAGAAACCTTATATCAGTATCCTGCATGTTCTATTCTAGACATACGTTATTCTTGAGACATACACTATACAATGACATGTTAAAAAACATTATGTCATTAGTACATACGAGATAGTGGACATAGGTTCATGTAATTAGTAGTGCCATGGGTCGAATGATATGTGAGAAAATATGCAACTGCCAAGGAGCAAATGAATAGTAAATGGACAATGTGACATGTAACAATTGGGAAAGTGCCAAGGGGCAATTAAACAGTGTGAAAAGGTAATGTGAGTTGCGATCTTATTGATCATTACATATGACTATAGCCTGCAAAAGTGAAATTGAGCTTGACAGCCTATGTGATACTTTATACTCGTGTGGGGTAGCGCTAGGGGTGAAAACGGATCGGATATGGTCGGATATTTGACAAAACCATATCCGCATCCATATTTTTTTTCCGGATATGGATCCGGATACGGATATATGTCGAATGCTAAATTTTTATTATCATATCCGCTAAAAACGGATTCGGATATGGTTGGATATTTTTTCGGATTCGGATATGGATCGAATATGTATTCAAAAATAATATTAATATATTATTATTCACATACACAAATAATTACTTTATTTTTCTATCTTGTTTCCTAGCTATATTTCTTCACATATAAAATATGTAATTTTAATATATAACTCATTATAAAATAATCGAATAATACAAAAAATTACTTTATTTTTTCACAACATGTATTAATCATCCCTCCGTACCTTGATTGGCAATGAATTAGAGGAGTAGACAAGAAAGATCGACTCTGGAGGAAAGGGATTTGGGCGGGGCAGGGCGGGCGAATCCAAAAATATAAAGAATATAAAAATAATAATACTAAAGTCCGGATATCCACATCCATATCTGTTTCTTTCGGATATCCGAAAAAAAATTAACTCTCTAAAATCATATTTGTATCCATATCCGACCGGATCCGGATATTTTCTATCCGAATCCGGATATTATCGAATACGGATACGAATACTTTTGGATAATATCCTATCCGTTTTCACCCCTAGGTAGCGCCCTAGCGAGATGGCCCTCTAGAGGTGGTAGCCTTATGAGATAGCTCGTGGTATTTGTTGGTTATTGCCCGCATGAGAGCGATCCACAACCCTAGGGGTGGTGGATGCTAGACATGAGACACGACGCAGGCTTGACCGGACTGATCAGTAGGTCGATGAGATTGGGTGATATGGCATTATTTATTATAAGTTACTCTAGTTGATGCATATGAATTTATAATTCCCAGTATGTATTCATAGAGACACAATAGTTGATACTCATTTTCAGTTCGATATAGCATGTGATCATTTATTTAGTTCAGCTTATTCTATTGATGCCTCTGATAGACCTAGTGGTGCAGGTCGTCGGCTCGTCGCTATCGTCGATTGTACCTATTGGAAACTATGTTTCAATAGTTCTCACGCCCTCCCATTGTTGCTTTTATTTCAAAGCCCTCAGAGCCGATTGTTCGATCAAGATAAGAGGATCGTAAGCTAGATAGCATCTCCTACCATGGATGAGGACATTGGGCCTCGTAGACTCTGATACATGCTTTATTATGTACACACTCTTTGTACATGATTTGGATAGGTTGGTTATATACACTTCATATGTGCGGGGTGCGTCCTCGTGCATACAGGTCTGTTGACGTACCTCGGGGCTTCCGATGTAACCCGGGGTGTGACAAATATATGCATGTTTTGTGATAGCAACAGATGTAGGTAAAGAATCAGCTGATGGCGTACCAGTTTTAATAGCCCCTTTCGTTAAGAGACTCTTCTTCTCGCTAGATCCAAGAACTCCTCGTCATTCTGAAATGCAATGGTTGTAATATCTGCCTAGGAATCAAACCTGGCCACAACTCTTCTATCTTGAATTCAAAAGCTTGAACCTTATCTAAATCTTTTGATTCTTTTGATTCTTTTGATGCTGCCTATAAAAATCAACTTCCCTAATTTTCAAATATAACTCCTATAATGGTCTTCGTTCCACATGTGACCTTCATATCTTGGCATACAATGCAGAACAAAACCAATAGATGTTAATCATCAGCTTTGCTTCATCTCCCACCAAGTCGTAACTAGTCACTGACCTACAAAGTTTTTCTTTTAATTAACCATGAATAAATAGAGCTCCCTTGGATGACAATGTGCTATATTGGTCAAAAGAAAGTCTCAGCAAAATCACAACAAATCTCGAAACTCAGCGAAATCCTTGGTGTTGTTCAAGAGTGGGACCACACCTTTGTTGCTAGCACTGAGCAACATCCTGAGTCACGACGTGAGAAAAGATTCAAAAGAGAAAGAGCTATGGGATTTGTAATTAATATAGTCATCCAACTCCAAAAAGCATCTTTTGTTCTTCTCAGAAGCTAACTAAAAAAATCTCTGTTAACATGTGAGTAAGTACGATGGTAAAATATTCCAATTGTTTCCACAAGTAATAATAAGTTGCGCAAATCACACTGCTTCCCTTAAGATACAATTTCTACAGCCACAATTCTCCTAACTCCTTCTGGCCAAATAGGATTAGGCAGTCTGCATTACCAATAGGGCCCTTAAACAACATCGAACAAGGAGAGAATTACAACGTCATTCCCCCTTAAATACCCCAAACCAAATGCTACATGAATTTAAGAGTGCGTTTGGTTTGCATTTTCTTTTTAAGATTCCCGATAATTCATCAGGAATAAAAAATTATGATGATTTTTGACTAAATGCACCAAGTATTTGATCGATAATGTTGAATTCATTTAGGAATGAGATTCACCCCAAAATAATAATCTCATTCCTCTGGGAGAGAGTAAGTATCCTCATATTAATGGATTGGGATAGTTATGAAATTCCTACTCGACCCACTCTTTTTCTCTCTCTTCACCTCCATCACCTACTTTTCCCTCTTTACTCTCTAGTCTTATCTCTCTCTGTATCATCATCTCTCTCTAAACCTAAAGTCTCTTTTTCTCTCTAACCCCGTCTGTCTCTTAAACTAACCTCGACTCTATCTCTCCCTATTTCTCTAACTATACTGTCCCTCACCTATGCTCTCTTTCTCTCTTCCCCCTTTCTCGCTAATCTCACCTCTCTCTCTCCCTTTAACCTCATATCTCTCTCACTGCCTCTGACCTCAAATCTCTCTCACTCCCTCTAATCTCGAATTTCTCTCTCGAAGCTAAGCTCTCCCTCTCTCTTTATCTATTCACATCTGACATCTCTAACCTAAAAACTCTCTCTTTCACTCTCTCACCATCTCCCCTCTTTCTAATCTCAACTCTCTCTACTTTTAACCTCAAATCTCTCCTTAAGTGAAGCTCTCTCAAATTAACCTAAAAATAAATTCCTTATGATTGTTGAAAACAAAAAGGTGTTCACATTACTGCTGACATCACATGAAATTAATTGACGAAACAAATATATCAATTTTATATTCCCAGTGATGTCAAATAATATGACTATGCAAACTGAACATTGGTATGCCACATTTTTAGTAATAGGATGAGTAGGAATCAAATACTTAAGAATTCCTTTATTTCTAGTAAATCTTTAATAGTGCAAACCAAATGCACCCTAAGAGCTTGTTTGGTTCGCCTATTTTAAACTCCGGAATCAGAATTGGATTCACTGATTCCAATAGTTGTTGTTTGTTTTACAAGAATCGGATTCTGATTTTCATTCCACTTTGGAATGGGAATGGCCCAATCCATTTATGGCGCAATCCAGCTTTGAATTCTAGATTGGCCCATTCCAGAGTAAAACACTCAACGCCCTCTCTCACAAGCACCTCCTCTCCCTTCATCACTCTCATCTTTCTTAACCAAAATCCTCTCTCAAAATCCTATATCTCCCAATTGTCCATTCCGATTTTCATTCCAATAATGAACCAAACATTTTAGATGATTTGTCATTCCCATTTCCATTCCAACGCAATCCAATTTCATTTCCTATTCTCATTCTAATCATAAACCAAACATGTCCACAGAGTTATGTTGGATGATACAATTTCGGTACAGTTAAAAGTCTAACAATGAAGGGGAAAGAAAAAATTCAGCATCTTAAGCATTAACAACCAACAAGATTAGAAAACAGAGGCAGAATCATTATCAATCTGCATAGCATTAGCGCACGCATACCATCTTGTTCGTAAGTGTAAGCCCGGGAAAATGGCATGGTGAAAATTACCACCAAGAAAGCAAGCACGGTCCATCGCAGCACCAGCGAACGTTCGCCATCCATCTCTCAACTAAAACTCTCCTGGCACACAATAGAAAACTACTTCTCCGTCACAATTTTTTATTATTATTACTATTATTTTTCCTTTTCGAAAAAGAGGAAAGGGAGTCTTGAAAAAAAAATGAAAAAAAAAATTTAAAAAAGAAACCCCTTAAAAGAAGGCTTAGAAAGGAGTTTCATAGTGCAAAAGTCAAAGATAGCGGGTCATAGACGGAACTCGAGAGTAATCCAGACGCTCAACTCCACGGACTCAAAAGTAGTGGAAAGGCGAGTCTCACTTGTTAAGTGGAAAAAAAAAAAAAAAAAAAAAAAAAAAAAAGCAAAACCCCTAACACAAAATAAAACCAAAATCTCATCTTTCTCTCCCAGCATTTCTTTTTAAAACCAGTCACAAACATTCATCAACCGGAGTTAAAATAATTCAACAAAGAAACTAGATTTTCACGGCTGGTACTGAGATTCGAAACCCCACATTCGACAAGAAATTACAGAAAAACATTTTGATGCCCCCCAAGAAAAAACAAATAAATTTTGGAAAGGAAAAAAAGAAGAAAAAAAAAAAAAAAAAGCCATTTCTTCTGCATCTGAACAAAGTAAAGAGGAAGAATTAGAGATGAAGAGCGTACCACTACTTCTCCAGCGTTTAGTGGTAGGGTAAAAGAGCAAGTTAGAGGCTCGGCCGCTTGGATTCACCAAATTCTACAGATCTGGAAAAGGCGTCGACGAAGAACAAGATGAGTAGGAGAGAGAAGAGAGACACGGACAACAAAACCAGCTAGAGAGAGAGAGAGAGAGAGAGAGAGAGAGAGAGAGAGAGCAAGCGAGCTAAAAGACGCGAAGGGGCACTTCACTTTTAGCGCAGAGAGAGAGAGAGCGGGGGGTGGGGTGGGGAATGTGTTGGGAAGGGGAGGAGAGCGGGGTGGGGTGGGGTGGGGTGGTAGTGGGGGTGTTTGGAGGGGAGAGAGAGAGAAAGAGAGTGGAGCGCAGCCCCCTCGCCTTTACCCTCTCAGCGAAGGAATCTCAGGAGATGGCTGGGCAAAAAGCTTGGCTCTACCCAAAAAACTACCCCCACCTAAAATAACATTGAACTCTAATTGACTGCTAATCCCCTTTGCCAGAGGATTTTGAATTTATTTGGCCGCAGTAACAATTTATATTACTTACTATTACCGAGTAGTTAAAATTTCTATTGTAATTTCAACCATTTCTATTAAGCCCTGTTTGAATGCGCAGTAAATAAAATCCAATAGAATTTAAATACCGTCATATTGGTCTAGATAAAATTGGAATTCTGTAATTCAAAAAATTTCATAGCTTCATTTTAAAAACTGTTTGGATACAAATTATACAATTACATAGGATTCTAACAATCTTAGCCATTAGAAATTTTAAATTTAAATTATTAGCTATTTGGATTCACATTGCACGACTTCAAAAGATTTATGTAAACTGAAAAATTAAAAACTAATTTTAGATTTTAAAATTTTAAAATTTAAAATCTAAATTAAAATTGAATTTAAAATTTTAAAATTTAAAAGCTATAAATTCAAATTTAAAAAAAATTTGGAATTTAAATTGAAATTTGACATTTAAAATATAAATTTTCAAATTTGATATTTTCAAATTTGATATTTTCAAATTTGAAATAGAAAATATAAGTTTAATTTTAAATTTCAAATTTTAAAATTTAACAATTAAATATAAAATTTTAAATTTTAAAAATAAATTCGAAATTTGAAACTTGAAATTTGAAATTTAAACTTTAAATGTTAAACTTTAAACTTTAAACTTGAAACTTGAAATTTGAAATTTAAAATTTCAAAACTTGAAATTTTAAATTTCAAATTTCAAATTTAATATTTTAAATTTTAAATTTGAAATTTGATAATAATAAAAATTTAAAAATAAAATTTTAAATTTGCAATTTGACATTTAAAATTTGAAATTTAAAATTTAAAATTTATAATTTCAAATTTCAAATTTCAAATTTCATATTTCATATTTCATATTTCAAATTTCAAATTTCAGATTTCAATTTTCAATTTTCAAATTTTAAATTTTAAATTTAAATTAAAAAATTAAAATTTAAAATGAAATTTGAAATTTGAAATTTGAAATTTGAAAATTAAAATTTAAAATTTGATATTTAAAATTTTAAATCTGAAATTATAAAAATAGAAAATTTAAAATTTAAAATTTGACATTTAAATTTTTAAAATTTAAATTTTTGATATTTAAAATTTAGAAGTCAAATTTTAAAATTTAGAACTTGATACATTTTTAGGGTAAGAGAGCCCAAGAATGATAGAATTTTTTTCCTTTGGTTGGATTGGATTGTATTTTTACTCCATTTTTTATAGTATATTCTAACTATACTCCAAAAATTACACCATTTTTTTTACTCCCAAACGCTTCATAGGAAAAATTTTCTACGGGCATAGCATAGTTTAACTATGCTACGTTTTTAGGGATATCCAAATAGGGCCTTAGTGTATTAGATAAAATAAAGAGGTCTTAAGTTTTCATAACGGTGAAAAGGTGTCAAGAGATTTGTGATACATAAATAATTTAATTTAGAAAATGTTATATATATATTTATAAGTATGGTGTATATTTTGTATAAAACTTAAGTAGAAAGCTCTCCAGCAACACCTTGTTGAGAAGTTCTTCACCTATTGTCATACGTGTAAATAACACATATTCAAGAAAAAAACTAACATGGTCAGCAAAAAAAAAAAAAAAAAAAAAATCAAATATGCTTTATTAATTTTGAATCCAACGTTTGAAAAGAAATGCCAAGTCTATGACCAAAAAGTAATTGTAGGATTACAACACTTAATCAAATAGCTGAGGGTTATAATCCTATCTCTAAGATTTACACAATCTTTTATTTTTTTAATTTTCATATAAAAAATGAACGGAATACGACTATTGAGAAGAACTTGATCCTTAGATGGACAAGTTGAAAGAAAAACTTCATAATAAGTTCTTACTAATCATATCACTCTATTTTCTTTTAATATATTAAAATTCAAAATTGGTTGTATAAATTCTAGGATTAAGATTACAATCCTTAAATTGAGCGTTTTAATCCTATAACCTTTTTTGTGTTGTAGACTTATCATTTCTTTTTAAGTAACAAAACTTAATAAAGTAGATGGATTTTCTTACCGATCCTTATTAGTTGTTTTTTTTTAGATTCTTGCTGTTTAGATACGCGGCAGTGGATGGGGAGCCTCCCCATGAAATCTCGTCTGGGCGCTCCCTACTTAAGTTTTGTCTATACAAATCTGACAACTATTCGTCTAAGAATTTAAAATTTATTTTGAATTTTTAGCATTAAATATTTGATAAGGCTAGTAAAATGATATTAGTCTTAAAATGGAAGAGATATATGATTTACTTCCTATTTACAAAATGTATTATAGCACCGCTTTTGTAGTTTTCTAATAGAAAAATTCTTTAAGGAATTCTGAATCTCTAATGGCATTTTTCCAAAGTACAATTTGAATAGTATTATTAAGATGTGAGAATTCGAATTTTGGAAATTTGAAATTCTCTGTGTTCCTCTCCCCTGATTCTGTATTTTCGATCTGTATACGTATATATATACTGGTATATATATATATATATGTATATATAAATTGTTTTATATGTATTTTTGGGTTTTTGGAGTTTTATCGTGGAGAGTGAGCGGCTTAACGGCGCGATCCGGAGTCCGATCCTGACGATCCAAAATGGTAGATTCGATGTCTCGGCAGTGCTGAGCGCAATGGCGCAATCTGTGTCGACGTGCGACGGACGGATTAAAAGTTATCGCATGTTCTTCGATGAGGGGTCGAATTGTACATTTATTGTTTCGCGATCTGGACCCCATTTTTGCACCGTTTCGCGTGAGTTAGAATGTGGAGGGGTGTCTGGGCCTTTTGTACCTGCTGTGGGGGACCCAGGGGTGAATAGAGGGGTCTTGAAGGGCTTTTGTGCAATTGTGAGGGTAGTTGGGAGTGGTTGAGAGTGGTTGAACCACTCCCTCCCACTCCCTATCTCCCCCTCTCTCTCCCTCTCTCTTCCTCAGCCCCCAACTGAGAGCCCCATCTTCCCCTGCCCCTTAGCTTCCTCCCAGAGCCCTCCGGCCGCCGCCGACCACCCCTGGCCGGCGCTGCCCTCCTGCCATCTCTCTCTCTCCCTTTTCTCCTTTTCTTCTTCTTCTTCTTCTTCTTCCCGGAGGTGTGCACCCAGGGGAAACCCACGCCGGAGCTCCCCTGAGGTGGCACGACCCCCGCCGCCGTCGCCCTGCCGCTGGGAGTGGCCGGGAGCCGCCGCCAAGCTGCTGCGGCCACTGCTGGAGCAGCAGCTGGCCGAGCTTGGTGAGCCCCTGCCGCCGCCGCCTCCCGCAGCCTGGGAGGGTGAGCGTCGCCTCCCCCGTGACCTCCGGCGCCGTCCCCTGCCTCCCCCCGGCCGCCGCAGTGCCGCCGGAGCGCCGCCGCAGCCGCCGCAGGCCTCGGCTGGGCTGCTAGGGCAGCCGCGGCCGAGACTGCTCCGCCGCCGCCACCCGCCGTCCTTTTTATCACGGTCACCGGCAGGTCGACGTCCGGCGACCCCCTCGTGCCGGTGCTCGCGTCGCCGCCACCCGTTGCCGCGCCGCCGAGCCCTAGCCAACCCGAGAGCAGCCTTGCTCCCCGCGCCGCCGCCGCCGCTTCCCGCCGCCGGCTGAGGTGAGCCCCCTCTTCCTTGCCACCTCCTCTGCCGATGCTGGCCGCCGCTGGCATTGCATGCCGGCCGGCAGCCGGCCGGAGCTTGTTGCTCCGGCCGGGGTCTCTTTTGTGTTGTTTTTGGCCGCAAGCTTGTTTTTGGGCTCCCTGTTGCCTCCTGAAGCCCGAAAAGGTGAGCACGATGATCGCGGCGATGCGCTGATCACCATGCTCACCTTAGTTTTAGGTTTTGGTGAGCCGTTTCGCTGATTGGCCTTTGTCGGCTTTGTTTCTGTATGTTTTGCTGTTTTTATGGCTTGTTTGAGCCAGCGACTTGTCCTGTCGCAGTGGGGCTGTGAGCACGGTCTCCGTTACGTCGTTACCTATCCGCTGGTACTTGCGGAAGGTCGTGCGGACGAACGGAGCGCTCGAACGGCCTTAATTATGCTTGTTTAGTGCATATGCTCACTGTTTTTATGCAATTGCTGAGCTTGCAACTTGTCCTGTCGCAGTGGGGCTGTGAGCACGGTCTCCGTGACATCGTTACCTATCCGCTGGTGCTTGCGGAAGGTCGTGCGGATGTACTGTTTGCTCTAGCGGCTTTGTTCTGTGCTTGTATGTATGTATAAGTTGCTTGTTTGTGGACTTTGGCGTTTGTAGCAGCGTTGCGACGCTGTGGGCAGCAAGGGTATGGTCCTCGGGGCCTTGTGGACTGGTTGTCCAACCCTCTCGCCCTTCGCGGAGTTCCGGATTCATTTTCGACGCGTTTTTCGATGAAATAGTCGGTGAAACGCGTGTTTTTAGTCGTGCGACTCACTCGCTGTTTCACGAGCGACTTGGCTTCATCGTTTAGCCTCGTTGGCTGTTCCTCATCGCTGTCCCGAAGTTCCGAGGACAGCGGATGAGTGACGAGGGGTTCCGGTGCCAATTTGGCGCTTTTCGGGAACCCGGGAAGCCTTTTCGGGTGCGTTTGTGGTCGTGGCACCCCGAGCTTGTGCTCACTGTCCCGTCACTTGGTTTTGTGTGTTCGGGGACAGCGAGGGACTTGGTTGGCTGTTTGGTACCCCTGTAGGGCTTTGTGTGGTTTCGGGATCGTCCCGGTGGGTTTTCCGGGCGATCCGTCGATTCGGGATTGTGTGAGCTTGGTGTTTAGCGTCGACTTGGTGGACCTTGACCCTGTGAGTCTTTCGTAGGTCCTGTCGCGGTTCCCGAGAGCCGTCAGGTTAGACTTGATCTTTCGACAGGTGGGTACTTCGATCCGGAGTCGGTTCAGTGGATTACGGTGATACCTTTCTATCCTTTCTCTTGCATTACAGTTATTAGTTCACTTGACTCCCTTTGACTCTACTTATGCGTGCTTGGATAGTAGAGTAGTTGTAGTTTGCATGATTATTGAGACGACCCAGTTGGTCGGTAGTGATCGCATGTTGTTCCGTGCGATCCTCGTCGTGGTTTATCAGTTGCTTCACGGCTCGTTGCCGTTCTGTGGATTGAGCATTCGCATCGATCGTCACAGCTCTTCTAGCACTTCACGTACACCGCGGTCTGATCCACCGTTTGGGGGTGTTCTTTTCCGGAAAAGGGTCGTGGATTTCTACCGACCCGTGAGCCTTGACGCAGTGCGTCCAGAAGGTTTATGTGCCGAGAGTTGAGCAGGTGACAGTGCCAGGGATACGTCCCAGTGGCTATGGATTGGGTTTACTTTGTGGTTATCTCCTTTGATGCATATACCAGTTGCTTACAGTAGCATAGTTGTTTCAGTTGTATGTCAGCCTCATACTTACTTGTGCTACTGTATACCATATCTAGCTTTTGTTGACCCTCGTGCCGGTGTGTACACCTCGCCTTCGTCGGCTTGCGGTACCCACTGGGAGGGGAGACATGTTTACATGTTCTCACCCCCCCCCACCCTCGTTGTTGTTTTCAGGTGAGCAGGGTGGTGAGTGTCGGGACGCTGCGAGGCACGCCTAGATAGTAGCTCTAGAGGTTCCGACTTGTGAGGCTACTTCCCAGATTTGGTTATCACCCTACCCTTATCAGTTAGATGTGATTGTGGTTCAGTTACCTTTTGGATATTATCTAGCATGCTATATTTTGGTGCAGCTTTATGTTGGATGTTTACCTTGCATACTTATATCACGTGGTTTTCGTTCAGTATACATGTGAGGTTTTCTTGTTTAGACTTGTGGATATAGATGCTTTCAGATCTATCTTGGTGGCCTTTTATCGCATGTCTTGGTTTTCTACCCCTCGTGGTAGCGTTTTCGAATAAAGGTTTCCGTGTGGGAAATAGTTTTCAAATGAATTTCCGATCGATCGACTTTTGAGATTTCAAAAGAGAGTTCTCGTGTGGAGAACAGTTTTCAAATGATTCTTCAATGTTTGAGACTAGGGTTTCAAAATAAAGCTCCTGTGTGAGGAGCAGTTTTCTAAAATGATCTGTTGTATGTGCATTGCATCATCCTTCGCCTAAGAAATTGCTTAGATTCATACAGGTTTAAGGACTGCTAGCTGTATGAATCTCTTTGTGTTGTTGCGTTGTTGTTGTGATGAATGAATGGTGGTTGTGAACCTGTTGTATGTTTGTGGACGCCGTGCAAATACAGGGGAGGCTCTGTCCGTGTGTACAGTGGACCCTGTATTTGTGGCGGGTCTGTACGTGACGCGGGCTAGGCTTTCAAAAAAAAAATTAGCATGTTTTTTCGCATCTAGAACTAGCCCGGGGCGTGACATAAGATAACTATATTATATTAAAACTTTTTAACTGTTTCTTGCAAGGTTAAAATATTATTTCAATAGTGTTGTTAGTATATGTATTATATTATAACGATTTAACATCTTCATTCAAACTGTAACATTGAATATAAGTATTAAAAATACCACTTATGATCATTTAAGTTTTTCACAACAACAGTTAGTTCATAATTTACACTAGGTCTTAGTCTTATTTAGTTTCCTATTATTTAATTCAGGTACATATTTTGAGCTACCAAAAAAAAATCTCAAACACAAATCGAATGAGAAGTTTTGAATATAAATCTAGTTTTGAATATAAATCTAAAAGCACTGTTTGGTGGTAGCTTAAATTTTTAAAGAACTTAGTTATTTATAATATTTATGTTCAACACCTAAATTAGAGGTTCTATATTTTTTTAAATCTTTTTTTTATTTTCTTCCAATTAGATGACTTCCAAGTTTTACATTTTTTAGCTTACCCTATAATATACTAGAAAATATTGTGTGCAACTAAAAGTTGAAAAAGCAATGCTACCTATACACCTAAAAATGAGTATAAATTTTACACACTATCCGTTCAAGAGCCAATATTTTTTTACCAGTCTTATCAATTTCTTGTAACATTAAAAAATTTTAAAAAAGTTTAATCTTGGATTGGTGGATGTCAAGTCTATACTCTACAAATAGCATTTTCTTAACCTGAACAGCAAAAGCAGATATGTAAACAATTCCAAATTAGATAGTTGGTGAGTTATTGGAGAGTTTTTTTTGTACCTATTGTGGTACTTAAATGTAATAAAAAAAAATTCTCTACATAAAATGCACTCTCTTTTCAGTATATTTTTGTCACGCCCCGCCATGCCTTAGCACCAAGTAGGTGGAAAGACAAACGCACGGGCGCATGACCCAGATCCGCCGAACGGACAGAGTTTCCCCTGTACGCCCAAGGCGTCACAACCAGTATAATTCAAGAAGTTCCAAACAGGAACAGAATTCATACAAAGATTGCATAAGGAAAGCATCACAAACTACTATGCTATTACAAGCATTCGAAATACAACCGCATACTACATTTTTCTGTCTTTGTTCATTGTTCCCAAATACAATCATATTATTATTACATTTTCTTTTCGTTCGAATACCCCTAAATCTGCGCAGTAGAGGGTACTTCTAATCTGGTCACAGTGGTAGGACGCTAACTACTGGGTTACGCCCTTCCCTCGCGCCGCCGCGCCGCTCACGTGAGGACCTGAAAAATAGTGGGATGAGAACTATCTAAAATAGTTCCCAGTGGGTAAGGCCACCCAAGAGAGGAGCTCAAACCACCAGGTCCAAAGAAGCATACGAGCATGGGTTAGTACATATACATAACCATTAGGCATATAACTTTACAATATATGAAAGTAAACATGCTATGCTTCAACAAATGCGATAATGAAATCCATGCAATATAATTTTAACTGCTATTCCACTATCCATTTCATAACCAATCTGCTCCTAAGGTTCATTTACCTTAGCCAAGCCGTACTCGACTTGCCCTCGAGTTCAATATTAACGGGTTACCACCCTCCTAAGGTTTACTTACTTTAGATAAACCTTAACCGACTCACTCTAGAGTCAACATCCTTGGGTCACCACCCAACTAAGGTTTACTTATTTAGTCAAACCTTCACCAACTCACTTTTGAGTTAAATATCCTTGGACCGCAGCCCAGCTTAGGTTCGCTTATTTAGTCAAACCTTCACCAACTCACTTTTGAGTTAAATATCTGCGGATTACCGCCTATGTCCAGGCCTGAGGAGATGAACATGCCACATACACCTCAGCCTACAATCCACTCGGCAGGTGAGGGATATACCACAAACACCTCCGCTACTCAAATCACTGCCGAGCGAGGAGAACCACACATACTCGCAGTTATGAGTCACTTGTCGGGCGAGGAAAACCACACATACCCGCAAGTATAACCTGCTGCCGAGCGAGGAGAACCACACATACTCGCAGCCACAATCACTTGCCAGGCGAGGATAACCACACATACCTGCAAGTATCATCCTAGGGATTCCGGAATCCACTTTTACATCTCAAGGGTTCATCATTACCCTACGACACAACCCTCTTCGGGGTTCACATACCTGTGTCCAAGTGGTCAACCTACCACTATATTTTCCAACCTATGTTCAATAACACTAGGTTCAATAGTCTCGTTTAAGTGATCTTCCTATCACTATGTGCCTCAACCTAGGTTCAATAGCTCTAGGTTCGCATACATTCCAACCTATGTTCAATGACACTAGGTTCATTACCGTTCAACCTATGTTCAATGACACTAGGTTCATTACCGTTCAACCTATGTTCAATGACACTAGGTTCATTACACATTCAACCTATGTTCAATAACACTAGGTTCGTTACACATTCAACCTATGTTCAATAACACTAGGTTCGTTACACATTCAACCTATGTTCAATGACACTAGGTTCGATGTCATGTTCAAGTGATCTTCCTATCACTATATTATCTCCACCTAGGTTCAATACTCTAGGTTTAACATACATTCCAACCTATGTTTAATAACACTAGGTTATGTACTATCACATTCCAACCTATGTTCAATAACACTAGGTTTAACATGCATGCATCATCTCTCAAGTATGTATATTATCATGAAATACTTAGAATCTTTTCATGCAAGGTGAGCCCATGGCTCATATCATTTAATATATAAATCTATGCCAACATGCACATTAGGGTTCGTTCTTATCCTAGTTGTCCATATCTAGGATTTTCCATTCACATGACCTCTAGCCCATTTTGGACCATGTCAAATTCTCTAACATGTAGAGAAACTAGCTCCCCGCTATGTTCACATCTAGGCATACACATGTCCATTTGTAACAATGTGTTCCACATGCCTACAATTCCAATCCGTGGTAGGTATGGTATTAACATCATATGATCTACTCATTCATATATATATACCACTTGCCAATTAACCTACCATTACATGCATCAAGTAAAATAATTATACTTTACTCTTTCAACATGGAAGTGACCTAATCACTTCGGTAAACACAAACCCACCTCACACTCTTCCGATTGCTTGTAGACACTTGCAATCGGGCTCTTTTCCTCTTGGCCTCAAGCTTGGTCTTCAAGCTCCTAGCCCTAACACATGTGAAGGATTCGTTAATCCGAGTCGAACTCATAACGATCTCATCTCTCCAACTCATTCGAAATGGAGTTGTCCCACATGTTCTACTAACCCCAAACTACGGTTCTAGAGGGTTAAAACATTTTTAAAACCCTCCACAAGAAAATCCCTCTTTCAACCTAGGGTTTTCCAAAACTCATGGCAAAACCCGATATCTCTTGCTAATCTCTACAATTTGTAGCCTAGATTAGCCAAGGGTCTCCAAAAACTCATTTCCAAGCCTCAAATCCGAAACCCTAACAACCAAATCCAAGGACTTACCTCGGATCCGCGAGCTCACCAAGCCACCATGCATGCACGAGCTCGATCTTCACTCCTCCAAGCTTCCCAAGCTTGATCTCCACCAAGATCTTCACTTTGGAGGAGAAGAAAATGAAGAAGAGAAGAGAGGGAGAAGAGCCTCTCTCTCTATGTGTGTTGCTGTATTTTCAGAGGAGAAAGGGAAAGGATTCCCCTATATGTAAGCCTCCCCTTGTGAAATTACCAATTTACCCTTCGAAATCAGCATTCTGCACATTGCATTCCGGTATACGGGTTAGCATACCGGTATACGGGTTGGCATACCGGTATACCCTGCGGAATTCCGCAGAACCCGAGAGCTGATTTCACTGCTTCAAACATCGCATACCGGTATCCCTATTCGCATACCGGTATACTCCGAAGATTTCCGCAAACCCGAGAGCTGGGTTTCCTGTTTCGCGCATCACATACCGGTATACTATTTCACATACCGGTATACCACTGCAGATTTCACAATTTCAGCAGTTCTAACTTTCCAGAGTCCGTTTTCGCGCCTCATTTGCGCCGAAAACACTCGCATACGTTCTAAACGTGGTCGGAGCCTAACGTATAGCCTCTCATGCTATTTTTCTACCGAAACTTCATAATTTGTAAAAATTCGGTGTACTACAATTTTTTTCTTGATTTATTAATTAATGTACTAAAGTAGCGTATCTTATAACATGATATGGTGATACGATGGAGTGAAAAATATTTTTTATTACATACAGCTTAGTATTCAAATCATAGATTTATTAACGGTACAACTATCCTTGAATTAGATTTGACATGCCCTACTCTCGATAGTGATGTACATATTACGCTACAATGACTACTATTTAATAGTATGACTATTTTAAATTTTATTATATATAACAAAATAAATAATAATACATTGATCACGCTTCGGCCTTTTTTTGGAAAGCATTTCAAAAAACTTTCCATTTTAAGATCAGAATTTACAAAAATTATATATATATATATATATATATATATATAGTTGAGCTAGAATTAAATACTATCGATAGCAAACGGGCACTTTTGCCACCCATTTGTTTTCGATGATGGAGCTTCCAAATTGACGATCGGCACCGTTGAACATGATTTAGAGCATTTAAAGTAGATAAAAACTAAATTTCATGCTTTTTCGATATTATTCTCTTGTCCATCAAGTGGACACAAAAATGAATGATTGAAAATAAATATCCTTTAAAAAGTGATGTTAGGAGTTTTGTAATCAAGATCAAGAGTATAGATCTTGTTTTAAATAGTTTAAAAAATTTTCTAATAAAAATTCAATTGATTTGGATATCTTTACACCGTTAAACAAGAAAACGTCTCATATCGACCATTAAAATTACAAAATTTGAAACCTTTTGATCATTAGGCCAATGATGTCGAAAAAGCATGAAATTTGGTTTCTAAATACTTTAAATGCTCTAGATCATGTTCAACGGTGCCGATCGTCGATTTGGAAGCTCCATCATCGAAAATAAATGGGTGGCAAAAGTGCATGTTTGCTATCGATAGTATTCTAGCTCAACTATATATATATATATATATATATATATATATATATATATATATATAGAGCCCAGCTGGTATACTATCGGTAGCACGGAGCCCTCCGTGCTACCAAGTTGTTTTCAATGATGCGGTTTCCAAATCGACGATCGGCTCCGTTAGACTTGATCTACACTATTGAAAGTATTTGGAAACTAAATTTCATAATTTTTCGATATCATTTACCTATCAAACGAGTAGTCGAAAAATGAACGGCTGAAAATAAAAATCTCATAAAAAGTGATGATAAAAGACTTAAATTTAAGATCAGAGGAGGTACTGATCTTACTCTAAATAGTTCAAAGAATTTTCTATAAAAATTTCATCAGATTTGGATTGTTTTACACCGTTAAATTTACAAACGCATCTCATCTACCATTAAAATTGTCAATTTTGAGACCTTTTGATCTCTAGCCAAATGATGTCGAAAAATTATGAAATTTAGTTTCCAAATACTTTCAATAGTGTAGATCAAGTCTAGCGGAGCCGATCGTTGATTTGGAAGCCACATCATTGAAAACAACTTGGTAGCACGGAGGCTTCCGTGCTACCGATAGTATACCAGCCTAGCTCTATATATATATATATATATATATTAATTCCTAATCCCTTATATACATGGCAGAATCATGTTGATTTGGAATTGTGGGACCTAAATAAACCCTTCTTAATTAATAAAAGTTATTATTTGCACTCGATTTAAAATCTTATAACCTTATATATATTGAACATATTTCTTAAAAATTACTTTTATAAAATTAAAATCTAATTCAATAAGTATAATGTAAAGCATATAGAATGCCTATATCTGAAGAAGTATAGTGATTTAAATTTTATGATAATATTTTAGGATTGTGGTGTATAAGATATACTTATACATTCTGTTTATGTTTCTCCCCATTATCTCATATCATCCTCTCAACTGTGAAAAATTATTGTGTGCATCTCGTCTATTGGTGCCCTTCATTCACTAAACCAATTGATTAATGATAGGAATTATAAGATCAAACCAAATTCAATTTATATAATATAAACTATATATATAGAAAATTAAAAAATATAAATTTTTTACAATAGATATTTTGGAATATGGTGTCTAAGATATTTTTATACACACGGTCCATGGAAACATTTCTTCTCTTTTCTCCATCTTCTAATTATTTTATTAATTTATTTCAATTAATTCTTCCTAATGCTTTTTCGCATATTCTTTCATATTATAATTTAATTACTAATAGCAATCATGTTTCTCCTCCACTATTTCTTTTTTATTTTTTAATCTAAATTTATTTAATCTATTTAATTATATTATTGTATATTATTTTCTTATAAAATTATAAAAATTCTAATTAACTATACAATTTTTTTTATAGACTAATTATGTAAATTATTAGTTAATCATTGATAATAGTTAGCAATTTACTTTGTGACACCTCAATAGTCCCACATCGGATAGGAATGGGGGTATATAAGAAAGCATGGACACTAGTAATAATAACTGGGCTTAAGTATTTTGGGCCGGTGGTTTGGGTTCGACGAGTTATTATTGCTAGTAGGTCGGATCGTTACATTTGGTATCAAAGCCAATCACCAGCCGGAAGTGTGTGACGAGTCTCGGCGAAGCCATAGTCTAAATGACAAGATGACAGGCTATGCCAGGGCTAACGAGGATGTCAGGGCCTAAACGGGAGGAGTCTGTGACACCCCAATAGTCTCAATAGTCCAACATCAGATGTGAATGGGATTATGATTTAGTATATAAGAGATCATGGACACTAGTAATAATAACTGAGTTTGAGTATTTTGGGCTGGTGATTTGGGTCCGACGAGTTATTGTTTCATACTTATACATCATAGTTAATTAGTTAATTACTGATGAGCTCTTTTAAAAATTTATATTATACATATACCGTTTAAATTATTTTTATTTAAATAAATTAATTAATAATTTGACTAATAAAATTATAAATATAAAAAATTAATTAAAAATTAAATTAAAATATTTAATATTAGCTGCATCGCACAAGTTTTTAAGTAGTATATATTGAAATCTTGTCGTGGTCGCGCATGAACTAGTCTCACGCACAGAACTTTTCCTATCCGCACGGATAAAGTGGTGTAGGAGCATAAAATTACATAACCACAACCACATCAACAAATAGCCTGTACAAGGATGATTCAATATAACAACTAGAATAACTATAACGACTACAACAACAACACCAACTATAACAATTACACTGAGATAACTGAATAAAAGCAACTACAACTGATCAAAAGTCTCAACAAAAAATCCAAATACCATGAGAATAGAAAACCAAATATATACCAATTTAAACTTAAGATTATAAGTTCATGATACATAAACACAATATGATTAATCATAAGTTATATAGTAAATAGATAGATAAAGAAAGTGATGTCCATGACACGAACTAACTAGGCGCTAACTAACCACGTCCTCACGTAGCGCCCCAACCCCCACTGCCAACAACACGTGTAAAATAGGATGAGTGAGAATTAAGCACATAAGTATGTTGTCTAGTAGATACAACAAGCCGTTGAAGGCAAACCACACTTACTAGTCAACAAAGGACTATGATAAATAGATAGCTGTAAATAAACAACTAAGATATAAGAATAATAGTTTACGATGGCATAAATGTAAGCACGTAAAAAATCATAAGGTAAAGTACTGTGTATTGTCATTACTGTAAACAAGAATTAAAATTGAATAAAGTGACCATCATGAATAAGTATCTTTTGCCGCGTATTAACGATCTATTTGATCAGCTGCAAGTATTTAGCGTGTTCTCGAAGATTGATCTGCAATCAGGGTATCATCAACTGAAGATAAAGTTAGAGGATATATCCAAGACGACGTTTAGGACTTGGTACTGGCATTATGAGTTTACTGTGATGCCATTTGAATTAACTAATACCCGACCGTATTTATGAATTTAATGAATAGAGTGTTTAAGCCGTACTTGGACCACTTCGTTGTAGTATTTTATTGATGATATCTTGATATACCGAATGATGTCAAGTATAAGGAGCATTTGTGGCTAGTGCTACAGATTCTACGGGAGAAGAAGTTGTATGTTAAACTGAAGAAATGTGAGTTCTGGCTTCGAAAGGTAGAATTTTTGGGCCATGTGATTTTAGCAGCTTGTATTGGTGTAGACTCGAAGAAGATTGAAGCAGTTTGGGATTGTCTTAGAATGACTATCACCGAGGTGAGGAGTTTTCTTGGAATGCAAGATATTATCTTTGATTTATGGAGAATTTTGCGAAACTATCCACACCCCTCACGTCTTACTTCTAAGAGAACTAAGTATATCTAGAGTGACAATTGCTATCGAAGCTTTGAGAAATTGAAAAACAGATTGATATCAGCTCCTGTCTATACTCTTTCAGTCATGGGGGAAGGATCTCTGATTTATAGTGATGCCTCACTGAGCAGTATGGGATGTGTTTTGATGCAGCATGATATGGTTGCCTATGCTTCTAAGCAACTGAAGGAATATGAAAAGAACTATCCTACTTATGACTTAGAGCTAGCCTTTGTGATCTTCGCATTGAAGTTGTGGTGTCATTATCTTTATAGAGAGCATTGTGAGATATACACCGATCATAAAATTTTCAAGTATCTATTTACCAAAAAGAGCTAAACTTGAGATAATACATGTGGCTGAAATTACTGAAGGATTATAAGGTGACAATCTTGTATCACTCCGGTAAGGCCAATGTGGTAGCTGATGCATTAAGCCGTAAATTGATGGAGAGTTTGAGTATGATAATCACGAGATAGACGCCACTGTTAGAGAAGATGAGGCGATTTGGACTGGAGGTAGTATCCCTGGGGTTTCTGCAAGCGTTATGTCTATGGTCTTGTAACTCACTCTACTAGAAAAGATTAAAGAGAAATAAGATATAAATCCGCACTTGATGAGGATTCGGGCAGACAAGGAAGTTCAAAGACCGATTTTGTGTGCCTATGGATTCAGAGATCCACGAGAGAATTTTAAGGAAAACACATAGTTCTTCTTATACTATACATGCTAGAGGTATTAAGATGTATAAAACACATAGTTCTTCTTATACTATACATACTAGAGGTATTAAGATGTATAAGAATTTCAAAGCACACTACTGATGGATTGGAATGAAGAGAGATATCAGGAGATTTGTATCTTAGTGCTTGACTTGTCAACAAGTGAAAGTAGAGCATCGACTTTCTGATGGCAAGCTCTAGAATCTTCTTGTGTGGAAATAGGACGTGAGCACGATGGATTTTGTGGTTGGATTGTCGCGATCTCAGGGCGGACATGATGCGGTATAGTTAATAGTAGACAGACTGACCAAGTCTGCTTAATTTATATCGATTTAGACTATATGGTTTAGGAATAGACTCGCTGAGATATATCTAGACGAGGTACTATGGTTAGACAGAGTTCTTACCTTGATAGTGTCTGATAGAAATTTGAAATTTGTATCGCATTTCTAGAGGAGTCTACAGATATGCTTGGGGACTCAGATATACTTTAGCATTGTATTTTACCCACAGAATGATGGACAATCGGAGAGGACGATTCAGATTCTAGAGAATATGTTGAGAGCCTGCATCCACGATTTTGGTGGTGGGTGATATCGACACTTAACGATGGTGGAGTTTGCATATAACAACAGTTACTAGGCGAGTATCAGGATGGCTCCATTTGAGGCTTTGTATAAAAGAAAGTGTCGATCACCTTTGTATTAGAGTGAAGTAGGTGAAAGAGAGACTTTAGGCCCTGAATCTTGATAGAACTAGAAGAAAAGGTTAGGATTGTTCGACAATATATTGTGACCACCTAAATTCGACAAAAGAGTAATGTTGATACACGGCGATGAGACCTAGAGTTCCAGGTTGGAGATCATATATTCCTGAAGGTCTTGCCATCTAGAGGAATCAAGAAGTTTGGAATGAGTTGGAAGCTCAATCCACGATACATTGGGCCTTTTGAGGTGTTAGAGCGAGTTGGACCAGTAGCCTATCAGATTACACTGCCGCCGAAATTAGCCAGAGTTCATGACGTGTTTCATGTCTCAACTTCGAGGATATATGTTCTTGACCCCTCGTATGTGATCGACTTTTATTCATTAGATTTAAGTGAGGATTTGAGTTATGAGAAGCAACCAATTCAGATTCTTGCAAAGGAGGAGAAAAAATTGCGAAACCAGGTCATCCCCTATGAGAATATACTATGGAGTGATCATAAAGAGTGAGAGGCGACTTGGAAGCCTAAGGCTGTGATATGGGAGGCTACCCCTACTTGTTCGAGAATTGAGGTTTGTGCTATGTTTTGAGGATGAAACATTTTATAGATGAAAGAATACAGTGTACTAGACCTTGGCAAATAGGCAAAGTTGCAGTGTGATTTGATAGTCAGCACATATGTAGAGTACTGGACTGAGTTGGAGTCGTTTTGGCATGAAATGGATGCTAAAATAGACTTCGGAGACTAAATTCAGCTAAAATTACTATTTTTGAGCTTTTCCAGACGCTCGAATCTTTTTAGGGCACCCTGAAGTAGCGAGCATATGGTAGTGGTTTCGGAGTGTAGTTGCGGATGCCCGGATGCATCATAGGTGGATCCGGATGTTTTATGGAGTTGAAATGCGGGTGCCCGATTTTATTGTAGCAGCCCGGATGTTAGCTAGGGTTGATGCGACTTCGGCGATAATAGGGTGACTGTAGAAACCGAAATTTCTTAAATTTTTAAATTTTCAAAAAAATTAGGTTAACCGAATAAATTTGAAAAGGGTTAGGCTTCTTTTTTTTAAATGAAACAGTTTTTAGTGAAACGAAAACGGTCACCTTCAAGGTCTAGCACTGCCAGAAATCATGGTAAGGTTCGTTTTCAGGTTTGCCGCAGCAAAAGCATGGTATTGGAAAAAATACGACAAGTGGTCAATTTAAAAGAAATTGATTTTTCGACGAAAGGTGTGATATTTTATGTGTCGAATTGCATCAAAATTTATGAAAAAGGTGCCACTAGGCGAAATACACGCACTGGTGAGTTTTCAGTTAGAAATTCTAAGGTTGGAGGGCTAAATTATAATTTTTGCAAAGTGTGAAAATGGAGCATTTTGCAAAGGGGTTATCATTTTGGGGTGCAGAGGGAGCTACGTGAAAGTAAACTCAAAGGGGAATGTGCGACTCAAATTTCACGAATTTTGGGAACCTCCGTGCAAAATGGCATATAGTTGAAAAATGAGAGCGAAAATTGGATCGGGTAGTTTACGGTGCGAAATGCAACTTTTCGCATGACAACCGCATGAAATCTGGTGGAGAGGTACTACTGCACGAAATGCGTGTGCGAGGCCTGGGTCATTATTACATGTCTTTGAGGGAGTTAAGTGCAGTTGTTATATATATATATATATATATATATATATATATATATATATATATATATATATATATATATATATATATATATATATATATATATATATATGTTACGGATTTTATATTGGCATATTTCGTGAAGTGAGTCGGAGTCTTGAAGGTTCAAAGAAGAAAAGACGAAGATTGAAGACTCGAAGACTCACCGTTTGAATTCACGATGCTTGGTAAGTTTAAATAATCTTGATGATGAGTTATAAACATTTACAAGTGTTTGGAAGACTTTAGAATGGATTAAAATTGTTTTAAAATATAAAAAATGAGTTTTCCAACTTCCGAGGTCCGGACCCTGAGGATGAGGTCCGGAACCCGTACGCCTCTCTGGCTGTCACGCAGGGAGGGTCCGGACCCTGAGGATGAGGTCCGGACCCTGAGGGCGGAGGTCCGGACCCTGAGGGCTGAGGTTCGGACCCCAGGCTGTTTCGCAGACCGGGTCCGGACCCTGATGGCTGAGGTCCGGACAATGAAACGTCTGGAGAGTGTCAAGGTCCGGACCCCATACCCGCGGTCCGGACCCCGACCCGTTGCGAAGTTTTGGAAAGTTATTTTTTCTATCCTACTTTGATTCTAATGTCTCCCAAACATGTAAATAAGATGGTAGATTCCTTAAAATATCTTTGCAATCCTAATTTGGTTCCAAACCTTTCTAAAATCAGTTTTGCAATCCTAGTCGAAATCGGTTTGCTTCCAAACCTTTCTAAAAACTGTTTTTTAATCCTAATCAATTTCGGATTGCTTCTAACTTATAAATAAGATGTGGGGGAGTCTCTAAAACGTGGTGAATCACAGATTATCTTTTAGAAACCCTAGAAGCTTGTAGAATCAATTTGAGGATTGCTTAGAGATTATTCCCACAGATCTTTCATGATATTCTAAGCAATAAACCATCATCAACGTTATTGTTCTTGCTCCGGACGGAGTGGCGTCGTGGATTCGGCGTGTTCAAGACGGTTCGTGGATTCGGATCGTTGGCGCTTGTGGATTCGGGTGTGCGTCGTGGATTCGACGTGTAGAAGGCTTCGTGGATTCGAAGTGAGGCGTCTCGTGGATTCGAGGCGTGGCGTTCGTGGATTCGAACGTGGGGCGTGGACAACCCGGTGGTGTGCGCGAGATCCGGAGAAGATAAAAGAGAGGTTAAGTCCGTGGAGTCGGTAATCACCTTGTAATCTTTTATTCTTAGTGGATTGTTATCGCGTGTTGGTCCCGTGGGTTTTTCTCCAAGGTGGAGTTTCCCACGTAAATCTCGGTGTGCTGATTTTATTTTCCGCATTACTTTATCGCATTGAGATTTGTGATTTTTGTTTATACACCTATTCACCCCCCTCTAGGTGATTGATATACTCTAGATAGATCCTAGGGCACCCCCTAACTTACAATTGGTATCAGAGCGGGATCTAGGCTCTATCTATCATAATGGGTGAAGGAGGTAACATATTTAGGCCACCGTTTTTTGATGGAACCAACTACGCCTATTGGAAAGTCCGGATGAGAGCCTTCCTCATCGCAATTGATGAGCGAGTATGGCAAACCATTGAACTTGGATGGAACCATCCAACCAAAGTGGTTAATGATTTGACCGTCCCTAAATCTCGGACTAAGTGGTCGAAGGATGAAATTGATCTATCTTCTTTTAATGGTAAGGGTATTAATGCGTTATTTAATGCTTTATCCCAAACCGAGTTTACACGTGTCTCGGCGTGTGAAACGGCTAAAGAGATTTGGGATACTTTACAAGTTACACATGAGGGTACAAGTCTAGTTAAAATACAAAAGCTTCAAATGCTTACGAGTCAATTTAATTCTATACGCATGGAGGAGCATGAATCATTTATTGATTATTTTACTAGACTCCAAGATGTCATTAATACATGTGCTAACTTGGGAGAGAAAATCTCGGAATCCAAAGTCGTTAGAAAAATCCTTCGAACACTTCCGGAGCGCTTTAGGGCTAAAGTCGCGGCTATTGAAACGATCAATCATCCGGATGATATGAAAGTTGATGAATTAGTAGGCGCTTTACAAACTTATGAAATGACTTTTCCTACTAATCAATCTTCTTCCAAGTCTTTCTCTAAAAGTACAGGTGTTGCACTTAATTCAACAAAGGAGGAAGACGAGGATACCGAATCCGACGATGAAGTTTCTCTCGCAAATTTCGAACATCAAATGACACTTCTTACCAAGAAGTTTCGTCGGAAGTTTAGGAAGAACCAAGGCATTCAAGCTTCATCCTCCAATCGAAAGCCTTCTTCTAACGGATCTTCACATTCTAAATCCTCTAAAGAGAAGAAGATTGCAAAGTCTTCTAAAGAAAAGGATGAGTTTGAGGGAGAAATCCAGTGTTACAAATGCCGAGGCTATGGCCATATCTCCACGGATTGTCCCACTAAAAAATCCTATAAAAAGAAGGCGCTACAAGCTAGAACTTGGGATGACTCTACTTCCAATGATTCGAGTTCTAGTGAAGAAGAAACCAATGATGCTATTGCCTTATCTTCACACGTTTCTTCTTCTCCTTTTGCTTTTTGTTTATCATCTACTATTGCTAACCCTTTTGCTTCTTCCTCTGTGCATGAAACGTCGAGCGACGATGGCTCGAGTGAGGGAGAGTCGGATGATGAGGGCTTAGCCGAGACATACCAACAACTTCTTGATGAATCAAGGAAAATGGCTAAGCATAACAAAAAGTTGAGGACGCACTTATTAGAAATTGAAGACGAGAACAAAAGCTTGAAAGCAACGACTAAAGCTCTTGAGGATGAACATGACACATCATTGAAGAACAATGAAATCCTCAAGGAGAAGCTAAACCAATCGGAGATAACGATCAAATCGCATCAAGAAAATGTTGGTTTTCTAGAACTACAATACAAGGAAATTTATGCATCCAACCAAGTTTTGACCAAACAAGTCCATCAACTCAAGTCCGCCATACAAAAATTCTCCTCCGGTTCAAAGAAACTTGATGATATGCTCGGATTGGGTCAAACAAGCAAACTTGGACTTGGATATGAGCGGACATTTGTTGAGAAGGTAAAAAATTCTATTCCCAAAGTCTCAACAAGTGTAAAAGAGAAAGTATGCCATAGATGCGGAAAGAAAGGACATATCAAGAAGACATGCCTTAAGAAGGAAAATAAGAATACTCAATCGGCATCTTCTAAACATCTATCGGCATCTTCCAACACTCGACAAGCCTTACGGACTCAAAAGCAACATCAAAAAGGTCGAGTACCCAAGGTCAACCGAAAGTCAAAGCCACAACAATCAAATCCTCAAAAGCGGAATGCGATGGTGAGACCCACGGTTGATCGAAAGTCAAAACAAACCGTGCCGAACGTCAACAAATCAAGACAACCAACAATCCGACAAGTTTGGGTTCGGAAAGGTGATATCTTTCCTTTTCAAAAGTCTTAATTTGTTTTGACTTAGTGTAGTGCTTTGATCGGTTTCTATTGCATATCTTTTGTTCATTGCATTACACGTTTTGGTGCTTTCATTGTTACGATTTTTTGATTCTTTGAATGATTAGAACATTAAATAGTGCATTGAATATCAATAGGTTCACTTTCATTCACTCCTAATTAATCTCATATTAATTATCGGTTTTACTTTATTTTCATTATATTTGAAGATAATTTATTATGAGAATTCTTAATACTTATATGCATCAAATTTAGGCAATCATGTGTAATCTCTAGGAACTTAACCTATCTCGGTTGTGTGTGTTGAATTTGATGGATAGTCATTCTCTTATGGACTAAAATTTGTCACATGTTCTTTCAACTAAGAGATTGCATAAGCGAGGGAAAATTATTATTATATTAAAAAATTGCTCATATGCTTTGAAAGATGTGGAAAGAGTTACATCCTTAAAGGAGTGTGAAAACTACCACCACATGGAGGAAAGAGCTACCACCCCGGTCGTCCGGTTAGTGTGTGCAGCTACCACATGAGAATTGAATTGCATATCCGAAAAAAAATATATAAAGTGCAAAAGCATGCAAAAGGAAAATGTCACAAAATTTTATTTTTCGGAGTTATAAGGTGGTCCACATACAAGTAAGATGCTCAAAGAGCCACCCCTTGTAATTAAAGTTTATCTCAAATTTGAATGTTTATGCAACAAATTTCTGTCTCTTTGATGAATCCCTTAAGTCATCTTCATAATCCGTTTACATCTTGATAGCTTTTGAGCTTTTAGATTATTTTTGATGACTTGATTTTGAAGTTTATATGAATTAAGAAATCGTGTAATATTTTATTTACATCTTGGTGAGTGTGTAGTAAAATTCTTAATTCTTATGAAATTAATAGGGATTGAAAGAAGTCAATGTGAATTTATATTTCTCATTCACTAACATTGCTTGAAATTTTATCACAAGTGGTTTCAAAATTGAAAAAGCTTTAAACTTGTGTTTTGATTGATTTCTCTCGAAATTCTCTCTATTTTGGTGTTTTTCTTTTGGCAATTTTTGACAAAAAGGGGGAGAGAGGTAATGATGACTTAGACGCATAAACATAGGGGGAGAGATTGCATGAACAAAGGGGGAGTGAGATTGCATGAACAAAGGGGGAGTGATTTTGATATTTTTTTTTCTCTACTAACGTTGTTCGTGGAGAATGCAAATTTTTACAGGTCTTTCAAGACTTCAAGACTCCATGTTTGTCTAAGTCTTAGAGTTTGTTTAGGAGTTATAAAATTGTAATTTTGGATTTTCTTTGGATCTTTCACGCGAGAAGTTCACTGTTTGGTGATGGCAATGAATTTCATTTTTTGGAGAGATGAGCATCGTGAGTGTTTCATGTAATTTTGGGTTTTGTCACGAAATTGCCAAAGGGGGAGATTGTTACGGATTTTATATTGGCATATTTCGTGAAGTGAGTCGGAGTCTTGAAGGTTCAAAGAAGAAAAGACGAAGATTGAAGACTCGAAGACTCACCGTTTGAATTCACGATGCTTGGTAAGTTTAAATAATCTTGATGATGATTTATAAACATTTACAAGTGTTTGGAAGACTTTAGAATGGATTAAAATTGTTTTAAAATATAAAAAATGAGTTTTCCAACTTCCGAGGTCCGGACCCTGAGGATGAGGTCCGGAACCCGTACGCCTCCCTGGCTGTCACGCAGGGAGGGTCCGGACCCTGAGGATGAGGTCCGGACCCTGAGGGCGGAGGTCCAGACCCTGAGGGCTGAGGTTCGGACCCCAGGCTGTTTCGCAGACCAGATCCGGACCCTGATGGCTGAGGTCCGGACAATGAAACGCCTGGAGAGTGTCAAGGTCCGGACCCCATACCCGCGGTCCGGACCCCGACCCGTTGCGAAGTTTTGGAAAGTTATTTTTTCTATCCTACTTTGATTCTAATGTCTCCCAAACATGTAAATAGGATGGTAGATTCCTTAAAATATCTTTGCAATCCTAATTTGGTTCCAAACCTTTCTAAAATCAGTTTTGCAATCCTATTCGAAATCGGTTTGCTTCCAAACCTTTCTAAAAACTGTTTTTTAATCCTAATCAATTTCGGATTGCTTCTAACCTATAAATAAGATGTGGGGGAGTCTCTAAAACGTGGTGAATCACAGATTATCTTTTAGAAACCCTAGAAGCTTGTAGAATCAATTTGAGGATTGCTTAGAGATTATTCCCACAGATCTTTCATGATATTCTAAGCAATAAACCATCATCAACGTTATTGTTCTTGCTCCGGACGGAGTGGCGTCGTGGATTCGGCGTGTTCAAGACGGTTCGTGGATTCAGATCGTTGGCGCTCGTGGATTCGGGTGTGCGTCGTGGATTCGACGTGTAGAAGGCTTCGTGGATTCGAAGTGAGGCGTCTCGTGGATTCGAGGCGTGGCGTTCGTGGATTCGAACGTGGGGCGTGGACAACCCGGTGGTGTGCGCGAGATCCGGAGAAGATAAAAGAGAGGTTAAGTCCGTGGAGTCGGTAATCACCTTGTAATCTTTTATTCTTAGTGGATTGTTATCGCGTGTTGGTCCCGTGGGTTTTTCTCCAAGGTGGAGTTTCCCACGTAAATCTCAGTGTGCTGATTTTATTTTCCGCATTACTTTATCGCATTGAGATTTTTGATTTTTGTTTATACACCTATTCACCCCCCTCTAGGTGATTGATATACTCTAGATAGATCCTAGGGCACCCCCTAACTTACAATATATATATATATATATATATATATATATATATATATATATATATATATATATATATATATATATATATATATATATATATATATATATATATATATATATATATATATATATATATATATATATGCCTTTAGAGTTAGGGTTTCTCAAAAACCCTAGACCCCTCCCTCTCCTCCCCTCATAGCCACCGCACTGCACAGTCGCTGGTGGCCTCTCTAGCCGGCCGTAGGCCCTGGCAGATCTCTCTCTCTCTCTCTCTCTCTCTCTATCTCTCTCTCTCTCTCTCCCTCCCTCTCTATCTTTGTCTCATTATTATAACCCTCTCGGGTTCTTTCTGCTCCGAGCTGGCCGCCACCCGCCCCTGACGGGTCCAGCGACTAGCCCCGTCGCCGCCGATGCCGCCCTAACCCCCTATTTGCCCCTCCTCGAATTGGAGGCTCGGCCTGAGCCAAGCCTGCAGGGATGTGGCCGCAGCCCGCATCTCGGCACTGCTGCCGCCGTTTGCCGCCCGCTGCCACCGCCCCAATCACCCATTCATCAGGCTGGTCCCTTTTCGGTCGGCACCGGCCTCTTTCGGGTTGCATAGGACTATGGGAGCCCGGATAGCTTATTGCTTCACGATTGGACTCGGGGCTGGGGGTCTATTGTGGTTGCACCTTCTATTCCGGCCACCTGGGCTGCCGACGACTGTCCGACAGTAGAGCACGGTCCTCTCCAGTACAAGTACATCACCGTGCTCACTTTGGATGCTGTCTGGGGTCTTTCGGTTGCTGTATAACCAACGTCGCTCCCCGGAGACATTTTAGCACGACGAACAAGTTGCTCTAACTTCCTCCTCGATGCTCGAATTCATTTCGGACAGCGAGCAATGGTGTCTATCACGTTGAGACCTTCTGGACTGTACCTCCGCTCATATTCTAAAGTCCCAGAATCAGCGGTAAGGCTCCTAACACTACGTTAATTGTTTTATTTCACGCGCCGGGTGTTCGACAAATGGGCGAAATGATGTTTTTGTGTTGGGGCTATCCCAGACAACAATGGTTTATGTGCAGATGGTTCAAACTTAATGTTCAAGGCTCGAGAGGGTTTCATGGTGATCGACACGCAAAATGGTGAGTTAGGTGTGTTAGGTAGGTGATTTCGGCTGTGTTTCGTGGAGCGGGTTCTGCTGCTAGTTGCATAGGTCGGGTAGCATCGGTTACTAGTTGGGGACTCGCTAGTGCAAAGTACAGACCAGGGAGCGACCCTAAAGGAGTCCTGGAGCCGAAAACGGTGATTTTCGGGAACCCGGTATTGCAGGTTTCGGGGATCTCGCACCAGATCGCACCACTTGGCGTGCGGCTATCCCAACACCAACAAGTGAGTGTTTTGGGACAGTAAGGATGGTTGAATGACTTTCGGAGTGTTTATGAAACACTTCAGGGCTAATACGGACCCCAAAACGCAAAAATCGGGTGATTACGAGCACGATTTCTTGTTGCGCGATTTGCTGCTGTTTGTAGTGGGATAGTAGCCTTATTGGCTGGTTGTAGGATGAGGATTGAGACCTCTAGTCATACCAAGACGTTACAGGTGGTTCCGGTGCCGAAACGAGCATTCAGGGAGCCAAACTAATGAATTTCGGGATCTCAATTTTTCATTTTGGCGCACTTTTTGTGCGACTGTCCCAACGACAAACGATTGGCATTTTGGGATAGCAGGCAAGGTATGTTAGGTATTTGGCATAGTTCGAGGTTGGGATAGTGTTCCAGCAAATCACCACGATGATCGAACGGGTTTTTGGTGACCGTTTATTGGGATCCGAAAATCCGATCGTACCTCAGTTTGGGTTTGTGACCTGAGTCACAGGTACTTAGTAATTAGTGTGTTTAAGCTAATTATAGGTTGGGTTGAACTCTATATAGGTCTAGATAGTAGCATGGGGCACCAACAGGGGGGTCGATGACCAAGATCACGATTATGGTAGATGAGGGTGCTTCGAGCTGGTAGTCGGTGAGGCAGTATTTACTCGATTTTCTATTCCATTACTTTGAGTAAATTACTTTATTGGATTCATTCCCTCTTGATTCTACATGTCGACATCTCTTCTTCATTTCTGGCATTTACTTTTATTATCTTGCATAGTAGTAGACAGTTACTTGATATGTAGAGTAGGCTATCTTGACTATCTGGGGACCTTTAAGTTTAGGTGACATGGCATTGGTACATCGATAAGATTCAATATTTGATCACAGATTCTGGCATTTATACGCTACGGCATTCGGCTTTACGCCACGGTTACCGGTACCTATGTGCCAAGGCAGTCGACTTTACATCCAGATTTGGTTGATTATCTCATTGATTTGTCACTGCGCTTAGGAGTATTCAACAGACACCGAGTCGGTTTGGCCACCGATGCGGGGTGTACTTATCCGAATAGGTCGTCCATCGTGATGCATGGATCAGGTCTAGTACATTATAGTACAGACAGTACCTGAGATCAACGGACCAATATAGCAGATTACGGATTTGGCGTTTACACTGATTACTTGTACTTGTGACATATTAGTTGGTAGGTTTTTCTTTTATAGTAGCGACTTTCGGTCATACTATTCATATACACTTCTTGCTGCTGTAGGCATTATTTTTATCTGATCATATGGCAGGCTATGGATTGGGTACAGGCATTAGACTATTCGTCTATTCAGGCATATAGAGATAGGTTCTTTATAATAGTAGCATGCTGATTGTTTATTGTTCATATTCATATCTCTTTCTACTATAGGTTTATTTTTTGTTCACTATATTTATCTCTATATCTCTTTTGTATAGTTTTTGGTGAGTACGGCTTATCTTCGTGGCTCTATCATACCCACTAAGAAATATCTAGTTGGTTTCTCAACTATTGGTTTTCCATAGGTGGCATGGGTGAGGAGGCAAGTCAGGGCACGACATGAGATTCCGGTGTTAGATAAATCGCATTAGTAGTCACCTACATCTTTGGTCTTCTATTTCTTACCTTATTTCATTATCGCATTGGTTATAGTTGTGGTTTAGTTAGATTAGGATACTTATGTATGTATGTTTGCTTATGGTTTTGAATGATTTATGATCAATATTTGCTTTCGGTTTGGTTTGACTTTGTTTAGTGGCAAGGTGAGGTGGATCTATGGCACCAGTATTTGCGACTTTGGTTTTATAGTTGTTATGGCTTTTGGATATGGTATCGGCTTTATGGCTTAATGGTTGATGGCTTTAGTTTCGCGGTTTTTATAGGAAAAAAAATAGTTTTCTACCTCTCATGGTAGTTGGTTTTCAAAAAGTAAGGTTTCCATGTGGGAAACCGTTTTTAAAATGGCTTTCATATTGAATTTCGGCTTTATTGAATACTTAGAATTTTTAAAATAAAATTTTCAGATGAAAAATACTTTCAAAAGATAGAATGATTGTTGTATTCTGCATTTCGCATCATCCTTCGCCTAAAAAGTGTTTAGAGCATGCATCATATACATAAGGATCGGTTAGTTATATGTGCATACACATATGGCTGTACGATGTGCTGTTTGGTGTGAGTGTAGATTGTGTGTTGTATGGCATGGTTATAGGTAGTATGCCGAGCAAATACGGGGTAGACTGTCTGTGTAGGACGAAAAAATTCTGTATTTGTGCCGAATCTGTATGACCCGAGGGCAAGTTTAAAAAATAGGCATTTTCTGCAAACTCTGATTTTCAAATGGCACATTTTTCTTAAAAAGGCTTACAAATAGGGCCCTGGGGCGTGACAGATTAAAATGGTATCAGAGCGATATCAACCACAATTTCACCCACAAGTATCTAACTGAACCACAGGCTAGGCAAACCATATGAAGACCTAAGGCTTATCAACACGTGAGAGCGTGGGGTGGTTGGGATTAAGTCCCGCTATTTTGGTCAAGTCTTATAAGTCTTGAGGTATATTTTTTCATTACCCCATGTTTGTATTACATTTATGGCATGACTCGTGCTTCTGCCGGAAGGGATGGCGAATTATAAGGCAGGCACCGAGCGGCAGGGTTATATTCACTAGGTAGAGCTCATGGACCAGATAGCCCTGACGGGCAAGGTGACGGCACTTACTGGGCCTATGTAGACGATTCAGCTGCTATCACCCAGACCCCACTTCTTGTGTAGAGCACGAGAGCTACCGCGGGCATCTCCACGAAGACGGCACACAGAGCGACTACGGTTGCAGCTACCACGGGGGCTGCTGGTGTGCATCGCGAGGTTCCGATAGCGGCCGCTTCGGTGGCTATGATATGGGTGGCTATCGGTGCTACACCGGTGGCTATGGGTGCCGCTCTCTTAGGTTTTGTGGTATGGTTGTGATGCCTTCCCCTTTTCCTATTTTCGCCGGTGGTGAAAATCCATAGGCGGTGGAGCAAACCCGAATAAAGCGAACTTGGCGAGTCTGAGAAATACGACTCGCCTAAGTTCATAGACGAGACTACCGACCTAAGGATTGGAGAGTATGGATCAATGTTATGAAAAGGCTCTTCAAAGAGTTTCAGGCAGGGTGACAGGTCAGTGCTAGTGTACGGATGAGAGTTCGCCCGACTCGTTAATTGCATTCTGTTCGTGTTGCAGGACAGGTAGCACAAGGTTTGGCTTTTGTGGATGTCTCAGAAGATTTTCACTGTTTGAATTATCAGTTTGGGTGTTTTGACTTTCAGCTGGTTCATACGTCAAATTGGCGTGTATTGGAACTGGTTAAGACACAGTTTTGGTGTCAGGTCTTGGTTGGTGCACACATCGTGTGCAGCTGTCCCAATACCTAAATCGGTGTGATATGGGATAGCAGGCGGTCTAGATAGGCTTATAGCATGTCGTGAGATACTCCATGGAGTTGTTGGAGGTCTCAGTGTGTTAGGTGTTTGTTAAGTGAGGTTCGAAAACCAGTTAGAGAAACCGTGCTCTGATTGCACTTATTTGTGCGGATTGGCGACCCAGTGTCTCTGGTAGTCGTCGGTTGTTGTTGGGAGCTGTTGGACTCCTCTAGAGCTAGCTCAATAGCTGGTCTAGTTTCAGAAGTCGGGTTACAAAGCTGATGTTTCAACGGTGTTACCGTGCACTTCGGTGCGATATAGAGGTATCAATTGGCTTGGTATGTATGTCACATCTCTAATTGTCGTTGGTGGTGGATTTGCGGGCATTTTGCCTTTCTTTTGATGAGTACGCTGGCTGCAGACAACGTAGTGTCAAAAGTCAGGACGAAATATCCTATCCCATATGGAAGTAGCAGGATTAGGTCGGTGTGTTCCCTTGCAAGACAATCTTTATAGATCATCTTGTGGGAAGGCTAGGGTAGGGGTAGTTTTTGTTCACATGGTAAGCCTTGAGAAATCCCGAGAGGGTACTTGCGCAGTTGATTTATCATCGCTACAAATGGTAAATGTTTCGGTTTGGGTCTAGTTGCATACCAGCCTAGTAGTTGTGCCTTGTGCAGCTAATCAGTTTGATAGGTAGGGCAGTCTCGGCTGGGTTACTGGAAAGTGTGGAATCACAGTCGGTAAATGGTTTGAGTCGCTCAGAAGTCGTCGTACGCGACAGCGTATAAGGTATACGACATAGCTAATCATGAGTTTCATGGTGAGGAACGCTATTTCGATCACTTGGTGACAGGAACGCCAGGGTCTCATTAAGATATGCATTAGTGTTGCCGGAGACATCGATCGCAAGGGTTTCTTTGGGACCGTAGTGATAGGGTCTTGTAGAGATAGATGTTGGCCATCACTGGTGGTTAGGATCACATGTTGCGATTGGTGGCCCTGTTTACCTAGTGATGGACATGCAAAAAATTTATGTCAGGTCGAATATACCCGAACGGGATGTTGAGTGGGCTAAATTGTTGAGCTAAAGTGATAATGGCAGCCTTGGACCCATTGGCCCAGGCGGTAGGTTTGGCCTTGAATCTCTTAGTCTAAGCAGAAGGTTAGGTCTTGAACCTGGGTTAGTCGAATGCCATCGGTGGTTTTCGACAGTATGGTATTGAGTTTGTTATCCTATAGTGCAGGCTGGTGGGAGGCTATAGCCTCCGAGATGTGTTGTTAACACTAGGTGAAACATAGAAGGATTTTGCATTAATTGGGCTCCTACAGAGTTACTTCTGTTTATGCAGTATCCTTGGTAAAGGCGAACGTGGTAACTGACTTTTTTGAGTCAGAGGCGTCTAGCTGAATCTTTGGACTTAAGCATCGGTTAGTTGAGAAGTTCCAATGATTAGAGTTGGACGTAGTATCCCGGTGTTGACTGTTTAGGCGAAGGTCTTGGTGGTATCACCACTTTGGTGGTCAGGTTTGGGCTGGTAAAGCGATCAAAGTTTTACGCCTACACGAGTCGCGGGGCATATAGAGCAAGAACAGGTGGGGGACTTGTTTTTTACTCTGATGGTTCTCTCTACTATTGGGATCTTAACCAAATAGGGTCCAGTCGGATAGGATTAAAGGCATAGATGGCACGGTACTATCACAATGCTTCGTGCATTGGCGGATAAAAGCTGTGTATTAGCCGTCGGCGGGAAATTTTGCATACCCTTATGTTAGGGAAGAAATGAGATTAAGTCACGAGAAATTTTGTCGGTTCACTTCGTTTCCCCCAAGGCGACGATATGGTTTTGTCACGCTCCGGGGTCCCTTTTTAATAAGCCGAAATAAACCGGGCAATTTTGAAATTCAGAATTCAGCGGAAAGTGCCCTTTTTTCTTTATTTTTTTAAACCTTGACCGGTGACAGACCCGCCACAAATACAGGGATTCCCCGTTACACACGAACAGAGTCTCCCCTGTATTTGCACGGTGTCGCACAATATACAATGTACAAACAGAGCATCCGCTCACAATCAATTTCACAATTACATTTACATTCACATTTATTTTCGCAAACTGTAAAGCAATTTCATCTATCAGTTAAAACGTTCCCCACACGAAAACCTCATTTGAAACACTAGATACCAAGAATCCAAAATCACTTGAAAACGTTTCCTTTTGAAAACAAGCTACCTCGATGGATAGGAGACATCATATGAAACGCAAGAAAACCATTCTGAGTTATTTATTAAAACATCCACATTGTGATATCCGAAACAGTAAATACTGAACCACAAATAAGTCTAGGTACAGGAAGTAAAAGGGTAGGAACTAAACCAAACTATGCTATGTCGGGACCGCAAGATCGATCGTCCACCACGTCTCACGCACCGTCCCGACTCCCACCTCCCAAGTCACCTGAAAAATGATGGGGGGTGAGAACATGTACACATGTCTTCCCCTCCCAGTGGGTATCACAAGCCGACGAAGGCAGGGAACTCACTGGCGAACAAGAAACTGAAAGGAAGAGTAATACAGTAGCCATGCAAGTAAGTAGAGAAGTAAACAAGTACACTACTGCTACTGTAAATGTAATGCATCAAACGAACGAACGGTCCAAGTATACCCAATCTGAATCCACCGTGTCGGTCCAAAGACATCAGCCAATGCCACGTAATGCTCTCTCTCTGGTATACAACCCTGGCACAAACGACCACCGGGCTACCCTGGCATACAACCCTGGCACAAACGACCACCGGGCTCACGGGTCGGCGACCGACCACTTTTCCGGAAAAGAACACCCTCTTGCGGTGGCCAAACCGCTGGTGTACGTGAAGATGCTCACGAGCTGTGGCGATCGATGCTGGTATGCTCAATAGCCATCCATCGGCAACTAGCCGACAATCCTACCCCGCCGGATCAATCGACCGTATAGGTCATCGGACAACAGTGTCAAGAAATAGACCAACAAGGTCACGAATATATCCTGTCAGATACTGATATAATCATATCCACTCTACTGCTAGAACAAGTAAGGAATGTGTAGTGTACCGGATTTTTAATATAAAAGTAAGTGAAAATAAAAATAGTGTGAGATACTATTTTTATTGGACTTAAAGAAGTAAGATACAAGTCGAAAATGAATTGTGCAGAGATTGGAATGAAATCAAAAAATTTAGAATTTTCTGTAAGGAACGGAGCTGATTTTTAGCAGAAAATTTACAGTGTCAAAAATTTATAAAAATTTAAGGATATGTCAAAATTATTTTTCTGAGGCTAAATTAAAAGTTTCATGTCATTCCGACACCCGAAAAGTAAAAATAAAATATAACAGCAATCTGCTCGAGATTTTAGTCGGTAGAGCTTTCGGTGACCAAAATATAGTCCGAAACTGAATAGTGATGATCAGTTCTTCTGATTAACTTAAACCGAGCATGACTGTCAAATTTGAGCGCAAACGGACATTCAGAATGACTCCGGCGAAAAGTATCAGATTCTGAACTGAACTGAAACTGTAATTTCTAGTTGGTGCAGGGGGCTCTTGCAAATTTGGCCACTTATTTCTTCTTCTCCCCTCACAGCCAACCTCCTCTCCTACACCTCCACACACACACACGTGTGAGATGAGAAGAGAGCTCTCTCTTTTTCTCTCTTTCTCTCATTCTCTCTAGCTCACATATCTCTCTCCCTATCTTGTATTCTCTCCACCAAAGAGGAGATTTTGGAGGAGATTAGGTTGGAGAAGAAGCTTGGAAGGCTCTCTAATGGTGGATCTCTTCTTTAAGCAAGAAGAAGTTGGAGAGCATGTGTCACGCCCCGGGGCCCCAGCGGAAGCCCACCCGGGCGCATGCACAGACCCGCCGTGTACTCAAGCAACCAATATGTACACAAGGCGTCTATAACAAGCATGAAAGAAAGGAATAAACAAGTAATCCTAACATGATAATCAGAGCATGCGTACTAAACAAGTAAGGTCTCAAGGTGAAAGTATGAAATACTATAAAGAGTGTAAAGCCAAAACATGAGCTAGTACAATAATAACACAAAACGGGACATAGGGTAGTCTCTACAAAAGTGGTCGATACAAAAACACCTCCCAAATAAAATACAAGAAAGGTGCTCCACCTAGTCGCTAGCTCCCTCGCGATCTAGCTACTCGCAATACCCTTGCCGCGGTCCCTAGCCTCTCCCGCAGTGGATGGCTCTGAAATAAAATAACAAACCCCAGGGGGATGAGAACTATTATTCAATAGTTCCCAGTGGGTAAGCCGCCGAGAGGAGCGGAGTACTCCTTTAGGCCAACTGAGGCAAAGTAGGGTTAGACAACAAAAAGCATAATTATACTTGAAATATAATACTACCATGCCTCAAGATATTTTCATAAAACATGAACTATACTACTCATGCACATGTATAAGTATGCAATATTTCACCTCTTGTTACATGAATGTTCACTTTTGCATATAACTATAAGTATGTAGTCATGAAGAGTACAATAGCGGGATGTTCACTTGTGCCGTGCCTAATGGCTCCGTGGTAGTCAACACCTCACGCTTTGGTGAGCCTTACCCACGGCGGTTCCATTTCGGCGCTCTCAACCACACGTGCGAAACAACTGTCGCGAGGCCAACTCCGGAGTGCCGGCTTGTAGGGAGCGACCCTCACAAGCATGTGTAAACGAGCATAGTGGCCAACAAGCAACAAATCAACCATAATATAATATCATGCGTCATGTCTATAACATGGAAAATCAACTAATGTCCAATACTAGATCATGATGTCCATATTGTTATTCATCTAAGTTAAATACCACATGTTTAACTTCACACTTGATCTTAACACGTCAAATGTCATATACGCACTACTACTAGCCCAAAAGCTAAGTGCCAAAGAGGATTTCCAACTCTATTGTCCATTTAATATCACACATGTCTCTACTCCTTTAAGTAAGCAAAACAACAAGTACATGAATGAAGCATTCAATTTCCATAGTCAACCATGATGCACTATGCTCAAAACCATACAAACCTCCTACTACATAGGGAATTTCATTTGCATCTATATAATACATGAATTTCATGCATTCTAAAATTCTACCATGTCATAAATTAGTATGAGTATGCACTAATTAAAGCTCTTAAGCTAAAAGATGACATAGGGGGAATTCACCCATTTCGGTGAGGTCAAACCCACCCGGTGCCCTTCGGAACCTCGCAGTATCCGAAACCAAAGTTGCCCCCTCGATTTCTAGCGCCCTAAAGGAGATCTCTAAGGGGTTAGAAACATCGATCGAACGTTTTCGAAAAACGACATAATAAAATGGGAAAAAAGGTTGGAATTACCTTAGGTCAAGAATTTCTCGTCCAAAATCCAAATTGAAGTTAGGAAGCTTCAAATCCAACCTAGCATAACATTCTACACCCATCAATTCCCATTCAAAATTCTATAATCAAGAAACCCTAAACATAAACCCTAGGTTTACCATATTAGGATTTCTCCAACCAAAAACCCAAATAAACTCCAAAAGAGGATCAAAAGAGGAAAACTCACCTCTTTAAAGCTCCAAGCTAGGTCCAAGAAGCTAGGGTTGGAGTTAAACCTCAAACAAACTCTTCTCTCCTCCACCTTGATCCTCCAAGAGCAAGCTTGCAAGCTTGAGTGCAAAGGAGAAGGAAAAAGAGATCAAACCCTAGGTTTCCTTCACAATGGAGACTAGAATCTAGAGAGAGAGAGGGAGAAGAACTCACCCTAAATCTTCTAAGTCCTCAGCACAAAGGCTGTGAGGGGAGGGTGTGAGGGTTAAGTTGTTTGTTGCTACAATTGCCCTAACACCCCTCCAAAAGCCAACATTCGCAATCAGCTCAAAACAGACATTTCAGTTCTGTATACCGGTATGCGTATGGACATACCGGTATCCGGCCAAGAATTTCCGCAACGTCCAAAATCCAAATTGAAGTTAGGAAGCTTCAAATCAACCTAGCATAACATTCTACACCCATCAATTTCCCAAAAATGTAGTAATCAAGAAACCCTAAACATAAACCCTAGGTTTACCATATTAGGATTTCTCCAACAAAAACCCAAATAAACTCCAAAAGAGGATCCACCTCTTTAAAGCTCCAAGCTAGGTCCAAGAAGCTAGGGTTGGAGTTAAACCTCAAACAAACTCTTCTCTCCTCCACCTTGATCCTCCAAGAGCAAGCTTGCAAGCTTGAGTGCAAAGGAGAAGGAAAAAGAGATCAAACCCTAGGTTTCCTTCACAATGGAGACTAGAATCTAGAGAGAGAGAGGGAGAAGAACTCACCCTAAATCTTCTAAGTCCTCAGCACAAAGGCTGTGAGGGGAGGGTGTGAGGGTTAAGTTGTTTGTTGCTACAATTGCCCTAACACCCCTCCAAAAGCCAACATTCGCAATCAGCTCAAAACAGACATTTCAGTTCTGTATACCGGTATGCGTATGGACATACCGGTATCCGGCCAAAAATCCCGCAACCCGAGCCTCGGCCAGACAGGCCACGCGAAGGGATTCCGGTATGCGCAATGTAGTACACTGAATTTCAGTGCATCGTACTGAACTTCTACAAATTGTAGAGTTCTAGTGAGAAAATGGCATAAGAGGCTATATGTGAGGCTTTGGCCAAGTTCGGGACTTGTGCGAACTGTTTTCGGCGCAAAAGAGGCGTGAAAACGGACTTCGATAAGTTAAAACTGTAGAATTGGTGAAGTCTGCACTGGATTCCGGTATGTGAATTCTAATACCGGAATTGGAGCTTGGTATACCGGTATGTGAGACAGTATACCGGAATGCTGTGTTAAACCGAGAAACCCAGCTCTCGGGTTTGCGGGATTTCTCGAGGTATACCGGTATGTGAAATGGTATACCGGTATGTGATGGTCGAAACAGTGAGCTCTGCTCTCGGGTTCTGCGGAATCCCTGAGGGTATACCGGAATTAACCCCCGTATACCGGTATGCAAATGGGCATACCGGTATACAATGCCCAGAGTTGGCTGGGTGTTGTGTTTTATGTGGAGAGGGGCATTTTGGTCTTTTCACATGCCATGGGGTATTTGAAAGGCTGGGAACACTCCCCTTTCACAGAGCTCCTCTTCCCAAACACTCCTCTCCCTCTCCTCTCACTTTCTCTCTCTAGAGATCTCTCCAAAAGCTTGGAGAAGTGGTGGATTGATCTTGGAGTAGGCTTCCAAAGGAGAAAGGAGGCTTCTTGGTGCAAGAAGAAGCTTGGAGATTTCGTGATTAAGGTTAGTACCTCACGTTTTGGGTTCAAACCTTGGATTTAATCATTTGAAATGAGGTTTTTGGGAACCCTTGGCAATCTAGATCACAAATGGTGGAAGATTGGCCACGAAATCTAGGGTTTGGCTTGCATGCATGCAAACCCTAGGTAGAATGAGGGCTTTTGCAATGAAGGGTTCTAAAAATATTTGGACCTTCGATAATTGCAATTGAGGCATAGGAAATCATGTTAGAACACTTGATTTCGCATGTTGAGACGGATTTAGGGTTCGTAATGAGTAACGAACCTTTTTCTTGTAGAAGCTTGGGTTGAAGCAAGAACTCCAAGCTTGGACACTTAGGAGCTTGAAGAAAACAAGGATTTGGAAGCTCTTGAGGTGGGTTTGTGTTTACCGAAGTGATTAGGTCACTTCCATGTCTAGGGTAATTATCCATTAAGAACAAAATGGTAAATGTATGTGAACCCTAGAACTTGCATGTTGGCAATGGTAGAAATCATGATAGGTAGAACAATGAACTCCTATTGCATGATATGGACATCCAAGTATAATTCAATTATCTATACTTGTTGTATGGTTGCATGTGAGAATTTAACCTAGTGTTGTTGAACATAGGTTGGAACATGTATGATTAAACCTAGTGTTATTTAACATAGGTTGAAACAAGTGATATTTAACCTAGTGCCATTGAACATAGGTTGGAATATGTGAGAACTTAACCTAGTGTTATTGAACATAGGTTGGACATGGAATTGGAACCTAGAGTCATGGAACCTAGGTTGAGAACGGGAAAGTAAACCTAGTGTTATCAAACATAGGTGAGACTTATTGACTTGAACCTAAGATCAAGAGACTTAGGTTGGCAAGTAAGTAATGTGAATATCGGGATGTGCGACGATTTTGCTATCCTGGGTAGGCGACGATTTCGCTACCATGCCATGAGTTGGCCGTACCGACACGGGATGTGCGACGAGTTTGCAATCCCGGGTAGGCGACGATTTCGCTACCTCGCCTTGAGTTGGCGGTGTCGAGTTGGGATGTGCAACAAGGTTGCTATCCCGGATATGCGACGATTTCGCTATCTATGCCATGTATTGGCGGTATTGTGACGGGGTAGGCGACGATTTCGCTATCCTGAGTAGGCGACGAGTTCGCGACTCGAATTGGAGGTGACGAGTTCCCTCCTCGAATGTTGAAACAATTATGGTGAGACGGCGATTCCGAAACCATAAGTAAATGACAAGTGAAAGAACTTAGTCAATGCGGAATATAGGATGAACCTAGGAGAGAATGATAAATTATATTCCATTTGGTTGCATCCTTTATGTTTATTTACTAAGCATGTAAATATTGTTGCATAGTTATATATGATCTAACTTATGCAAATGTGGTGTTTCTTTGGACCTGGTGGGTCGAGCTTCTCTCTTGGGTGGCCTTACCCACTGGGAACTATGTTTATAGTTCTCACCCCACATTTTCCAGGTCCTTCCGCGAGTGAGGCGGCGGAGCGAGGCAAGGGTTTGGCTCTTTAGATAGCGGCCCTTCCATTTTGGTGATGCATAGAGTTGTACCCCTATTTTGGACTATGATAGCATAGGGTATTTTCATTCTTGTATGAATGTTGTATATTCCATAGTTTTGGAACATGATGTATGGAATGAAAGTGAAAGAAAAGAAAAAATTTGGACATGTATATTGTGCCGTGTGATGTAATAGAAGTAGAACTTCTTTATGTTGATGCTTTCCTTGTGCAACTCTTGTACTCCGTTCCTAGTTGGAACATTGTGGATAAGCTTGTGTTGTGACGCCTTGGGCGGGTAGAAAGGACTCTATCCGTTCGGCGGGTCTGGGGCATGCGCCCGTGAGGTTATCCTTTCCACCTAGTTGGTGTTAAAGGGCCGGCGGGGCGTGACAGACTGAGGTGGTATCAGAGCATAGAAACGGTCTAGGTTGACCTAAGAAACCCTAGGATGGAAATGACCTAGGAGTGTAGGCTCGTGAGTGACGAGATCTTTGATGTGGCGAAAGATAAGTGATTGGGTTATGTCCTTATGCCTCTAGTTGGAAATAGAGGTAGATTCGAGGTGTGTCTTATTCTTCACAAAGTGTGTTCATGTTGGCGGCCGACAACATGAAAACCAAGTGAGGGGAATAAGGACCCTTGTGTGACTTTCGCCTAGACTGGGTTCACGTTTATTTTCGTGAAATGTTATGTCGCAAATGACTTTGAATGTCATGAAATGACCAAAGTTATTGTGTTTTCAGGATAATGGTACGTGGACGGCCTCCTAAGAGGGCTGGGCCCGGAGGATCGGGCGCGGCTCCCGAACAACTCGGGGAGGGCGAGAACTCGGCTCTTCGCAATGAGTTGACCGAGCTAATGGGCGTGGTTCGGCAACAGGCCGAAGCCATGCAGCGACAGGAGGAGCAAATTAAAAGGCTCCAAGACGAGATGGCGCGGCAGACGGCTGCGACTAGGGAGGAGAGATCGGGAGTACCTCCGGCCTCTGCTTCGGCACCGGCCGAGGAGGTGACACCGGCGCCGGCCGTGGTGCCACCTGCGCCACCGGTTGTAGCCGAGGGGTCGGGTGCCCCTATGCCCGACTCCGACATGGAGGATGCGGAGCGAGAGCGCGCGCTTGCGGCTCTCATGAGGTTCAAAAAGTTCAACCCGCCTATCTTTAGCGGGGAGAACGTGGATCCGTGGGACGTAGAAACATGGATCGACGCTATCGAGACGCTCTTCGAGGACCTTTATACCTTGGAGAGGGACAAGGTGCACCTCGCCGTTCATTGTCTAGAGCGGTCGGCAAAGGTGTGGTGGAAGGGGGCGCGGCATGATCGACTCCCTAGCCTTCCACCACCGTCGTGGGAGGAGTTTCGGGGCATGGTGTTCGCCACCTACTTCCCCGATAGCGAGAAAAGAAAGCTTCAAGAGAGGTTCCGCAAGTTAAAGCAGGGGAACCGCTCGGTACGCGAGTACGAGAGGGAGTTCTCGTACATCATCAATTGCGTGCCGCATGTTGTTCGCGGGGAGCTAGACAAGGTTGATTGCTTCGTGCGCGGACTTCGACCGGATATCTTTCGGGCGGTGCACGCCCTTAAGCTGCGGACCTTTGCGGAGGTCTTGGACCGTGCTCTTTGGGTGGAGCACGGGAATGCATGTGCGCGCGAGGAGCGCGATTCTTGGGAGAAAGAGAAAGAAAAAGGAAAGAAGCGACCGGCGGGTGGCTCGGGCGGGCAGTCTAACTCTAAACGGCCCCCGAAGCACTCGCAATCGCAAAATCAGTCTCGAGGGTCCCGACGGAACCGACCCTCGACCTCGTGCCCGATTTGTAGCGGCCCCCACGCCCCTCAGCAGTGCGACTATCGCGAGGGCCGATGCTACAAGTGCGGACAGCAGAGGCACATGCGGTACAACTGCCCGACGGATGATAGCCGAGCACCGTCGTCGGCGTCGGCGTTCGCGCCACCGAGGCAGCTTGCGGGCATCCCACCCGCGGCGATGTCGGCGGGCCGTACCCAGCCGCCGAGACCAGTGGAGGGCCAGCGGCCGGCACCCAGTGGACGGGTATTTGCCTCGCAGGTGGAGGAGCCTGCTACTCAGGAGGACGTCGTGGCAGGTATTGTGTTAATTAAAGGCATTCGATGTAGAGCTTTGTTTGATACTGGTGCATCGCATTCATTCATTGCTCGATCATTTGCTATAGCACATGGAATAGAAATTATAGATGCCACACATGCAAGAACGGTACAAGTACCTGAACACACTTTTTGCGTACATCACGCGTGTGTAGATTGCCCCGTGAGGGTTGAAAACTGGATCATGCCAGCCGATTTGCTGGTATTAAATCGAATGAACGAATACGATTTGATCCTAGGAATGGATTGGCTCTCTAAGTATCATGCTACTATCGATTGTGAGAGCCGGATAGTGAAGTTTAAAGAACCCGGGCACAAAGAGTTTGTGTACCGTGGGTGTAAGAGTTCGCTCTTTGCTTCAATGGTGTCCACGTCGCAAGCAAGAAAGCTCATTGCTAGTGGTTGCATTGCCTACTTGGCGACGGTAGTGGATGACCGTAAGGAAGTGTTGGGGCTCGAGGACATTCCTATAGTCCAAGAGTTCCCGGATGTGTTTCCGACGGAGTTGCCCGGAATGCCACCGGATCGGGAAATAGAATTTGTGGTAGATTTGCTCCCGGGTACGGCGCCGATCTCTAAGGCCCCGTACAGGATGGCACCCGCGGAACTGAAGGAATTGAAAGCACAATTGCAAGATTTGATGGACAAAGGTTTCGTAAAGCCAAGTGTGTCACCTTGGGGAGCCCCTGTTCTATTTGTGAGGAAAAAGGACGGTTCGCTGCGGTTGTGTGTGGATTACCGCGAGTTGAACAAAGTGACCGTCAAGAATAAGTACCCGTTACCACGAATTGATGACTTGTTCGATCAGTTGCAAGGGTCTCGGGTATATTCAAAGATTGATTTACAATCCGGTTATCACCAATTGAAGATCAAACCGGAGGATGTGCATAAGACCGCGTTTAGGACGCGGTATGGACATTATGAATTCACGGTTATGCCTTTTGGGCTTACCAATGCCCCGGCAGCGTTCATGGATTTAATGAACCGTGTGTTCAAACCACTGTTGGATCAATTTGTGGTTGTGTTCATAGATGATATTCTTGTCTACTCTCGGAGTGAAGAGGAACATAAAGAGCACTTGAGGATTGTGCTTCAAGTCCTTCGAGAGAACAAGTTGTTCGCCAAATTGAAAAAGTGCGAATTTTGGATCCGTGAGATCGCTTTCTTGGGTCACGTAATTTCCGCAGGAGGAGTAGCTGTGGACCCTATGAAAGTAGAGGCAGTCAAGGATTGGCCTCGCCCGACCAATGTCACGGAAGTACGAAGCTTTTTGGGTCTTGCGGGGTACTATCGGCGGTTCGTGGAGGGATTTTCAAAAATCTCCGGTCCACTAACGCGTCTTACCCGCAAGGGAGCCAAATATATTTGGAGCGAGGAATGCGACCAAAGCTTTAAGGAGCTAAAGGAAAGGTTGACTTCGGCTCCGGTACTCGCCTTGCCGATTACGGGGGAGGGTTATGTGGTGTATAGTGATGCATCACGTCGTGGTCTTGGGTGTGTGCTTATGCAAAGAGGACAAGTAATAGCATACGCCTCTCGACAGCTGAAGAGCTATGAGCAGAATTATCCCACCCACGACTTAGAGCTCGCGGCGGTGGTCTTCGCACTTAAGTTGTGGAGACACTATTTATACGGTGAGCATTGTGAGGTCTACACGGATCACAAAAGTTTAAAGTATTTATTCACTCAGAAGGAGTTGAACTTGAGGCAGCGGAGGTGGTTGGAGTTGATAAAAGACTACGACTGTAGTACACTGAACTTTTGCAAATTGCGGAGTTCTAGTGTGAGAATAGTGACTTATACTATTCTGGAGTTTTGAGTTGAGTTTGGCGAGCTTCGGAGTGTTTTCGGGACTTAGAAAGTGCGAAAACGGACTCTGGAAGTCGAAATCTGCAAAAGTGCAGATTTTGCAATCGCATACCGGTATCTGGCTTGGGGATACCGGAATCCAGTGAAGACTGGTTGTGCGCAGCTCTCGGCTTCTGCGGAATGCGGCAGCGGATACCGGAATGCGCTGTATACCGGTATCTGGTCTAGGCATACCGGAATCCCTTCGCGCAGACTGCTTGGCCGAGGCTCGGGTTGCGGAATTTTTTGGTTGGATACCGGTATGCCCATGCGCATACCGGTATACAATGCTGCAGAATGCATTTTTGTGCAGTTTTGTGATTTTGTTCTTTGGAAGGGCTTATGGGGATATTGTTACATCTCTATAACTTACCCCTTCACCCCTTCACAGCCATTGTTGGCTGAGGTTGGAGGAGAGGAAGAAGGTAGGTCTCTCTCTCTCTCTCTAGGTTTTTTTACTCCCAACCCTTTAGATCATGGTTTTGATCTCTTTTCTCTCCATTTTCTTCGTGGAGGAGTGCTCCTAGGCTTGGAGGGAGCTCGGGGCTGAGGAATGGAGCTTGTTGGTGGATGGATCTTCAACCCTAGCTTGTGTGAGCTTGGTTGGAGGCTTGATTTGAGGTTAGTAAACTCTTTTACAACCTCTATTTATGATTGTTGCTTGAGATTGCATGTAAACCTAGTTTCTTGGAAAATTAGGGTTTGATTTGGGGTTTCGTGATTGTGAACCCTTGAGGTGGAATTGATGGGTGTAGAATGTTGTTGTAGGTTGGATTTGATGATCTCTAACCTCCAATGGGACTTAGAACAAGTTTTACTTGCTCAAGGTAAATTCCACCCATTTACCTCATTGTTCTTGGTGGTTTTCGAAATTGCTTGTTCGATACCCCTAACCCCTTGGAAAATTATCTTAGGGTATGAGAAGCTCGGGGGACAACTTCGTTTCGAAGTACTGCGAGGTTTCGACGGGTATCCGGTGGGTCTGACCTCACCGAAATGGGTGAACTCCCCCTATGTCTCCTATCTAGTTATAGGATTGATTAGATGCATAATTATGTTAATTATGGCATAATGATAATTGTGATTGCATGAGACATGCAAGTTATTTATGAAAATGCATATTTTATATAGTATGGCATTATGAGGATATTATGCATGCTAGAGTATTTGCATTAATAGTGTAATGATGCATTAGGAAATGCTAAGTATGTTATGCATGCTAGAGATGAGCATCTTATGAGTCACCACTTGAGTGGTGGACTAGTGAACTCTCTTGCATACCAAAGTATGCTTGTATAGAGAAAAGAGAAAATATGACAATGCAAAACAAGTTTGTTGCACCTCATCTAGGCGAGCAACTATGGCGGGCATTGTTGACATTGGGCTCGACCTTTTGGTCGAGAAACGATTCCATGTTTAAGACATGAGGAATGGATTCTCCTTGTATTTGATAATGGCAATTGGTTAAACATGTGTGTTTAGTTAAATGAATACTTGCTTGGTGACTTATACTCCATAAAGTGAAAGTTCATGTAGTATGACATATATAAATCTTGAATGATGATTTAGTTAGCATTGTAGAATGCAAGATATGTAGCATTAAGATAATGCATGGGTATGGCATTGGTAGAATGCATAAATATTGGCATTGTAGAATGCATCGAAAATAGCATTAGTATAATGCATTGATCATGGCTTTGGTTATAGCATATGATAGTAACCCGTTGGGGTCATGAATGAGACTTAGGTCCATTCCTATTGGTAGAGTGAAATGTAACCATTTGCATGTTAGAGACATGTTATATATTGGTAGAATTATATCCACAAGTGATTTGAGAACAAGTGTGACTTATGTGTCATGATTCCGACCCTCGAGTCGATGTTGTGATTCCATGTTTTAGACATGATGATTGAGATGTATTTGGCCTCGGATATGATGCTTATGATCAGCGCTTGTTTGCCCTTGTGCTCATTCGCACATGCTTGTGAGGGTCGCTCCCTACAAGCCGGCACTCCGGAGTTAGCCTTGCGATGTTTGATCGCCCGTGCGGGATTGGGCGCCGAAGTGGATCGCCGTTGGGGGAGTGTCTCATTCTAGCGAGAGAATGCTGACTACCACGGGACCATTAGGCATGGCACAAGCCGGGATGTTACCTTGTGTAAGTCCCCTCGTGGATTGGGTAAAAGCTAAGTAAATTGGACATAGTACATTGGTTGCTTGATGCATATACATGTAGTGTATGGACTTAGTAGTGAGTCGCATATCGTGGCATTACTTAGCTTGACACTATTGTGATGCATTCATTTGTAGTTGGACATAGTAGTGAGTCACTACATACATTGGCATCCATAGTAGCATTAGGCCTATACTCATATTGGTTAGTATAGTGGCATGAATATACGATGATATTATGAAAAGAGATTCTTTCAACCATAATCATGGCATTAATTTGACATGCATGTAAAATGATGTGATTAAATGTTGAGCTATGACAATAGAACATATTCATGTTCATGTAGATGATTTAGTTTTTGGAGGCAAGATAGTTGTAGAACTACCTGTTTAGCATTAAATGTTATATGCTTTCTGTTTTATGCTTCAGTTATACTATCTTGCCTCAGTTGACCTAGCGGTGTAATTCGCCACTCTCGGCGGCTTACCCACTGGGAACTATTGATTAATAGTTCTCACCCCCATTGTTGTTGGGTTTTTCAGAGCCTTCCGCAGCAGGAGAGGCTTGGGATCGCGGCGAGGGATTAGCAGCTAGCTAGAGCCTCTACGGTGTTGTTGTAGACATACCATGGGTTTTCCTTTCATTGTATGTTGAATGAAAGATGTATAGATTTGTTGATTGATCTACTAGTTGAAAAGATGTATAATGCTATTGTATATCTTGGAATTTTAGTTATGTGGATTTTGTTTTAGATGTAGAACTATGTTCTCGCTCTGATTATCTTGTTAGGATGTATTCTTTATCCTTCTTGATGGTTGTTAGCATAGACGCCTTGTGTACATTATGTTGTTTGAGGTACACGGCGGGTCTGCGCACGTGCCTGGTAGGCTCCCACGAGGGCCCGGGGCGTGACAATGACTTAACCATCTTGTACCACCCCGGTAGAGCCAATGTGGTGGCCGATGCGCTCAGTAGGAAATCCGTGGAGAACTTTGCAATCGAGATGACGGGACAAATGCCGTTGATCAAGGAAATGGGCCGATTCGATTTGGAGATCGTGGCCCCGGGCGTTCCCGCTAAACTTATGAGTCTCGAGGTGTGGCCGACCTTGTTGGAGAGAATAAAGGAAAAGCAATCCGGTGATCCGGAGCTCCAAAATGTGCGGGATGCTATCGAGAGCGGACGCGCCGGTGATTTTCATGTGGACTCGAGGGACGCAATTCGGTTTCGAAACCGATTGTGCGTGCCGAAAGTTGAGGACATTCGTAGGGAAATCTTGAAAGAAGCTCACACTTCTCCCTATGCGATTCACCCGGGCGGCACCAAAATGTATAAGGACCTCAAATTGTATTATTGGTGGCCGGGGATGAAACTTGATGTTGGACGCTTTGTGGCACAGTGCTTAGTATGCCAACAAGTAAAGGCCGAGCGTCGCTTTCCGGCGGGGGAAAATTGCAAGGATTGCCCATTCCAGTTTGGAAGTGGGAAAATATCGCGATGGATTTTGTCGTGGGCTTACCTCGATCGCTAGGTGGCCACGATGCGATATGGGTGGTGGTGGATCGTTTGTCAAAGTCGGCACACTTTTTGCCAATCCACACCACTTGGTCGGGGGACAAGTTGGCGCAAGTCTACCTCGACGAGATTGTGCGGTTGCACGGGGTTCCGACCTCGATTGTTTCAGATCGAGATCCCCGTTTCACATCGCATTTTTGGAAAAGCTTGCAAGAAGCTTTGGGTACACGGCTCGATTTCAGTTCAGCATTTCATCCTCAAACTGACGGTCAATCGGAAAGGACAATTCAGATTTTGGAGGATATGCTACGAGCGTGTGTGTTGGACTTCAAAGGAGCGTGGCCTACTCATTTGCCGATGGCTGAATTTGCTTACAATAATAGCTATCAAGCTAGCATCGGTATGGCACCTTTTGAGGTTTTGTATGGAAGAAAATGCCGCTCTCCTATTCATTGGAGTGAAGTCGGCGAGAGAAGGGTCTTAGGACCGGACGTGTTGCGTGAAGCGGAGGAAAAGGTCCGCTTGGCACGCGAACGCTTATCGACGGCGCAATCTAGACAAAAGAGTTATGCGGATCGACGTCGACGAGATTTGGAGTTCGCGGTAGGAGACCGCGTCTTCTTGAAGGTCTCACCCATGAGAGGGGTGAAGCGATTTGGTGTGCGGGGTAAGTTGAGTCCCCGTTACATTGGACCTTATGAGGTTTTGGAGCGTGTGGGATCCGTGGCATATCGGCTAGCTTTGCCGCCAAAACTTGCGGGGGTACACAATGTGTTCCATGTATCGATCCTCCGCAAGTATGTATATGATCCGGCGCACGTCCTCGAGTATGTGCCTATGGAGCTTCATGAGGATATGACTTATGAGGAGTTTCCCTTGTGTATCATGGATCGCGAGGTGAAAAGTTTGAGGAACCGTGAAATTCCTTATGTAAAAGTACAATGGACAAATCACGGTGAGCGCGAGGCTACATGGGAATTGGAAAGCTCAATGAAAGAGCGGTTTCCTTACCTCTTCGCTGAGTTCAGCTGAGGTATGATTTTAGTTTCGCGGTCGAAACTCTCTTTAAGGGGGGGTGGAATGTAGTACACTGAATTTCAGTGCATCGTACTGAACTTCTACAAATTGTAGAGTTCTAGTGAGAAAATGGCATAAGAGGCTATATGTGAGGCTTTGGCCAAGTTCGGGACTTGTGCGAAGTGTTTTCGGCGCAAAAGAGGCGTGAAAACGGACTTCGATAAGTTAAAACTGTAGAATTGGTGAAGTCTGCACTGGATTCCGGTATGTGAATTATAATACCGGAATTGGAGCTTGGTATACCGGTATGTGAGACAGTATACCGGAATGCTGTGTTAAACCGAGAAACCCAGCTCTCGGGTTTGCGGGATTTCTCGAGGTATACCGGTATGTGAAATGGTATACCGGTATGTGATGGTCGAAACAGTGAGCTCTGCTCTCGGGTTCTGCGGAATCCCTGAGGGTATACCGGAATTAACCCCCGTATACCGGTATGCAAATGGGCATACCGGTATACAATGCCCAGAGTTGGCTGGGTGTTGTGTTTTATGTGGAGAGGGGCATTTTGGTCTTTTCACATGCCATGGGGTATTTGAAAGGCTGGGAACACTCCCCTTTCACAGAGCTCCTCTTCCCCAACACTCCTCTCCCTCTCCTCTCACTTTCTCTCTCTAGAGATCTCTCCAAAAGCTTGGAGAAGTGGTGGATTGATCTTGGAGAAGGCTTCCAAAGGAGAAAGGAGGCTTCTTGGTGCAAGAAGAAGCTTGGAGATTTCGTGATTAAGGTTAGTACCTCACTTTTTGGGTTCAAACCTTGGATTTAATCATTTGAAATGAGGTTTTTGGGAACCCTTGGCAATCTAGATCACAAATGGTGGAAGATTGGCCACGAAATCTAGGGTTTGGCTTGCATGCATGCAAACCCTAGGTAGAATGAGGGCTTTTGCAATGAAGGGTTCTAAAAATATTTGGACCTTCGATAATTGCAATTGAGGCATAGGAAATCATGTTAGAACACTTGATTTCGCATGTTGAGACGGATTTAGGGTTCGTAATGAGTAACGAACCTTTTTCTTGTAGAAGCTTGGGTTGAAGCAAGAACTCCAAGCTTGGACACTTAGGAGCTTGAAGAAAACAAGGATTTGGAAGCTCTTGAGGTGGGTTTGTGTTTACCGAAGTGATTAGGTCACTTCCATGTCTAGGGTAATTATCCATTAAGAACAAAATGGTATATGTATGTGAACCCTAGAACTTGCATGTTGGCAATGGTAGAAATCATGATAGGTAGAACAATGAACTCCTATTGCATGATATGGACATCCAAGTATAATTCAATTATCTATACTTGTTGTATGGTTGCATGTGAGAATTTAACCTAGTGTTGTTGAACATAGGTTGGAACATGTATGATTAAACCTAGTGTTATTTAACATAGGTTGAAACAAGTGATATTTAACCTAGTGCCATTGAACATAGGTTGGAATATGTGAGAACTTAACCTAGTGTTATTGAACATAGGTTGGACATGGAATTGGAACCTAGAGTCATGGAACCTAGGTTGAGAACGGGAAAGTAAACCTAGTGTTATCAAACATAGGTGAGACTTATTGACTTGAACCTAAGATCAAGAGACTTAGGTTGGCAAGTAAGTAATGTGAATATCGGGATGTGCGACGATTTTGCTATCCCGGGTAGGCGACGATTTCGCTACCATGCCATGAGTTGGCCGTACCGACACGGGATGTGCGACGAGTTTGCAATCCCGGGTAGGCGACGATTTCGCTACCTCGCCTTGAGTTGGCGGTGTCGAGTTGGGATGTGCAACAAGGTTGCTATCCCGGATATGCGACGATTTCGCTATCTATGCCATGTATTGGCGGTATTGTGACGGGGTAGATACATGTTTCATCAGGGTTCAACATGCATACAAAAAACATACATGTTTCATCATGCATACAAAAAACATACATGTTTCATCAATGCATATAAAATCATACATGTTTCATCATGCACACAAAAAACTGCATACAACACTATAAATCAACTTCTTTATGTAGTCTTCCATAATGCTTTCATAACTCTTCTTCATCTGTTGCTTGAAGGCTCTCGCTTGAATTGTCTTCAATAGATAATGCTTTATCAACAATCTGCAAAATTGCATTCAATTAAGGAAAAAAAATACGCATGATCCTTTAGTCATTAGCACAATATAGAACATTATCATCAAAACTTCCCCTTGAGTAAGAACCAGGGAAAAAATCAACATCCAATAATTTTACTAGTAAGGAATCTATTTCAGGTTGCAATACGGGATCTATTTCAGATTTTTAAAAAAAATTCTACTAGAAAACCACAGGATCATTTTTTCTGTTCAGATTTCAAAAAATTTATAAAATAAATTAGGAAGAAATCTCATACCGGGGCGCGCAGCTGGCGCGATCACAGAGGGAGAGGGCCGCTGGCAGGGGGTGCACGAGACGGTCAAAGAGGAAGGGGGCGGCGCGCGGTCACAGAGGGAGAGAGCGGCGTGCGGTCACAGAGGAAGCCGGCGGCGTAGGGACCCGGGGAGGCATAGCGGCGCGGTTTACAGAGAAAAAGGGGGGGGGGGGGGAGGGGGTGGGGGTGGCCCGGCGCCGCCGGCGCGGCTACAGAGAAGAGGGGGGGTGGCCGGCGCGGCTACAGAGAAGAGAAGGGGGGTGGGGGGAGGGGGGGGTTTGGCTGGCGCGGCTACAGAGAAGAGAAGGGGGTAGTGGGGGGGGAGGGGGTTTGGCTGGCGCGGCTACAGAGAAAGAGGGGGAGGGGGTGGCCGGCGCGGCTACAGAGGCGGGTGGCCGGCGCGGGGGTGTTTCTCGTCGTGGGGGGGATTTAGAGGCCGTCGGGGGGGGGGGGGGGGTGGCCGTCGTCGTGGGGCAGAGGGGGGGGGTGGCCGGCGCGGGGGTAGAGAGACGGGAGACATAGGGGGCCGGGGCAGAGAGAGGGGGGTAAGTGTTTTATTTTCGGTGCGGGGGCTAGAGAGAGGGGAAGTGTGGGGCAGAGAGGGGAGAGAAGGGAGAGTTTTTTTTTTCTGTTTTGGGGGGGGTGAGAAAGAGAGGAAAGAGAGAGGAAAGAGAGAGAGGGGGGGGGAGAGAGAAGACATGAGAGAGGGAGTCACGGGATGAGAGAGAGAGAGCGACACGGGAGGAGAGGGGAGAGAGAGAAACGGAGTTTTACACCGTTAGTCTTCTTCTTTGGCCCGCACGAATCTCGAGGCAGATCTGTGGCTAAAAACTCACTAGCACAAGACCCCCTGTGCTATTAATAGTAGCACAGCCTTACTCTATATATATATATATATATATATATATATATATATATATATATAGTCCGGCTATGGTGCTTGTAAAAGCACCAAGCACTTGGTGCTTCTAAATTTTTTATCGTTAGATCTACCGCTTGGATCATTTGCACCCGTTAGATCATACTATTCAACCAACCACCCACTCAACCCTAGGGGGCCCACATCATCCTAACCACACATCCCTTAATCCAATGGCCAAAAATCTACAAGCACCAATAACTTGGTACTTTTGAAAGCATAGGAGCTCAATTCTATATATATATATATATATATATATATATATATGCTACTATACTATCGATAGTATCAAGCGCTTGGTGCTGTCGAGTTTTTAGCAGTTAGATAAAAGAATGTGCGGTTAGGATGATAGTGGTCTCCTAAAATTGAGTGGATGGTTGGTTGAATAATATAATCTAACGGATGGAAATGATTAAAGGGTAGATCTAACGGTAGAAAACTCGATAGTATCAAGAGCTTGGTACTATCGATAGTATAGTAGCCGGACTCTATATATAGTAGAATAATTATATATATATATATATATATATATATATATATATATATCGATAGTATCGAGTTTTCGGCCGTTGGATGAAAGGATGTGCGGTTAGGATGATAGTGATCCCCTAGGGTTGTACACACATATATGTACATATATGTGTATGTATATGTATATATATATATGTATATGTATATGTATATGTATATGTATATATATATATATATATATGTATATATGTATGTATATATTTATATGTATTTATATTGTTTATTTGTATATATATATGTATTGTTATGTATATTATTATATGTACATGTATATTATTTTTTATATTTGTTATTTATATGTTTTTTACATGTTATTGTTTTATGTATATTTATGTATTTTATATGTACATGTACATGTATATGTATATGTTATTGATATGTATATTTTTATATATGTACATGTATATATGTTTATTATTTTTTATGTTTATTTTATATGTACATGTTATGTATTTTATGTATATATGTATATTTTTTTGTATTGTTTTTTTATGTACATTTATATATGTATATGTATATTGTACATGTATATATGTATATGTACATGTATATATGTATCCCCATTTTAGTGGGTTCGATTCCTCAGTTCGCTTCCCTGAGATTTGAGCATGTACATCGTATGAGCTCCAAAGCATCGACCTAATTGTCTAGGACGCTAATAGTTAGATGCTCGGCTTGACAGCCTTTCGTTGCAGTCGCTCACTGGTCAGTTCGTAAATCGTGGCAAATTCGAGAGTGTGCCACTGGGGCGTAATAGGAAGATGCTCGTCTATGATAGCGTCGATAGAGTGTCCTCGCTTCGAGTGTCAATTACTGCGATGTAGCTCGGAGTAAGATGATAGACGTACTGCTCTATGGGTGCTCCTACAATGACTCCCCCCTCTTGGTTCTGTGTGTCTCGTATCCTGTTCTAAGTCGTGGTGGTAGCATGTACTCTTTGGCAAGAGAATCTCGCACTCTTAGGGCGTAATAGACGCTACTCTCCCTTCGCTTCGATTCCACATCCTCGTTGCTCCCGTTCTGTAGAATCTTCAGTGCATCTTTATCTCTCGGCAAAGTTCTCGCACTCTCTTGGGCGTAATAGAACGCTTCTCATGGGGTTTCGAACTCCTCGTTCGTTCGAACTCCTTCTGAGCATCTCTCCGCTACCGTGAAAGCTCGCCGAGATCTGAGCATGTACTCGTGGCAAGCTCGCACTCTTTGGCGTAATAGAACGCTCTCATTGGGGTTTTCAAATCCTCGTTCGTTCGAATCTGAGCATGTACTTAATCTGGCAAAGCTCGCACTTTGCTTAGGGCGTATATAGAACGCTCTCGCACAAGCATTAGGGGTTTCAATCCCTCGTTCGTCTTCGAATTCTGAGCATGTACTCCGTGGCAAAGAATTCGCACTCTTAGGGCAATAGAACGCTCTCATGGGTTTCAATCCTCGTTCGTTCGAATCTGAGCATGTACTCGTGGCAAGCTCGCACTCTTAGGGCGTAATAGAACGCTCTCATGGGGTTTCAATCCTCGTTCGTTCGAATCTGAGCATGTACTCGTGGCAAGCTCGCACTCTTTGGGCGTAATAGAACGCTCTCATGGGGTTTTCAATCCTCGTTCGTTCGAATCTGAGCATGTACTCGTGGCAAGCTCGCACTCTTTGGGCGTAATAGAATAGTACGCTCTTATGGGGTTTCTTTCCTCGTTCGTTCGAATCTGAGCATGTACTCGTGGCAAGCTCGCACTCTTTGGCGTAATAGAACGCTCTCATGGGGTTTTCAATCCTCGTTCGTTCGAATCTGAGCATGTACTCGTGGCAAGCTCGCACTCTTTGGGCGTAATAGAACGCTCTCATGGGGTTTTCAATCCTCGTTCGTTTCGAATCTGAGCATGTACTCGTGGCAAGCTCGCACTCTTTGGGCGTAATAGAACGCTCTCATGGGGTTTCAATCCTCGTTCGTTCGAATCTGAGCATGTACTCGTGGCAATCTCGCACTCTTTGGGCGTAAATAGAACACTCTAATGGGTTTCAATCCTCGTTCGTTCGAATCTGAGCATGTACTCGTGGCAAGCTCGCACTCTTTGGCGTAATAGAACGCTCTCACGGGGTTTCAATCCTCGTTCGTTCCAATCTGAGCATGTACTTGTGACAAGCCCGCACTCTTACGCATAATAGAACGCTCTCATGGGGTTTCAATCCTCGTTCGTTCGAATCTGAGCATGTACTCGTGGCAAGCTCGCACTCTTTGGGCGTAATAGAACGCTCTCATGGGGTTTCAATCCTCGTTCGTTCGAATCTGAGCATGTACTCGTGGCAAGCTCGCACTCTTTGGGCGTAATAGAACGCTCTCATGGGGTTTCAATCCTCGTTCGTTCGAATCTGAGCATGTACTCGTGGCAAGCTCGCACTCTTTGGGCGTAATAGAATGCTCTCATGGGGTTTCAATCCTCGTTCGTTCGAATCTGTGCATGTACTCGTGGCAAGCTCGCACTCTTTGGGCGTAATAGAACGCTCTCATGGGGTTTCAATCCTCGTTCGTTCGAATCTGAGCATGTACTCGTGGCAAGCTCGCACTCTTTGGGCGTAATAGAACGCTCTCATGGGGTTTCAATCCTCGTTCGTTCGAATCTGAGCATGTACTCGTGGCAAGCTCGCACTCTTTGGCGTAATAGAACTCTCTCACGGGGTTTCAATCCTCGTTCGTTCGAATCTGAGCATGTACTCGTGGCAAGCTCGCACTCTTTGGGCGTAATAGAACGCTCTCATGGGGTTTCAATCCTCGTTGGTTCGAATTTGTGCATGTACTCGTGGCAATCTCGCACTCTTAGGGCGTAATAGAACGCTCTTTTGGGGTTTCAATCCTCGTTCGTTCGAATGTGAACATGTACTCGTGGCAAGCTCGCACTCTTTGGGCATAATAGAATGCTCTAATGGGGTTTCAATCCTCGTTCGTTCGAATCAGAGCATGTACTCGTTGTAATCTCGCACTTTTTGGGCGTAATAGAACGCTCTCACGGGGTTTCAATCCTCGTTCGTTCGAATCTGAGCATGTACTCTGTTACGGATTTTATATTGGCATATTTCGTGAAGTGAGTCGGAGTCTTGAAGGTTCGAAGAAGAAAAGACGAAGAACAAAGACTCGAAGACTCCACGTATGAATTCACGATGCTTGGTAAGTTTAAATAATCTTGATGATGATTTAGATTCATTTACAAGTGTTTGGAAGACATTAGAATGGATAAAAAGTGTTTTAAAAAAAAAAAAAAAATAAGTTTTCCAACTTCCGAGGTCCGGACCCTAAGGATGAGGTCCGGAACCCGTACGCCTCCCTGGTTGTCTTGCAGGGAGGGTCCGGACCCTGAGGATGAGGTCCGGACCCTGAGGGCGGAGGTCCGGACCCTGAAGCTGAGGTCCGGAACCCGTAGGTCTGATGAGCAGTTTCGCAGACCGGGTCCGGACCCTGATGGCTGGGGTCCGGACAATGAAACGCCTAAGCAGTGTCCGGGTCCGGACCCCATACCCGCGGTCCGGACCCCGACCCGACGAAATTTCCTGATTGTCCTGTTTTTCAATCCTAACCTAATTCTTTGTCTCCAAACCATATAAATAGGATGTGGGGGTGTCTCTAAAGGGTAGAAAATTACATATTATCTTTGAGAAACCCTAGAAGCTTGTAGGTGACCGTTTTCCTCATCTTCTACATCAAGCTTCTCTCAAATTGATTCATGGTGCCCTAATGCCCAATATTCTTTTAGAATCAATTTGAGGATTGCTTAGAGATAATTCCCACAGATTTTTCATGATATTCTAAGCAATAAACCATCATCAATTTTGTTGATCTTGCTCCGGACGGAGTGCGCTCGTGGATTCGAGTGGGCGTCGTGGATTCGACGTGTTGAGGGCTTCGTGGATTCGAAGTTGGTCGTCTCGTGGATTCGAGGCGTGGCGTTCGTGGATTCGAACGTGGGCGTGGACAACCCGGTGGTGTGCGCGAGATCCAAAGAAGATAAAGGAGAGGTTAAGTCCGTGGAGTCGGTAATCACCTTGTAATCTTTTATTCTTAGTGGATTGTTATCGCGTGTTGGTCCCGTGGGTTTTTCTCCAAGGTGGAGTTTCCCACGTAAATCTCGGTGTGCTGATTTTATTTTCCGCATTACTTTATCGCATTGAGATTTGTGATTTTTGTTATACACCTATTCACCCCCCTCTAGGTGATTGATATACTCTAGATAGATCCTAGGGCACCCCCCTAACTTACATATTGCGCCTAAGAGTGCGAGCTTGCCACGAGTACATGCTCATATTCGAACGAACGAGGATTGAAACCCCATGAGAGCATTCTCTATTACGCCCAAAGAGTGCGAGCTTGCCACGAGTACATGCTCAGATTCGAATGGAACGAGATTGAAACCCAATGAGAGCGTTCTATTATGCCCAAAGAGTGCGAGCTTGCCACGAGGTACATGCTCAGATTCGAACGAACGAGGATTGAAACCCCATGAGAGCGTTCTATTGCCCAAAGAGTGCGAGCTTGCACGAGTACATGCTCAGATTCGAACGAACGAGGATTGAAACCCATGAGAGCGTTCTATTACGCCATAGAGTGCGAGCTTGCCACGAGTACATGCTCAGATTCGAACGAACGAATTGAAAACCCCATGAGAGCGTTCTATTACGCCAAAGGTGCGAGCTTGCCACGAGTACATGCTCATTCGAAACGAACGAGGATTGAAACCCCATGAGAGCGTTCTATTACGCCACAAAGAGTGCGAGCTAGTCCCACGAGTACATGCTCAGATTCGAACGAACGAGGATTTGAAACCCCCCATGAGAGCGTTCTATTACGCCCAAAGAGTTGCGAGCTTGCCACGAGTACATGCTTAGATTCGAACGAACGAGGATTGAAACCCATGAGAGCATTCTATTGCGCCTAAGAGTGCGAGCTTGCCACGAGTACATCCACGAGTAACATGCTCAGATTCGAACGAACGAGGATTGAAACCCATGAGAGCGTTCTATTATGCCCAAAGAGTGCGAGCTTGCCACGAGTACATGCTCAGATTCGAACGAACGAGGATTGAAACCCCATGAGAGCGTTCTATTACGCCCAAAGAGTGCGAGCTTGCCACGAGTACATGCTCAGATTTCGAACGAACGAGGATTGAAACCCCATGAGAGCGTTCTATTACGCCCAAAGAGTGCGAGCTTGCCACGGGTACATGCTCAGATTCGAACGAACGAGGATTGAAACCCCATGAGAGCGTTCTATTACGCCCACAGAGTGCGAGCTTGCCACGAGTACATGCTCAGATTCGAACGAACGAGGATAGAAACCCCATGAGAGCGTTCTATTCCGCCAAAAGAGTGCGAGCTTGCCGCGAGTACATGCTCAGATTCGAACGATCAATGAGGATTGAAACCCCGTGAGAGCGTTCTATTACGCCAAAGAGTGCGAGCTTGCCACGAGTACATGCTCTGATTCGAACGAACGAGGATTGAAACCCCATGAGAGCGTTCTATTGCTCCTAAGAGTGCGAGCTTTCCACGAGTACATGCTCAGATTCGAACGAACGAGGATTGAAACCCCCATGATGAGAGCGTTCTATTACGCCCAAAGAGTGCGAGCTTGCCACGAGTACATGCTCAGATTCGAACGAACGAGGATTGAAAACCCCATGAGAGCGTTCTATTACGCCCAAAGAGTGCGAGCTTGCCACGAGTACATGCTCAGATTCGAACGAACGAGGATTGAAACCCCATGAGAGCGTTCTATTGCCCTAAGAGTGCGAGCTTTGCCACGAGTACATGCTCAGATTCGAACGAACGAGGATTGAAACCCCATGAGAGCGTTCTATTAGCCCCAAAGAGTGCGAGCTTGCCATGAGTAAATGCTCAGATTCGAACGAACGAGAATCGAAACCCCTTGAGAGCGTTCTATTACGCCCGAAGTGTGCGTGCTTGCCACGAGTACATGCTCAGATTCGAACGAACGAGGATTGAAATCCCAAAAGAGCGTTCTATTATGCCCAAAGAGTGCGAGCTTGCCACGAGTACATGCTCAGATTCGAACGAACGAGGATTGAAACCCCATGAGAGCGTTCTATTACGCCCAAAGAGTGCGAGCTTGCCACGAGTACATGCTCAGATTCGAACGAACGAGGATTGAAACCCCAAAAGAGCGTTCTATTACGCCCAAAGAGTGCGAGCTTGCCACGAGTACATGCTCAGATTCGAACGAACGAGGATTGAAACCCCATGTGAGCGTTCTATTACGCCCAAAGAGAGCGAGCTTGCCACGAGTACATGCTCAGATTCGAACGAACGAGGATTGAAACCCCATGAGAGCGTTCTCTTGCTCCTAAGAGTGCGAGCTTTCCACGAGTACATGCTCAGATTCGAACGAACGAGGATTGAAACCCCATGAGAGCGTTCTATTACGCCCAAAGAGTGCGAGCTTGCCACGAGTACATGCTCAGATTCGAACGAACGAGGATTGAAACCCCATGTGAGCGTTCTATTACGCCCAAAGAGAGCGAGCTTGCCACGAGTACATCCTCAGATTCGAACGAACGAGGATTGAAACCCCATGAGAGCGTTCTATTACGCCCAAAGAGTGCGAGCTTTCCACGAGTACATGCTCAGATTCGAACGAACGAGGATTGAAACCCCATGAGAGCGTTCTATTACGCCCAAAGAGTGCGAGCTTGCCACGAGTACATGCTCAGATTCGAACGAACGAGGATTGAAACCCCATGAGAGCGTTCTATTACGCCCAAAGAGTGCGAGCTTGCCACGAGTACATGCTCAGATTCGAACGAACGAACGAGGATTGAAACCCCATGAGAGCGTTCTATTACGCCCAAAGAGTGCGAGCTTGCCACGAGTACATGCTCAGATTCGAACGAACAAGGATTGAAACCCCATTGGAGGGTTCTATTACGCCCAAAGAGTGCGAGCTTGCCACGAGTACATGCTCAGTTTCGAACGAACGAGGATTGAAGCCCCATGAGAGCGTTCTATTACGCCCAAAGAGTGCGAGCTTGCCACGAGTACATGCTCACATTCGAACGAACGAGGATTGAAACCCCATGAGAGCGTTCTATTACGCCCAAAGAGTGCGAGCTTTCCACGAGTACATGCTCAGATTCGAACGAACGAGGATTGAAGCCCCATGAGAGCGTTCTATTACGCCCAAAGAGTGCGAGCTTGCCACGAGTACATGCTCAGATTCGAACGAACGAGGATTGAAACCCCATGAGAGCGTTCTATTACGCCCAAAGAGTGCGAGCTTGCCACGAGTACATCTCAGATTCGAACGAACGAGGATTGAAACCCCATGAGAGCGTTCTATTACGCCTAAGAGTGCGAGCTTGCCACGAGTACATGCTCAGATTCGAACGAACGAGGATTGAAACCCCATGAGAGCGTTCTATTACGCCCAAAGAGTGCGAGCTTGCCACGAGTACATGCTCAGATTCGAACGAACGAGGATTGAAACCCCATGAGAGCGTTCTATTACGCCCAAAGAGTGGTAGCTTGCCACGAGTACATGCTCAGATTCGAACGAACGAGGATTGAAACCCCGTGTGAGGGTTCTATTACGCCCAAGAGTGCGAGCTTGTCACGAGTACATGCTCAGATTCGAACGAACGAGGACTGAAACCCCATGAGAGCGTTTTATTACGCCCAAAGAGTGCGAGCTTGCCACGAGTATATGCTCAGATTCGAACGAACGAGGATTGAAACCCCATGAGAGCGTTCTATTACGCCCAAAGAGTGCGAGCTTGCCACGAGTACATGCTCAGATTCGAACGAACGAGGATTGAAACCCCATGAGAGCGTTCTATTACGCCCAAAGAGTGCGAGCTTGCCACGAGTACATGCTCAGATTCGAACGAACGAGGATTGAAACCCCATGAGAGCGTTCTATTACGCCCAAAGAGTGCGAGCTTGCCACGAGTACAAGGTCAGATTCGAACGAACGAGGATTGAAACCCCATGAGAGAGCGTTCTCTTACGCCCAAAGAGTGCGAGCTTGCCACGAGTACAATGTCAGATTCGAACGAACGAGGATAGAAACCCCATGTGAGCGTTCTATTACGCCCTAAAGAGTGCGAGCTTTCCACGAGTACATGCTCAGATTCGAACGAACGAGGATTGAAACCCCCATGAGAGCGTTCTATTACGCCCAAAGAGTGCGAGCTTGCCACGAGTACATGCTCAGATTCGAACGAACGAGGATTGAAACCCCATGAGAGCGTTCTATTACGCCCAAAGAGTGCGAGCTTGCCACGAGTACATGCTCAGATTCGAACGAACGAACGAGGATTGAAACCCCATGAGAGCGTTCTATTGCGCCCCTAAAGTGCGAGCGAGCTTGCCACGAGTACATGCTCAGATTCGAACGAACGAGGATTGAAACCCCATGAGAGCGTTCTATTACGCCCAAAGAGTGCGAGCTTGCCACGAGTACATGCTCAGATTCGAACGAACGAGGATTGAAACCCCATGAGAGCGTTCTATTACGCCCAAAGAGTGCGAGCTTGCCACGAGTACATGCTCAGATTCGAACGAACGAGGATTGAAACCCCATGAGAGCGTTCTATTACGCCCAAAGAGTGCGAGCTTTCCACGAGTACATGCTCAGATTCGAACGAACGAGGATTGAAGCCCCATGAGAGCGTTCTATTACGCCCAAAGAGTGCGAGCTTGCCACGAGTACATGCTCAGATTCGAACGAACGAGGATTGAAACCCCATGAGAGCGTTCTATTACGCCTAAAGAGTGCGGGCTTGCCACGAGTACATCTCAGATTCGAACGAACGAGGATTGAAACCCCATGAGAGCGTTCTATTACGCCCAAAGAGTGCGAGCTTGCCACGAGTACATGCTCAGATTCGAACGAACGAGGATTGAAACCCCATGAGAGCGTTCTATTACGCCCAAAGAGTGCGAGCTTGCCACGAGTACATGCTCAGATTCGAACGAACGAGGATTGAAACCCCATGAGAGCGTTCTATTACGCCCAAAGAGTGCGAGCTTGCCACGAGTACATGCTCAGATTCGAACGAACGAGGATTGAAACCCCATGAGAGCGTTCTATTACGCCCAAAGAGTGCGAGCTTGCCACGAGTACATGCTCAGATTCGAACGAACGAGGATTGAAACCTCATGAGAGCGTTCTATTACGCCCAAAGAGTGCGAGCTTGCCACGAGTACATGCTCAGATTCGAACGAACGAGGATTGAAACCCCATGAAGCGTTCTATTACGCCCGAAGAGTGCGAGCTTGCCACGAGTACATGCTCAGATTCGAACGAACGAGGATTGAAACCCCATGTGAGCGTTCTATTACGCCCCAAGAGTGCGAGCTTGCCACGAGTACATGCTCAGATTCGAACGAACGAGGATTGAAACCCCATGTGAGCGTTCTATTACGCCCAAAGAGAGCGAGCTTGCCACGAGTACATGCTCAGATTCGAACGAACGAGGATTGAAACCCCATGAGAGCGTTCTATTACGCCCAAAGAGTGCGAGCTTGCCACGAGTACATGCTCAGATTCGAACGAACGAGGATTGAAACCCCATGAGAGCGTTCTATTACGCCCAAAGAGTGCGAGCTTGCCACGAGTACATGCTCAGATTCGAACGAACGAGGATTAAAGCCCCATGAGAGCGTTCTATTACGCCCAAAGAGTGCGAGCTTGCCACGAGTACATGCTCAGATTCGAACGAACGAGGATTGAAACCCCATGAGAGCGTTCTATTACGCCCAAAGAGTGCGAGCTTGCCACGAGTACATGCTCAGATTCGAACGAACGAGGATTGAAACCCCGTGAGAGCGTTCTATTATGCCCAAATAGTGCGAGCTTGCCACGAGTACATCCTCAGATTCGAACGAACGAGGATAGAAACCACTTGAGAGCATTTTATTACGCCCAAAGAGTGCGAGCTTGCCACGAGTACATGCTCAGATTCGAACGAACGAGGATTGAAACCCCATGAGAGCGTTCTATTACGCCCAAAGAGTGCGAGCTTGCCACGAGTACATGCTCAGATTCGAACGAACGAGGATTGAAACCCCATGAGAGTGTTCTATTACGCCCAAAGAGAGTGAGCTTGCCACGAGTACATGCTCAGATTCGAACGAACGAGGATTGAAACCCCATGAGAGCGTTCTATTACGCCCAAAAAGAGTGCGAGCTTGCCACGAGTACATGCTCAGATTCGAACGAACGAGGATTGAAACCCCATGAGAGCGTTCTATTATTTACGCCCTAAAGAGTGCGAGCTTGCCACGAGTACATGCTCAGATTCGAACGAACGAGGATTGAAACCCCCATGAGAGCGTTCTATTACGCCCAAAGAGTGCGAGCTTGCCACGCCACGAGTACATGCTCAGATTCGAACGAACGAGGATTGAAACCCCATGAGAGCGTTCTATTACGCCCAAAGAGTGCGAGCTTGCCACGAGTACATGCTCAGATTCGAACGAACGAGGATTGAAACCCCATGAGAGCGTTCTATTACGCCCAAAGAGTGCGAGCTTGCCACGAGTACATGCTCAGATTCGGACGAACGAGGATTGAAACCCCATGAGAGCGTTCTATTACGCCCAAAGAGTGCGAGCTTGCCACGAGTACATGCTCAGATTCGAACGAACGAGGGGTGAAACCCCATGAGAGCGTTCTATTACGCCCAAAGAGTGCGAGCTTGCCACGAGTACATGCTCAGATTCGAACGAACGAGGATTGAAACCCCATGAGAGCGTTCTATTACGCCCAAAGAGTGCGAGCTTGCCACGAGTACATGCTCAGATTCGAACGAACGAGGATTGAAACCCCATGAGAGCGTTCTATTACGCCCAAAGAGTGCGAGCTTGCCACGAGTTAATGCTCAGATTAAAAACGAACGAGGATTGAAACCCCATGAGAGCGTTCTATTACGCCCAAAGAGTGCGAGCTTGCCACGAGTACATGCTCAGATTCGAACGAACGAGGATTGAAGCCCCATGAGAGCGTTCTATTACGCCCAAAGAGTGCGAGCTTGCCACGAGTACATGCTCAGATTCGAACGAACGAGGATTGAAACCCCATGAGAGCGTTCTATTACGCCTAAGAGTGCGAGCTTGCCACGAGTACATGCTCAGATTCGAACGAACGAGGATTGAAACCCCATGAGAGCGTTCTATTACGCCCAAAGAGTGCGAGCTTTGCCACGAGTACATGCTCAGATTCGAACGAACGAGGATTGAAACCCCATGAGAGCGTTCTATTACGCCCAAAGAGTGCGAGCTTGCCACGAGTACATGCTCAGATTCGAACGAACGAGGATTGAAACCCCATGAGAGCTGTTCTATTACGCCCAAAAGAGTGCGAGCTTGCCACGAGTACATGCTCAGATTCGAACGAACGAGGATTGAAACCCCATGAGAGCGTTCTATTACGCCCAAAGAGTGCGAGCTTTGCCACGAGTACATGCTCAGATTCGAACGAACGAGGATTGAAACCCCATGAGAGCGTTCTATTACGCCCAAAGAGTGCGAGCTTGCCACGAGTACATGCTCAGATTCGAACGAACGGACGGATTGAAACCCCATGAGAGCGTTCTATTATTACGCCCAAAGAGTGCGAGCTTGCCACGAGTACATGCTCAGATTCGAACGAACGAGAGGATTGAAACCCCATGAGAGCGTTCTATTACGCCCAAAAAGTAGTGCGAGCTTGCCACGAGTACATGCTCAGATTCGAACGAACAATGATTGAAACCCCACCATGAGAGTTCTATTACGCCCAAAGAGTGCGAGCTTGCCACGAGTACATGCTCAGATTCGAACGAACGAGGATTGAAACCCCATGAGAGCTTTTTATTGCGCCCAAGAGTGCGAGCTTGCCACGAGTACATGCTCAGATTCGAACGAACGAGGATTGAAACCCCATGAGAGCGTTCTATTACGCCCAAAGAGTGCGAGCTTGCCACGAGTACATGCTCAGATTCGAACGAACGAGGATTGAAACCCCATGAGAGCGTTCTATTACGCCCAAAGAGTGCGAGCTTGCCACGAGTCCATGCTCAGATTCGAACGAACGAGGATTGAAACCCCATGAGAGCGTTCTATTACGCCTAAGAGTGCGAGCTTGCCACGAGTACATGCTCAGATTCGAACGAACGAGGATTGAAACCCCATGATAGCGTTCTATTACGCCCAAAGAGTGCGAGCTTGCCACGAGTCCATGCTCAGATTCGAACGAACGAGGATTGAAACCCCATGAGCGTTCTATTACGCCTAAGAGTGCGAGCTTGCCACGAGTTAATGCTCAGATTCGAACGAACGAGGATTGAAACCCCATGAGAGCGTTCTATTACGCCTAAGAGTGCGAGCTTGCCACGAGTACATGCTCAGATTCGAACGAACGAGGATTGAAACACCATGAGAGCGTTCTATTACGCCCAAAGAGTGCGAGCTTGCCACGAGTTAATGCTCAGATTCGAACGAACGAGGATTGAAATCCTATTAGAGCGTTCTATTACGCCCAAAGAGTGGGAGCTTGCCACGAGTAATTGCTCAGATTCGAACGAACGAGGATTGAAACCCCATGAGAGCGTTCTATTACGCCCAAAGAGTGCGAGCTTGCCACGAGTACATGCTCAGATTCGAACGAACGAGGATTGAAGCCCCATGAGAGCGTTCTATTACGCCCAAAGAGTGCGAGCTTGCCACGAGTACATGCTCAGATTCGAACGAACGAGGATTGAAACCCCCATGAGAGCGTTCTATTACGCCCAAAGAGTGCGAGCTTGCCACGAGTACATGCTCAGATTCGAACGAACGAGGATTGAAACCCATGAGAGCGTTCTATTACGCCCAAAGAGTGCGAGCTTGCCACGAGTACATGCTCAGATTCGAACGAACGAGGATTGAAACCCCATGAGAGCGTTCTATTACGCCCAAAGAGTGCGAGCTTTCCACGAGTACATGCTCAGATTCGAACGAACGAGGATTGAAACCCCATGAAAGCGTTCTATTACGCCCAAAGAGTGCGAGCTTGCCACGAGTACATGCTCAGATTCAAACGAACGAGGATTGAAACCCCATGAGAGTGTTCTATTACGCCCAAATAGTGCGAGCTTGCCACGAGTACATCCTTTGATTCGAACGAACGAGGATTGAAACCCCATGAGAGCGTTCTCTTTCTCCTAAGAGTGCGAGCTTTCCACGAGTACATGCTCAGATTCGAACGAACGAGGATTGAAACCCCATGAGAGCATTCTATTACGCCCAAAGAGTGCGAGCTTGCCATGAGTACATGCTCAGATTCGAACGAACGAGTATTGAAACCCCATGAAAGCGTTCTATTACGCCCAAAGAGTGCGAGCTTGCCACGAGTACATGCTCAGATTCGAACGAACGAGGATTGAAACCCCATGAGAGTGTTCTATTACGCCCAAATAGTGCGAGCTTGCCACGAGTACATCCTTTGATTCGAACGAACGAGGATTGAAACCCCTTGAGAGCGTTCTATTACTCCTAAAGAGTGCGAGCTTGCCACGAGTACATGCTCAGATTCGAACGAACGAGGATTGAAGCCCCATGAGAGCGTTCTATTACGCCCAAAGAGTGCGAGCTTGCCACGAGTACATGCTCAGATTCGAACGAACGAGGATTGAAAATCCCAAAAGAGCGTTCTATTACGCCCAAAGATCGTGCGAGCTTGCCACGAGTACATGCTCGGATTCGAACGAACGAGGATTGAAGCCCCATCCATGAGAGCGTTCTATTACGCCCAAAGAGTGCGAGCTTGCCACGAGTACATGCTCAGATTCGAACGAACGAGGATTGAAACCCTATGAGAGCGTTCTATTACGCCCAAAGAGAGTGCGAGCTTGCCACGAGTACATGCTCAGATTCGAACGAACGACGGATTGAAACCCCATGAGAGCGTTCTATTACGCCAAAGAGTGCGAGCTTGCCACGAGTACATGCTCAGATTCGAACGAACGAGGATTGAAGACAGCCCATGAGAGCGTTCGATTACGCCCAAAAGTGCGAAGCTTGCCACGAGTACATGCTCAGATTCGAACGAAACGAGGATTGAAACCCCATGAGAGCGTTCTATTACGCCCACAAGAGTGCGAGCTTGCCACGAGTACATGCTCAGATTCGAAACGAACGAGGATTGAAACCCCATGAGAGCGTTCTATTACGCCCAAAAGAGTGCGAGCTTGCCACGAGTACATGCTTCAGATTCGAACGAACGAGGAATTGAATTTGAACCCCATGAGAGCGTTCTATTACGCGCAAAGAGTGCGAGCTTGCCACGAGTACATGCTCAGATTCGAACGAACGAGGATTGAAACCCCATGAGAGCGTTCTATTACGCCGCAAGAGTGCGAGCTTGGCCACGAGTACATGCTCAGATTCGAACGAACGAGGATTGAAACCCCATGAGAGCGTTCTATTTACGCCCAAGAGTGCGAGCTTGCCACGAGTACATGCTCAGATTCGAACGAACGAGGATTGAAACCCCATGAGAGCGTTCTATTACGCCCTAAGAGTGCGAGCTTGCCACGAGTAAGTACATGCTCAGATTCGAACGAACGAGGATTGAAACCCCATGAGAGCGTTCTATTACGCCCAAAGAGTGCGAGCTTGCCACGAGTACATGCTCTCAGATTCGAACGAACGAGAATTGAAACCCCATGAGAGCGTTCCATTACGCCCAAAGAGTGCGAGCTTGCCACGAGTAAATGCTCATATTCGAACGAACGAGGATTGAAACCCCATGAGAGCGTTCTATTACGCCCAAGAGTGCGAGCTTGCCACGAGCACATGCTCATATTCGAACGAACGAGGATTGAAACCCCATGAGAGCGTTCTATTACGCCCAAGAGTGCGAGCTTGCCACGAGCACATGCTCAGATTGGAACGAACGAGGATCGAAACCCCATGAGAGCGTTCTATTACGCCCAAAGAGTGCGAGCTTGCCACGAGTACATGCTCAGATTCGAACGAACGAGGATCGAAACCCCATGAGAGCGTTCTATTACGCCCAAAGAGTGCGAGCTTGCCACGAGTACATGCTTAGATTCGAACGAACGAGGATTGAAACCCATGAGAGCGTTCTATTACGCCCAAAGAGTGCTAGCTTGCCACGAGTACATGCTCAGATTCGAACGAACGAGGATTGAAAACCCATGAGAGCGTTCTATTTACGCCCAAATAGAGAGTGCGAGCTTGCCCACGAGTACATGCTCAGATTCGAACGAACGAGGATTGAAAAGCCCATGAGAGCGTTCTATTACGCCTAAAGAGTGCGAGCTTGCCACGAGTACATGCTCAGATTCGAACGAACGAGGATTGAAACCCCATGAGAGCGTTCTATTACGCCAAAAGAGTGCGAGCTTGTGCCACGAGTACAATGCTTAGATTCGAACGAACGAGGATTGAACCCCCATGAGAGCGTTCTATTACGCCCAAAGAGTGCGAGCTTGCCACGAGTACATGCTCAGATTCGAACGAATTAGGACTGAAGCCCCATGAGAGCGTTTTATTACGCCCAAAGTGTGCGAGCTTGCCACGAGTACATGCTCAGATTCGTACGAACTAGGATTGAAATCCAATGAGTGTGTTCTATTACGCCCAAAGAGTGCGAGCTTGCCACGAGTACATGCTCAAATTCGAACGAACGAGGATTGAAAAAACCCCATGAGAGCGTTCTATTACGCGCCCAAAGAGTGCGAGCTTTGCACGAGTACATGCTCAGATTCGAAACGAACGAGATTGAAACCCCATGAGAGCGTTCTATTACGCCCCAAAGAGTGCGAGCTTGCCACGAGTACATGCTCAGATTCGAACGAACGAGGATTGAAACCCCCATGAGAGCGTTCTATTACGCCCAAAGAGTGCGAGCTTGCCACGAGTACATGCTCAGATTCGAATTCGAACGAGGGATTGAAACCCCATGAGTGCGTTCTTTTACGCCCAAAGAGTGCGAGCCTGCCACGAGTACATGCTCAGATTCGAACGAACGAGGATTGAAACCCACATGAGAGCGTTCTATTACGCCGAAAGAGTGCGAGCTTGCCACGAGGAATTGCTCAGATTCGAACGAACGAGGATTGAAACCCCATTAGAGCGTTCGATTACGCCCAAAGAGTGCGAGCTTGCCACGAGTACATGCTCAGATTCGAACGAACGAGGATTGAAACCCCATGAGAGCGTTCTATTACGCCGAAAGTGAGCGAGCTTGCCACGAGTACATCTCAGATTCGAACGAACGAGGATTGAAACCCCATGAGAGCGTTCTATTATCCGCCCAAAGAGTGCGAGCTTTTCCACGAGTACATGCCTCAGATTCGAACGAACGAAACGAGATTGAAACCCCATGAGAGCGTTCTATTACGCCCCAAAGAGTGCGAGCTTGCCACGAGTACATGCTCAGATTCGAACTAACGAGGATTGGAACCCCATGAGAGCGTTCTATTACGCCCAAAGAGTGCGAGCTTGCCACGAGTACATGCTCTTTGATTCGAACTAACGAGGATTGAAACCCCATGAGAGCGTTCTATTACGCCCAAAGAGTGCGAGCTTTGCACGAGTACATGCTCAGATTCGAACGAACGAGGATTGAAAACCCCATGAGAGCGTTCTATTACGCCCAAAGAGTGCGAAGCTTGCCACGAGTACATGCTTCAGATTCGAACGAACGAGATTGAAACCCCATGAGAGTCGTTCTTTTACGCCCTAAACGAGTGCGAGCTTGCCACGAGACATGCTCAGATTCGAACGAACGAGGATTGAAACCCCATGAGAGCGTTCTATTATTTGCCCCAAAAGAGTGCGAGCTTGCCACGAGTACATGCCAGATTGAACGATACGAACGGATTGAAACCCCATGAGAGCGTTCTATTACGCCCTAAAGAGTGCGAGCTTTCCACGAGTACATGCTCAGATTCGAACGAACGAGGATTGAAACCCCATGAAGAGCGTTCTATTACGCCCCCCAAAGAGTGCGAGCTTGCCACGAGTACATAGCTCAGATTCGAACGAACCACGAGGATATGAAACCCCCATGAGAAGCGTTATATTACGCCCAAAGAGTGCGAGCTTGCCACGAGTACATGCTCAGATTCGAACGAACGAGGATTGAAACCCCATGAGAGCGTTCTATTACGCCCTAAGAGTGCGAGCTTGCCACGAGTACATGCTCAGATTCGAACGAACACGACGAGGATTGAAACCCCATGAGAGCGTTCTATTACGCCCTAAGAGTGCGAGCTTGCCACGAGTACATGCTCAGATTTCGAACGAACGAGGATTGAAACCCCATGAGAGCGTTCTATATTACGCCCAAAGAGTGCGAGCTTGCCACGAGTACATGCTCTGATTCGAACGAACGAGGATTGAAACCCCTGAGAGCGTTCTATTTACGCCTAAAGAGTGCGAGCTTTTTCCACGAGTACATGCTCACGATTCGAACGAACGAGGATTGAAACCCCATGAGAGCGTTCTATTACGCCCAAAGAGAAGCGAGCTTGCCACGAGTACGCATGCTCATATTATTCGAACGAACGAGGATTGAAACCCCATGAAGAGCCGGTTCTATTACGCCCAAAGAGTGCGAGCTTGCCACGAGTAACATGCTCAGATTCGAACGAACGAGGATTGAAACCCATGAGAGCGTTCTATTACGCCAAACTGAGTGCGAGCTTGCCACGAGTACATGCTCAGATTCGAACGAACGAGGATTGAAACCCCATGAGAGCGTTCTATTACGCCCAAAGAGTGCGAGCTTGCCACGAGTACATGCTCACCATTCGAACGAACGAGGATTGAAAACCCCATGAGAGTGTTCTATTACGCCCCTAAGAGTGCGAGCTTGCCACGAGTACATGCTCAGATTCGAACGAACGAGGATGAAACCCCATGAGAGCGTTTCTATTACCACGCCCAAAGAGTGCGAGCTTGCCACGAGTACATGCTCATTCGATTCGAACGAACGAGGATTGAAACCCAACTGATGAGAGCGTTCTATTACGCCCAAAGAGTGCGAGCTTTGCCACGGAGTACAAGCTCAGATTCGATTGTACGAACGAGGATTGAAAAAATTACCCATATGAGAGCGTTCTATTATGCTCCCAAAGTGCGAGCTTGCCACGAGTAACATGCTCAGATTCGAACGAACGAGGATTGAAACCCATGAGAGCGTTCTATTACGCCCAAAGAGTGCGAGCAGCTTGCCACGAGTACATGCTCAGATTCGAACGAAATGAGGATTGAAACCCCATGAGAGCGTTCTTTAATTTACGCGCCCAAAGAGTGCGAGCTTGCCACGAGTACATCCTCAGATTCGAACGAAACGAGGATTGAAACCCCAGGAAGAGTGTTCTTTATTGCCCTAAGAGTGCGAGCTTGCCACGAGTACATGCTTTGATTCGAACGAACGAGGATTGAAACCCCATGAGAGCGTTCTATTACGCCCCAAAGAGTGCGAGGCTTGCCACGAGTACATGCTCAGATTCGAACGAACGAGGATTGAAACCCCATGAGAGCGTTCTATTACGCCCAAAGAGTGCGAGCTTGCCACGAGTACATGCTCAGATTCGAACGAACGAGGATTGAAACCCCATGAGAGCGTTCTATTACGCCCTAAGAGTGCGAGCTTGCCACGAGTACATGCTCAGATTCGATCACGAACGAGGATTGAAACCCCAATGAGAGCGTTCTATTACGCCCCAAAGAATGCGAGCTTGCCACGAGTACACGCTCAGATTCGAACGAACGAGGATTGAAACCCCATGTGAGCGTTCTATTTACGCCCAAATGAGTGCGAGCTTGCCACGAGTACATGCTCAGATTCGAACGAACGAGGATTGAAACCCCATGAAGCGTTCTATTACGCCCAAAGAGTGCGAGCTTGCCACGAGTACATGCCTTGATTTATTGAAACCCCATGAGAGCGTTCTATTACGCCCAAAGAGTGCGAGCTTGCCACGAGTACATGCTCAGATTCGAACGAACGAGGATTGAAACCCCATGAGAGCGTTCTATTACGCCCAAAGAGTGCGAGCTTGCCACGAGTACATGCTCAGATTCGAATCGAACGAGGATTGAAACCCCATGAAGCGTTCTATTACGCCCAAAGAGTGCAGCTTGCCACGAGTACGTTCTCAGATTAACGCCCGAGGATTGAAAGAGTGCGAGCTTGCCAAAGAGTACGAGCTTGTCACGAGTAAATGCTCATATTCGAACGAACGAGGATTGAAACCCCATGAGAGCGTTCTATTACGCCCAAAGAGTGCGAGCTTGCCACGAGTACATGCTCAGATTCGAACGAACGAGGATTGAAACCCCATGAAAGCGTTCTATTACGCCCAAAGAGTGCGAGCTTGCCACGAGTACATGCTCAGATTCGAACGAACGAGGATTGAAAACCCATGAGAGCGTTCTATTACGCCCTAAGAGTGCGAGCTTGCCACGAGTACATCTCAGATTCGAACGAACGAGGATTGAAACCCCATGAGAGCGTTCTATTACGCCCTAAGAGTGCGAGCTTGCCACGAGTACATGCTCAGATTCGAACGAACGAGGATTGAAACCCCATGAGAGCGTTCTATTACGCCACAAAGAGTGCGAGCTTGCCACGAGTACATGCTCAGATTCGAACGAACGAGGATTTGAAACCCCATGAGAGCGTTCTATTCACGCCCAAAGAGTGCGAGCTTGCCACGAGTACATGCTCAGATTCGAACGAACGAGGATTGAAACCCCATTCGAGAGCGTTCTATTACGCCCAAAGAGTGCGAGCTTGCCAACGAGTACATGCTCAGATTCGAAACGAACGAGGATTGAAACCCCATGAGAGCGTTCTATTACGCCCAAGAGTGCGAGCTTGCCACGAGTACATGCTCAGATTCGAACGAACGAGGATTGAAACCCCATGAGAGCGTTCTATTATTAAGCCCAAAGAGTGCGAGCTTGCCACGAGTACATGCTCAGATTTCGAACGAACGAGGATTGAAACCCCATGAGAGCGTTCTATTACGCCCAAAGAGTTGCGAGCTTGCCACGAGTACATGCTCAGATTCGAACGAACGAGGATTGAAACCCCATGAGAGCGTTCTATTACGCCCAAGAGTGCGAGCTTGCCACGAGTACATGCTCAGATTTCGAACGAACGAGGATTGAAACCCCATGAGAGCGTTCTATTACGCCCAAAGAGTGCGAGCTTGCCACGAGTACATGCTCAGATTCGAACGAACGAGGATTGAAACCCCATGAGGAGCGTTCTATTACGCCCTAAAGAGTGCGAGCTTGCCACGAGTACATGCTCAGATTCGAACGAACGAGAGGATTGAAAGTCCCCATGAGAGCGTTTCTATTACGCCCAAAGAGTGCGAGCTTGCCACGAGTACATGCTCAGATTCGAACGAACAGGATGAAACCCCATGAGAGCGTTCTATTACGCCCAAAGAGTGCGAGCTTGCCACTAGTACATGCTCAGATTCGAACGAACGAGGATTGAAACCCCATGAGAGCGTTCTATTACGCCCAAAGAGTGCGAGCTTGCCACGAGTACATGCTCAGATTCGAACGAACGAGGATTGAAACCCCATGATGAGAAGCGTTCTATTACGCCAAAGAGTGCGAGCTTGCCACGAGTACATGCTCAGATTCGAACGAACGAGGATTTGAAACCCCATGAGAGCGTTCTATTACGCCCAAAGAGAGTGCGAGCTTGCCACGAGTACATGCTCAGATTCGAACGAACGAGGATTGAAACCCATGAGAGCGTTCTATTACGCCCAAAGAGTGCGAGCTTGCCACGAGTCCATGCTCAGATTCGAACGAACGAGGATTGAAACCCCATGAGAGCGTTCTATTGCGCCTAAAGAGTGCGAGCTTGCCACGAGTACATGCTCAGATTCGAACGAACGAGGATTGAAACCCCATGATGAGAGCGTTCTATTGCCGCCCAAAGAGTGCGAGCTTGCCACGAGTACATGCTCAGATTCGAACGAACGAGGATTGAAACCCCCATGAGAGCGTTCTATTACGCCCTAAGAGTGCGAGCTTTGCCACGAGTACATGCTCAGATTCGAACGAACGAGGATTGAAACCCCATGAGAGCGTTCTATTACGCCCAAAGAGTGCGAGCTTGCCACGAGTACATGCTCAGATTCGAACGAACGAGGATTGAAACCCCATGAGAGCGTTCTATTACGCCCAAAGAGTGCGAGCTTGCCACGAGTACATGCTTTGATTCGAACGAACGAGGATTGAAAGCCCATGAGAGCGTTCTATTGCTCCTAAGAGTGCGAGCTTTCCACGAGTACATGCTCAGATTCGAACGAACGAGGATTGAAACCCCATGAGAGCGTTCTATTACGCCCAAAGAGTGCGAGCTTGCCACGAGTACATGCTCAGATTCGAACGAGCGAGGATTGAAACCCCATGAGGGCGTTCTATTACGCCCAAAGAGTGCGAGCTTGCCACGAGTACATGCTCAGATTCGAACGAGCGAGGATTGAAACCCCATGACAGCGTTCTATTACGCCCAAAGAGTGCTAGCTTGCCACGAGTACATGCTCAGATTCGAACGAACGTGGATTGAAACCCCATGAGAGCGTTCTATTACGCCCTAAGAGTGCGAGCTTGCCACGAGTACATGCTCAGATTCGAAACGAACGAGGATTGAAGCCCCATGAGAGCGTTCTATTAATGCCAAAGAGTGCGAGCTTGCCACGAGTACATGCTCAGATTCGAACGAACACGAGGATTGAAACCCCAAGAAAGCGTTCTATTACGCCCAAAGAGTGCGAGCTTGCCACGAGTACATGCTCAGATTCGAACGAACGAGGATTGAAACCCCACCATGAGAGCGTTCTAATTACGCCCAAATATTTAGCCACGAGTACATCCTTGAAACGAGAGGATTGAAAACCCCATGAGAGCGTTCTATTACTCCTAAGAGTGCGAGCTTTCCACGAGTACATGCTCAGATTCGAACGAACGAGGATTGAAACCCCATGAGAGCGTTCTATTACGCCCAAAGAGTGCGAGCTTGCCACGAGTACATGCTCAGATTCGAACGAACGAGGATTGAAACCCCCATGAGAGCGTTCTATTACGCCCAAAGAGTGCGAGCTTGCCACGAGTACATGCTCAGATTCGAACGAACGAGGATTGAAACCCCATGATGAGCGTTCTATTACGCCCTAAGAGTGCGAGCTTGCCACGAGTACATGCTCAATTCGAACGAAAACGAGGATTGAAACCCCCATGAGAGCGTTCTATTACGCCCAAAGAGTGCGAGCTTGCCACGAGTACATGCTCAGATTCGAACGAACGAGGATTGAAACCCCATGAGAGCGTTCTATTACGCCCAAAGAGTGCGAGCTTGCCACGAGTACATGCTCAGATTCGAACGAACGAGGATTGAAACCACATGAGAGCGTTCTATTACGCCCAAAGAGCGCAGCTTGCCACGAGTATATGCTCAGATTCGAACGAAGGAGGATTGAAACCCCATGAAGCGTTCTATTACGCCCGAAGAGTGCGAGCTTGCCACGAGTACATGCTCAGATTCGAACGAACGAGGATTTTTCACCCCATGAGAGCGTTCTATTACGCCCAAAGAGTGCGAGCTTGCCACGAGTACATGCTCAGATTCGAACGAACGAGGATTGAAACCCCATGAGAGCGTTCTATTACGCCCAAAGAGTGCGAGCTTGCCACGAGTACATGCTCAGATTCGAACGAACGAGGATTGAAACCCCATGAGAGCGTTCTATTACGCCCAAAGAGTGCGAGCTTGCCACGAGTACATGCTCAGATTCGAACGAACGAGGATTGAAACCCCATGAGAGCGTTCTATTACGCCCAAAGAGTGCGAGCTTGCCACGAGTACATGCTCTGATTCGAACGAACGAGGATTGAAACCCCATGAGAGCGTTCTATTACGCCCAAAGAGTGCGAGCTTGCCACGAGTACATGCTCAGATTCGAACGAACGAGGATTGAAACCCCAAAAGTGCGTTCTATTACGCCCTAAGAGTGCGAGCTTGCCACGAGTACATGCTCAGATTCGAACGAACGAGGATTGAAACCCCATGAGAGCGTTCTATTACGCCCAAAGAGTGCGAGCTTGCCACGAGTACATGCTCAGATTCGAACGAACGAGGATTGAAACCCCATGAGAGCGTTCTATTACGCCCAAAAGTAGTGCGAGCTTGCCACGAGTACATGCTCAGATTCGAACGAACGAGGATTGAAACCCCATGAGAGCGTTCTATTACGCCCAAAGAGTGCGAGCTTGCCCACGAGTACATGCTCAGATTCGAACGAACGAGGATTGAAAACCCCATGAGAGCGTTCTATTACGCCCAAAGAGTGCGAGCTTGCCACGAGTACATGCTCAGATTCGAACGAACGAGGATTGAAGCCCCATGAGAGCGTTCTATTACGCCCAAAGAGTGCGAGTACATGCTCAGATTCGAACGAACGAGGATTGAAACCCCATGAGAGAGTTCTATTACGCCCAAAGAGTGCTAGCTTGCCACGAGTAGATGCTCAGATTCGAACGAACGAGGATTGAAGCCCCATGAGAGCGTTCTATTACGCCCAAAGAGTGCGAGCTTGCCACGAGTACATCCTCAGATTCGAACGAACGAGGATTGGAACCCCGTGAGAGCTTTCTATTACGCCCAAGAGTGCGAGCTTTGCCACGAGTACATGCTCAGATTCGAACGAACGAGGATTGAAACCCCATGAGAGCGTTCTATTACGCCCAAAGAGATGCGAGCGAGCTTGCCACGAATACATGCTCAGATTCGAACGAACGAGGATTGAAACCCCATGAGAGTGTTCTATTACGCCAAAATAGTGCGAGCTTGCCACGAGTACATGCTCAGATTCGTACGAAGGAGGATTGAAACCCCATGAGAGCGTTCTATTACGCCCAAAGAGTGCGAGCTTGCCACGAGTACATGCTCAGATTCGAACGAACGAGGATTGAAACCCCATGAGAGCGTTCTATTACGCCCAAAGAGTGCGAGCTTGCCACGAGTACATGCTCAGATTCGAACGAACGAGGATTGAAAACCCCATGAGAGCGTTCTATTACGCCTAAGAGTGCGAGCTTGCCACGAGTACATGCTCAGATTCGAACGAACGAGGATTGAAACCCCATGATAGCGTTCTATTACGCCCAAAGAGTGCGAGCTTGCCACGAGTCCATGCTGCTCAGATTCGAACGAACGAGGATTGAAACCCCATGAGCGTTTTATTACGCCTAAAGAGTGCGAGCTTTGCCACGAGTACATGCTCAGATTCGAACGAACGACGATTGAAACCCCATGAGAGCGTTCTATTACGCCCAAAGAGTTGGAGCTTGCCACGAGTACATGCTCAGATTCGAACGAACGAGGATTGAAACCCCATGATAGCGTTCTATTACGTCCAAAGAGTGCGAGCTTGCCACGAGTACATGCTCAGATTCGAATGAACGAGGATTGAAACCCCATGAGAGCGTTCTATTACGCCCAAAGAGTGCGAGTTTGTCACGAGCAATCGCTCAGATTCGAACGAACGAGAATTGAAACCCAATGAGAGCGTTCTATTACGCCTATGAGTGCGAGCTTGCCACGAGTACATGCTCAGATTCGAACGAACGAGGATTGAAACCCCATGAGAGCGTTCTATTATCCCCAAGGAGTGCGAGCTTGCCACGAGTACATGCTCAGATTCGAACGAACGAGGATTGAAACCCCACGAGAGCATTCTATTACGCCCAAAGAGTGCGAGCTTGCCACGAGTACATGCTCAGATTCGAACGAACGAGGATTGAAACCCCATGAGAGCGTTCTATTACGCCCGAAGAGTGTGAGCTTGCCACGAGTACATGCTCAGATTCGAACGAACGAGGATTGAAACCCCATGAGAGCGTTCTATTACGCCCAAAGAGTGCGAGCTTTCCACGAGTACATGCTCAGATTCGAACGAACGAGGATTGAAACCCCATGAGAGCGTTCTATTACGCCCAAAGAGTGCGAGCTTGCCACGAGTACATGCTCAGATTCGAACGAACGAGGATTGAAACCCCATGAGAGCGTTCTATTACGCCCAAAGAGTGCGAGCTTGCACTGAGTACATGCTCAGATTCGAACGAACGAGGATTGAAACCCCATGAGAGCGTTCTATTACGCCCAAAGAGTGCGAGCTTGCCACGAGTACATGCTCAGATTCGAACGAACGAGGATTGAAAACCCATGAGAGTGTTCTATTACGCCCAAAGAGTGCGTGCTTGCCACGAGTACATGCTCAGATTCGAACGAACGAGGATTGAAACCCCATGAGAGTGTTCTATTACGCCCAAATAGTGCGAGCTTGCCACGAGTACATTCTCAGATTCGAACGAACGAGGATTGAAACCCCATGAGAGCGTTCTATTTCGCCCAAAGAGTGCGAGCTTGCCACGAGTACATGCTCAGATTCGAACGAACGAGGATTGAAACCCCATGAGAGCGTTCTATTACGCCCAAAGAGTGCGAGCTTGCCACGAGTACATGCTCAGATTCGAACGAACGAGGATTGAAACCCCATGAGAGCGTTCTATTACGCCCAAAGAGTGCGAGCTTGCCACGAGTACATGCTCAGATTCGAACGAACGAGGATTGAAACCCCATGAGAGCGTTCTATTACGCCCAAATAGTGCGAGCTTGCCACGAGTACATGCTCAGATTCGAACGAACGAGGATTGAAACCCCATGAGAGCGTTCTATTACGCCCAAAGAGTGCGAGCTTGCCACGAGTACATGCTCAGATTCGAACGAACGAGGATTGAAGACCCATGAGAGCGTTCTATTACGCCCAAAGAGTGCGAGCTTGCCACGAGTACATGCTCAGATTCGAAAACGAACGAGGATTGAAACCCCATGAGAGCGTTCTATTACGCCCAAAGAGTGCGAGCTTGCCACGAGTACATGCTCAGATTCGAACGAACGAGGATTGAAACCCCATGAGAGCGTTCTATTACGCCCAAAGAGTGCGAGCTTGCCACGAGTACATGCTCAGATTCGAACGAACGAGGATTGAAACCCCATGAGAGCGTTCTATTACGCCCAAAGAGTGCGAGCTTGCCACGAGTACATGCTCAGATTCGAACGAACGAGGATTGAAACCCCATGAGAGCGTTCTATTATTACCCAAAGAGTGCGAGCTTGCCACGAGTACATGCTCAGATTCGAACGAACGAGGATTGAAACCCCATGAGAGCGTTCTATTACGCCCAAAGAGTGCGAGCTTGCCACGAGTACATGCTCAGATTCGAACGAACGAGGATTGAAACCCCATGAGAGCGTTCTATTACGCCCAAAGAGTGCGAGCTTGCCACGAGTACATGCTCAGATTCGAACGAACGAGGATTGAAACCCCATGAGAGCGTTCTATTACGCCCAAAGAGTGCGAGCTTGCCACGAGTACATGCTCAGATTCGAACGAACGAGGATTGAAACCCCATGAGAGCGTTCTATTACGCCCAAAGAGTGCGAGCTTGCCACGAGTACATGCTCAGATTCGAACGAACGAGGATTGAAACCCCATGAGAGCGTTCTATTACGCCCAAAGAGTGCGAGCTTGCCACGAGTACATTCTCAGATTCGAACGAACGAGGATTGAAACCCCATGAGAGCGTTCTATTACGCCCTAAGAGTGCGAGCTTGCCACGAGTACATGCTCAGATTCGAACGAACGAGGATTGAAACCCCATGAGAGCGTTCTATTACGCCCAAATAGTGCGAGCTTGCCACGAGTACATGCTCAGATTCGAACGAACGAGGATTGAAACCCCATGAGAGCGTTCTATTACGCCCAAAGAGTGCGAGCTTGCCACGAGTACATGCTCAGATTCGAACGAACGAGGATTGAAACCCCATGAGAGCGTTCTATTACGCCCAAAGAGTGCGAGCTTGCCACGAGTACATGCTCAGATTCGAACGAACGAGGAGTGAAACCCTATAAGAGGTTCTATTACGCCCAAAGTGTGCGAGCTTGCCACGAGTACATGCTCAGATTGGAACAAACGAGGAGTGAAACCCCATGAGAGCGTTCTATTACTCCAAAGAGTGCGAGCCTGCCACGAGTACATGCTCAGATTTGGACGAACGAGGATTGAAACCCCATGAGAGCGTTCTATTACGCCAAAGAGTGCGAGCTTGCCACGAGTACATGCTCAGATTCGAACGAACGAGGATTGAAACCCCATGAGAGCGTTTCTATTACGCCCAAAGAGTGCGAGCTTGCCACGAGTACATGCTCAGATTCGAACGAACGAGGATTGAAAACCCCATGAGAGCGTTCTATTACGCCCAAAATAGTGCGAGCTTGCCACGAGTACATGCTCAGATTCGAACGAACGAGGATTGAAACCCCATGAGAGCGTTCTATTGCTCCTAAAGAGTGCGAGCTTTCCACGAGTACACATGCTCAGATTCGAACGAACGAGGATTGAAACCCCATGAGAGCGTTCTATTACGCCCAAAGAGTGCGAGCTTTGCCACGAGTACATGCTCAGATTCGAACGAACGAGGATTGAAACCCCATGAGAGCGTTCTATTACGCCCAAAGAGTGCGAGCTTGCCACGAGTACATGCTCAGATTCGAACGAACGAGGATTGAAACCCCATGAGAGCGTTCTATTACGCCCAAAGAGTGCGAGCTTGCCACGAGTACATGCTCAGATTCGAACGAACGAGGATTGAAACCCATGAGGGCGTTCTATTGCCCTAAGAGTGCGAGATTGCCACGAGTACATGCTCAGATTCGAACGAACGAGGATTGAAACCCCATGAGAGCGTTCTATTACGCCCAAAGAGTGCGAGCTTGCCACGAGTACATGCTCAGATTCGAACGAACGAGGATTGAAACCCATGAGAGCGTTCTATTACGCCCAAAGAGTGCGAGCTTGCCACGAGTACATGCTCAGATTCGAACGAACGAGGATTGAAACCCCATGAGAGCGTTCTTTTACGCCCAAAGAGTGCGAGCTTGCCCCGAGTACATGCTCAGATTCGAACGAACGAGGATTGAAATCCCATGAGAGCGTTCTATTACGCCCAAAGAGTGCGAGCTTGCCACGAGTACATGCTCAAATTCGAACGAACGAGGATTGAAACCCCATGAGAGCGTTCTATTACGCCCAAAGAGTGCGAGCTTGCCACGAGTACATGCTCAGATTCGAACGAACGAGGATTGAAACCCTATGAGAGCGTTCTATTACGCCCGAAGAGTGCGAGCTTGCCACGAGTAGTACATGCTCAGATTCGAACGAACGAGGATTGAAACCCCAAAAGAGCGTTCTATTACGCCCAAAGAGTGTGAGCTTGCCACGAGTACATGCTCAGATTCGAACGAACGAGGATTGAAACCCCATGAGAGCGTTCTATTACGCCCAAAGAGTGCGAGCTTGCCACGAGTACATGCTCAGATTCGAACGAACGAGGATTGAAACCCCATGAGAGCGTTGTATTACGTTCAAAGAGTGCGAGCTTGCCATGAGTACATGCTCAGATTCGAACGAACGAGGATTGAAACCCCATGAGAGAGCGTTCTATTACGCCCAAAGAGTGCGAGCTTGCCACGAGTACATGCTCAGATTCGAACGAACGAGGATTGAAACCCCATGAGAGCGTTCTATTACGCCCAAAGAGTCCGAGCTTGCCACGAGTACATGCTCAGATTCGAACGAACGAGGATTGAAACCCCATGAGAGCGTTCTATTACGCCCAAAGAGTGCGAGCTTGCCACTAGTACATGCTCAGATTCGAACGAACGGGGATTGAAACCCCATGAGAGCGTTCTATTACGCCCAAAAGGTGCGAGCTTGCCACATGAACATGCTCAGATTCGAACAACGAACGAGGATTGAAACCCCATGAGAGCGTTCTATTACGCCCAAAGAGTGCGAGCTTGCCACGAGTACATGCTCAGATTCGAACGAACGAGGATTGAAACCCCATGAGAGCGTTCTATTACGCCCAAAGAGTGCGAGCTTGCCACGAGTACATGCTCAGATTCGAACGAACGAGGATTGAAACCCCATGAGAGCGTTCTATTACGCCCAAAGACTGCGAGCTTGCCACGAAAGTACATGCTCAGATTCGAACGAACGAGGATTGAAACCCCATGAGAGCGTTCTATTGCTCCTAAAAGAGTGCGAGCTTGCCACGAGTACATGCTCAGATTCGAACGAACGAGGATTGAAACCCCATGAGAGCGTTCTATTACGCCCAAAGAGTGCGAGCTTGCCACGAGTACATGCTCAGATTCGAACGAACGAGGATTGAAACCCCATGAGAGCGTTCTATTACGCCCAAAGAGTGCGAGCTTGCCACGAGTACATGCTCAGATTCGAACGAACGAGGATTGAAACCCCATGAGAGCGTTCTATTACGCCCAAAGAGTGCGAGCTTGCCACGAGTACATGCTCAGATTCGAACGAACGAGGATTGAAACCCCATGAGAGCGTTCTATTACGCCCAAAGAGTGCGAGCTTGCCACGAGTACATGCTCAGATTCGAACGAACGAGGATTGAAACCCCATGAGAGCGTTCTATTACGCCCAAAGAGTGCGAGCTTGCCACGAGTACATGCTCAGATTCGAACGAACGAGGATTGAAACCCCATGAGAGCGTTCTATTACGCCCAAAGAGTGCGAGCTTGCCACGAGTACATGCTCAGATTCGAACGAACGAGGATTGAAACCCCATGAGAGCGTTCTATTACGCCCAAAGAGTGCGAGCTTGCCACGAGTACATGCTCAGATTCGAACGAAACGAGGATTGAAACCCCATGAGAGCGTTCTATTACGCCCAAAGAGTGCGAGCTTGCCACGAGTACATGCTCAGATTCGAACGAACGAGGATTGAAACCCCATGAGAGCGTTCTATTACGCCCAAAGAGTGCGAGCTTGCCACGAGTACATGCTCAGATTCGAACGAACGAGGATTGAAAACCCCATGAGAGCGTTCTATTACGCTCCTAAGAGTGCGAGCTTGCCACGAGTACATGCTCAGATTCGAACGAACGAGGATTGAAACCCCATGAGAGCGTTCTATTACGCCCAAAGAGTGCGAGCTTGCCACGAGTACATGCTCAGATTCGAACGAACGAGGATTGAAACCCCATGAGAGCGTTCTATTACGCCCAAAGAGTGCGAGCTTGCCACGAGTACATGCTCAGATTCGAACGAACGAGGATTGAAACCCCATGAGAGCGTTCTATTACGCCCAAAGAGTGCGAGCTTGCCACGAGTACATGCTCAGATTCGAACGAACGAGGATTGAAACCCCATGAGAGCGTTCTATTGCTCCTAAGAGTGCGAGCTTGCCACGAGTACATGCTCAGATTCGAATTCGAACGAACGAGGATTGAAACCCATGAGAGCGTTCTATTACGCCCAAAGAGCGCGAGCTTGCCACGAGTACATGCTCAGATTCGAACGAACGAGGATTGAAACCCCATGAGAACGTTACTATTACGCCCAAATAGTGCGAGCTTGCCACGAGTACATGCTCAGATTCGAACGAACGAGGATTGAAACCCCATGAGAGTGTTCTATTACGCCCAAATAGTGCGAGCTTGCCACGAGTACATGCTCAGATTCGAACGAACGAGGATTGAAACCCCATGAGAGCGTTCTCTTGCTCCTAAGAGTGCGAGCTTCCCACGAGTACATGCTCAGATTCGTACGAATGAGGATTGAAACCCCATGAGAGCGTTCTATTACGCCCAAAGAGTGCGAGCTTGCCACGAGTACATGCTCAGATTCGAACGAACGAGGATTGAAACCCCATGAGAGCGTTCTATTACGCCCAAATAGTGCGAGCTTGCCACGAGTACATGCTCAGATTCGAACGAACGAGGATTGAAACCCCATGAGAGCGTTCTATTACGCCCAAAGAGTGCGAGCTTGCCACGAGTACATGCTCAGATTCGAACGAACGAGGATTGAAACCCCATGAGAGCGTTCTATTACGCCCAAAGAGTGCGAGCTTGCCACGAGTACATGCTCAGATTCGAACGAACGAGGATTGAAACCCCATGAGAGCGTTCTATTACGCCCAAAGAGTGCGAGCTTGCCACGAGTACATGCTCAGATTCGAACGAACGAGGATTGAAACCCCATGAGAGCGTTCTATTACGCCCAAAGAGTGCGAGCTTGCCACGAGTACATGCTCAGATTCGAACGAACGAGGATTGAAACCCCATGAGAGCGTTCTATTACGCCCAAAGAGTGCGAGCTTGCCACGAGTACATGCTCAGATTCGAACGAACGAGGATTGAAACCCCATGAGAGCGTTCTATTACGCCCAAAGAGTGCGAGCTTGCCACGAGTACATGCTCAGATTCGAACGAACGAGGATTGAAACCCCATGAGAGCGTTCTATTACGCCCAAAGAGTGCGAGCTTGCCACGAGTACATGCTCAGATTCGAACGAACGAGGATTGAAACCCCATGAGAGCGTTCTATTACGCCCAAAGAGTGCGAGCTTGCCACGAGTACATGCTCAGATTCGAACGAACGAGGATTGAAACCCCATGAGAGCGTTCTATTACGCCCAAAGAGTGCGAGCTTGCCACGAGTACATGCTCAGATTCGAACGAACGAGGATTGAAACCCCATGAGAGCGTTCTATTACGCCCAAAGAGTGCGAGCTTGCCACGAGTACATGCTCAGATTCGAACGAACGAGGATTGAAACCCCATGAGAGCGTTCTATTACGCCCAAAGAGTGCGAGCTTGCCACGAGTACATGCTCAGATTCGAACGAACGAGGATTGAAACCCCATGAGAGCGTTCTATTACGCCCAAAGTGCGAGCTTGCGAGCTTGCCACGAGTACATCTCAGATTCGAACGAACGAGGATTGAAACCCCAAGAGAGCGTTCTATTAGGCCCAAAGAGTGCGAGCTTGCCACGAGTACATGCTCAGATTCGAACGAACGAGGATTGAAACCCCATGAGAGCGTTCTATTACGCCCAAAGAGTGCGAGCTTGCCACGAGTACATGCTCAGATTCGAACGAACGAGGATTGAAACCCCATGAGAGCGTTCTATTACGCCCAAAGAGTGCGAGCTTGCCACGAGTACATGCTCAGATTCGAACGAACGAGGATTGAAACCCCATGAGAGCGTTCTATTACGCCCAAAGAGTGCGAGCTTGCCACGAGTACATGCTCAGATTCGAACGAACGAGGATTGAAACCCCATGAGAGCGTTCTATTACGCCCAAAGAGTGCGAGCTTGCCACGAGTACATGCTCAGATTCGAACGAACGAGGATTGAAACCCCATGAGAGCGTTCTATTACGCCCGAAGAGTGCGAGCTTGCCACGAGTACATGCTCAGATTCGAACGAACGAGGATTGAAACCCCATGAGAGCGTTTCTATTACGCCCAAAGAGTGCGAGCTTGCCACGAGTACATGCTCAGATTCGAACGAACGAGGATTGAAACCCCATGAGAGCGTTCTATTACGCCCAAAGAGTGCGAGCTTGCCACGAGTACATGCTCAGATTCGAACGAACGAGGATTGAAACCCCATGAGAGCGTTCTATTACGCCCAAAGAGTGCGAGCTTGCCACGAGTACATGCTCAGATTCGAACGAACGAGGATTGAAACCCCATGAGAGCGTTCTATTACGCCCAAATAGTGCGAGCTTGCCACGAGTACATGCTCAGATTCGAACAAACGAACGAGGATTGAAACCCCATGAGAGCGTTCTATTGCCCTAAGAGTGCGAGCTTTCCACGAGTACATGCTCAGATTCGAACGAACGAGGATTGAAACCCCATGAGAGCGTTCTATTACGCCCAAAGAGTGCGAGCTTGCCACGAGTACATGCTCAGATTCGAACGAACGAGGATTGAAACCCCATGAGAGCGTTTCTATTACGCCCAAAGAGTGCGAGCTTGCCACGAGTACATGCTCAGATTCGAACGAACGAGGATTGAAACCCCATGAAAGCGTTCTATTACGCCCAAAGAGTGCGAGCTTGCCACGAGTACATGCTCAGATTCGAACGAACGAGGATTGAAACCCCATGAGAGCGTTTCTATTACGCCCAAAGAGTGCGAGCTTGCCACGAGTACATGCTCAGATTCGAACGAACGAGGATTGAAACCCCATGAGAGCGTTCTATTACGCCCAAAGAGTGCGAGCTTGCCACGAGTACATGCTCAGATTCAAACGAACGAGGATTGAAACCCCCCATGAGAGCGTTCTATTACGCCCAAAGAGTGCGAGCTTGCCACGAGTACATGCTCAGATTCGAACGAACGAGGATTGAAAACCCCATGAGAGCGTTCTATTACGCCCAAAGAGTGCGAGCTTGCCACGAGTACATGCCTCAGATTCGAACGAACGAGGATTGAAACCCCATGAGAGCGTTCTATTACGCCCAAAGAGTGCGAGCTTGCCACGAGTACATGCTCAGATTCGAACGAACGAGGATTGAAACCCCATGAGAGCGTTCTATTACGCCCAAAGAGTGCGAGCTTGCCACGAGTACATGCTCAGATTCGAACGAACGAGGATTGAAACCCCATGAGAGCGTTCTATTACGCCCAAAGAGTGCGAGCTTGCCACGAGTACATGCTCAGATTCGAACGAACGAGGATTGAAACCCCATGAGAGCGTTCTATTACGCTCAGATTCGAACGAAGGATTGAAACCCCATGAGAGCGTTCTATTACGCCCAAAGAGTGCGAGCTTGCCACGAGTACATGCTCAGATTCGATTCGAACGAACGAGGATTGAAACCCCATGAGAGCGTTCTATTACGCCCAAAGAGTGCGAGCTTGCCACGAGTACATGCTCAGATTCGAACGAACGAGAGGTTGAAACCCCATGAGAGCGTTCTATTACGCCCAAAGAGTGCGAGCTTGCCACGAGTACATGCTCAGATTCGAACGAACGAGGATTGAAACCCCATGAGAGCGTTCTATTACGCCCAAAGAGTGCGAGCTTGCCACGAGTACATGCTCAGATTCGAACGAACGAGGATTGAAACCCCATGAGAGCGTTCTATTACGCCCAAAGAGTGCGAGCTTGCCACGAGTACATGCTCAGATTCGAACGAACGAGGATTGAAACCCCATGAGAGCGTTCTATTACGCCCAAAGAGTGCGAGCTTGCCACGAGTACATGCTCAGATTCGAACGAACGAGGATTGAAACCCCATGAGAGGATTCTAAACCCCAAGAGAGCGTTCTATTACGCCCAAAGAGTGCGAGCTTGCCACGAGTACACATGCTCTCAGATTCGAACGAACGAGGATTGAAACCCCATGAGAGCGTTCTATTACGCCCAAAGAGTGCGAGCTTGCCACGAGTACATGCTCAGATTCGAACGAACGAGGATTGAAGCCCCATGAGAGCGTTCTATTACGCCCAAAGAGTGCGAGCTTGCCACGAGTACATGCTCAGATTCGAACGAACGAGGATTGAAACCCCATGAGAGCGTTCTATTACGCCCAAAGAGTGCGAGCTTGCCACGAGTACATGCTCAGATTCGAACGAACGAGGATTGAAACCCCATGAGAGTGTTCTATTACGCCCAAAGAGTGCGAGCTTGCCACGAGTACATGCTCAGATTCGAACGAACGAGGATTGAAACCCCATGAGAGCGTTCTATTACGCCCAAAGAGTGCGAGCTTGCCACGAGTACATGCTCAGATTCGAACGAACGAGGATTGAAGCCGCATGAGAGCGTTCTATTACGCCCAAAGAGTGCGAGCTTGCCACGAGTACATGCTCAGATTCGAACGAACGAGGCGTTCTATTACGCCCAAAGAGTGCGAGCTTGCCACGAGTACATGCTCAATTTCGAACGAAGGAGGATTGAAACCCCAAGAGAGCGTTCCATTACGCCCAAAGAGTGCGAGCTTGCCACGAGTACATGCTCAGATTCGAACGAACGAGGATTGAAACCCCATGAGAGCGTTCTATTACGCCCAAAGAGTGCGAGCTTGCCACGAGTACATGCTCAGATTCGAACGAACGGGGATTGAAACCCCATGAGAGCATTCTATTACGCCCAAAGAGTGCGAGCTTGCCACGAGTACATGCTCAGATTCGAACGAACGAGGATTGAAACCCCATGAGAGTGTTCTATTACGCCCAAATAGTGCGAGCTTGCCACGAGTACATTCTTTGATTCGAACGAACGAGGATTGAAACCCCATGAGAGCGTTCTCTTGCTCCCAAGAGTGCGAGCTTTCCACGAGTACATGCTCAGATTCGAACGAACGAGGATTGAAACCCCATGAGAGCGTTCTATTACGCCCAAAGAGTGCGAGCTTGCCACGAGTACATGCTCAGATTCGAACGAACGAGGATTGAAACCCCATGAGAGCGTTCTATTACGCCCAAAGAGTGCGAGCTTGCCACGAGTACATGCTCAGATTCGAACGAACGAGGATTGAAATTGAAACCCCATGAGAGCGTTCTTCTTATTACCCAAAGAGTGCGAGCTTGCCACGAGTACATGCTCAGATTCGAACGAACGTGGATTGAAACCCCATGAGAGCGTTCTATTACGCCCAAAGAGGGCGAGCTTGCCACGAGTACATGCTCAGATTCGAACGAACGAGGATTGAAACCCCATGAGAGCGTTCTATTACGCCCAAAGAGTGCGAGCTTGCCACGAGTACATGCTCAGATTCGAACGAACGAGGATTGAAAAACCCATGAGAGCTTTCTATTACGCCCAAATAGTGCGAGCTTGCCACGAGTACATGCTCAGATTCGAACGAACGAGGATTGAAACCCCATGAGAGCGTTCTATTACGCCCAAAGAGTGCGAGCTTGCCACGAGTACATGCTCAGCTCAGATTCGAACGAACGAGGATTGAAACCCCATGAGAGCGTTCTATTACGCCTAAGAGTGCGAGCTTGCCACGAGTACATGCTCAGATTCGAACGAACGAGGATTGAAACCCCATGAGAGCGTTCTATTACGCCCAAAGAGTGCGAGCTTGCCACGAGTACATGCTCAGATTCGAACGAACGAGGATTGAAACCCCATGAGAGTGTTCTATTACGCCCAAAGAGTGCGAGCTTGCCACGAGTACATGCTCAGATTCGAACGAACGAGGATTGAAACCCCATGAGAGCGTTCTATTACGCCCAAAGAGTGCGAGCTTGCCACGAGTACATGCTCAGATTCGAAGATTCGAACGAACGAGGATTGAAACCCCATGAGAGCGTTCTATTACGCCCAAAGAGTGCGAGCTTGCCACGAGTACATGCTCAGATTCGAACGAACGAGGATTGAAAACCCCATGAGAGCGTTCTATTACGCCCAAAGAGTGCGAGCTTGCCACGAGTACATGCTCAGATTCGAACGAACGAGGATTGAAACCCCATGAGAGCGTTCTATTACGCCCAAAGAGTGCGAGCTTGCCACGAGTACATGCTCAGATTCGAACGAACGAGGATTGAAACCCCATGAGAGCGTTCTATTACGCCCAAAGAGTGCGAGCTTGCCACGAGTACATGCTCAGATTCGAACGAACGAGGATTGAAACCCCATGAGAGCGTTCTATTACGCCCAAAGAGTGCGAGCTTGCCACGAGTACATGCTCAGATTCGAACGAACGAGGATTGAAACCCCATGAGAGCGTTCTATTACGCCCAAAGAGTGCGAGCTTGAAGCTTGCTTGCCACGAGTACATGCTCAGATTCGAACGAACGAGGATTGAAACCCCATGAGAGCGTTCTATTACGCCCAAAGAGTGCGAGCTTGCCACGAGTACATGCTCAGATTCGAACGAACGAGGATTGAAACCCCATGAGAGCGTTCTATTATTACTCCCAAAGAGTGCGAGCTTGCCACGAGTACATGCTCAGATTCGAACGAACGAAGATTGAAACCCCATGAGAGCGTTCTATTATGCCTAAAGTGCGAGCTTGCCACGAGTACATGCTCAGATTCGAACGAACGAGGATTGAAACCCCATGAGAGCGTTCTATTACGCCCAAATAGTGCGAGCTTGCCACGAGTACATGCTCAGATTCGAACGAACGAGGATTGAAACCCCATGAGAGCGTTCTATTACGCCCAAAGAGTGCGAGCTTGCCACGAGTACATGCTCAGATTCGAACGAACGAGGATTGAAACCCCATGAGAGCGTTCTATTACGCCCAAAGAGTGCGAGCTTGCCACGAGTACATGCTCAGATTCGAACGAATGAGGACGAAGGAGGATTGAAACCCCATGAGAGCGTTATATTACGCCCAAAGAGTGCGAGCTTGCCACGAGTACATGCTCAGATTCGAACGAACGAGGATTGAAGCCCCATGAGAGCGTTCTATTACGCCCAAAGAGAGTGCGAGCTTGCCACGAGTACATGCTCAGATTCGAACGAACGAGGATTGAAAAACCCATGAGAGCGTTCTATTACGCCCAAAGAGTGCGAGCTTGCCACGAGTACATGCTCAGATTCGAACGAACGAGGATTGAAACCCCATGAGAGTGTTCTATTACGCCCAAAGAGTGCGAGCTTGCCACGAGTACATGCTCAGATTCGAACGAACGAGGATTGAAACCCCATGAGAGTGTTCTATTACGCCCAAAAGTGAGTGCGAGCTTGCCACGAGTACATGCTCAGATTCGAACGAACGAGAACGATTGAAACCCCATGAGAGCGTTCTCTTATTACCCCAAGAGTGCGAGCTTTTGCCACGAGTACATGCTCAGATTCGAACGAACGAGGATTGAAAAACCCCATGAGAGCGTTCTATTACGCCCAAAGAGTGCGAGCTTGCCACGAGTACATGCTCAGATTCGAACGAACGAGGATTGAAACCCCATGAGAGCGTTCTATTACGCCCAAAGTGCGAGCGAGCTTGCCACGAGTACATGCTCAGATTCGAACGAACAATGATTGAAACCCTATGAGAGCGTTCTATTACGCCCAAAGAGTGCGAGCTTGCCACGAGTACATGCTCAGATTCGAACGAACGAGGATTGAAACCCCATGAGAGCGTTCTATTGCTCCTAAGAGTGCGAGCTTTCCACGAGTACATGCTCAGATTCGAACGAACGAGGATTGAAACCCCATGAGAGCGTTCTATTACGCCCAAAGAGTGCGAGCTTGCCACGAGTACATGCTCAGATTCGAACGAACGAGGATTGAAAAACCCCATGAGAGCGTTTCTATTACGCCCAAAGAGTGCGAGCTTGCCACGAGTACATGCTCAGATTCGAACGAACGAGGATTGAAACCCCATGAGAGCGTTCTATTACGCCCCCAAAGAGTGCGAGCTTGCCACGAGTACATGCTCAGATTCGAACGAACGAGGATTGAAACCCCATGAGAGCGTTCTATTACGCTCCTAAAGAGTGCGAGCTTGCCACGAGTACATGCTCAGATTCGAACGAACGAGGATTGAAACCCCATGAGAGCGTTCTATTACGCCCAAAGAGTGCGAGCTTGCCACGAGTACATGCTCAGATTCGAACGAACGAGGATTGAAACCCCATGAGAGCGTTCTATTACGCCCAAAATAGTGCGAGCTTGCCACGAGTACATGCTCAGATTCGAACGAACGAGGATTGAAACCCCATGAGAGTGTTCTATTACGCGCCCAAAGAGTGCGAGCTTGCCACGAGTACATGCTTTGATTCGAACGAACGAGGATTGAAAAACCCCCCATGAGAGCGTTCTATTACGCTCCTAAGAGTGCGAGCTTTCCACGAGTACATGCTCAGATTCGAACGAACGAGGATTGAAAAACCCCATGAGAGCGTTCTATTACGCCCAAAGAGTGCGAGCTTGCCACGAGTCCATGCTCAGATTCGAACGAACGAGGATTGAAACCCCATGAGCGTTCTATTACGCCCAAAAGAGTGCGAGCTTGCCACGAGTACATGCTCAGATTCGAACGAACGAGGATTGAAACCCCATGAGAGCGTTCTATTACGCCCCTAAGAGTGCGAGCTTTCCACGAGTACATGCTCAGATTCGAACGAACGAGGATTGAAACCCCATGAGAGCGTTCTATTACGCCCAAAGAGAGCGAGCTTGCCACGAGTACATGCTCAGATTCGAACGAACGAGGATTGAATCCCCATGAGAGCGTTCTATTACGCCCTAAGAGTGCGAGCTTGCCACGAGTACATGCTCAGATTCGAACGAAGGAGGATTGAAACCCCATGAGAGCGTTCTATTACGCCCAAAGAGTGCGAGCTTGCCACGAGTACATGCTCAGATTCGAACGAACGAGGATTGAAACCCCATGAGAGCGTTCTATTACGCCCAAAGAGTGCGAGCTTGCCACGAGTACATGCTTTGATTCGAACGAACGAGGATTGAAAACCCCATGAGAGCGTTCTCTATTACGCTCCTAAGAGTGCGAGCTTCCACGAGTACATGCTCTCAGATTCGAACGAACGAGCATTGAAACCCCATGAGAGCGTTCTATTACGCCCAAAGAGTGCGAGCTTGCCACGAGTACATGCTCAGATTCGAACGAACGAGGATTGAAACCCCATGAGAGCGTTCTATTACGCCCAAAGAGTGCGAGCTTGCCACGAGTACATGCTCAGATTCGAACGAACGAGGATTGAAACCCCATGAGAGCGTTCTATTACGCCCAAAGAGTGCGAGCTTGCCACGAGTACATGCTCAGATTCGAACGAACGAGGATTGAAACCCCATGAGAGCGTTCTATTACGCCCAAAGAGTGCGAGCTTGCCACGAGTACATGCTCAGATTCGAACGAACGAGGATTGAAACCCCATGAGAGCGTTTCTATTACGCCCAAAGAGAGCGAGCTTGCCACGAGTACATGCTCAGATTCGAACGAACGAGGATTGATTGAAACCCCATGAGAGCGTTCTATTACGCCCAAAGAGAGGCGAGCTTGCCTTGCCACGAGTACATGCTCAGATTCGAACGAACGAGAGATTGAAAACCCCATGAGAGCGTTTCTATTACGCCCAAAGTGCGAGCTTTCCACGAGTACATGCTCAGATTCGAACGAACGAGGATTGAAAAACCCCATGAGAGCGTTCTATTACGCCCAAAGTGTGCGAGCTTGCCACGAGTACATGCTTTCGATTCGAACGAACGAGGATTGAAACCCCATGAGAGAGTTTCTATTACGCCCTAAGAGTGCGAGCTTGCCACGAGTACATGCTCAGATTCGAACGAACGAGGATTGAAAACCCATGAGAGCGTTCTATTTACGCCCAAAGAGTGCGAGCTTGCCACGAGTACATGCTCAGATTCGAACGAACGAGGATTGAAACCCCATGAGAGCGTTCTATTACGCCCAAAGAGTGCGCGAGCTTGCCACGAGTACATGCTCTTTTATTCGAACGAACGAGGATTGAAACCCCATGAGAGCGTTCTATTACGCCCCTAAGAGTGCAGCTTTCCCACGAGTACATGCTCAGATTCGAACGAAACGAGGATTGAAACCCCATGAGAGCGTTCTATTACGCCCAAAGAGTGCGAGCTTGCCACGAGTACATGCTCAGATTCGAACGAACGAACGAGGATTGAAACCCCATGAGAGCGTTTCTATTACGCCCAAAGTGCGAGCTTGCCACGAGTACATGCTCAGATTCGAACGAACGAGAACGATTTGAAACCCCATGAGAGCGTTCTATTACGCCCCAAAGTGCGAGCTTGCCACGAGTACATGCTCAGATTCGAACGAACGAGGATTGAAACCCCATGAGAGCGTTCTATTACGCCCAAAGAGTGCGAGCTTTCCACGAGTACATGCTCAGATTCGAACGAAAACGAACGAGATTGAAACCCCATGAGAGCGTTCTATTACGCCCAAAGAGTGCGAGCTTGCCACGAGTACATGCTCAGATTCGAACGAACGAACGGAGGATTGAAACCCCATGAGAGTGTTCTATTACGCCCAAAGAGTGCGAGCTTGCCACGAGTACATGCTCAGATTCGAACGAACGAGGATTGAAACCCCATGAGAGCGTTCTATTACGCCCAAATAGTGCGAGCTTGCCACGAGTACATGCTCAGATTCGAACGAACGAGGATTGAAACCCCATGAGAGCGTTCTATTACGCCCAAAGAGTGCGAGCTTGCCACGAGTACATGCTCAGATTCGAACGAACGAGGATTGAAACCCCATGAGAGCGTTCTATTACGCCCAAAGAGTGCGAGCTTGCCACGAGTACATGCTCAGATTCGAAACGAACGAGGATTGAAACCCCATGAGAGCGTTCTATTACGCCCAAAGAGTGCGAGCTTGCCACGAGTACATGCTCAGATTCGAACGAACGAGAGGATTGAAACCCCATGAGAGCGTTCTATTACGCCCAAAGAGTGCGAGCTTGCCACGAGTACATGCTCAGATTCGAACGAACGAGGATTGAAACCCCATGAGAGAGCGTTCTATTACGCCCCAAAGAGTGCGAGCTTGCCACGAGTACATGCTCAGATTCGAACGAACGAGGATTGAAACCCCATGAGAGCGTTCCATTAAGCCCAAAGAGTGCGAGCTGGCCACGAGTACATGCTCAGATTCGAACGAACGAGGATTGAAACCCCATTAGAGCGTTCGATTACGCCCAAAGTGCGAGCTTGCGCCCAAGAGTGCGAGCTTGCCACGAGTACATGCTCAGATTCGAACGAACGAACGGATTGAAACCCCATGAGAGCGTTCTATTACGCCCAAAGAGTGCGAGCTTGCCACGAGTACATGCTCAGATTCGAACGAACGAGGATTGAAAACCCCATGAGAGTGTTCTATTACGCCCAAAGTGAGTGCGAGCTTGCCACGAGTACATGCTCAGATTCGAACGAACGAGGATTGAAAAACCCCATGAGAGCGTTCTATTACGCCCAAAAGAGTGCGAGCTTGCCACGAGTACATGCTCAGATTCGAACGAACGAGGATTGAAACCCCATGAGAGCGTTCTATTACGCCCAAAGAGTGCGAGCTTGCCACGAGTACATGCTCAGATTCGAACGAACGTGGATTGAAACCCCATGAGAGCGTTCTATTACGCCCAAAGAGTGCGAGCTTGCCACGAGTACATGCTCAGATTCGATCGAACGAACGAGATTGATTGAAACCCCAGAGCGTTCTATTACGCCCAAAGAGTGTGAGCTTGCCACGAGTACATGCTCAGATTCGAACGAACGAGATTGAAAAACCCATGAGAGCGTTCAACTACGTCCAAAGAGTGCGAGCTTGCCACGAGTACATGCTCAGATTCGAACGAACGAGGATTGAAACCCCATGAGAGAGTTCTATTACGCCCAAATAGTGCGAGCTTGCCACGAGTACATGTTCAGATTTGAACGAACGAGGATTGAAAAACCCCATGAGAGCGTTCTATTTGCTCCTAAGAGTGCGAGCTCTCCACGACTACATGCTCAGATTCGAACGAACGAGGATTGAAACCCCATGAGAGCGTCTCTTACGCCCAAAGAGTGCGAGCTTGCCACGAGTACATGCTCAGATTCGAACGAACGAGGATAGAAACCCCATGTGAGCGTTCTATTACGCCCTAAGAGTGCTAGCTTGCCACGAGTACATGCTCAGATTCGAACGAACGAGGATTGAAACCCCATGAGAGCGTTCTATTACGCCTACGAGTGCGAGCTTGCCACGAGTACATGCTTTTCGATTCGAACGAACGAGGATTGAAACCCCATGAGAGCGTTCTATTACGCCCAAAGTGCGAGCTTTCCACGAGTACATGCTCAGATTCGAACGAACGAGGATTGAAACCCCATGAGAGCGTTCTATTACGCCCAAAGAGTGCGAGCTTGCCACGAGAGTACATGCTCAGATTCGAACGAACGAGATTGAAACCCCATGAGAGCGTTCTATATACGCCCAAAGAGAGCGCGAGCTTGCCACGAGTACATCCTCAGATTCGAACGAACGAGGATTGAAACCCCATTAGAGCGTTCGATTACGCCCAAAGAGTGCGAGCTTGCCACGAGTCCATGCTCAGATTCGAACGAACGAGGATTGAAAAACCATGAGAGCATTCCATTACGCCTAAAGAGTGCGAGCTGGCCACGAGTACATGCTCAGATTCGAACGAACGAGGATTGACCCCATGAGAGCGTTCTCTTACGCCTAAAGTGCGAGCTTGCCACCACGAGTACATGCTCAGATTCGAACGAACGAGGATTGAAACCCCATGAGAGCGTTCTATTACGCCTAATAGTGCGAGCTTGCCACGAGTACATGCTCAGATTCGAACGAACGAGGATTGAAACCCCATGAGAGAGCGTTCTATTACGCCCAAAGAGTGCGAGCTTGCCACGAGTACATGCTCATATTCGTACGAACAAGGATTGAAGTCCCATGAGAGCGTTCTATTACGCCCAAAGAGTGCGAGCTTTCCACGAGTACATGCTCAGATTCGAACGAACGAGGATTGAAGCCCCATGAGAGCGTACTATACGCCCAAAGAGTGCGAGCTTGCCACGAGTACATGCTCAGTTTCGAACGAACGAGGATTGAAACCCCATGAGAGCGTTCTATTACGCCCAAAGAGAGCGAGCTTGCCACGAGTACATGCTCAGATTCGAACGAACGAGGATTGAAACCCCATGAGAGCGTTCTATTACGCCCAAAGAGTGCGAGCTTGCCACGAGTACATGCTCAGATTCGAACGAACGAACGAGGATTGAAACCCCATGAGAGCGTTCTATTACGCCCCAAAGAGTGCGAGCTTGCCACGAGTACATGCACTGATTCGAACGAACGAGGATTGAAACCCCATGAGAGCGTTTTATTACGCCCAAAGAGTGCGAGCTTGCCACGAGTACATGCTCAGATTCGAACGAACGAGGATTGAAACCCCATGAGAGCGTTCTATTACGCGCCAAAGAGTGCGAGCTTGCCACGAGTACATGCTCAGATTCGAACGAACGAGGATTGAAACCCCCATGAGAGCGTTCTATTACGCCCCAAGAGTGCGAGCTTTTGCCACGAGTACATGCTCAGATTCGAACGAACGAGGATTGAAAAACCCCATGAGAGCGTTCTATTACGCCCAAAGAGTGCGAGCTTGCCACGAGTACATGCTCAGATTCGAACGAACGAGGATTGAAACCCCATGAGAGCGTTCTATTACGCCCAAAGAGTGCGAGCTTGCCACGAGTACATGCTCAGATTCGAACGAACGAGGATTGAAACCCCATGAGAGCGTTCTATTACGCCCAAAAGAGCGCGAGCTTTCCACGAGTACATGCTCAGATTCGAACGAACGAGGATTGAAAAACCCATGAGAGCGTTCTATTACGCCCAAAGAGTGCGAGCTTGCCACGAGTACATGCTCAGATTCGAACGAACGAGGATTGATTGAAACCCCCCATGAGAGCGTTCTATTACGCCCAAAGAGAGCGAGCTTGCCACGAGTACATGCTCAGATTCGAACGAACGAGGATTTGAAACCCCATGAGAGAGCGTTCTATTACGCCAAGAGTGCGAGCTTGCCACGAGTACATGCTCAGATTCGAACGAACGAGGATTGAAACCCCATGAGAGCGTTCTATTACGCCCAAAGAGTGCGAGCTTGCCACGAGTACATGCTCAGATTCGAACGAACGAACGGATTGAAAACCCCATGAGAGTGTTCTATTACGCCCAAAGAGTGCGAGCTTGCCACGAGTACATGCTCAGATTCGAACGAACGAGGTTTGAAAACCCCATGAGAGCGTTCTATTACGCCCAAAGAGTGCGAGCTTGCCACGGGTACATGCTCAGATTCGAACGAACGAGGATTGAAACCCCATGAGAGTGTTCTATTACGCCCTATTAGTGTGAGCATTCCACGAGTACATGCTCAGATTCGAACGAACGAGGATTGAAACCCCATGAGAGCGTTCTATTACGCCCAAAGAGTGCGAGCTTGCCACGAGTACATGCTCAGATTCGAACGAACGAGGATTGAAACCCCATGAGAGTTCTTCTTTACGCCGCCCAAAGAGTGCGAGCTTGCCACGAGTACATGCTCAGATTCGAACGAACGAGGATTGAAACCCCATGAGAGCGTTCTATTACGCCCAAATAGTGCGAGCTTGCCACGAGTACATGCTTGATTCGAACGAACGAGGATTGAAACCCCATGAGAGCGTTCTATTGCTCCTAAGAGTGCGAGCTTGCCACGAGTACATGCTCAGATTCGAACGAACGAACGAGGATTGAAAAACCCCATGAGAGCGTTCTATTACGCCCAAAGAGTGCGAGCTTGCCACGAGTACATGCTCAGATTCGAACGAACGAGGATTGAAAAAACCCATGAGAGCGTTCTATTACGCCCAAAGAGTGCGAGCTTGCCACGAGTACATGCTCAGATTCGAACGAACGAGGATTGAAACCCCATGAGAGCGTTCTATTACGCCCAAAGAGTGCGAGCTTGCCACGAGTACATGCTCAGATTCGAACGAACGAGGATTTGAAACCCCATGAGAGCGTTCTATTTATTACCCAAGAGTGCGAGCTTGCCACGAGTACATGCTCAGATTCGAACGAACGAGGATTGAAACCCCATGAGAGCGTTCTATTACGCCCAAAGAGTGCGAGCTTGCCACGAGTACATGCTCAGATTCGAACGAACGAACGAGATTGAAACCCCATGAGAGCGTTTCTATTACGCCCAAAAGTAGTGCGAGCTTGCCACGAGTACATGCTCAGATTCGAACGAACGAGGATTGAAACCCCATGAGAGCGTTCTATTACGCTCCCCCTAAGAGTGCGAGCTTGCCACGAGTACATGCTCAGATTCGAACGAACGAGGATTGAAACCCCATGAGAGAGCGTTCTATTACGCCCAAAGAGTGCGAGCTTGCCACGAGTACATGCTCAGATTCGAACGAACGAGATTGAAACCCCATGAGAGCGTTCTATTACGCCCAAAGAGTGCGAGCTTACAACGAGTACATGCTCAGATTCGAACGAACGAGGATTGAAACCCCATGAGAGCGTTCTATTTTACGCCCAAAGAGTGCGAGCTTGCCACGAGTACATGCTCAGATTCGAACGAACGAGAGATTGAAACCCCATGAGAGCGTTTCTATTACGCCCAAAGAGTGCGAGCTTGCCACGAGAGTACATGCTCAGATTCGAACGAACGAGGATTGAAACCCCATGAGAGAGTTCTTTTACGCCCAAAGAGTGAGAGCTTGCCACGAGTACATGCTTTGATTCGAACGAACGAGGATTGAAACCCCATGAGAGCGTTCTATTGCTCCTAAAGAGTGCGAGCTTTCCACGAGTACATGCTCAGATTCGAATGAAACGAGGATTGAAACCCCATGAGAGCGTTTCTATTACGCCCAAAGAGTGCGAGCTTGCCACGAGTACATGCTCAGATTCGAACGAACGAGGATTGAAACCCCATGAGAGCGTTCTATTACGCGCCCAAAGAGAGCGAGCTTGCCACGAGTACATGCTCTGATTCGAAACGAACGAGGATTGAAACCCCATGAGAGCGTTCTATTGCTCCTAAGAGTGCGAGCTTTCCACGAGTACATGCTCAGATTCGAACGAACGAAGATTGAAACCCATGAGAGCGTTCTATTACGCCCAAAGAGTGCGAGCTTGCCACGAGTACATGCTCAGATTCGAACGAACGAGGATTGAAAAACCCCATGAGAGCGTTCTATTACGCCCCTAAGAGTGCGAGCTTGCCACGACATGCTCAGATTCGAACGAACGAGGATTGAAACCCCATGAGAGCGTTCTATTACGCCCAAAGAGTGCGAGCTTGCCACGAGTACATGCTCAGATTCGAACGAACGAGGATTGAAACCCCATGAGAGTGTTCTATTACGCCCAAAGAGTGCGAGCTTGCCACGAGTACATGCTCAGATTCGATCGAACGAGGATTGAAACCCAATGAGAGTGTTCTATTGCGCCTAAAAGTGCGAGCTTTCCACGAGTACATGCTCAGATTCGAACGAACGAGGATTCAAACCACATGAGAGCGTTCTATTACGCCCAAAGAGTGCGAGCTTGCCAGAAGTACATGCTCAGATTCGAACGAACGAGGATTCAAACCACATGAGAGCGTTCTATTACGCCCAAAGAGTGCGAGCTTGCCAGAAGTACATGCTCAGATTCGAACGAACGAGGATTGAAACCCCGTGAGAGCGTTCTATTACGCCAAAGAGTGCGAGTTTGCCACGAGTACATGCTCAGATTCGAACGAACGAGGATTGAAACCCCATGAGAGCGTTCTATTACGCCCAAAGAGTGCGAGCTTGCCACGAGTACATGCTCAGATTCGAACGAACGAGGATTGAAACCCCATGAGAGCGTTCTATTACGCCCAAAGAGTGCGAGCTTGCCACGAGTACATGCTCAGATTCGAACGAACGAGGATTGAAACCCCATGAGAGCGTTCTATTACGCCCAAAGAGTGCGAGCTTGCCACGAGTACATGCTCAGATTCGAACGAACGAGGATTGAAACCCCATGAGAGCGTTCTATTACGCCTAAGAGTGCGAGCTTTCCACGAGTACATGCTCAGATTCGAACGAACGAGGATTGAAACCCCATGAGAGCGTTCTATTACGCCCAAAGAGTGCGAGCTTGCCACGAGTACATGCTCAGATTCGAACGAACGAACGAGGATTGAAACCCCATGAGAGTGTTCTATTACGCCCAAAGAGTGCGAGCTTGCCACGAGTACATGCTCAGATTCGAACGAACGAGGATTGAAACCCCATGAGAACGTTCTATTATGCCTAAGAGTGCGAGCTTTGCCACGAGTACATGCTCAGATTCGAACGAACGAGGATTGAAACCCCATGAGAGCGTTTCTATTACGCCCAAAGAGTGCGAGCTTGCCACGAGTACATGCTCAGATTCGAACGAACGAGGATTGAAACCCCATGATAGCGTTCTATTTACGCCCAAAAGAGTGCGAGCTTGCCCACGAGTACATGCTCAGATTCGAACGAACGAGGATTGAAACCCCATGAGAGCGTTCTATTACGCCCCAAGAGTGCGAGCTTGCCACGAGTACATGCTCAGATTCGAACGAACGAGGATTGAAACCCCATGAGAGCGTTCTATTACGCCCAAAGAGTGCGAGCTTGCCACGAGTACATGCTCAGATTCGAACGAACGAGGATTGAAACCCCATGAGAGCGTTCTATTACGCCCAAAAGAGAGTGCGAGCTTGCCACTAGTACATGCTCAGATTCGAACGAACGGGGATTGAAACCCCATGAGAGCGTTCTATTACGCCCAAAAGGTGCGAGCTTGCCACGAGTACATCCTCAGATTCGAACGAACGAGGATTGAAACCCCATGAGAGCGTTCTATTGCTCCTAAGAGTGCGAGCTTGCCACGAGTACATGCTCAGATTCGAACGAACGAGGATTGAAACCCCATGAGAGCGTTCTATTACGCCAAAGAGTGCGAGCTTGCCACGAGTACATGCTCAGATTCGAACGAACGAGGATTGAAACCCCATGAGAGTGTTCTATTACGCCCAAATAGTGCGAGCTTGCCACGAGTACATGCTCAGATTCGAACGAACGAGGATTGAAACCCCATGAGAGTGTTCTATTACGCCCAAAGAGTGCGAGCTTGCCACGAGTACATGCTCAGATTCGAACGAACGAGGATTGAAACCCCATGAGAGTGTTCTCTTGCTCCTAAGAGTGCGAGCTTGCCACGAGTACATGCTCAGATTCGAACGAACGAGGATTGAAACCCCATGAGAGCGTTCTATTACGCCCAAAGAGTGCGAGCTTGCCACGAGTACATGCTCAGATTCGAACGAACGAGGATTGAAAAACCCCATGAGAGCGTTCTATTATTACGCCCAAAGAGTGCGAGCTTGCCACGAGTACATGCTCAGATTCGAACGAACGAGGATTGAAACCCCATGAGAGCGTTCTATTACGCCCAAAGAGTGCGAGCTTGCCACGAGTACATGCTCAGATTCGAACGAACGAGGATTGAAACCCCATGAGAGCGTTCTATTACGCCCAAAGAGTGCGAGCTTGCCACGAGTACATGCTCAGATTCGAACGAACGAGGATTGAAACCGCATGAGAGCGTTCTATTACGCCCAAAGAGTGCGAGCTTGCCACGAGTACATGCTCAGATTCGAACGAACGAGGATTGTAACCCCATGAGAGCGTTCTATTACGCCCAAAGAGTGCGAGCTTGCCACGAGTACATGCTCAGATTCGAACGAACGAGGATTGAAACCCCATGAGAGCGTTCTATTACGCCCAAAGAGTGCGAGCTTGCCACGAGTATATGCTCAGATTCGTACGAACGAGGATTGAAACCCCATGAGAGCATTCTATTACGCCCTTAGAGTGCGAGCTTGCCACGAGGAAATACTCAGATTCGAACGAACGGGGATTGAAACCCCATGAGCGCGTTCTATTACGCCCAAAGAGTGCGAGCTTGCCACGAGTACATGCTCAGATTCGAACGAACGAGGATTGAAACCCCCATGATATCGTTCTATTACGCCCAAAGTGTGCGAGCTTGCCACGAGTACACGCTCAGAGTCGAACGAACGAGGATTGAAACCCCATGAGAGCGTTCTATTACGCCCAAAGAGTGCGAGCTTGCCACGAGTACATGCTCAGATTCGAACGAACGAGGATTGAAACCCCATGAGAGCGTTCTATTACGCCCAAAGAGTGCGAGCTTGCCACGAGTACATGCTCAGATTCGAACGAACGAGGATTGAAACCCCATGAGAGCGTTCTATTACGCCCCAAGAGTGCGAGCTTGCCACGCCCAAGAGTACAGCTTGCCACGAGTACATGCTCAGATTCGAACGAACGAGGATTGAAACCCCATGAGAGCGTTCTATTACGCCCAAAGAGTGCGAGCTTGCCACGAGTACATGCTCAGATTCGAACGAACGAGGATTGAAACCCCATGAGAGCGTTCTATTACGCCCAAAGAGTGCGAGCTTGCCACGAGTACATGCTCAGATTCGAACGAACGAGGATTGAAACCCCATGAGAGCGTTCTATTACGCCCAAAGAGTGCGAGCTTGCCACGAGTACATGCTCAGATTCGAACGAACGAGGATTGAAACCCCATGAGAGCGTTCTATTACGCCCAAAGAGTGCGAGCTTGCCACGAGTACATGCTCAGATTCGAACGAACGAGGATTGAAACCCCATGAGAGCGTTCTATTACGCCCAAAGAGTGCGAGCTTGCCACGAGTACATGCTCAGATTCGAACGAACGAGGATTGAAACCCCATGAGAGCGTTCTATTACGCCCAAAGAGTGCGAGCTTGCCACGAGTACATGCTCAGATTCGAACGAACGAGGATTGAAACCCCATGATAGCGTTTTATTACGCCCAAAGAGTGCGAGCTTGCCACAAGTACATGCTCAGTTTCGAATGAACGAGGATTGAAACCCCATGAGAGCATTCTATTACGCCCAAAGAGTAGTGCGAGCTTGCCACCAGCAATTGCTCAGATTCGAACGAACGAGAATTGAAACCCCAAGAGAGCGTTCTATTACGCCTATGAGTGCTAGCTTGCCACGAGTACATGCTCAGATTCGAATGAACGAGAATTGAAACCCCATGAGACCGTTCTATTCCGCCCAAAGAGTGCGAGCTTGCCACGAGTACTTGATCAGATTCGAATGAACGAGGATTGAAACCCCATGAGAGCGTTCGATTACGCCCATAGAGTGCGAGCTTGCCACGAGTAAATGCTCAGATTCGAACGAACGAGGATTGAAACCCCATGAGAGCGTTCCATTACGCCCAAAGAGTGCGAGCTAGCCACGAGTACATGCTCAGATTCGAACGAACGAGGATTGACCCCATGAGAGCGTTCTATTACGCCCAAGAGTGCGAGCTTGCCACGAGTACATGCTCAGATTCGAACGAACGAGGATTGAAACCCCATGAGAGCGTTCTATTACGCCCAAAGAGTGCGAGCTTGCCACGAGTACATGCTCAGATTCGAACGAACGAGGATTGAAACCCCATGAGAGCGGTTCTATTACGCCCAAAGAGAGCGAGCTTGCCACGAGTACATGCTCAGATTCGAACGAACGAGGATTGAAACCCCATGAGAGCGTTCTATTACGCCCTAAAGAGTGCGAGCTTGCCACGAGTACATGCTCAGATTCGAACGAACGAGGATTGAAACCCCATGAGAGCGTTCTATTACGCCCAAAGAGTGCGAGCTTGCCACGAGTACATGCTCAGATTCGAACGAACGAGGATTGAAACCCCATGAGAGCGTTCTATTACGCCCAAAGAGTGCGAGCTTGCCACGAGTACATGCTCAGATTCGAACGAACGAGGATTGAAACCCCATGAGAGCGTTCTATTACGCCCAAAGAGTGCGAGCTTGCCACGAGTACATGCTCAGATTCGAACGAACGAGGATTGAAACCCCATGAGAGCGTTCTATTACGCCCAAAGAGTGCGAGCTTGCCACGAGTACATGCTCAGATTCGAACGAACGAGGATTGAAACCCCATGAGAGCGTTCTATTACGCCCCTAAAGAGTGCGAGCTTGCCACGAGTACATGCTCAGATTCGAACGAACGTGGATTGAAACCCCATGAGAGCGTTCTATTACGCCCAAAGAGTGCGAGCTTGCCACGAGTACATGCTCAGATTCGAACGAACGAGGATTGAAACCCCATGAGAGCGTTCTATTACGCCCAAAGAGTGCGAGCTTGCCACGAGTACATGCTCAGATTCGAACGAACGAGGATTGAAACCCCATGAGAGCGTTCTATTACGCCCAAAGAGTGCGAGCTTGCCACGAGTACATGCTCAGATTCGAACGAACGAGGATTGAAACCCCATGAGAGCGTTCTATTACGCCCAAAGAGTGCGAGCTTGCCACGAGTACATGCTCAGATTCGAACGAACGAGGATTGAAACCCCATGAGAGCGCTCTATTACGCCCAAAGAGTGCGAGCTTGCCACGAGTACATGCTCAGATTCGAACGAACGAGGATTGAAACCCCATGAGAGCGTTCTATTACGCCCAAAGAGTGCGAGCTTGCCACGAGTACATGCTCAGATTCGAACGAACGAGGATTGAAACCCCATGAGAGCGCTCTATTACGCCCAAAGAGTGCGAGCTTGCCACGAGTACATGCTCAGATTCGAACGAACGAGGATTGAAACCCCATGAGAGCGTTCTATAACGCCCAAAGAGTGCGAGCTTGCCACGAGCACATGCTCAAATTCGAACGAACAGAGATTGAAACCCCATGAGAGTGTTTTATTACGCCCAAAGAGTGCGAGCTTGCCACGAGTACATGCTCAGATTCGAACGAACGAGGATTGAAACCCCATGAGAGCGTTCTATTACGCCCAAAGAGTGCGAGCTTGCCACGAGTACATGCTCAGATTCGAACGAACGAGGATTGAAACCCCATGAGAGCGTTCTATTACGCCCAAAGAGTGCGAGCTTGCCACGAGTACATGCTCAGATTCGAACGAACGAGGATTGAAACCCCATGAGAGCGTTCTATTACGCCCAAAGAGTGCGAGCTTGCCACGAGTACATGCTCAGATTCGAACGAACGAGGATTGAAACCCCATGAGAGCGTTCTATTACGCCCAAAGAGTGCGAGCTTGCCACGAGTACATGCTCAGATTCGAACGAACGAGGATTGAAACCCCATGAGAGCGTTCTATTTACGCCCAAAGAGTGCGAGCTTGCCACGAGTACATGCTCAGATTCGAACGAACGAGGATTGAAACCCCATGATAGCGTTTCTATTACGCCCAAAGAGTGCGAGCTTGCCACGAGTACATGCTCAGATTCGAACGAACGAGGATTGAAACCCCATGAGAGCGTTCTATTACGCCCAAAGAGTGCGAGCTTGCCACGAGTACATGCTCAGATTCGAACGAACGAGGATTGAAACCCCATGAGAGCGTTCTATTACGCCCAAAGAGTGCGAGCTTGCCACGAGTACATGCATGCTCAGATTCGAACGAACGAGGATTGAAACCCCATGAGAGCGTTCTATTACGCCCAAAGAGTGCGAGCTTGCCACGAGTACATGCTCAGATTCGAACGAACGAGGATTGAAACCCCATGAGAGCGTTCTATTACGCCCAAAGAGTGCGAGCTTGCCACGAGTACATGCTCAGATTCGAACGAACGAGGATTGAAACCCCATGAGAGCGTTCTATTACGCCCAAAGAGTGCGAGCTTGCCACGAGTACATGCTCAGATTCGAACGAACGAGGATTGAAACCCCATGAGAGCGTTCTATTACGCCCAAAGAGTGCGAGCTTGCCACGAGTACATGCTCAGATTCGAACGAACGAGGATTGAAACCCCATGAGAGCGTTCTATTACGCCCAAAGAGTGCGAGCTTGCCACGAGTACATGCTCAGATTCGAACGAACGAGGATTGAAACCCCATGAGAGCGTTCTATTACGCCCAAAGAGTGCGAGCTTGCCACGAGTACATGCTCAGATTCGAACGAACGAGGATTGAAACCCCATGAGAGCGTTCTTTACGCCCAAAGAGTGCGAGCTTGCCACGAGTACATGCTCAGATTCGAACGAACGAGGATTGAAACCCCATGAGAGCGTTCTATTACGCCCTAAGAGTGCGAGCTTGCCACGAGTACATGCTCAGATTCGAACGAACGGGGATTGAAACCCCAAAAGAGCGTTCTATTATGCCCAAAGAGTGCGAGCTTGCCACGAGTACATGCTCAGATTCGAACGAACGAGGATTGAAACCCCATGAGAGCGTTCTATTACGCCCAAAGAGAGCGAGTTTGCCACGAGTACATGCTCAGATTCGAACGAACAAGGATTGAAACCCCATGAGAGCGTTCTATTACGCCCAAAGAGTGCGAGCTTGCCACGAGTACATGCTCAGATTCGAACGAACGAGGATTGAAACCCCATGAGAGCGTTCTATTACGCCCTAAGAGTGCGAGCTTGCCACGAGTACATGCTCAGATTCGAACGAACGAGGATTGAAACCCCATGAGAGCGTTCTATTACGCCCAAAGAGTGCGAGCTTGCCACGAGTACATGCTCAGATTCGAACGAACGAGGATTGAAACCCCATGAGAGCGTTCTATTACTCCTAAAGTGCGATCTTTCCACGAGTACATGCTCAGATTCGAACGAACGAGGATTGAAACCCCATGAGAGCGTTCTATTACGCCCAAAGAGTGCGAGCTTGCCACGAGTACATGCTCAGATTCGAACGAACGAGGATTGAAACCCCAAGAGAGCGTTCTATTACGCCCAAAGAGTGCCACGAGTACATGCTCAGATTCGAACGAACGAGGATTGAAACCCCATGAGAGCGTTCTATTACGCCCAAAGAGTGCGAACTTGCCACGAGTACATGCTCAGATTCGAACGAACGACGATTGAAACCCATGAGAGCGTTCTATTACGCCCAAAGAGTGCTAGCTTGCCACGAGTACATGCTCAGATTCGAACGAACGAGGATTGAAACCCCATGAGAGCGTCTATTACGCCCAAAGAGTGCGAGCTTGCCACGAGTACATGCTCAGATTCGAACGAACGAGGATTGAAACCCCATGAGAGCGTTCTATTACGCCCAAAGAGTGCGAGCTTGCCACGAGTACATGCTCAGATTCGAACGAACGAGGATTGAAACCCCATGAGAGCGTTCTATTACGCCCAAAGAGTGCTAGCTTGCCACGAGTACATGCTCAGATTCGAACGAACGAGGATTGAAACCCCATGAGAGCGTTCTATTACGCCCAAAGAGTGCGAGCTTGCCACGAGTACATGCTCAGATTCGAACGAACGAGGATTGAAACCCCATGAGAGCGTTCTATTACGCCCAAAGAGTGCGAGCTTGCCACGAGTACATGCTCAGATTCGAACGAACGAGGATTGAAACCCCATGAGAGCGTTCTATTACGCCCAAAGAGTGCGAGCTTGCCACGAGTACATGCTCAGATTCGAACGAACGAGGATTGAAACCCCATGAGAGCGTTCTTTACGCCCAAAAATGAGTGCGAGCTTGCCACGAGTACATGCTCAGATTCGAACGAACGAGGATTGAAACCCCATGAGAGCGTTTCTATTACGCCCAAAGAGTGCGAGCTTGCCACGAGTACATGCTCAGATTCGAACGAACGAGGATTGAAACCCCATGAGAGCGTTCTATTACGCCCAAAGAGTGCGAATTTGCCACGAGTACATGCTCAGATTCGAACGAACGAGGAATGAAACCCCATGAGAGCGTTCTATTACGCCCAAAGAGTGCGAGCTTGCCACGAGTACATGCTCAGATTCGAACGAACGAGGATTGAAACCCCATGAAAGCGTTCTATTACGCCCAAAGAGTGCGAGCTTGCCACGAGTACATGCTCAGATTCGAACGAACGAGGATTGAAACCCCATGAGAGCGTTTCTATTACGCCCAAAGAGTGCGAGCTTGCCACGAGTACATGCTCAGATCCGAACGAACGAGGATTGAAACCCCATGAGAGCGTTCCATTACGCCCAAAGAGTGCGAGCTTGCCACGAGTACATGCTCAGATTCGAACGAACGAGGATTGAAACCCCATGAGAGCGTTCTATTACGCCCAAAGAGTGCGAGCTTGCCACGAGTACATGCTCAGATTCGAACGAACGAGGATTGAAACCCCATGAGAGCGTTCTATTACGCCCAAAGAGTGCGAGCTTGCCACGAGTACATGCTCAGATTCGAACGAACGAGGATTGAAACCCCATGAGAGCGTTCTATTACGCCCAAAGAGTGCGAGCTTGCCACGAGTACATGCTCAGATTCGAACGAACGAGAATTGAATCCCCATGAGTGCGTTCTATTACGCCCAAGGAGTGCGAGCTTGCCACGAGTACATGCTCAGATTCGAACGAACGAGGATTGAAACCCCATGAGAGCGTTCTATTACGCCCAAAGAGTGCGAGCTTGCCACGAGTACATGCTCAGATTCGAACGAACGAGGATTGAAACCCCATGAGAGCGTTCTATTACGCCCTAAAGAGTGCGAGCTTGCCACGAGTACATGCTCAGATTCGAACGAACGAGGATTGAAACCCCATGAGAGCGTTCTATTACGCCCAAAGAGTGCGAGCTTGCCACGAGTACATGCTCAGATTCGAACGAACGAGGATTGAAACCCCATGAGAGCGTTCTATTACGCCCAAAGAGTGCGAGCTTGCCACGAGTACATGCTCAGATTCGAACGAACGAGGATTGAAACCCCATGAGAGCGTTCTATTACGCCCAAAGAGTGCGAGCTTGCCACGAGTACATGCTCAGATTCGAACGAACGAGGATTGAAACCCCATGAGAGCGTTCTATTACGCCCAAAGAGTGCGAGCTTGCCACGAGTACATGCTCAGATTCGAACGAACGAGGATTGAAACCCCATGAGAGCGTTCTATTACGCCCGAAGAGTGCGAGCTTGCCACGAGTACATGCTCAGATTCGAACGAACGAGGATTGAAACCCCATGAGAGCGTTCTATTACGCCCGAAGAGTGCGAGCTTGCCACGAGTACATGCTCAGATTCGAACGAACGAGGATTGAAACCCCATGAGAGCGTTCTATTACGCCCAAAGAGTGCGAGCTTGCCACGAGTACATGCTCAGATTCGAACGAACGAGGATTTGAAACCCCATGAGAGCGTTCTATTACGCCCAAAGAGTGCGAGCTTGCCACGAGTACATGCTCAGATTCGAACGAACGAGGATTGAAACCCCATGAGAGCGTTCTATTACGCCCAAAGAGTGCGAGCTTGCCACGAGTACATGCTCAGATTCGAACGAACGAGGATTGAAACCCTATGAGAGCGTTCTATTACGCCCAAAGAGTGCGAGCTTGCCACGAGTACATGCTTAGATTCGAACGAACGAGGATTGAAACCCCAAGAGAGCGTTCCATTACGCCCAAAGAGTGCGAGCTTGCCACGAGTACATGCTCAGATTCGAACGAACGAGGATTGAAACCCCATGAGAGCGTCTCTTACGCCCAAAGAGTGCGAGCTTGCCACGAGTACATGCTCAGATTCGAACGAACGAGGATAGAAACCCCATGTGAGCGTTCTATTACGCCCTAAGAGTGCTAGCTTGCCACGAGTACATGCTCAGATTCGAACGAACGAGGATTGAAACCCCATGAGAGCGTTCTATTACGCCCAAAGAGTGCGAGCTTGCCACGAGTACATGCTCAGATTCGAACGAACGAGGATTGAAACCCCATGAGAGCGTTCTATTACGCCCAAAGAGTGCGAGCTTGCCACGAGTACATGCTCAGATTCGAACGAACGAGGATTGAAACCCCATGAGAGCGTTCTATTACGCCCTAAAGAGTGCGAGCTTGCCACGAGTACATGCTCAGATTCGAACGAACGAGGATTTGAAACCCCATGAGAGCGTTCTATTACGCCCAAAGAGTGCGAGCTTGCCACGAGTACATGCTCAGATTCGAACGAACGAGGATTGAAACCCCATGAGAGCGTTCTATTACGCCCAAAGAGTGCGAGCTTGCCACGAGTACATGCTCAGATTCGAACGAACGAGGATTGAAACCCCATGAGAGCGTTCCATTACGCCCAAAGAGTGCGAGCTTGCCACGAGTACATGCTCAGATTCGAACGAACGAGGATTGAAACCCCATGAGAGCGTTCTATTACGCCCAAAGAGTGCGAGCTTGCCACGAGTACATGCTCAGATTCGAACGAACGAGGATTGAAACCCCATGAGAGCGTTCTATTACGCCTAAGAGTGCGAGCTTGCCACGAGTACATGCTCAAATTCGAACGAACGAGGATTGAAACCCCATGATAGCGTTCTATTACGCCAAAGAGTGCGAGCTTGTCATAACGATAACCCACGAGTATACATGCTCAGATTCGAACGAACGAGGATTGAAACCCCATGAGAGCGTTCTATTACGCCCAAAGTAGTGCGAGCTTGCCACGATTCCATGCTCAGTTTTTGAACATGATGTATGGAATCCACGAGTACATGCTCAGATTCGAACGAGAAACGAGGATTTAAGCGCCTAATTAAGCCCAAAAGTAAGCTTGCCACGAGTACATATTCGAACGAACGAGGAAATGAAACCCCCTTGAGAGCATGTTCTATTACGCCCAAAGAGTGCGAGCTTGCCACGAGTACATGCTCAGATTCGAAACGAACGAGGATTGAAACCCCTTGAGAGCGTTCTATTGGACGCCCAAAGAGTGCGAGCTTGCCACGAGTACATGCTCAGATTCGAACGAACGAGGGTTGAAATCCCCACCTGAGTTGCGTTTATTACGCGCCCAAAGAGTGCGAGCTTGCACGAGTAGAAACATGCTAGATTGGACCTAAGAAAACGAGGATTGAAACCCCTAGGAGCGTTTCTATTACGCCCAGATCTGTGAGCTTGCCAAAGATAAGTGATTGGGTGCCTTATGTCTCTAACGAAATAGGATTGTAGATTCGAGGTGTTCTTATTCGCCCACTAAGAGTGTTCGTGTTGGCGGCCGACAACATGAAACCAAGTGAGGGGAATAAGGAAACCGTATTGAAAAACTTGTGTGACTTTCGCCTAGATTGGGCTTCCACGAGTTGCTCAGATTTTCGTAAAATATAGTGTTGCGAATGACTTTGAATGTCATGAAATGACCAAAATCGTTGTATTTTCAGGAGATAAGGTAGTGGACGGCCTCCTACGAGGGCTGGGCTCGGAGAATCGAGCGCGGCTCCCGAACAACTCGAGGAGGGTGAAAACCCGGGTCTTCGTAATGAGTTGCCGAGAAGAGGGCATGCTTGCGGCAGGCCGAAGCCATGCAGCAGACGGACGAGGAACGAGGATTAAAAAGCCCAAGACGATATGGCGCAGCAAGCGGCTGCGGAGGGAGGAGAGCCACGGGTAGTACATGCTCAGCTTCGAACCGAACGAGAAGGTGAACCCATGAGCCGCGTTCTATTACGCCCCGGCAACCGATTGTGCGAGTGGGTCGGGTACTCCTATGCCCGACTCCAAGATGGAGGATGCGAGCGAGAAACGCGCACTTGCGGCTTCTCGAGGTTCAAGAAGTTCAACCCGCCTATCTTTAGCGGGGAGAGTACGTGGATCCATGGGACGTGGAAACGTGGATCGATGCTATTGAGACGCTCTTCGAGGATCTCTATTACCTTGGAAGGGACAAGGTGCACCTCGCCGCTCATTGTTTAGAGCGATCGGCGAACGAGGTGTGGAAACCCCGGGCGTGATCGATTCTCTCTAGCCTTCCGCCACCGACGTGGGAGGAATTTCGGGGTATGGTGTTCGCTGCCTACTTCCCCGATAGCGAGAAAAGAAAACTTTAAGATTAAGATTTCGAAAGTTGAAGCTTGCCACGAGTACATGCTCGAGTACGAGACGGAGTTCTCGAGGATTAAACCCCATGAGTAGCACGTTCTATTGTCCCCCAAGAGTGCGAGCTTGCCACGAGTTTCATGCTCAGACTTCGAACGAACGAGATCTGAGCGGTGCACGCCCTTAAGCTACATTACCCGGAGGTCTTGGACCACGTGCTCTTTGGGTGGAGTGGAAATGCATGTGCGCACGAGGAGCACGAGTCTTGGGAGACAAACGAAAAAGAAAAAGAAAAAGAAAAGGGAAAAGAAGCGACCCGGGTGGCTGGGTGGGCGTTCTATCTACGCCCCCGAAGCAGTGCAGCTTGCACGAGTACGCGAGGCTCAGATTCGAACCGAACCCTCAACGATTTGTATTGAAACCCTCAGAGCGTTCTATTATCGCCCAAAGAGTGCGAGCTTGCCACGAGTACATGCTCAGATTCGAACACGAACGAGGATTGAAACCCCATGAGAGCGTTCTATACGCCGCCAAAGAGTGCGTCGCGGCATCCACGAGTACATGCTCAGATTCGAACGAACGAGGATTGAAACCCCATGAGAGCGGGCATCTACGCCCGGCAAGAGTGCGAGCTTGCCACGAGTACATGCTCAGAGGAACGAACGGGATTGAAACCCCCCAGTGAGAGCGTTCTATTACGCCCGCAAGAGAGAGCCTTCGACCAGCTTGCCACGTCGTACATGCTCATTGAACGAATTAAAGGCATTCGATTGAGAGCATTTGAGAGCGAGCTTGTTCTATTACGCCCAAAGAGTGCGAGCTTGCATTCGAGTACATGCTCAGATTCGAACGAACGAGGATTGAAACCCCATGAGAGCGTTCTATTACGCCCAAAGAGTGCGAGCTTGCCACGAGTACATGCTCAGATTCGAACGAACGAGGATTGAAACCCCCATGAGAGCGTTCTATTACGCCCAAAGAGTGCGAGCTTGCCACGACATGCTCGATTGAACGAACGAGGATTGAAACCCCATGAAACCCCCAAGAGTGAGCCACGTTCTATTGCTCAGCCCAAAGAGTGAGGAGTGCCACGATGACATGCTCAGATTCGAACGAACGAGGATTGAAACCCCATTCGAACGTGAGAGCGAGAGCGTTCTATTACGCCCAAAGAGTGTGAGCTTGCCACGAGTACATGCTCAGATTCGAACGAACGAGGATTGAAACCCCATGAGAGCGTTCTATTACGCCCAAAGAGTGCGAGCTTGCCACGAGTACTTGCTCAGATTCGTACGAATGAGGATTGAAACCCCATGAGAGCGTTCTATTACGCCCAAGGAGTGCGAGCTTGCCACGAGTACATGCTCAGATTCGAACGAACGAGGATTGAAACACCATGAGAGAGAGCGTTCTATTACGCCCAAAGAGTGCGAGCTTGCCACGAGTACATGCTCAGATTCGAACGAACGAGGATTGAAACCCCATGAGAGCGTTCTATTACGCCCAAAGAGTGCGAGCTTGCCACGAGTACATGCTCAGATTCGAACGAACGAGGATTGAAACCCCCTGAGAGCGTTCTTATTACGCCCAAAGAGTGCGAGCTTGCCACGAGTACATGCTCAGATTCGAACGAACGAGGATTGAAACCCCATGAGAGCGTTCTATTACGCCAAAGAGTGCGAGCTTGCCACGAGTACATGCTCATTGCTTCGAACGATAACGCTCGATTGAACGAACGAGGATTGAAACCCCATGAGAGCGTTTATTACGCCCAAAGAGTGCGAGCTTGCCACGAGTACATGCTCAGATTCGAACGAACGAGGATTGAAACCCCATGAGAGCGTTCTATTACGCCCAAAGAGTGCGAGCTTGCCACGAGTACATGCTCAGATTCGAACGAACGAGGACGAGGATTGAAACCCCATGAGAGCGTTCTATTACGCCCAAAGAGTGCGAGCTTGCCACGAGTACATGCTCAGATTCGAACGAACGAGGATTGAAACCCCATGAGAGCGTTCTATTACGCCCATAGAGTGCGAGCTTGCCACGAGTACATGCTCATATTCGAACGAACGAGGATTGAAACCCCATGAGAGCGTTCTATTACGCCCAAAGAGTGCGAGCTTGCCACGAGTACATGCTCAGATTCGAACGAACGAGGATTGAAACCCCATGAGAGCGTTCTATTACGCCCAAAGAGAGCGATCTTGCCACGAGTACATGCTCAAATTCAAACGAACGAGGATTGAAACCCCGTGAGAGCGTTCTATTATACGCCAAAGAGTGCGAGCTTGCATGGAACGAACGAGGATTGAAACCCCGTTAGAGCGTTCTATTACGCCAAAGAGTGCGAGCTTGCATGGAACGAACGAGGATTGCCACGAGTATATGCTCAGATTGGAACGAACGTGGAGTGAAACCCCATGAGTGCGTTCTATTACGCCTAAAGAGTGCAAGCTTGCCACGAGTACATGCTCAGATTCGAACGAACAAGTATTGAAACCCCCTGAGAGCATTTTATTACGCCCAAAGAGAGCGAGCTTGCCACGAGTACATGCTCAGATTCGAACGAACGAGGATTGAAACCCCATAAGAGCGTTCTATTATGCCCAAAGAGTGCGAGCTTGCCACGAGTACGTGCTCAGATTCGAACGAACGAGGATTGAAACCCCATGAGAGCGTTCTATTACGCCTAAGAGTGCGAGCTTGCCACGAGTACGTGCTCATATTAGAACGAACGAGGATTGAAACCCCATGAGAGCGTTCTATTACGCCCAAAGAGTGCGAGCTTGCCACGAGTACATGCTCAGATTCGAACGAACGAGGATTGAAACCTCATGAGAGCGTTCTATTACGCCCAAAGAGTGCGAGCTTGCCACGAGTACATGCTCAGATTCGAACGAACGAGGATTGAAACCCCATGAGAGCGTTCTATTACGCCCAAAGAGTGTGAGCTTGCCACGAGTACATGCTCTGATTCGAACGAACGAGGATTGAAACCCCATGAGTGCGTTCTATTACGCCCAAAGAGAGCGAGCTTCCCACGAGTACATGCTCAGATTCGAACGAACGAGGATTGAAACCCCATGAGAGCGTTCTATTACGCCTAAGAGTGCGAGCTTGCCACGAGTACATGCTCATATTCGAACGAACGAGGATTGAAACCCCATGAGAGCGTTCTATTACGCCCAAAGAGTGCGAGCTTGCCACGAGTACATGCTCAGATTCGAACGAACGAGGATTGAAACCCCATGAGAGCGTTCTATTACGCCAAAGAGTGCGAGCTTGCCACGAGTACATGCTCATATTCGAACGAACGAGGATTGAAACTCCATGAGAGTGTTCTATTACGCCCAAAGAGTGCGAGCTTGTCCTATTACGCCCAAAGAGTGCGAGCTTGCCACGAGTACATGCTCAGATTCGAACAAACGAGGATTGAAACCCCATGAGAGCGTTCTATTACGCCCTAGGAGTGCGAGCTTGCCACGAGTACATGCTCAGATTCGAACGAACGAGGATTGAAACCCCATGAGAGCGTTCTATTACGCCCAAAGAGTGCTAGCTTGCCACGAGTACATGCTCAGATTCGAACGAACGAGGATTGAAACCCCATGAGAGCGTTCTATTACGCCCTAAGAGTGCGAGCTTGCCACAAGTACATGCTCATATTCGAACGATGGAGGATTAAAACCCCATGAGAGCGTTCTATTACGCCCAAAGAGCGCGAGCTTGCCACGAGTACATGCTCAGATTCGAACGAACGAGGATTGAAACCCCATGAGAGCGTTCTATTACGCCCAAAGAGAGCGAGCTTGCCACGAGTACATGCTCAAATTCAAACGAACGAGGATTGAAACCCCGTGAGATCGTTCTATTACGCCAAAGAGTGCGAGCTTGCATGGAACGAACGAGGATTGAAACCCCGTTAGAGCGTTCTATTACGCCAAAGAGTGCGAGCTTGCATGGAACGAACGAGGATTGCCACGAGTATATGCTCAGATTGGAACGAACGTGGAGTGAAACCCCATGAGTGCGTTCTATTACGCCCAAAGAGTGCGAGCTTGCCACGAGTACATGCTCAGATTCGAACGAACAAGTATTGAAACCCCCTGAGAGCGTTTTATTACGCCCAAATAGAGCGAGCTTGCCACAAGTACATGCTCAGATTCGAACGAACGAGGATTGAAACCCCATAAGAGCGTTCTATTAAGCCCAAAGAGTGCGAGCTTGCCACGAGTACGTGCTCAGATTCGAACGAACGAGGATTGAAACCCCATGAGAGCGTTCTATTACGCCCAAAGAGAGCGAGCTTCCCACGAGTACATGCTCAGATTCGAACGAACGAGGATTGAAACCCCATGAGAGCGTTCTATTACGCCCAAGGAGTGCGAGCTTGCCACGAGTACATGCTCAGATTCGAACGAACGAGGATTGAAACCCCATGAGAGCGTTCTATTACGCCCAAAGAGTGCGAGCTTGCCACGAGTACATGCTCAGATTCGAACGAACGAGGATTGAAACCCCATGAGAGCGTTCTATTACGCCCAAAGAGAGCGAGCTTGCCACGAGTACATGCTCAAATTCAAACGAACGAGGATTGAAACCCCGTGAGATCGTTCTATTACGCCAAAGAGTGCGAGCTTGCATGGAACGAACGAGGATTGAAACCCCGTTAGAGCGTTCTATTACGCCAAAGAGTGCGAGCTTGCATTGAACGAACGAGTGCGAGCTTGCCACGAGTACATGCTCAGATTGGAACGAACGAGGATTGAAACCCCATGAGTGCGTTCTATTACGCCCAAAGAGTGCGAGCTTGCCACGAGTACATGCTCAGATTCGAACGAACGAGGATTGAAACCCCATGAGAGCGTTCTATTACGCCCAAAGAGTGCGAGCTTGCCACGAGTACATGCTCAGATTCGAACGAACGAGGATTGAAACCCCATGAGAGCGTTCTATTACGCCCAAAGAGTGCGAGCTTGCCACGAGTACATGCTCAGATTCGAACGAACGAGGATTGAAACCCCATGAGAGCGTTCTATTACGCCCAAAGAGTGCGAGCTTGCCACGAGTACATGCTCAGATTCGAACGAACGAGGATTGAAACCCCATGAGATCGTTCTATTACGCCAAAGAGTGCGAGCTTGCCACGGAACGAACGAACGAGGATTGAAACCCCGTTAGAGCGTTCTATTACGCCAAAGAGTGCGAGCTTGCCACGAGTACATGCTCAGATTGGAACGAACGAGGATTGAAACCCCATGAGAGCGTTCTATTACGCCCAAAGAGTGCGAGCTTGCCACGAGTACATGCTCAGATTCGAACGAACGAGGATTGAAACCCCATGAGAGCGTTCTATTACGCCCAAAGAGAGCGAGCTTGCCACGAGTACATGCTCAGATTCGAACGAACGAGGATTGAAACCCCATGAGAGCGTTCTATTACGCCCAAAGAGTGCGAGCTTGCCACGAGTACATGCTTAGATTCGAAGAACGAGGATTGAAACCCCATGAGAGCGTTCTATTACGCCCAAAGAGTGCGAGCTTGCCACAAGTACATGCTCAGATTCGAACGAACGAGGATTGAAACCACATGAGAGCATTCTATTACGCCCAAAGAGTGCGAGCTTGCCACGAGTACATGCTCAGATTCGAACGAACGAGGATTGAAACCGCATAAGAGCGTTCTATTACGCCCAAAGAGTGCGAGCTTGCCACGAGTACATGCTCATATTCGAACGAACGAGGATTGGAACACCATGAGAGCTTTCTATTACGCCCAAAGAGTGCGAGCTTGTTCTATTACGCCCAAAGAGTGCGAGCTTGCCACGAGTACATGCGCAGATTCGAACGAACGAGGATTGAAACCCCATGAGAGCGTTCTATTACGCCTAAAGAGTGCGAGCTTGCCACGAGTACATGCTCAGATTCGAACGAACGAGGATTGAAACCCCATGAGAGCGTTCTATTACACCCAAAGAGTGGGAGTTTGCCACGAGTACATGCTCAGATTCGAACGAACGAGGATTGAAACCCCATGAGAGCGTTCTATTACGCCCAAAGAGTGCGAGCTTGCCACGAGTACATGCTCAGATTCAAACGAACGAGGATTGAAACGTTCTATTACGCCTAAGAGTGCGAGCTTGCAACGATTTCATGCTCAGATTCGAACGAACGAGGATTGAAACCCCATGAGAGCGTTCTATTACGCCCAAAGAGTGCGAGCTTGCCACGAGTACATGCTCAGATTCGAACGAACGAGGATTGAAACCCCATGAGAGCGTTCTATTACGCCCAAAGAGTGCGAGCTTGCCACGAGTACATGCTCAGATTCGAACGAACGAGGATTGAAACCCCATGAGAGCGTTCTATTACGCCCAAAGAGTGCGAGCTTGCCACGAGTACATGCTCATATTCGAACGAAAGAGGATTGAAACCCCATGAGAGCGTTCTATTACGCCCAAAGAGTGCGAGCTTGCCACGAGTACATGCTCAGATTCGAACGAACGAGGATTGAAACCCCATGAGAGCGTTCTATTACGCCCAAAGAGTGCGAGCTTGCCACGAGTACATGCTCAGATTCGAACGAACGAGGATTGAAACCCCATGTGTGCGTTCTATTACGCCGAAAGAGTGCGAGCTTGCCATGAGGGCGTTCTATTACGCCCAAAGAGTGCGGGCTTGCCACGAGTACATGCTCAGGTTCGAACGAACGAGGATTGAAACCCCATGAGAGCGTTCTATTACGCCCAAAGAGTGCTAGCTTGCCACGAGTACATGCTCAGATTCGAAAGAACGAGGATTGAAACCCCATGAGAGCGTTCTATTACGCCCAAAGAGTGCGAGCTTGCCACGAGTACATGCTCAGATTCGAACGAACGAGGATTGAAACCCCATGAGAGCGTTCTATTACGCCCAAAGAGTGCGAGCTTGTTCTATTACGCCCAAAGAGTGCTAGCTTGCCACGAGTACATGCTCAGATTCGAACGAACGAGGATTGAAACCCCATGAGAGCGTTCTATTACGCCCAAAGAGTGCGAGCTTGCCACGAGTACATGCTCAGATTCGAACGAACGAGGATTGAAACCCCATGAGAGCGTTCTATTACGCCCAAAGAGTGCGAGCTTGCCACGAGTACATGCTCATATTCGAACGAACGAGGATTGAAACCCCATGAGAGCGTTCTATTACGCCCAAAGAGTGCGAGCTTGCCACGAGTACATGCTCAGATTCGAACGAACGAGGATTGAAAGCCCATGAGAGCGTTCTATTACGCCCAAAGAGTGCGAGCTTGCCACGAGTACATGCTCATATTCGAACGAACGAGGATTGAAACCCCATGAGAGCGTTCTATTACGCCCAAAGAGTGCGAGCTTGTTCTATTACGCCCAAAGGAGTGCTAGCTTGCCACGAGTACATGCTCAGATTCGAACGAACGAGGATTGAAACCCCATGAGAGCGTTCTATTACGCCCAAAGAGTGCGAGCTTGCCACGAGTACATGCTCAGATTCGAACGAACGAGGATTGAAACCCCGAGAGAGAGCGTTCTATTACGCCCAAAGAGTGCGAGCTTGCCACGAGTACATGCTCAGATTCGAACGAACGAGGATTGAAACCCCATGAGAGCGTTCTATTACGCCCAAAGAGTGCGAGCTTGCCACGAGTACATGCTCAGATTCGAACGAACGAGGATTGAAACCCCATGAGAGCGTTCTATTACGCCCAAAGAGAGCGAGCTTGCCACGAGTACATGCTCAGATTCGAACGAACGAGGATTGAAACCCCATGAGAGCGTTCTATTACGCCCAAAGAGTGCGAGCTTGCCACGAGTACATGCTCATATTCGAACGAACGAGAATTGAAACCCCATGAGAGCGTTCTATTACGCCCAAAGAGTGCGAGCTTGCCCCGAGTACATGCTCAGATTCGAACGAACGAGGATTGAAACCCCATGAGAGCGTTCTATTACGCCTAAGAGTGCGAGCTTGCCACGAGTACATGCTCAGATTCGAACGAACGAGGTGGATTGAAACCCCGTGAGAGCGTTCTATTACGCCCAAAGAGTGCGAGCTTGCCACGAGTACATGCTCAGATTCGAACGAACGAGGATTGAAACCCCGTGAGAGCGTTCTATTACGCCCAAAGAGTGCGAGCTTGCCACGAGTACATGCTCAGATTCGAACGAACGAGGATTGAAACCCCATGAGAGCGTTCTATTACGCCCAAAGAGTGCGAGCTTGCCACGAGTACATGCTCAGATTCGAACGACGAACGAGGATTGAAACCCCATGAGAGCGTTCTATTACGCCCAAAAAGTGCGAGCTTGCCACGAGTACATGCTCAGATTCGAACGAACGAGGATTGAAACCCCATGAGAGCGTTCTATTACGCCCAAAGAGAGCGAGCTTGCCCACGAGTACATGCTCAGATTCGAACGAACGAACGAACGAGGATTGAAACCCCATGAGAGCGTTCTATTACGCCCTAAGAGTGCGAGCTTGCCACGAGTACATGCTCAGATTCGAACGAACGAGGATTGAAACCCCATGAGAGCGTTCTATTACGCCCAAAGAGTGCGAGCTTGCCACGAGTACATGCTCAGATTTCGAACGAACGAGGATTGAAACCCCATGAGATCGTTCTATTACGCCAAAGAGTGCGAGCTTGCCACGAGTACATGCTCATTTCGAACGAACGAGGATTGAAACCCCGTTAGAGCGTTGTATTACGCCCAAAGAGTGCGAGCTTGCCACGAGTACATGCTCAGATTCGAACGAACGAGGATTGAAACCCCATGAGAGCGTTCTATTACGCCCAAAGAGAGCGAGCTTGCCACGAGTACATGCTCAGATTCGAACGAACGAGGATTGAAACCCCATGAGAGCGTTCTATTACGCCCAAAGAGAGCGAGCTTGCCACGAGTACATGCTCAGATTCGAACGAACGAGGATTGAAACCCCGTGAGAGCGTTCTATTACGCCAAAGAGTGCGAGCTTGCCACGAGTACATGGAACGAACGAGGATTGAAACCCCGTTAGAGCGTTCTATTACGCCAAAGAGTGCGAGCTTGCCACGAGTACATGCTCAGATTCGAACGAACGAGGATTGAAACCCCATGAGAGCGTTCTATTACGCCCAAAGAGAGCGAGCTTGCCACGAGTACATGCTCAAATTCAAACGAACGAGGATTGAAACCCCGTGAGATCGTTCTATTACGCCAAAGAGTGCGAGCTTGCATGGAACGAACGAGGATTGAAACCCCGTTAGAGCGTTCTATTACGCCAAAGAGTGCGAGCTTGCATTGAACGAACGTGGATTGCCACGAGTACATGCTCAGATTGGAACGAACGTGGATTGAAACCCCATGAGTGCGTTCTATTACGCCCAAAGAGTGCGAGCTTGCCAAGAGTACATGCTCATATTCGAACGAACGAGGATTGAAACCCCATGAGAGCATTCTATTACGCCCAAAGAGTGCGAGCTTGCCACGAGTACATGCTCAGATTCGAATGAACGAACGAGGATTGAAACCCCGTTAGAGCATTCTATTACGCCCTAAGAGTGCGAGCTTGCCACGAGTACATGCTCATATTCGAACGAAGGAGGATTGAAACCCATGAGAGCGTTCTATTACGCCCAAAGAGTGCGAGCTTGCCACGAGTACATGCTCAGATTCGAACGAACGAGAATTGAAACCCCGTGAGATCGTTCTATTACGCCAAAGAGTGCGAGCTTGCTTGGAACGATCGAGGATTGAAACCCCGTTAGAGCGTTGTATTACACCAAAGAGTGCGAGCTTGCCACGAGTACATGCTCAGATTGGAACGAACGAGGATTGAAACCCCATGAGTGCGTTCTATTACGCCCAAAGAGTGCGAGCTTGCCACGAGTACATGCTCAGATTCGAACGAACGAGGATTGAAACCCCATGAGAGCGTTCTATTACGCCCAAAGAGAGCGAGCTTGCCACGAGTACATGCTCAGATTCGAACGAACGCGGATTGAAACCCCATGAGAGCGTTCTATTATGCCCAAAGAGTGCGAGCTTGCCACGAGTACATGCTCAGCTTCGAAGGAACGAGGATTGAAAACCCATGAGAGCGTTCTATTACGCCCAAAGAGTGCGAGCTTGCCACGAGTACATGCTCAGATTCGAACGAACGAGGATTGAAACCCCATGAGAGCATTCTATTACGCCTAAGAGTGCGAGCTTGCCACGAGTACATGCTCAGATTCGAACGAACGAGGATTGAAACCACTTGAGAGCGTTTTATTACGCCCAAAGAGTGCGAGCTTGCCACGAGTACATGCTCAGATTCGAACGAACGAGGATTGAAATCCCGTGAGAGCGTTCTATTATGCCCAAAGAGTGCGAGCTTGCCACGAGTACATGCTCAGATTCGAACGAACGAGGATTGAAACTCCATGAGAGCGTTCTATTACGCCCAAAGAGTGCGAGCTTGTTCTATTACGCCCAAAGAGTGCTAGCTTGCCACGAGTACATGCTCAGATTCGAACGAACGAGGATTGAAACCCCATGAGAGCGTTCTATTACGCCTAAGAGTGCGAGCTTGCCACGAGTACATGCTCAGATTCGAACGAACGAGGATTGAAACCCCATGAGAGCGTTCTATTACGCCCAAAGAGTGCGAGCTTTGCCACGAGTACATGCTCAGATTCGAAACGAACGAGGATTGAAACCCCATGAGAGCGTTCTATTACGCCCAAAGAGTGCTAGCTTGCGCCACGAGTACATGCTCATATTCGAACGAACGAGGATTGAAACCCCATGAGAGCGTTCTATTACGCCCTAAGAGTGCGAGCTTGCCACAAGTACATGCTCAGATTCGAACGATGGAGGATTAAAACCCCATGAGAGCGTTCTATTACGCCCGAAGAGCGCGAGCTTGCCACGAGTACATGCTCAGATTCGAACGAACGAGGATTGAAACCCCATGAGAGCGTTCTATTACGCCCAAAGAGAGCGAGCTTGCCACGAGTACATGCTCAAATTCGAACGAACGAGGATTGAAACCCCATGAGAGCGTTCTATTACGCCCTAAGAGTGCGACCTTGCCGCGAGTACATGCTCATATTCGAACAAAGGAGAATTGAAACCCATGAGAGCGTTCTATTACGCCCAAAGAGTGCGAGCTTGCCACGAGTACATGCTCAGATTCGAACGAACGAGGATTGAAAGCCCGTGAGAGAGTTCTATTACGCTAAAGAGTGCGAGCTTGCCACGAGTACATGCTCATATTCGAACGAACGAGGATTGAAACTCCATGAGAGTGTTCTATTTCGCCGAAAGAGTGCGAGCTTGTTCTATTACGCCCAAAGAGTGCTAGCTTGCTACGAGTACATGCTCAGATTCGAACGAACGAGGATTGAAACCCCATGAGAGCATTTTATTACGCCCAAAGAGTGCTAGCTTGCCACGAGTACATACTCAGATTCGAACGAACGAGGATTGAAACCCCATGAGAGCGTTCTATTACGCCCTAAGAGTGCGAGCTTGCCACGAGTACATGCTCAGATTCGAACGAACGAGGATTGAAACCCCATGAGAATGTTCTATTACGCCCAAAGAATGCGAGCTTGTTCTATTACGCCCAAAGAGTGCTAGCTTGCCACGAGTACATGCTCAGATTCGAATGAACGAGGATTTAAACCCTATGAGAGCGTTCTATTACGCCCAAAGAGTGCGAGCTTGCCACGAGTACATGCTCAGATTCGAACGAACGAGGATTGAAACCCCATGAGAGCGTTCTATTACGCCCAAAGAGTGCGAGCTTGCCACGAGTACATGCTCATATTCGAACGAACGAGGATTGAAACCCCATGAGAGCGTTCTATTACGCCCAAAGAGTGCGAGCTTGCCACGAGTACATGCTCAGATTCGAACGAACGAGGATTGAAACCCCATGAGAGCGTTCTATTACGCCCAAAGAGTGCGAGCTTGCCACGAGTACATGCTCAGATTCGAACGAACGAGGATTGAAACCCCATGAGAGCGTTCTATTACGCCCTAAGAGTGCGAGCTTGCCACGAGTACATGCTCATATTCGAACGATGGAGGATTGAAACCCCATGAGAGCGTTCTATTACGCCCAAAGAGTGCGAGCTTGCCACGAGTACATGCTCAGATTCGAACGAACGAGGATTGAAACCCCATGAGAGCGTTCTATTACGCCCAAAGAGTGCGAGCTTGCCACGAGTACATGCTCAAATTCGAACGAACGAGGATTGAAACCCCATGAGAGCGTTCTATTACGCCCTAAGAGTGCGAGCATGCCACGAGTACATGCTCATATTCGAACGAACGAGAATTGAAACCCCATGAGAGCGTTCTATTACGCCCAAAGAGTGCGAGCTTGCCACGAGTACATGCTCAGATTCGAACGAACGAGGATTGAAACCCCATGAGAGCGTTCTATTACGCCCAAAGAGTGCGAGCTTGCCACGAGTACATGCTCAGATTCGAACGAACGAGGATTGAAACCCCATGAGAGCGTTCTATTACGCCAAAAGAGTGCGAGCTTGCCACGAGTACATGCTCAGATTCGAACGAACGAGGATTGAAACCCCGTGAGAGCGTTCTATTACGCCCAAAGAGTGCGAGCTTGCCACGAGTACATGCTCAGATTCGAACGAACGAGGATTGAAACCCCATGAGAGCGTTCTATTACGCCCAAAGAGTGCGAGCTTGCCACGAGTACATGCTCAGATTCGAACGAACGAGGATTGAAACCCCATGAGAGAGCGTTCTATTACGCCCAAAGAGTGCGAGATTGCCACGAGTACATGCTCAATTCGAACGAACGAGGATTGAAGCCCCATGAGAGCGTTCTATTACGCCCAAAGAGTGCGAGCTTGCCACGAGTACATGCTCAGATTCGAACGAACGAGGATTGAAACCCCATGAGAGCGTTCTATTACGCCCAAAGAGAGCGAGCTTGCCACGAGTACATGCTCAGATTCGAACGAACGAGGATTGAAACCCCATGAGAGCGTTCTATTACGCCCAAAGAGTGCGAGCTTGCCACGAGTACATGCTCAGATTCGAACGAACGAGGATTGAAACCCCGTGAGATCGTTCTATTACGCCAAAGAGTGCGAGCTTGCCACGAGTACATGCTCAGATTGGAACGAACGAGGAGTGAAACCCCATGAGAGCGTTCTATTACGCCCAAAGAGTGTGACCTTGCCACGAGTAGTACATGCTCAGGTTCGAACGAACGAGGATTGAAACCCCATGAGAGCGTTCTATTACGCCCAAAGAGTGCGAGCTTGCCACGAGTACATGCTCAGATTCGAACGAACGAGGATTGAAACCCCATGAGAGCGTTCTATTACGCCAAAAAGTGCGAGCTTGCCACGAGTACATGCTCAGATTCGAACGAACGAGGATTGAAACAGGATTGAAACCCCATGAGAGCGTTCTATTACGCCAAAGAGTGTGAGCTTGCCACGAGTACATGCTCAGATTCGAACGAACGAGGATTGAAACCCCGTTAGAGCGTTCTATTACGCCAAAGAGTGCGAGCTTGCCACGAGTACATGCTCAGATTGGAACGAACGAGGATTGAAACCCCATGAGTGCGTTCTATTATGCCCAAAGAGTGTGAGCTTGCCACGAGTACACGCTCAGATTCGAACGAACGAGGATTGAAACCCCCTGAGAGCGTTCTATTACGCCCAAAGAGAGCGAGCTTGCCACGAGTACATGCTCAGATTCGAATGAACGAGGATTGAAACCCCATGAGAGCGTTCTATTACGCCCAAAGTGTGCGAGCTTGCCACGAGCACATGCTCAGATTCGAACGAACGAGGATTGAAAGCCCGTGAGAGCGTTCTATTATGCTAAAGAGTGCGAGCTTGCCACGAGTACATGCTCAGATTCGAATGAACGAGGATTGAAACCCCATGAGAGCGTTCTATTACGCCCAAAGAGTGCGAGCTTGTTCTATTTCGCCCAAAGAGTGCTAGCTTGCCACGAGTACATGCTCAGATTCGAACGATGGAGGATTAAAATCCCATGAGAGCGTTCTATTACGCCCAAAGAGCGCGAGCTTGCCACGAGTACATGCTCAAATTCAAACGAACGAGGATTGAAACCCCGTGAGATCGTTCTATTACGCCAAAGAGTGCGAGCTTGCATGGAAGAACGAGGATTGAAACCCCGTTAGAGCATTCTATTACGCCAAAGAGTGCGAGCTTGCATTGAACGAACGAGGATTGCCACGAGTACATGCTCAGATTGGAACGAACGTGGAGTGAAACCCATGAGAGCGTTCTATTACGCCCAAAGAGTGCGAGCTTGCCACGAGTACATGCTCAGATTCGAACGAACGAGGATTGAAACCCCGTGAGATCGTTCTATTACGCCAAAGAGTGCGAGCTTGCCAAGAGTACATGCTCAGATTCGAGCGAACGAGGATTGAAACCCCGTGAGATCGTTCTATTACGCCAAAGAGTGCGAGCTTGCCACGTGTACATGCTCAGATTGGAACGAACGAGGAGTGAAACCCCATGAGAGCGTTCTATTACGCCCAAAGAGTGCGAGCTTGCCACGAGTACATGCTCAGATTCGAACGAACGAGGATTGAAACCCCATGAGAGCGTTCTATTACGCCCAAAGAGAGCGAGCTTGCCACGAGTACATGCTCAGATTCGAACGAACGCGGATTGAAACCCCATGAGAGCGTTCTATTATGCCCAAAGAGTGCGAGCTTGCCACGAGTTCATGCTCAGATTCGAACGAACGAGGATTGAAACCCTGTTAGAGAGTTCTATTACGCCAAAGAGTGTGAGCTTGCCACGAGTACATGCTCAGATTGGAACGAACGAGGATTGAAACCCCGTTAGAGCGTTCTATTACGCCAAAGAGTGCGAGCTTGCCACGAGTACATGCTCAGATTCGAACGAACGAGGATTGAAACCCCATGAGAGCGTTCTATTACGCCCAAAGAGAGCGAGCTTGCCACGAGTACATGCTCAGATTCGAATGAACGAGGATTGAAACCCCATGAGAGCGTTCTATTACGCCCAAAGAGTGCGAGCTTGCCACGAGTACATGCTCAGATTCGAACGAACGAGGATTGAAACCCCATGAGAGCATTCAATTACGCCTAAGAGTGCGAGCTTGCCACGAGTACGTGCTCATATTCGAACGAACGAGGATTGAAACCCCATGAGAGCGTTCTATTACGCCCAAAGAGTGCGAGCTTGCCACGAGCACATGCTCAGATTCGAACGAACGCGGATTGAAAGCCCGTGAGAGCGTTCTATTATGCTAAAGAGTGCGAGCTTGCCACGAGTACATGCTCATATTCGAACGAACGAGGATTGAAACTCCATGAGAGTGTTCTATTACGCCCAAAGAGTGCGAGCTTGTTCTATTACGCCCAAAGAGTGCTAGCTTGCCACGAGTACATGCGCAGATTCGAACGAACGAGGATTGAAACCCCATGAGAGCGTTCTATTACGCCCTAAGAGTGCGAGCTTGCCACGAGTACATGCTCAGATTCGAACGAACGAGGATTGAAACCCCATGAGAGTGTTCTATTACGGCCAAAGAGTGCTAGTTTGCCACGAGTACATGCTCAGATTCGAACGAACTTGGATTGAAACCCCATGAGAGCGTTCTATTACGCCCAAAGAGTGCTAGCTCGCCACGAGTACATGCTCATATTCGAACGATGGAGGATTAAAACCCCATGAGAGCGTTCTATTACGCCCTAAGAGCGCGAGCTTGCCACAAGTACATGCTCAGATTCGAACGATGGAGGATTAAAACCCCATGAGAGCGTTCTATTACGCCCAAAGAGCGCGAGCTTGCCACGAGTACATGCTCAAATTCGAACGAACGAGGATTGAAACCCCATGAGAGCGTTCTATTACGCCCTAAGAGTGCGACCTTGCCGCGAGTACATGCTCATATTCGAACGAAGGAGAATTGAAACCCCATGAGAGCGTTCTATTACGCCCAAAGAGTGCGAGCTTGCCACGAGTACATGCTCAGATTCGAACGAACGAGGATTGAAACCCCGTGAGAGCGTTCTATTACGCCAAAGAGTGCGAGCTTGCATGGAACGAACGAGGATTGAAACCCCGTTAGAGCGTTCTATTACGCCAAAGAGTGCGAGCTTGCCACGAGCACATGCTCAGATTGGAACGAACGAGGATTGAAACCCCGTAAGAGCGTTCTATTACGCCAAAGAGTGCGAGCTTGCCATGAGTACATGCCCAGATTGGAACGAACGAGGATTGAAACCCCGTTAGAGCATTCTATTACGCCAAAGAGTGCGAGCTTGCCACGAGTACATGCTCAGATTGGAACGAACGAGGATTGAAACCCCATGAGAGCGTTCTATTACGCCCAAAGAGTGCGAGCTTGCCACGAGTACATGCTCAGATTCGAACGAACAAGGATTGAAACCCCATGAGAGCGTTCTATTATGCCCAAAGAGTGCGAGCTTGCCACGAGTACATGCTCAGATTCGAACGAACGAGGATTGAATCCCCATGAGAGTGTTCTATTACGCCTAAGAGTGCGAGCTTGCCACGAGTACGTGCTCATATTAGAACGAACGAGGATTGAAACCCCATGAGAGCGTTCTATTACGCCCAAAGAGTGCGAGCTTGCAACGAGTACATGCTCAGATTCGAACGAACGAGGATTGAAAGCCCGTGAGAGCGTTCTATTACGCTAAAGAGTGCGAGCTTGCCACGAGTACATGCTCAGATTCGAATGAACGAGGATTGAAACCCCATGAGAGCGTTCTATTACGCCCAAAGTGTGCGAGCTTGCCACGAGTACATGCTCAGATTCGAACGAACGATGATGGAAACCCCATGAGAGCATTCTATTACGCCTAAGAGTGCGAGCTTGCCACGAGTACATGCTCATATTCGAACGAACGAGGATTGAAACCCCATGAGAGCGTTCTATTACGCCCAAAGAGTGCGAGCTTGCCACGAGAACATGCTCAGATTCGAACGAACGAGGATTGAAAGCCCGTGAGAGCGTTCTATTACGCTAAAGAGTGCGAGCTTGCCACGAGTACATGCTCATATTCGAACGAACGAGGATTGAAACTCCATGAGAGTGTTCTATTACGCCCAAAGAGTGCGAGCTTGTTCTATTTCGCCCAAAGAGTGCTAGCTTGCCACGAGTACATGCTCAGATTCGAACGATGGAGGATTAAAACCCCATGAGAGCGTTCTATTACGCCCAAAGAGCGCGAGCTTGCCACGAGTACATGCTCAAATTCAAACGAACGAGGATTGAAACCCCGTGAGATCGTTCTATTACGCCAAAGAGTGCGAGCTTGCATGGAACGAACGAGGATTGAAACCCCGTTAGAGCGTTCTATTACGCCAAAGAGTGCGAGCTTGCATTGAACGAACGAGGATTGCCACGAGTACATGCTCAGATTGGAACGAACGTGGATTGAAACCCCATGAGTGCGTTCTATTACGCCCAAAGAGTGCGAGCTTGCCAAGAGTACATGCTCATATTCGAACGAACGAGGATTGAAACCCCATGAGAGCATTCTATTACGCCCAAAGAGAGCGAGCTTCCCACGAGTACATGTTCAGATTTGAATGAACGAGGATTGAAACCCCATGAGAGCGTTCTATTACGCCCTAAGAGTGCGAGCTTGCCACGAGTACATGCTCATATTCGAACGAAGGAGGATTGAAACCCATGAGAGCGTTCTATTACGCCCAAAGAGTGCGAGCTTGCCACGAGTACATGCTCAGATTCGAACGAACGAGGATTGAAACCCCGTGAGATCGTTCTATTACGCCAAAGAGTGCGAGCTTGCTTGGAACGAACGAGGATTGAAACCCCGTTAGAGCGTTGTATTACGCCAAAGAGTGCGAGCTTGCCACGAGTACATGCTCAGATTGGAACGAACGAGGATTGAAACCCCATGAGTGCGTTCTATTACGCCCAAAGAGTGCGAGCTTGCCACGAGTACATGCTCAGATTCGAACGAACGAGGATTGAAACCCCATGAGAGCGTTCTATGACGCCCAAAGAGAGCGAGCTTGCCACGAGTACATGCTCAGATTCGAACGAACGCGGATTGAAACCCCATGAGAGCGTTCTATTATGCCCAAAGAGTGCGAGCTTGCCACGAGTTCATGCTCAGATTCGAACGAACGAGGATTGAAACCCTGTTAGAGAGTTCTATTACGCCAAAGAGTGTGAGCTTGCATGGAACGAACGAGGATTGAAACCCCGTTAGAGCGTTCTATTACGCCAAAGAGTGCGAGCTTGCCACGAGTACATGCTCAGATTCGAACGAACGAGGATTGAAACCCCATGAGAGCGTTCTATTACGCCCAAAGAGAGCGAGCTTGCCACGAGTACATGCTCAGATTCGAATGAACGAGGATTGAAACCCCATGAGAGCGTTCTATTAGCCCAAAGAGTGCGAGCTTGCCACGAGTACATGCTCAGATTCGAACGAACGAGGATTGAAACCCCATGAGAGCGTTCTATTACGCCCAAAGAGTGCGAGCTTGCCACGAGTACATGCTCAGATTCGAACGAACGAGGATTGAAACCCCATGAGAGCATTCAATTACGCCTAAGAGTGCGAGCTTGCCACGAGTACGTGCTCATATTCGAACGAACGAGGATTGAAACCCCATGAGAGCGTTCTATTACGCCCAAAGAGTGCGAGCTTGCCACGAGCACATGCTCAGATTCGAACGAACGCGGATTGAAAGCCCGTGAGAGCGTTCTATAATGCTAAAGAGTGCGAGCTTGCCACGAGTACATGCTCATATTCGAACGAACGAGGATTGAAACTCCATGAGAGTGTTCTATTACGCCCAAAGAGTGCGAGCTTGTTCTATTACGCCCAAAGAGTGCTAGCTTGCCACGAGTACATGCTCAGATTCGAACGAACGAGGATTGAAACCCCATGAGAGCGTTCTATTACGCCCTAAGAGTGCGAGCTTGCCACGAGTACATGCTCAGATTCGAACGAACGAGGATTGAAACCCCATGAGAGTGTTCTATTACGCCCAAAGAGTGCTAGTTTGCCACGAGTACATGCTCAGATTCGAACGAACGAGGATTGAAACCCCATGAGAGCGTTCTATTACGCCCAAAGAGTGCTAGCTCGCCACGAGTACATGCTCATATTCAAACGATAGAGGATTAAAACCCCATGAGAGCGTTCTATTACGCCCTAAGAGCGCGAGCTTGCCGCAAGTACATGCTCAGATTCGAACGATGGAGGATTAAAACCCCATGAGAGCGTTCTATTACGCCCAAAGAGCGCGAGCTTGCCACGAGTACATAATCAGATTCGAACGAACGAGGATTGAAACCCCATGAGAGCGTTCTATTACGCCCAAAGAGAGCGAGCTTGCCACGAGTACATGCTCAAATTCGAACGAACGAGGATTGAAACCCCATGAGAGCGTTCTATTACGCCCAAAGAGTGCGAGCTTGCCACGAGTACATGCTCAGATTCGAACGAACGAGGATTGAAACCCCGTGAGAGCGTTCTATTACGCCAAAGAGTGCGAGCTTGCATGGAACAAACGAGGATTGAAACCCCGTTAGAGCGTTCTTTTACGCCAAAGTGTGCGAGCTTGCCACGAGCACATGCTCAGATTGGAACGAACGAGGATTGAAACCCCATAAGAGCGTTCTATTATGCCAAAGAGTGCGAGCTTGCCATGAGTACATGCCCAGATTGGAACGAACGAGGATAGAAACCCCCTTAGAGCATTCTATTACGCCAAAGAGTGCGAGCTTGCCACGAGTACATGCTCAGATTGGAACGAACGAGGATTGAAACCCCATGAGAGCGTTCTATTACGCCCAAAGAGTGCGAGCTTGCCACGAGTACATGCTCAGATTCGAACGAACTAGTATTGAAACCCCCTGAGAGCGTTTTATTGCGCCGAAAGAGAGCGAGCTTGCCACGAGCACATGCTCAGATTCGAACGAACGAGGATTGAAACCCCATGAGAGCGTTCTATTATGCCCAAAGAGTGCGAGCTTGCCACGAGTGCATGCTCAGATTCGAACGAACGAGGATTGAAACCCCATGAGAGTGTTCTATTACGCCTAAGAGTGCGAGCTTGCCACGAGTACATGCTCATATTAGAACGAACGAGGATTGAAACCCCATGAGAGCGTTCTATTACGCCCAAAGAGTGCGAGCTTGCCACGAGTACATGCTCAGATTCGAACGAACGAGGATTGAAACCCCATGAGAGCGTTATATTACGCTAAAGAGTGCGAGCTTGCCACGAGTACATGCTCATATTCGAACGAACGAGGATTGAAACTCCATGAGAGTTTTCTATTTCGCCGAAAGAGTGCGAGCTTGTTCTATTACGCCCAAAGAGTGCTAGCTTGCCACGAGTACATGCTCAGATTCGAACGAACGAGGATTGAAACCCCATGAGAGCGTTTTATTACGCCCAAAGAGTGCTAGCTTGCCACGAGTACATGCTCAGATTCGAACGAACGAGGATTGAAACCCCATGAGAGCGTTCTATTACGCCCTAAGAGTGCGAGCTTGCCACGAGTACATGCTCAGATTCGAACGAACGAGGATTGAAACCCCATGAGAATGTTCTATTACGCCCAAAGAATGCGAGCTTGTTCTATTACGCCCAAAGAGTGCTAGCTTGCCACGAGTACATGCTCAGATTCGAATGAACGAGGATTGAAACCCTATGAGAGCGTTCTATTACGCCCAAAGATTGCGAGCTTGCCACGAGTACATGCTCAGATTCGAACGAACGAGGATTGAAACCCCATGAGAGCGTTCTATTACGCCTAAGAGTGCGAGCTTGCCACGAGTACATGCTCATATTCGAACGAACGAGGATTGAAACCCCATGAGAGCGTTCTATTACGCCCAAAGAGTGCGAGCTTGCCACGAGTACATGCTCAGATTCGAACGAACGAGGATTGAAAGCCCGTGAGAGCGTTCTATTATGCTAAAGAGTGCGAGCTTGCCACGAGTACATGCTCATATTCGAACGAACGAGGATTGAAACTCCATGAGAGTGTTCTATTACGCCCATAGAGTGCGAGCTTGTTCTATTACGCCCAAAGAGTGCTAGCTTGCCACGAGTACATGCTCAGATTCGAACGAACGAGGATTGAAACCCCATTAGAGCGTTCTATTACGCCCAAAGAGTGCTAGCTTGCCACGAGTACATGCTCAGATTCGAACGAACGAGGATTGAAACCCCATGAGAGTGTTCTATTACGCCCTAAGAGTGCGAGCTTGCCTCAAGTACACGCTCATATTCGAACGATGGAGGATTAAAACCCCATGAGAGCGTTCTATTACGCCCAAAGAGCGCGAGCTTGCCACGAGTACATGCTCAGATTCGAACGAACGAGGATTGAAACCCCATGAGAGCGTTCTATTACGCCCAAAGAGAGCGAGCTTGCCACGAGTACATGCTCAGATTCGAACGAACGAGGATTGAAACCCCATGAGAGCGTTCTATTACGCCCTAAGAGTGCGACCTTGCCACGAGTACATGCTCATATTCGAACGAAGGAGGATTGAAACCCCATGAGAGCGTTCTATTACGCCCAAAGAGTGCGAGCTTGCCACGAGTACATGCTCAGATTCGAACGAACGAGGATTGAAACCCCGTGAGAGCGTTCTATTACGCCAAAGTGTGCGAACTTGCATGGAACGAACGTGGATTGAAACCCCGTTAGAGCGTTCTATTACGCCAAAGAGTGCGAGCGTGCCACGAGCACATGCTCAGATTGGAACGAACGAGGATTGAAACCCCGTGAGAGCGTTCTATTACGCCAAAGAGTGCGAGCTTGCCATGAGTACATGCCCAGATTGGAACGAACGAGGATTGAAACCCCGTTAGAGCGTTCTATTACGCCAAAGAGTGCGAGCTTGCCACGAGTACATGCTCAGATTGGAACGAACGAGGATTGAAACCCCATGAGAGCGTTCTATTACGCCCAAAGAGTGCGAGCTTGCCACGAGTACATGCTCAGATTCGAACGAACGAGGATTGAAACCCCATGAGAGCGTTCTATTACGCCCTAAGAGTGCGAGCTTGCCACTTGCCACGAGTACATGCTCATATTCGAACGAAGGAGGATTGAAACCCCATGAGAGCGTTCTATTACGCCCAAAGAGTGCGAGCTTGCCACGAGTACATGCTCAGATTCGAACGAACGAGGATTGAAACCCCGTGAGATCGTTCTATTACGCCAAAGAGTGCGAGCTTGCATGGAACGAACGAGGATTGAAACCCCAAAGAGTGCGAGCTTGCCACGAGTACATGCTCAGATTCGAACGAACGAGGATTGAAACCCCATGAGTGTGTTCTATTACGCCCAAAGAGTGCGAGCTTGCCACGAGTACATGCTCAGATTCGAACGAACGAGGATTGAAACCCCATGAGAGCGTTCTATTACGCCAGCGTTCTATTACGCCCAAAGAGAGCGAGCTTGCCACGAGTACATGCTCAGATTCGAACGAACGCGGATTGAAACCCCATGAGAGCGTTCTATTACGCCCAAAGAGTGCGAGCTTGTCACGAGTACATGCTCAGATTCGAACGAACGAGGATTGAAACCCCGTGAGAGCGTTCTATTACGCCAAAGAGTGTGAGCTTGCATGGAACGAACGAGGATTGAAACCCCGTTAGAGCGTTCTATTACGCCAAAGAGTGCGAGCTTGCCACGAGTACATGCTCAGATTGCAACGCACGAGGATTGAAACCCCATGAGTGCGTTCTATTATGCCCAAAGAGTGTGAGCTTGCCACGAGTACACGCTCAGATTCGAACGAACGAGGATTGAAACCTCCTGAGAGCGTTCTATTACGCCCAAAGAGAGCGAGCTTGCCACGAGTACATGCTCAGATTCGAATGAACGAGGATTGAAACCCCATGAGAGCGTTCTATTACGCCCAAAGTGTGCGAGCTTGCCACGAGTACATGCTCAGATTCGAACGAACGAGGATTGAAACCCCATGAGAGCATTCTATTACGCCTAAGAGTGCGAGCTTGCCACGAGTACATGCTCATATTCGAACGAACGAGGATTGAAACCCCATGAGAGCGTTCTATTACGCCCAAAGAGTGCGAGCTTGCCACGAGTACATGTTCAGATTCGAACGAATGAGGATTGAAACCCATGAGAGCGTTCTATTATGCCCAAAGAGTGCTAGCATGCCACGAGTACATGCTCAGATTCGAACGAACGAGGATTGAAACTCCATGAGAGCGTTCTATTACGCCCAAAGAGTGCGAGCTTGTTCTATTTCGCCCAAGAGTGCTTGCCCACGAGTACATGCTCAGATTCGAACGAACGGAGGATTGAAAAACCCCCATGAGAGCGTTCTATTACGCCCAAAGAGTGCGAGCTTGCCACGAGTACATGCTCAGATTCGAAAGAACGAATACACTGATTTAAAATTGAGAGTTCTAGTTCTATTGCCTTATACTATTCTGGAGTTTTGGGTTGAGTTTGCGAGCTTCGGAGTGTTTTCATGACTTGAAAAGTTCGAAAACGTACTCCAGGAGTTGAAACCCCAGATTTTGCATTGATACCGTTCTATTACGCCCAAAGAGTGCGAGCTTGCCGTAGTACATCCAGATGAGAACTGGTTTTGCCATGAGAGCTCTCGGGAGTGCGAGCTGAGTACGAATTCGGCAGCGGATACCGTGAATGGGCTGATTCCGAGTACTGATACGCACATACCGGTATTGGAGCGTTTTTGTACCGGATACTGCAAAGTTGCATAAGAGGCGATCCTGCTTGCCACGAGTACATGCCTGCTTGGACGAACGAGGATTTTGAAACCCCATGAGCAGTATTACCGGTATACCCAAAGCGCATAGGTATACGAGCTGCCACGAGTACATCTTATGCATGCTTGCAATTTTGAACGAGGGGCGAGGATTGAAACCCCATTAGAGCGTTCTATTACGCCCTTCAAGATTGTGCGAGGCTTGGGAGGAGTATGAGGTAGAACGAACGAGGATTCTCTCTCTAGATTTTTCTTCTCCAACCCTCTAGATCATGTTTTGATCTCTTTTTTCCTCCATTTTCTTCATGGAGGAGTGCTTCTAGCTTGCCACGAGCTCGGGATGGAGAGAGGAACTTGTTTGTGGGCTTAGCTTCAACCCTAGCAGCTTGCCACGTTGCCGCAGATGAGCTTGGTTTCTAGCCCAAGCTTGATTTGCCAGGTAGTAAATGCCAGATTACAACGAACTATTTGTGATTTTGCTTGAGATTTGGCATGAAAGCCTATTTCATGCCTAATTAGGGTTTTATGCGGGGTTTCTTGCCATGAGAGCTCTTGAGGTGGAATTGATGGGTGTAGAATGTTGTTGTAGGATTTGATGATCCCTAACCTCAATTTGGAGAGCAAGTTTTACTTGCTCAAGGTAATTTTCACCCATTTACCTCATAGTTTTTGGTGGTTTTCGAATTCGTTCGTTCGAACGAAGATTGAAACCCCTTGGAAAATTTCTATTAGGGTATGAGAGTGCGGCTTGGGGACAACTCCGTTTCGAAGTACTGCGAGGTTTCGAACGGGTTTTCGGTGGGTTTGAAACCACCGAAATGGGTGAACCCCCCTATGTCTCCTATCTTGTTATAGGATTGATTAGATGCATAATTATGATAATTATGGCATGATGAGAATTGTGATTGCATGAGATGAGACATATATGTTGTGTATGAAAAATGCATAGTAAATATAGTGTGGCATTATGAGAATAACATGCATGCTAGGGTATTTGCACTAAAGAGTGTAATGATGCATTAGGAAATGCTAATTAAGATATGCATGCTAGAAAGAGTGCGTCATATGAGACACTACTTGCTTAGTGGATTAGTGAATTCTCTTCGCATACTAAAGTATGCTTGATACCCCAAAGAGAGCGATATGGCAAATGCAGATGCGAGTTGTTGCACCTCATTTAGGTGAGCAACTTTGACGGGCATCGTTGGCTTTTGGCTCGACCTTTTGGTCGTGGAAATGATTCCATGTTTAAGACGTGAGGAAAGGGATTCTAGTTGTATGTGAAAATTGTAATTGGTTAAACATGAGTTCTTGGTTAATGGAATACTCGCATGATAGCTTTTATGCTCTATGTAGTAGAGGTTAGTGTAGCTCATGCATAGCATGGTTTATGGACTTGTTGGCATTGTAGAATGCATGATGTTGGCATTTGTAGAATGCATGATATATGGCATTGTAGAATGCATGATGTTGGCATTTGTAGAATGCATGATATATGGCATTAGAATAATGCATGATGTTGGCATTTGTAGAATGCATGATATATGGCATTGTAGAATGCATGATGTTGGCATTTGTAGAATGCATGATATATGGCATTAGAATAATGCATGATGTTGGCATTTGAGTAATGCATCAGATATATGGCATTAGGAATTACATGGTTTATGAACTTAGTAAACAAAGAGAGAACAGTTACTATGTTAGCCAACAGTGCAGCTATTGGTAGGGACATACCAAAGGACAATTTGAGAACAACGAGGATTGAAACCCCTTTAGCATATTGGCTATTGAATGCCCAAACAGTAATTGACATGTTTTGACATAATGCAAAATTAAACGAACGATATTGATTATGGTTGATTGAGCTTGTTGTTACGCCACTATGCTCGTTTACACATGCTTGTGAGGGTCGCTCCCTACAAGCCAGCACTCCGAGAGTTGGCCTTGCGACAGTTATTTCGCCCAGTGTGTTAGAGAGAGCGCCGAAATGGAACCGCCGTGGGTAAGGCTCACCAAAGCCCTGAGGTGTTGACTACCACGGAGCCATTAGGCTCGGCACAAGTGAACAAACATCCCTCTATTGTATTCTTTTATGACTACATAGTTATGGTTTTATGCAAAGGTGCGTTCATTAGAAGCGCCTTATAGTAAGAGGCTATTTTAACGAGTAATGTGACATTTGACACCCTAATTTGAGGATTGATGCATATACCCATGTAGTGTAGGACATAGTATTGGGTGGTGACCTTGTGGCATTGCATGTAGTGAGACATGACATGACTTTCGGAACACACTAGTGACCCCATGAACATAACATACATATAGTTTGGAGACAAGTCATACATGTAATAGTAAAACTTGACATATAGTGAGTTTATTACATTAGAGCATATGTGATTGATCATGGCATTAATTTGACATGCATGAAATTTGCGTAATTAAATATTGAGCTTATGACAATAGAACATGTTCATGTTCATGTAGATGATTTATTCATTTTAGGCATGATAGTTGTAGAACTACCTGTTTAGCATTTAATATTTATGCTTTATGTTTCAGTTATACTATCTTGCCTCAGTTGACCTAGCGGTGTAATTCGCCACTCTCGGCGGCTTACCCACTGGAAACTATTGATTAATAGTTCTCACCCCCCATGTTGTTGAGCGTTTTATTTCAGAGCCTTCCGCAGCAGGAGAGGCTTGGGATCGTGGCGAGGGGTTAGCAGCTAGCTAGAGCCTCTACGAACGTTGTTGTAGGCATACCCCATGGTATCCTTTCATTGTATTTTATATGAAAGGTGTATTTTTTTCTACGAGTGATCATGCTCAATATTGAACGAAGATGTATAATTTTATTGTATATCTTGAGATTTTAGTTCTGTGGATTTTGTTTTAGTTGTAGAACTATGTTCTCGCTCTGATCACCCTGTTTAGGATGTATTCCTTATTCTACTTGATTGTTGTTGTTCTAGACGCCTTGTGTACTTTGTGAGAGCGTACACGGCGCCTGTGAGTGCCTGGTAGCTTGCCACGAGGGCCCGGGGCAGATTCGACAGAACGAGGATTGAAACCCCATTAGAGCGTTCTATTACGCCCAAAGAGAGCGAGCTTGCCACGAGTACATGCTCAAATTCGAACGAACGAGGATTGAAACCCCATGAGAGCGTTCTATTACGCCCTAAGAGTGCGACCTTGCCGCGAGTACATGCTCATATTCGAACGAAGGAGAATTGAAACCCCACGAGAGCGTTCTATTACGCCCAAAGAGTGCGAGCTTGCCACGAGTACATGCTCAGATTCGAACGAACGAGGATTGAAATCCCGTGAGAGCGTTCTATTACGCCAAAGAGTGCGAGCTTGCCACGAGTACATGCTCAGATTCGAACGAACGAGGATTGAAACCCCGTGAGAGCGTTCTATTACGCCAAAGAGTGCGAGCTTGCCACGAGTACATGCTCAGATTCAACGAACGAGGATTGAAACCCCATGAGAGAGCGTTCTATTACGCCAAAGAGTGCGAGCTTGCCACGAGTACATGCTCAGATTCGAACGAACGAACGAGGATTGAAACCCCCCGTAGAGCGTTCTATTACGCCAAAGAGTGCGAGCTTGCCACGAGTACATGCTCAGATTCGAAACGAACGAGGATTGAAACCCCATGAGAGCGTTCTATTACGCCCAAAGAGTGCGAGCTTGCCACGAGTACATGCTCAGATTCGAACGAACGAGGATTGAAACCCCATGAGAGCGTTCTATTACGCCCAAAGAGTGCGAGCTTGCCACGAGTACATGCTCAGATTCGAACGAACGAGGATTGAAAACCCCATGAGAGCGTTCTATTACGCCCAAAGAGTGCGAGCTTGCCACGAGTACATGCTCAGATTCGAACGAACGAGTATTGAAACCCCATGAGAGCGTTCTATTACGCCCAAAGAGTGCGAGCTTGCCACGAGTACATGCTCAGATTCGACGAACGAGGATTGAAACCCCATGAGAGCGTTCTCTTACGCCCAAAGAGTGCGAGCTTGCCACGAGTACATGCTCAGATTCGAACGAACGAGGATTGAAACCCCATGAGAGCGTTCTATTACGCCTAAGAGTGCGAGCTTGTCACGAGTACATGCTCAGATTCGAACGAACGACGCTAGAAACCCCATGAGAGCGTTCTATTACGCGCCAAAGAGTGCGAGCTTGTTCTATTACGCCCAAAAGAGTGCGAGCTTGCCACGAGTACATGCTCAGTTTCGAACCAATGAGGATTGAAACCCCATGAGAGCGTTCCATTACGCCCAAAGAGTGCGAGCTTGCCACGAGTTCATGCTCAGATTCGAACGAACGAGGATTGAAACCCCATGAGAGCGTTCTATTACGCCCACAGAGTGCTAGCTTGGCACGAGTACATGCTAAGATTCGAACGAACGAGGATTGAAACCCCATGAGAGCGTTCTATTACGCCCAAAGAGTGCGAGCTTGTCCTATTACGCCCAAAGAGTGCGAGCTTGCCACGAGTACATGCTCAGATTCGAACGAACGAGGATTGAAACCCCATGAGAGCGTTCTATTACGCCCAAAGAGTGCGAGCTTGCCACGAGTACATGCTCAGATTCGAACGAACGAGGATTGAAACCCCATGAGAGCGTTCTATTACGCCCAAAGAGTGCGAGCTTGCCACGAGTACATGCTCAGATTCGAACGAACGAGGATTGAAACCCCATGAGAGCGTTCTATTACGCCCTAAGAGTGCGAGCTTGCCACGAGTACATGCTCAGATTCGAACGAACGAGGATTGAAACCCCATGAGAGCGTTCTATTACGCCCAAAGAGTGCGAGCTTGCCACGAGTACATGCTCAGATTCGAACGAACGAGGATTGAAACCCCATGAGAGCGTTCTATTACGCCCAAAGAGTGCGAGCTTGCCACGAGTACATGCTCAGATTCGAACGAACGAGGATTGAAACCCCATGAGAGCGTTCTATTACGCCCTAAGAGTGCGAGCTTGCCACGAGTACATGCTCAGATTCGAACGAACGAGGATTGAAACCCCATGAGAGCGTTCTATTACGCCCAAAGAGTGCGAGCTTGCCACGAGTACATGCTCAGATTCGAACGAACGAGGATTGAAACCCCATGAGAGCGTTCTATTACGCCAAAAGAGTGCGAGCTTGCCACGAGTACATGCTCAGATTCGAACGAACGAGGATTGAAACCCCATGAGAGCGTTCTATTACGCCCAAAGAGTGCGAGCTTGCCACGAGTACATGCTCAGATTCGAACGAACGAGGATTGAAACCCCATGAGAGCGTTCTATTACGCCTAAGAGTGCGAGCTTGCCACGAGTACATGCTCAGATTCGAACGAACGAGGATTGAAACCCCATGAGAGCGTTCCATTAAGCCCAAAGAGTGCGAGCTGGCCACGAGTACATGCTCAGATTCGAACGAACGAGGATTGAAACCCAATTAGAGCGTTCGATTACGCCCAAAGTGCGAGCTTACCACGAGTCCATGCTCAGATTCGAACGAACGAGGATTGAAACCCCATGGGAGCGTTCTATTACGCCTAAGAGTGCGAGCTTGCCACGAGTACATGCTCATATTCGAACGAACGAGGATTGAAACCCCATGAGAGCGTTCTATTACGCCCAAAGAGTGCGAGCTTGCCACGAGTACATGCTCAGATTCGAACGAACGAGGATTGAAACCCCATGAGAGCGTTCTATTACGCCCAAAAGAGTGCGAGCTTGCCACGAGTACATGCTCAGATTCGAGGATTGAAACCCCGTGAGAGCGTTCTATTACGCCAAAGAGTGCGAGCTTGCCACGAGTACATGCTCAGATTCGAACGAACGAGGATTGAAACCCCATGAGAGCGTTCTATTACGCCCAAAGAGTGCGAGCTTGCCACGAGTACATGCTCAGATTCGAACGAACGAGGATTGAAAAACCCCATGAGAGCGTTCTATTACGCCCAAAGAGTGCGCGAGCTTGCCACGAGTACAGTCTCAGATTCGAACGAACGAGGATTGAAACCCCATGAGAGCGTTCTATTACGCCCAAAGAGTGCGAGCTTGCCACGAGTACATGCTCAGATTCGAACGAACGAGGATTGAAACCCCATGAGAGCGTTCTATTACGCCCAAAGAGTGCGAGCTTGCCACGAGTACATGCTCAGATTCGAACGAACGAGGATTGAAACCCCATGAGAGCGTTCTATTAAGCCTAAAGAGTGCGAGCTTGCCACGAGTACATGCTCAGATTCGAACGAACGAGGATTGAAAAACCCATGAGAGCGTTCTATTATTACCCAAAGAGTGCGAGCTTGCCACGAGTACATGCTCAGATTCGAACGAACGACGCTAGAAACCCCCATGAGAGCGTTCTATTACGCCCAAAGAGTGCGAGCTTGCCACGAGTACATGCTCAGATTCGAACGAACGAGGATTGAAACCCTATGATAGCGTTCTATTACGCCCAAAGAGTGCGAGCTTGGCACGAGTACATGCTCAGATTCGAACGAACGAGGATTGAAACCCCATGAGAGCGTTCTATTACGCCCAAAGAGTGCGAGCTTGCCACGAGTACATGCTCAGATTCGAACGAACGAGGATTGAAACCCCATGAGAGCGTTCTATTACGCCCAAAGAGTGCGAGCTTGCCACGAGTACATGCTCAGATTCGAACGAACGAACGAGGATTGAAACCCCATGAGAGCGTTCTATTACGCCCAAAGAGTGCGAGCTTGCCACGAGTACATGCTCAGATTCGAACGAACGAGGATTGAAAACCCCATGAGAGCGTTCTATTACGCCCAAAGAGTGCGAGCTTGCCACGAGTACATGCTCAGATTCGAACGAACGAGGATTGAAACCCCATGAGAGCGTTCTATTACGCCCAAAGAGTGCGAGCTTGCCCAAAGAGTGCTAGCTTGCCACGAGTACATGCTCAGATTCGAACGAACGAGGATTGAAACCCCATGAGAGCGTTCTATTACGCCCAAGAGTGCGAGCTTGCCACGAGTACATGCTCAGATTCGAACGAACGAGGATTGAAACCCCATGAGAGAGTTCTATTACGCCCAAAGAGTGCGAGCTTGCGCACGAGTGCAAGCTTGCACAGTACATGCTCAGATTCGAACGAACGAGGATTGAAACCCCATGAGAGCGTTCTATTACGCCCAAAGAGTGCGAGCTTGCCACGAGTACATGCTCAGATTCGAACGAACGAGGATTGAAACCCCATGAGAGCGTTCTATTACGCTCAAAGAGTGCGAGCTTTGCCACGAGTACATGCTCAGATTCGATAACGAACGAGGATTGAAACCCCATGAGAGCGTTCTATTACGCCCAAAGAGTGCGAGCTTGCCACGAGTACATGCTCAAATTCGAACGAACGAGGATTGAAACCCCATGAGAGCGTTCTATTACGCCCAAAAGAGTGCGAGCTTGCCACGAGTACATGCTCAGATTCGAACGAACGAGGATTGAAACCCCATGAGAGCGTTTTCTATTACGCCCAAAGAGTGCGAGCTTGCCACGAGTACATGCTCAGATTCGAACGAACGAGGATTGAAACCCCATGAGAGCGTTCTATTACGCCAAAGAGTGCGAGCTTGCCACGAGTACATGCTCAGATTCGAACGAACGAGATTGAAACCCCATGAGAGCGTTCTATTGTGCCAAAGAGTGCGAGCTTGCCACGAGTACATGCTCAGATTCGAACGAACGAGGATTGAAACCCCATGAGAGCGTTCTATTACGCCCAAAGAGTGCGAGCTTGCCACGAGTACATGCTCAGATTCCAACGAACGGGGATTGAAACCCCATGAGAGCGTTCCATTACGCCCAAAGAGTGCGAGCTTGCCACAAGTACAAGCTCAGATTCGAACGAACGAGGATTGGAACCCCATGAGAGCGTTCTATTACGCCCAAAGAGTGCGAGCTTGCCACGAGTACATGCTCAGATTCGAACGAACGAGGATTGAAACCCCATGAGAGCGTTCTATTACGCCCAAAGAGTGCGAGCTTGCCACGAGTACATGCTCAGATTCGAACGAACGAGGATTGAAACCGCAAGAGAGCGTTCTATTACGCCCAAAGAGTGCGAGCTTGCCACGAGTACATGCTCAGATTCGAACGAAACGAGGATTGAAACCCCATGAGAGCGTTCTATTACGCCTAAGTGTGCGAGCTTGCCACGAGTACATGCTCAGATTCGAACGAACGAGGATTGAAACCCCATGAGAGCGTTCTATTACGCCCAAAGAGTGTGAGCTTGCCACGAGTACATGCTCAGTTTCGAACGAACGAGGATTGAAGCCCCATGAGAGCGTTCTATTACGCCCAAAGAGTGTGAGTTTGGCACGAGTACATGCTCAGATTCGAACGAACGAGGATTGAAGCCCCATGAGAGCGTTCTATTACGCCCAAAGAGTGCGAGCTTGCCACGAGTACATGCTCAGATTCGAACGAACGAGGATTGAAACCCCAAGAGAGCGTTCCATTACGTCCAAAGAGTGCGAGCTTGCCACGTACATTCTCAGATTCGAACGAACGAGGATTGAAACCCCATGAGAGCGTTCTATTACGCCCAAAGAGTGCTAGCTTGGCACGAGTACATGCTCAGATTCGAACGAACGAGGATTGAAACCCCATGAGAGCGTTCTATTACGCCCCAAGAGTGCAAGCTTGCCACGAGTACATGAGGATTGATTCGAATTCGAACGAACGAGGATTGAAACCCCATAAGAGCTTTCTTACGCCCAAAGAGTGCGAGCTTGCCACGAGTACATGCTCAGATTCGAACGAACGAGGATTGAAACCCCATGAGAGCGTTCTATTACGCCCAAAGAGTGCGAGCTTGCCACAAGTACATGCTCTCAGATTCGAACGAACGAGGATTGAAACCCCATTAGAGCGTTCGATTACGCCCAAAGAGTGCGAGCTTGCCACGAGTCCATGCTCAGATTCGAACGAACGAGGATTGAAACCCCATGAGAGCGTTCTATTACGCCGAAAGAGTGCGAGCTTGCCACGAGGAATTGCTCAGATTCGAACGAACGAACGAGGATTGAAACCCCATGAGAGCGTTCTATTACGCCCAAAGAGTGCGAGCTTGCCACGAGTACATGCTCAGATTCGAACGAACGAGGATTGAAACCCCATGAGAGCGTTCTATTACGCCCAAAGAGTGCGAGCTTTGCCACGAGTACATGCTCAGATTCGAACGAACGAGGATTGAAACCCCATGAGAGCGTTCTATTACGCCCAAAGAGTGCGAGCTTGCCACGAGTACATGCTCAGATTCGAACGAACGAGGATTGAAACCCCATGAGAGCGTTCTATTACCCCCAAAGAGTGCGAGCTGGCCACGAGTACATGCTCAGATTCGAACGACCGAGGATTGAAATCCCATGAGAGCGTTCTATTACGCCCAAAGAGTGCGAGCTTGCCATGAGTAATTGCTCAGATTCGAACGAACGAGGATTGAAACCCCATGAGAATGTTCCCCCAAAGAGTGAGAGCTTGTTCTATTACGCCCAAAGAGTGCGAGCTTGCCACGAGTACATGCTCAGATTCGAACGAACGAGGATTGAAACCCCATGAGAGCGTTCTATTACGCCCAAAGAGTGCGAGCTTGCCACTAGTACATGCTCAGATTCGAACGAACGAGGATTGAAACCCCATGAGAGCGTTCTATTACGCCCAAAGAGTGCGAGCTTGCCACGAGTACATGCTCAGATTCGAACGAACGAGGATTGAAACCCCATGAGAGCGTTCTATTACGCCCAAAGAGTGCGAGCTTGCCACGAGTACATGCTCAGATTCGAACGAACGAGAGATTGAAAAACCCCATGAGAGCGTTCTATTACGCCCAAAGAGTGCGAGCTTGCCACGAGTACATGCTCAGATTCGAACGAACGAGGATTGAAACCCCATGAGAGCGTTCTATTACGCCCAAAGAGTGCGAGCTTGCCACGAGTACATGCTCAGATTCGAACGAACGAGGATTGAAACCCCATGAGAGCGTTTTCTATTACGCCCAAAGAGTGCGAGCTTGCCACGAGTACATGCTCAGATTCGAACGAACGAGGATTGAAACCCCATGAGAGCGTTCTATTACGCCCAAAGAGTGCGAGCTTGCCACGAGTACATGCTCAGATTCGAACGAACGAGGATTGAAACCCCATGAGAGCGTTCTATTACGCCCAAAGAGTGCGAGCTTGCCACGAGTACATGCTCAGATTCGAACGAACGAGGATTGAAACCCCATGAGAGCGTTCTATTACGCCCAAAGAGTGCGAGCTTGCCACGAGTACATGCTCAGATTCGAACGAACGAGGATTGAAACCCCATGAGAGCGTTCTATTACGCCCAAAGAGTGCGAGCTTGCCACGAGTACATGCTCAGATTCGAACGAACGAGGATTGAAACCCCATGAGAGCGTTCTATTACGCCCAAAGAGTGCGAGCTTGCCACGAGTACATGCTCAGATTCGAACGAACGAGGATTGAAACCCCATGAGAGCGTTCTATTACGCCCAAAGAGTGCGAGCTTGCCACGAGTACATGCTCAGATTCGAACGAACGAGGATTGAAACCCCATGAGAGCGTTCTATTACGCCCAAAGAGTGCGAGCTTGCCACGAGTACATGCTCAGATTCGAACGAACGAGGATTGAAACCCCATGAGAGCGTTCTATTACGCCCAAAGAGTGCGAGCTTGCCACGAGTACATGCTCAGATTCGAACGAACGAGGATTGAAACCCCATGAGAGCGTTCTATTACGCCCAAAGAGTGCGAGCTTGCCACGAGTACATACTCAGATTCGAACGAACGAGGATTGAAACCCCATGAGAGCGTTCTATTACGCCTAAGAGTGCGAGCTTGCCACGAGTACATGCACAGATTCGAACGAACGAGAGATTGAAACCCCATGAGAGCGTTCTATTACGCCCAAAGAGTGCGAGCTTGCCACGAGTACATGCTCAGATTCGAACGAACGAGAGGATTGAAACCCCATGAGAGCGTTCTATTACGCCCAAAGAGTGCGAGCTTGCCACGAGTACATGCTCAGATTCGAACGAACGAGGATTGAAACCCCATGAGAGCGTTCTATTACGCCCAAAGAGTGCGAGCTTGCCACGAGTACATGCTCAGATTCGAACGAACGAGGATTGAAACCCCATGAGAGCGTTCTATTACGCCCAAAGAGTGCGAGCTTGCCACGAGTACATGCTCAGATTCGAACGAACGAGGATTGAAACCCCATGAGAGCGTTCTATTACGCCCAAAGAGTGCGAGCTTGCCACGAGTACATGCTCAGATTCGAACGAACGAGGATTGAAACCCCATGAGAGCGTTCTATTACGCCCAAAGAGTGCGAGCTTGCCACGAGTACATGCTCAGATTCGAACGAACGAGGATTGAAACCCCATGAGAGCGTTCTATTACGCCCAAGAGTGCGAGCTTGCCACGAGTACATGCTCAGATTCGAACGAACGAGGATTGAAACCCCATGAGAGCGTTCTATTACGCCCAAAGAGTGCGAGCTTGCCACGAGTACATGCTCAGATTCGAACGAACGAGGATTGAAACCCCATGAGAGCGTTCTATTACGCCAAAGAGTGCGAGCTTGCCACGAGTACATGCTCAGATTCGAACGAACGAGGATTGAAACCCCATGAGAGCGTTCTATTACGCCCAAAGAGTGCGAGCTTGCCACGAGTACATGCTCAGATTCGAACGAACGAGGATTGAAACCCCATGAGAGCGTTCTATTACGCCCAAAGAGTGCGAGCTTGCCACGAGTACATGCTCAGATTCGAACGAACGAGGATTGAAACCCCATGAGAGCGTTCTATTACGCCCAAAGAGTGCGAGCTTGCCACGAGTACATGCTCAGATTCGAACGAACGAGGATTGAAACCCCATGATAGCGTTCTATTACGCCCAAAGAGTGCGAGCTGGCCACGAGTACATGCTCAGATTCGAACGAACGAGGATTGAAACCCCATGAGAGCGTTCTATTTACGCCCTGAGAGTGCGAGCTTGCCACGAGTACATGCTCAGATTCGAACGAGGAGGATTGAAACCCCATGAGAGCGTTCTATTACGCCCAAAGAGTGCGAGCTTGCCACGAGTACATGCTCAGATTCGAACGAACGAGGATTGAAACCCCATGAGAGCGTTCTATTACGCCCAAAGAGTGCGAGCTTGCCACGAGTACATGCTCAGATTCGAACGAGCGAGGATTGAAACCCCATGACAGCGTTCTAATACGCACAAAGAGTGCTAGCTTGCCACGAGTACATGCTCAGATTCGAACGAACGAGGATTGAAAAACCCCATGAGAGCGTTCTATTACGCCCAAAGAGTGCGAGCTTGCCACGAGTACATGCTCAGATTCGAACGAACGAACGAGGATTGAAACCCCATGAGAGCGTTCTATTACGCCCAAAGAGTGCGAGCTTGCCACGAGTACATGCTCAGATTCGAACGAACGAGGATTGAAACCCCATGAGAGAGCGTTCTATTACGCGCCAAAGAGTGCGAGCTTGCCACGAGTACATGCTCAGATTCGAACGAACGAGGATTGAAACCCCATGAGAGCGTTCTATTACGCCCAAAGAGTGCGAGCTTGGCACGAGTACATGCTCAGATTCGAACGAACGAGGATTGAAGCCCCATGAGAGCGTTCTATTACGCCCAAAGAGTGCGAGCTTGCCACGAGTACATGCTCAGTTTCGAACGAACGAGGATTGAAACCCCATGAGAGCGTTCTATTACGCCCAAAGAGTGCGAGATTGCCACGAGTACATGCTCACATTCGAACGAACGAGGATAGAAACCCCATGAGAGCGTTCTATTACGCCCAAGAGTGCGAGCTTGCCACGAGTACATGCTCAGATTCGAACGAACGAGGATTGAAACCCCATGAGAGCGTTCTATTACGCCCAAAGAGTGCGAGCTTGCCACGAGTACATGCTCAGATTCGAACGAACGAGGATTGACCCCATGAGAGCGTTCTATTACGCCCAAAGAGTGCGAGCTTGCCACGAGTACATGCTCAGATTCGAACAAACGAGGATTGAAACCCCATGAGAGCGTTCTATTACGCCCTAAGAGTGCGAGCTTGCCACGAGTACATGCTCAGATTCGCTCAGATTCGAACGAACGAAGATTGAAACCCCTTGAGAGCGTTCTATTACGCCCAAAGAGTGCTAGCTTGCCACGAGTACATGCTCAGATTGGAACGAATGAGGATTGAAACCCCATGAGAGCGTTCTATTACGCCCAAAGAGTGCGAACTTGCCACGAGTACATGCTCAGATTCGAACGAACGAGGATTGAAACCCCATGAGAGCGTTCTATTACGCCCAAAGAGTGCGAACTTGCCACGAGTACATGCTCAGATTCGAACGAACGAGGATTGAAACCCCATGAGAGCGTTCTATTACGCCCAAAGAGTGCGAGCTTGCCACGAGTACATGCTCAGATTCGAACGAACGAGGATTGAAACCCCATGAGAGCGTTCTATTACGCCCAAAGAGTGCGAGCTTGCCACGAGTACATGCTCAGATTCGAACGAACGAGGATTGAAACCCCATGAGAGCGTTCTATTACGCCCAAAGAGTGCGAGCTTGCCACGAGTACATGCTCAGATTCGAACGAACGAGGATTGAAACCCCATGAGAGCGTTCTATTACGCCCAAAGAGTGCGAGCTTGCCACGAGTACATGCTCAGATTCGAACGAACGAGGATTGAAACCCCATGAGAGCGTTCTATTACGCCCAAAGAGTGCGAGCTTGCCACGAGTACATGCTCAGATTTTCGAACGAACGAACGAGGATTGAAACCCCATGAGAGCGTTCTATTACGCCCAAAGAGTGCGAGCTTGCCACGAGTACATGCTCAGATCAGATTCGAACGAACGAGGATTGAAACCCCATGAGAGCGTTCTATTACGCCCAAAGAGTGCGAGCTTGCCACGAGTACATGCTCAGATTCGAACGAACGAGGATTGAAACCCCCATGAGAGCGTTCTATTACGCCCAAAGAGTGCGAGCTTGCCACGAGTACATGCTCAGATTCGAACGAACGAGGATTGAAACCCCATGAGAGCGTTCTATTACGCCCAAAGAGTGCGAGCTTGCCACGAGTACATGCTCAGATTCGAACGAACGAGAGATTGAAACCCCCCCATGAGAGCGTTCTATTACGCCCAAAAGAGTGCGAGCTTGCCACGAGTACATGCTCAGATTCGAACGAACGAGGATTGAAACCCCATGAGAGCGTTCTATTACGCCCAAAGAGTGCGAGCTTGCCACGAGTACATGCTCAGATTCGAACGAACGAGGATTGAAACCCCATGAGAGCGTTCTATTACGCCCAAAGAGTGCGAGCTTGCCACGAGTACATGCTCAGATTCGAACGAACGAGGATTGAAACCCCATGAGAGCGTTCTATTACGCCCAAGAGTGCGAGCTTGCCACGAGTACATGCTCAGATTCGAACGAACGAGGATTGAAAACCCCATGAGAGCGTTCTATTACGCCCTAAGAGTGCGAGCTTGCCACGAGTACATGCTCAGATTCGAACGAACGAGGATTGAAAACCCCATGAGAGCGTTCTATTACGCCCAAAGAGTGCGAGCTTGCCACGAGTACATGCTCAGATTCGAACGAACGAGGATTGAAACCCCATGAGAGAGCGTTCTATTACGCCCAAAGAGTGCGAGCTTGCCACGAGTACATGCTCAGATTCGAACGAACGAGGATTGAAACCCCAGAGCGTTCTATTACGCCCAAAGAGTGCGAGCTTGCCACGAGTACATGCTCAGATTCGAAAGAACGAGGATTGAAACCCCATGAGAGCGTTCTATTACGCCAAAGAGTGCGAGCTTGCCACGAGTACATGCTCAGATTCGAACCAACGAGGATTGAAACCCCCCATGAGAGCGTTCTATTACGCCCAAAGAGTGCGAGCATGCCACGAGTACATGCTCAGATTCGAACGAACGAGGATTGAAACCCCATGAGAGCGTTCTATTACGCCCAAAGAGTGCTAGCTTGCCACGAGTACATGCTCAGATTCGAACGAACGAGGATTGAAACCCCATGAGAGCGTTTCTATTACGCCCTAAGAGTGCGAGCTTGCCACGAGTACATGCTCATTTCGAACGAACGAGGATTGAAACCCCATGAGAGCGTTCTATTACGCCCCAAAGAGTGCGAGCTTGCCACGAGTACATGCTCAGATTCGAACGAACGAGGATTGAAACCCCATGAGAGCGTTCTATTACGCCCAAAGAGTGCGAGCTTGCCACGAGTACATGCTCAGATTCGAACGAACGAGGATTGAAACCCCATGAGAGCGTTCGATTACGCCCAAAGAGTGCGAGCTTGCCACGAGTACATGCTCAGATTCGAACGAACGAGGATTGAAACCCCATGAGAGCGTTCTATTACGCCCAAAGAGTGCGAGCTTGCCACGAGTACATGCTCAGATTCGAACGAACGAGGATTGAAAAACCCCCATGAGAGCGTTCTATTACGCCCAAAGAGTGCGAGCTTGCCACGAGTACATGCTCAGATTCGAATTCGAACGAACGAGGATTGAAACCCCATGAGAGCGTTCTATTACGCCCAAAGAGTGCGAGCTTGCCACGAGTACATGCTCAGATTCGAACGAACGAGGATTGAAACCCCATGAGAGCGTTCTATTACGCCAAAGAGTGCGAGCTTGCCACGAGTACATGCTCAGATTCGAACGAACGAGGATTGAAACCCCATGAGAGCGTTCTATTACGCCCAAAGAGTGCGAGCTTGCCACGAGTACATGCTCAGATTCGAACGAACGAGGATTGAAACCCCATGAGAGCGTTCTATTACGCCCAAAGAGTGCGAGCTTGCCACGAGTACATGCTCAGATTCGAACGAACGAGGATTGAAAACCCCATGAGAGCGTTCTATTACGCCCAAAGAGTGCGAGCTTGCCACGAGTACATGCTCAGATTCGAACGAACGAACGAGGATTGAAACCCCATGGAGAGAGCGTTCTATTACGCCCAAAGAGTGCGAGCTTGCCACGAGTACATGCTCAGATTCGAACGAACGAGGATTGAAACCCCATGAGAGCGTTCTATTATTACGCCCAAAGAGTGCGAGCTTGCCACGAGTACATGCTCAGATTCGAACGAACGAAGATTGAAACACCATGAGAGCGTTCTATTACGCCCAAAGAGTGCGAGCTTGCCACGAGTACATGCTCAGATTCGAACGAACGAGGATTGAAACCCCATGAGAGCGTTCTATTACGCCCAAAGAGTGCGAGCTTGCCACGAGTACATGCTCAGATTCGAACGAACGAGGACGAACGATGAGATTTCTAAACCCCATGAGAGCGTTCTATTACGCCCTAAGAGTGCGAGCTTGCCACGAGTACATGCTCAGATTCGAACGAACGAGGATTGAAACCCCCCATGAGAGCGTTCTATTACGCCCAAAGAGTGCGAGCTTGCCACGAGTACATGCTCAGATTCGAACGAACGAGGATTGAAACCCCATGAGAGTGTTCTATTACGCCCAAAGAGTGCTAGCTTGGCTCGAGTACATGCTCAGATTCGAACGAACGAGGATTGAAACCCCATGAGAGCGTTCTATTACGCCCTAAGAGCGCGAGCTTGCCCCGAGTACATGCTCAGATTCGAACGATGGAGGATTAAAACCCCATGAGAGCGTTCTATTACGCCCAAAGAGCGCGAGCTTGCCACAAGTACATGCTCAGATTCGAACGAACGAGGATTGAAACCCCATGAGAGCGTTACGCCCAAAGAGTGCGGGCTTGCCACGAGTACATGCTCAGATTCGAACGAACGAGGATTGAAACCCCATGAGAGCGTTCTATTACGCCCAAGAGTGCGAGCTTGCCACGAGTACATGCTCAGATTCGAACGAACGAGGATTGAAACCCCATGAGAGCGTTCTATTACGCCCAAAGAGTGCGAGCTTGCCACGAGTACATGCTCAGATTCGAACGAACGAGGATTGAAACCCCATTAGAGTGTTCTATTACGCCAAAAGAGTGCGAGCTTGCCACGAGTACATGTTTAGATTCGAACGAACGAGCATTGAAACCCCATGAGAGCGTTCTATTACGCCCCTAAGAGTGCGAGCTTGCCACGAGCACATGCTCGTATTCGAACGAACGAGGATTGAAACCCCATGAAAGCGTTCTATTACGCCCTAAGAGTGCGAGATTGCCACGAGTACATGCTCAGATTCGAACGAACGAGGATTGAAACCCCATGAGAGCGTTCTATTTACGCCCAAAGAGTGCGAGCTTGCCACGAGCACATGCTCATATTCGAACGAACGAGGATTGAAACCCCATGAGAGCGTTCTATTACGCCCAAAGCGTGCGAGCTTGCCACGAGTACATGCTCAGATTCGAACGAACGAGGATTGGAACCCCATGAGAGTGTTCTATTACGCCCAAAGAGTGCGAGCTTGCTATTACGCCCAAAGAGTGCTAGCTTGCCACGAGTACATGCTCAGATTCGAACGAACGAGGATTTGAAACCCCATGAGAGCGTTCTATTACGCCCAAAGAGTGCGAGCTTGCCTGGAGTACATGCTCAGATTCGAACGAACGAGGATTGAAACCCCGTGAGAGCGTTCTATTACGCCCAAGAGTGCGAGCTTGCCACGAGTACATGCTCAGATTCGAACGAACGAGGATTGAAAAACCCCATGAGAGCGTTCTATTACGCCCAAAGAGTGCGAGCTTGCCACGAGTACATGCTCAGATTCGAACGAACGAGGATTGAAAACCCCATGAGAGCGTTCTATTACGCCCTAAAGAGTGCGAGCTTGCCACGAGTACATGCTCAGATTCGAACGAACGAGGATTGAAACCCCATGAGAGCGTTCTATTACGCCCAAAGAGTGCGAGCTTGCCACGAGTACATGCTCAGATTCGAACGAACAAGGATTGAAACCCCATGAGAGCGTTCTATTACGCCCCCAAAGAGTGCGAGCTTGCCACGAGTACATGCTCAGATTCGAACGAACGAGGATTGAAACCCCAAGAGAGCGTTCTATTACGCCTAAGAGTGCGAGCTTGCCACGAGTACATGCTCAGATTCGAACGAACGAGGTTTGAAACCCCATGAGAGCGTTCTATTATTACGCCCAAAGAGTGCGAGGTCGCCACGAGTACATGCTCAGATTCGAACGAACGAAGATTGAAGCCCCATGAGAGCGTTCTATTACGCCCAAAGAGTGCGAGCTTGCCACGAGTACATGCTCAGATTAGAACGAACGAGGATTGAAGCCCCATGAGAGCGTTCTATTACGCCCAAAGAGTGCGAGCTTGCCACGAGTACATGCTCAGATTCGAACGAACGAGGATTGAAACCCCATGAGAGCGTTCTATTACGCCCAAAGAGTGCGAGCTTGCCACGAGTACATGCTCAGATTTCGAACGAACGAGGATTGAAACCCCATGAGAGCGTTCTATTACGCCCAAAGTGCGAGCTTGCCACGAGTACATGCTCAGATTCGAACGAACGAGGATTGAAACCCCATGAGAGCGTTCTATTACGCCCAAAGAGTGCGAGCTTGCCACGAGTACATGCTCAGATTCGAACGAACGAGGATTGAAACCCCAGAGCGTTCTATTTACGCCCAAAAGAGTGCGAGCTTGCCACGAGTACATGCTCAGATTCGAACGAACGAGGATTGAAACCCCATGAGAGCGTTCTATTACGCCCAAAGAGTGCGAGCTTGCCACGAGTACATGCTCAGATTCGAACGAACGAGGATTGAAGCCCCATGAGAGCGTTCTATTACGCCCAAAGAGTGCGAGTTTGCCACGATTACATGCTCAGATTTGAACGAACGAGGATTGAAATCCCATGAGAGCGTTCTATTACGCCCAAAGAGTGCGGGCTTGCCACGAGTACATGATCATATTCGAAGGAACGAACGAGGATTGAAACCCCATGAGAGCGTTCTATTACGCCCAAAGAGTGCGGGCTTGCCACGAGTACATGCTCAGATTCGAACGAACGAGGATTGAAACCCCATGAGAGCGTTCTATTACGCCTAAAGAGTGCGGGCTTGCCACGAGTACATGCTCAGATTCGAACGGGGATTGAAACCCCATGAGAGCATTCTATTACGCCCAAAGAGTGCTAGCTTGCCACGAGTACATGCTCAGATTCGAACGAACGAACGAGATTGAAACCCCATGAGAGCGTTCTATTACGCCCTAAGAGTGCGAGCTTGCCACGAGTACATGCTCAGATTCGAACGAACGAACGAGGATTGAAACCCCATGAGAGCGTTCTATTACGCCCAAAGAGTGCGAGCTTGCCACGAGTACATGCTCAGATTCGAACGAACGAGGATTGATTGAAACCCCATGAGAGCGTTCTATTACGCCCAAAGAGTGCGAGCTTGCCACGAGTACATGCTCAGATTCGAACGAACGAGGATTTGAAACCCCATGAGAGCGTTCTATTACGCCCAAGAGTGCGAGCTGCGAGCTTGCACGAGTACATGCTCAGATTCGAACGAACGAGGATTGAAACCCCGTTATGAGAGCGTTCTATTACGCCCAAAGAGTGCGAGCTTGCCACGAGTACATGCTCAGATTCGAACGAACGAGGATTGAAACCCCATGAGAGCGTTCTATTACGCCCAAAGAGTGCGAGCTTGCCACGAGTACATGCTCAGATTCGAACGAACGAGGATTGAAGCCCCATGAGAGCGTTCTATTACGCCCAAAGAGTGCGGGCTTGCCACGAGTACATGCTCAGGTTCGAACGAACGAGGATTGAAACCCCATGAGAGCGTTCTATTACGCCCAAAGAGTGCGGGCTTGCCACGAGTACATGCTCAGATTCGAACGAACGAGGATTGAAACCCCATGAGAGCGTTCTATTACGCCTAAAGAGTGCGGGCTTGCCACGAGTACATGCTCAGATTCGAACGAACGAGGATTGAAACCCCATGAGAGCGTTCTATTACGCCCAAAGAGTGCGAGCTTGCACGAGTACATGCTCAGATTCGAACGAACGAGGATTGAAACCCCATGAGAGCGTTCTATTACGCCCAAAGAGTGCGAGCTTGCCACGAGTACATGCTCAGATTCGAACGAACGAGGATTGAAACCCCATGAGAGCGTTCTATTACGCCCAAAGAGTGCGAGCTTGCGAAAGAGTGCTAGCTTGCCACAAGTACATGCTCAGATTCGAACGAACGAGGATTGAAACCCCATGAGAGCGTTCTATTACGCCTAAGAGTGCGAGCTTGCCACGAGTACATGCTCAGATTCGAACGAACGAGGATTGAAACCCCATTAGAGCGTTCTATTACGCCCAAAGAGTGCGAGCTTGCCACGAGAACATGCTCAGATTCGAACGAACGAGGATTGAAACCCCATGAGAGCGTTCTATTACGCCCAAAGAGTGGGAGCTTGCCACGAGTACATGCTCAGATTCGAACGAACGAGGATTGAAACCCCATGAGAGCGTTCTATTACGCCCAAAGAGTGCGAGCTTGCCACGAGTACATGCTCAGATTCGAACGAACGAGGATTGAAACCCCCATGATATCGTTCTATTACGCCCAAAGTGTGCGAGCTTGCCACGAGTACACGCTCAGAGTCGAACGAACGAGGATTGAAACCCCATGAGAGCGTTCTATTACGCCTAAGAGTGCGAGCTTGCCACGAGTACATGCTCAGATTCGAACGAACGAGGATTGAAACCCCATGAGAGCGTTCTTTTACGCCCAAAGAGTGCGAGCTTGCCACGAGTACATGCTCAGATTCGAACGAACGAGGATTGAAAAACCCCATGAGAGCGTTCTATTACGCCCAAAGAGTGCGAGCTTGCCACGAGTACATGCTCAAACGAACGAACGAGGATTGAAACCCCGTGAGAGCGTTCTATTACGCCAAAGAGTGCGAGCTTGCCACGAGTACATGCTCAGATTCGAAACGAACGAGGATTGAAACCCCATGAGAGCGTTCTATTACGCCCAAAGAGTGCGAGCTTGCGACGAGTACATGCTCATATTCATACGAACAAGGATTGAAGTCCCATGAGAGCGTTCTATTACGCCCAAAGAGTGCGAGCTTGCCACGAGTACATGCTCAGATTCGAACGAACGAGGATTGAAACCCCATGAGAGCGTTCTATTACGCCCAAAGAGTGCGAGCTTGCCACGAGTACATGCTCAGATTCGAACGAACGAGGATTGAAACCCCATGAGAGTGTTCTATTACGCCCATGAGAGCGTTCTATTACGCCCAAAGAGTGCGAGCTTGCCACGAGTACATGCTCAGATTCGAACGAACGAGGATTGAAACCCCATGAGAGCGTTCTATTACGCCCTAAGAGTGCGAGCTTGCCACGAGTACATGCTCAGATTCGAACGAACGAGGATTGAAACCCCATGAGAGCGTTCTATTACGCCCAAAGAGTGCGAGCTTGCCACGAGTACATGCTCAGATTCGAACGAACGAGGATTGAAAACCCCATGGAGCGTTCTATTACGCCCAAAGAGTGCGAGCTTGCCACGAGTACATGCTCAGATTCGAACGAACGAGGATTGAAACCCCATGAGAGCGTTCTATTACGCCCAAAGAGTGCGAGCTTGCCACGAGTACATGCTCAGATTCGAACGAACGAGGATTGAAACCCCATGAGAGCGTTCTATTACGCCCAAAGAGTGCGAGCTTGCCACGAGTACATGCTCAGATTCGAACGAACGAGGATTGAAACCCCATGAGAGCGTTCTATTACGCCCAAAGAGTGCGAGCTTGCCACGAGTACATGCTCAGATTCGAACGAACGAGGATTGAAACCCCATGAGAGCGTTCTATTACGCCCAAAGAGCGCGAGCTTGCCACGAGTACATGCTCAGATTCGAACGAACGAGGATTGAAACCCCATGAGAGCGTTCTATTACGCCCTAAGAGTGCGAGCTTGCCACGAGTACATGCTCAGATTCGAACGAACGAGGATTGAAACCCCATGAGAGCGTTCTATTACGCCCAAAGAGTGCGAGCTTGCCACGAGTACATGCTCAGATTCGAACGAACGAGGATTGAAACCCCATGAGAGTGTTTAATTACGCCCAGAGAGTGCTATTATTACGCCCAAAGAGTGCGAGCTTGCCACGAGTACCTGCTCAGATTCGAACGAACGAGGATTGAAACCCCATGAGAGCGTTCTATTACGCCCAAAGAGTGCGAGCTTGCCACGAGTACATTCTCAGATTCGAACGAACGAGCATTGAAAACCCCATGAGAGCGTTCTATTACGCCCAAAGAGTGCGAGCTTGCCACGAGTACATGCTCAGATTCGAACGAACGAGGATTGAAACCCCATGAGAGCGTTCTATTACGCCCAAAGAGTGCGAGCTTGCCACGAGTACATGCTCAGATTCGAACGAACGAGGATTGAAACCCCATGAGAGCGTTCTATTACGCCCAAAGAGTGCGAGCTTGCCACGAGTACATGCTCAGATTCTTCGAACGAACGAGAGATTGAAACCCCCATGAGAGCGTTCTATTACGCCCAAAGAGTGCGAGCTTGCCACGAGTACATGCTCAGATTCGAACGAACGAGGATTGAAACCCCATGATAGCGTTCTATTACGCCCAAAGAGTGCGAGCTTGCCACGTGTACATGCTCAGATTCGAACGAACGAGGATTGAAACCCCATGAGAGCGTTCTATTACGCCCAAAGAGTGCGAGCTTGCCACGAGTACATGCTCAGATTCGAACGAACGAGGATTGAAACCCCATGAGAGCGTTCTATTACGCCAATGAGTGCGAGCTTGCCACGAGTACATGCTCAGATTCGAACGAACGAGGATTGAAACCCCATGAGAGCGTTCTATTACGCCCAAAGAGTGCGAGCTTGCCACGAGTACATGCTCAGATTCGAACGAACGAGGATTGACCCCATGAGAGCGTTCTATTACGCCCAAAGAGTGCGAGCTTGCCACGAGTACATGCTCAGATTCGAACGAACGAACGAGGATTGAAACCCCATGAGAGCGTTCTATTACGCCTAAGAGTGCGAGCTTGCCACGAGTACATGCTCAGATTCGAACGAACGACGCTAGAAACCCCCATGAGAGCGTTCTATTACGCCCAAAGAGTGCGAGCTTGCCACGAGTACATGCTCAGATTCGAACGAACGAGGATTGAAACCCCATGATAGCGTTCTATTACGCCCAAAGAGTGCGAGCTTGCCACGAGTACATGCTCAGATTCGAACGAACGAGGATTGAAACCCCATGAGAGCGTTCTATTACGCCCAAAGAGTGCGAGCTTGCCACGAGTACATGCTCAGATTCGAACGAACGAGGATTGAAACGCCATGAGAGCGTTCTATTACGCCCAAAGAGTGCGAGCTTGCCACGAGTACATGCTCAGATTCGAACGAACGAGGATTGAAACCCCATGAGAGCTTTCTATTACGCCCAAAGAGTGCGAGCTTGCCACGAGTACATGCTCAGATTCGAACGAACGAACGAGGATTGAAACCCCATGAGAGCGTTCTATTACGCCCAAAGAGTGCGAGCTTGCCACGAGTACATGCTCAGATTCGAACGAACGAGGATTGAAACCCCCCTGAGAGCGTTCTATTACGCCTAAGAGTGCGAGCTTGCCACGAGTACATGCTCAGATTCGAACGAACGAGGATTGAAACCCCATGAGCGTTCTATTACGCCCAAAGAGTGCGAGCTTGCCACGAGTACATGCTCAGATTCGAACGAACGAGGATTGAAACCCCATGAGAGCGTTCTATTACGCCCAAAGAGTGCGGGCTTGCCACGAGTACATGCTCAGATTCAAACAAACGAGGATTGAAACCCCATGAGAGCGTTCTATTATTACTCCCAAAGAGTGCGAGCTTGCCACGAGTACATGCTCAGATTCGAACGAACGAGGATTGAAACCCCATGAGAGCGTTCTATTACGCCCAAAGAGTGCGAGCTTGCCACGAGTACATGCTCAGATTCATTGGAACCCCATGAGAGCTTTCTATTGCGCCTAAGAGTGCGCGAGCTTGCCACGAGTACATGCTCAGATTCGAACGAACGAGGATTGAAACCCCATGAGAGCATTCTATTACGCCCAAAGAGTACGAGCTTGCCACGAGTACATGCTCAGATTCCAATGAACGAGGATTGAAACCCCATGAGAGCGTTCTATTACGCCCAAAGAGTGCGAGCTTGCCACGAGTACATGCTCAGATTCGAACGAACGAGGATTGAAACCCATGAGAGCGTTCTATTACGCCCAAAGAGTGCGAGCTTGCCCATTACGCCCAAAGAGTGCGAGCTTGCCACAAGTACATGCTCAGATTCGAACGAACGAGGATTGAAACCCCATGAGAGCGTTCTATTACGCCTAAGAGTGCGAGCTTGCCACGAGTACATGCTCAGATTCGAACGAACGAGGATTGAAACCCCATGAGAGCGTTCTATTATTACGCCCAAAGAGTGCGAGCGAGCTTGCCACGAGTACATGCTCAGATTCGAACGAACGAACGGGATTGAAACCCCATGAGAAAGTTCTATTACGCCTAATAGTGCGAGCTTGCCACGAGTACATGCTCAGATTCGAACGAACGAGGATTGAAACCCCATTAGAGCGTTCTATTACGCCAAAGAGTGCGAGCTTGCCACGAGTACATGCTCAGATTCGAACGAACGAGGATTGAAACCCCATGAGAGCGTTCTATTACGCCCAAAGAGTGCGAGCTTGCCACGAGTACATGCTCAGATTCGAACGAACGAGGATTGAAACCCCATGAGAGCGTTCTATTACGCCCAAAGAGTGCGAGCTTGCCACGAGTACATGCTCAGATTCGAACGAACGAGGATTGAAACCCCATGAGAGCGTTCTATTACGCCCAAAGAGTGCGAGCTTGCCACGAGTACATGCTCAGATTCGAACGAACGAGGATTGAAACCCCATGAGAGCGTTCTATTACGCCCAAAGAGTGCGAGCTTGCCACGAGTTAGATGCTCAGATTCGAACGAACGAGGATTGAAGCCCCATGAGAGCGTTCTATTACGCCCAAAGAGTGCGAGCTTGCCACGAGTACATGCTCAGATAAAAACGAACGAGGATTGAAACCCCATGAGAGCGTTCTATTACGCCCAAAGAGTGCGAGCTTGCCACGAGTACATGCTCAGATTCGAACGAACGAGGATTGAAACCCCCATGTGAGCGTTCTATTACGCCCAAAGTGTGCGAGCTTGCCACGAGTACATGCTCAGGTTCGAACGAACGAGGATTGAAACCCCATGAGAGCGTTCTATTACGCCCAAAGAGTGCGAGCTTGCCACGAGTACATGCTCAGATTCGAACGAACGAGGATTGAAACCCCATGAGAGCGTTCTATTACGCCTAAAGAGTGCGGGCTTGCCACGAGTACATGCTCAGATTCGAACGAACGAGGATTGAAAACCCATGAGAGCGTTCTATTACGCCCAAAGAGTGCGGGCTTGCCACGAGTACATGCTCAGATTCGAACGAACGAGGATTGAAACCCCATGAGAGCGTTCTATTACGCCTAAAGAGTGCGGGCTTGCCACGAGTACATGCTCAGATTCGAACGAACGAGGATTGAAGCCCTATGAGAGCGTTCTATTACGCCCAAAGAGTGCGAGCTTGCCACGCCCAAAGAGTACATGCTCAGTACATTCGAACGAACGAACGAGGATTGAAACCCCATGAGAGCGTTCTATTACGCCCAAGAGTGCGAGCTTGCCACGAGTACATGCTCAGATTCGAACGAACGAGGATTGAAACCCCATGAGAGCGTTCTATTCGCCCAAAGAGTGCGAGCTTGCCACGAGTACATGCTCAGATTCGAACGAACGAGGATTGAAACCCCATGAGAGCGTTCTATTACGCCCAAAGAGTGCGAGCTTGCCACGAGTACATGCTCAGATTCGAACGAACGAGGATTGAAACCCCATGAGAGCGTTCTATTACGCCCAAAGAGTGCGAGCTTGCCACGAGTACATGCTCAGATTCGAACGAACGAGGATTGAAACCCCATGAGAGCGTTCTATTACGCCCAAAGAGTGCGAGCTTGCCACGAGTACATGCTCAGATTCGAACGAACGAGGATTGAAACCCCATGATGAGAGCGTTCTATTACGCCTAAAGAGTGCGAGCTTGCCACGAGTACATGCTCAGATTCGAACGAACGAGAGATTGAAACCCCATGAGAGCGTTCTATTAGGCCCAAAGAGTGCGAGCTTGCCACGAGTACATGCTCAGATTCGAACGAACGAGGATTGAAACCCCATGAGAGCGTTCTATTACACCAAAGAGTGCGAGCTTGCCACGAGTACATGCTCAGATTCGAACGAACGAGGATTGAAACCCCATGAGAGCGTTCTATTACGCCAAAGAGTGCGAGCTTGCCACGAGTACATGCTCAGATTCGAAACGAACGAGGATTGAAACCCCATGAGAGCGTTCTATTACGCCAAAGAGTGCGAGCTTGCCACGAGTACATGCTCAGATTCGAACGAACGAACGAACGAGGATTGAAACCCCATGAGAGCGTTCTATTACGCCCAAAGAGTGCGAGCTTGCCACGAGTACATGCTCAGATTCGAACGAACGAGGATTGAAACCCCATGAGAGCGTTCTATTACGCCCAAAGAGTGCGAGCTTGCCACGAGTACATGCTCAGATTCGAACGAACGAGGATTGAAACCCCAAGAGAGTGTTCTATTACGCCCAGAGAGTGCGAGCTTGTTCTATTACGCCCAAAGATTGCTAGCTTGCCACGAGTAAATGCTCAGATTCGAACGAACGAGGATTGAAACCCCATGAGAGCGTTCTATTACGCCCTAAGAGTGCGAGCTTGCCACGAGTACATGCTCAGATTCGAACGAACGAGGATTGAAACCCCATGAGAGCGTTCTATTACGCCCAAAGAGTGCGAGCTTGCCACGAGTACATGCTCAGATTCGAACGAACGAGGATTGAAACCCCATGAGAGAGTTCTATTACGCCCAAAGAGTGCGAGCTTGCCATGAGTACATGCTCAGATTCGAACGAACGAGGATTGAAACCCCATGAGAGCGTTCTATTACGCCTAAGAGTGCGAGCTTGCCACGAGTACATGCTCAGATTCGAACGAACGAGGATTGAAACCCCATGAGAGCGTTCTATTACGCCCAAAGAGTGCGAGCTGGCCACGAGTACATGCTCAGATTCGAACGAACGAGGATTGAAAAAACCCCATGAGAGCGTTCTATTACGCCCAAAGAGTGCGAGCTTGCCACGAGTACATGCTCAGATTCGAACGAACGAGGATTGAAACCCCATGAGAGAGCGTTCTATTACGCCCAAAGAGTGCGAGCTTGCCACGAGTACATGCTCAGATTCGAACGAACGAGAGGATTGAAACCCCATGAGAGCGTTCTATTACGCCCAAAAGAGTGCGAGCTTGCCACGAGTACATGCTCAGATTCGAACGAACGAGGATTGAAAACCCCATGAGAGCGTTCTATTACGCCCAAAGAGTGCGAGCTTGCCACGAGTACATGCTCAGATTTCGAACGAAACGAGGATTGAAACCCCATGAGAGCGTTCTATTACGCCCAAGAGAGTGCGAGCTTGCCACGAGTACATGCTCAGATTCGAACGAACGAGGATTGAAACCCCATGAGAGCGTTCTATTACGCCCAAGAGTGCGAGCTTGCCACGAGTACATGCTCAGATTCGAACGAACGAACGAGGATTGAAACCCCATGAGAGATTTGAAGAGTGCGAGCTTGCCACGAGTATGCTCAGATTCGAACGAACGAACGATTGAAACCCCAGAGAGCGTTCTATTACGCCCAAAGAGTGCGAGCTTGCCACGAGTACATGCTCAGATTCGAACGAACGAGGATTGAAAACCCCATGAGAGCGTTCTATTACGCCTAAGAGTTGCGAGCTTGCCACGAGTACATGCTCAGATTCGAACGAACGAGGATTGAAACCCCATGAGAGCGTTTCTATTACGCCCAAAGAGTGCGAGCTTGCCACGAGTACATGCTCAGATTCGAACGAACGAGAGGATTGAAACCCCATGATGAGAGAGCGTTCTATTACGCCCCTAGAGTGCGAGCTTGCCACGAGTACATGCTCAGATTCGAACGAACGAACGAGGATTGATTGAAACCCCATGAGAGAGCGTTCTATTACGCCCAAAGAGTGCGAGCTTGCCACGAGTACATGCTCAGATTCGAACGAACGAGGATTGAAACCCCATGAGAGCGTTCTATTACGCCCAAAGAGTGCGAGCTTGCCACGAGTACATGCTCAGATTCGAACGAACGAGGATTGAAATCCCGTGAGAGCGTTCTATTACGCCCTAAGAGTGCGAGATTGCCACGAGTACATGCTTAGATTCGAACGAAGGAGCATTGAAACCCCATGAGAGAGTTCTATTACGCCCAAAGAGTGCAAGCTTGCCACGACGAGTACATGCTCAGATTCGAACGAACGACGATTGAAACCCCATGAGAGCGTTCTATTACGCCTCCAGAGTGCGAGCTTGCCACGAGTACATGCTCAGATTCGAACGAACGAGGGATTGAAACCCCATGAGAGCGTTCTATTACGCCCAAAGAGTGCGAGCTTGCCACGAGTACAGGCTCATATTCGAACGAACGAGGATTGAAACCCATGAGAGCGTTCTATTACGCCCAAAGAGTGCGAGCTTGCCACGAGTAAATGCTCAGATTCGAACGAACGAACGAGGATTGAAACCCCATGAGAGCGTTCTATTACGCCCCAAAGAGTGCGAGCTTGCCACGAGTACATGCATGCTCAGATTCGAACGAAACGAGGATTGAAACCCCATGAGAGAGCGTTCTATTACGCCCAAAGAGTGCGAGCTTGCCACGAGTACATGCTCAGATTCGAACGAACGAGAGGATTGAAACCCCATGAGAGCGTTCTATTACGCCCAAAGAGTGCGAGCTTGCCACGAGTACATGCTCAGATTCGAAACGAACGAGGATTGAAACCCCATGAGAGCGTTCTATTACGCCCAAAGAGTGCGAGCTTGCCACGAGTACATGCTCAGATTCGAACGAACGAACGAGGATTGAAACCCCATGAGAGCGTTTCTATTACGCCCAAAGAGTGCGAGCTTGCCACGAGTACATGCTCAGATTCGAACGAACGAGGATTGAAACCCCATGAGAGCGTTCTATTACGCCCAAAGAGTGCGAGCTTGCCACGAGTAGTACATGCTCAGATTCGAACGAAACGAGAGGATTGAAACCCCATGAGAGCGTTCTATTACGCCCAAAGAGTGCGAGCTTGCCACGAGTACATGCTCAGATTCGAACGACGAACGAGGATTGAAACCCCATGAGAGCGTTCTATTACGCCCAAAGAGTGCGAGCTTGCCACGAGTACATGCTCAGATTCGATTGCTCGACTCTCAGGATTGAAACCCTGAGATTGAACGAGGATTGAAAACCCATGAGAGCGTTCTATTACGCCCAAAGAGTGCGAGCTTGCCACGAGTACATGCTCAGATTCGAACGAACGAGGATTGAAACCCCCATGAGAGCGTTCTATTACGCCCAAAGAGTGCGAGCTTGCCACGAGTACATGCTCAGATTCGAACGAACGAACGGGATTGAAACCCCATGAGAGCGTTCTATTACGCCCAAGAGTGCGAGCTTGCCACGAGTACATGCTCAGATTCGAACGAACGAGGATTGAAACCCCATGAGAGCGTTCTATTACGCCCAAAGAGTGCGAGCTTGCCACGAGTACATGCTCAGATTCGAACGAACGAGGATTGAAAAACCCCATGAGAGCGTTTCTATTACGCCCAAAGAGTGCGAGCTTGCCACGAGTACATGCTCAGATTCGAAACGAACGAGGATTGAAACCCCATGAGAGCGTTCTATTACGCCCAAAGAGTGCGAGCTTGCCCACGAGTAGTACATGCTCAGATTCGAACGAACGAGGATTGAAACCCCATGAGAGCGTTCTATTACGCCCAAAGAGTGCGAGCTTGCCACGAGTACATGCTCAGATTCGATTCGACGAACGAGGATTGAAACCCCATGAGAGAGCGTTCTATTACGCCCAAAGAGTGCGAGCTTGCCACGAGTACATGCTCAGATTCGAACGAACGAGGATTGAAACCCCATGAGAGCGTTCTATTACGCCCAAAGAGTGCGAGCTTGCCACGAGTACATGCTCAGATTCGACGAACGAACGAGGATTGAAAACCCCATGAGAGCGTTCTATTACGCCCAAAGAGTGCGAGCTTGCCACGAGTACATGCTCAGATTCGAACGAACGAGGATTTGAAACCCCATGAGAGCGTTCTATTACGCCCAAAGAGTGCGAGCTTGCCACGAGTACATGCTCAGATTCGAACGAACGAACGAGGATTGAAAAACCCCATGAGAGCGTTCTATTACGCCCAAAGAGTGCGAGCTTGCCACGAGTACATGCTCAGATTCGAACGAACGAGGATTGAAACCCCATGAGAGCGTTCTATTACGCCCAAAGAGTGCGAGCTTGCCACGAGTACATGCTCAGATTCGAACACGAACGAGGATTGAAACCCCATGAGAGCGTTCTATTACGCCCAAAGAGTGCGAGCTTGCCACGAGTACATGCTCAGATTCGAACGAACGAGGATTGAAACCCTATGAGAGCGTTCTATTACGCTCAAAGAGTGCGAGCTTGCAACGAGTACATGCTTAGATTCGAAGGAACGAGGATTGAAACCCTATGAGACCGTTCTATTCCGCCCAAAAGAGTGCGAGCTTGCCACGAGTACATGCTCAGATTCGAACGAACGAGGATTGAAACCCCATGAGATCGTTCTATTACGCCGAAAGATTGCGAGCCTGCCACGAGTATATGCTCAGATTCGAAGGAACGAGGATTGAAACCCCATCAGAGCGTTCTATTACGCCCAAAGAGTGTGAGCTTGCCATGAGTACGTAATTGCTCAGATTCGAACGAACGAGGATTGAAACCCTATGAGAGCGTTCGATTACGCCCAAAGAGTGCGAGCTTGCCACGAGTACATGCTCAGATTCGAACGAACGAGGATTGAAACCCCATGAGAGCGTTCTATTACGCCTAAAGAGTGCGAGCTTTGCCACGAGTACATGCTCAGGTTCGAACGAACGAGGATTGAAACCCCATGAGAGCGTTCTATTACGCCCAAAGAGTGCGGGCTTGCCACGAGTACATGCTCAGATTCGAACGAACGAGGATTGAAACCCCATGAGAGCGTTCTATTACGCCTAAAGAGTGCGGGCTTGCCACGAGTACATGCTCAGATTCGAACGAACGAGGATTGAAACCCCATGAGAGCGTTCTATTACGCCCAAAGAGTGGGAGCTTGCCACGAGTACATGCTCAGATTCGAACGAACGAGGATTGAAACCCCCATGAGAGCGTTCTATTACGCCCAAAGAGTGCGAGCTTGCCACGAGTACATGCTCAGATTCGAACGAACGAGGATTGAAACCCCATGAGAGCGTTCTATTACGCCCAAAGAGTGCGAGCTTGCCACGAGTACATGCTCAGATTCGAACGAACGAGGATTGAAACCCCATGAGAGCGTTCTATTACGCCCAAAGAGTGCGGGCTTGCCACGAGTACATGCTCAGATTCGAACGAACGAGGATTGAAACCCCATGAGAGCGTTCTATTACGCACAAAGAGTGCGAGCTTGCCACGAGAACATGCTCAGATTCGAACGAACGAGGATTGAAACCCCCATGATAGCGTTCTATTACGCCCAAAGTGTGCGAGCTTGCCACGAGTACACGCTCAGAGTCGAACGAACGAGGATTGAAACCCCATGAGAGCGTTCTATTACGCCGCAAAGAGTGCGAGCTTGCCACGAGTACATGCTCAGATTCGATACGACGAGGATTGGAAACCGAGGATTGAAACCCATGAGAGCGTTCTATTACGCCCAAAGAGTGCGAGCTTGCCACGAGTACATGCTCAGATTCGAACGAACGAGGATTGAAACCCCATGAGAGCGTTCTATTACGCCCAAAGAGTGCGAGCTTGCCACGAGTACATGCTCAGATTCGAACGAACGAGGATTGAAACCCCATGAGAGCGTTCTATTACGCCCAAGAGTGCGAGCTTGCCACGAGTACATGCTCAGATTCGAACACCCATGAACGAGGATTGAAACCCCATGAGAGCGTTCTATTACGCCCAAAGAGTGCGAGCTTGCAACGAGTACATGCTCAGATTCGAACGAACGAGGATTGAAACCCCATGAGAGCGTTCTATTACGCCCAAAGAGTGCGAGCTTGCCACGAGTACATGCTCAGATTCTCGAAAGAACGAACGAGGATTGAAACCCCATGATGAGAGCTTCTATTACGCCCTAAGAGTGCGAGCTTGCCACGAGTACATGCTCAGATTCGAACGAACGAGAGGATTGAAACCCCATGAGAGCGTTCTATTACGCCCAAAGAGTGCGAGCTTGCCACGAGTACATGCTCAGATTCGAACGACGACGAGGATTGAAACCCCATGAGAGCGTTCTATTACGCCTAAAGAGTGCGAGCTTGCCACGAGTACATGCTCAGATTCGAACGAACGAGGATTGAAACCCCATGAGAGCGTTCTATTACGCCCAAAGAGTGCGAGCTTGCCACGAGTACATGCTCAGATTCGAACGAACGAGGATTGAAACCCCATGAGAGCGTTCTATTACGCCCAAAGAGTGCGAGCTTGCCACGAGTACATGCTCAGATTCGAACGAACGAGGATTGAAACCCCATGAGAGCGTTCTATTACGCCCAAGAGTGCGAGCTTGCCACGAGTACATGCTCAGATTCGATTGAACGAACGAGGATTGAAAACCCCATGAGAGCGTTCTATTACGCCCAAAGAGTGCGAGCTTGCCACGAGTACATGCTCAGATTCGAACGAACGAGGATTGAAACCCCATGAGAGCGTTCTATTACGCCCAAAAGAGAGTGCGAGCTTGCCACGAGTACATGCTCAGATTCGAACGAACGAGAGCGAAACGTTGGATTGAACCCCATGAGAGCGTTCTATTACGCCTCCAAAGAGTGCGAGCTTGCCACGAGTACATGCTCAGATTCGAACGAAACGAGGATTGAAACCCCTGATTGAGAGAGCGTTCTATTATTACGCCTTAAGAGTGCGAGAGCTTGCCACGAGTACATGCTCAGATTCGATAATGGAACGAGTAACGAACGAGGATTGAAAACCCATGAGAGAGAGCGTTCTATTACGCCCAAAGAGTGCGAGCTTGCCACGAGTACATGCTCAGATTCGATTTTACGAACGAGGATTGAAACCCCATGAGAGAGCGTTCTATTACGCCCCAAGAGAGTGCGAGCTTGCCACGAGTACATGCTCAGATTCGAAAAAACGAAAACGAGGATTGAAACCCCATGAGAGCGTTCTATTACGCCCCCAAAGAGTGCGAGCTTGCCACGAGTAAGTATGTCGCTCAGATTCGAACGAACGAGGATTGAAACCCCATGAGAGCGTTCTATTACGCCTAAAGAGTGCTTCTAGCTTGCCACGAGTACATGCTCAGATTCGAACGAACGAGGATTGAAACCCCATGAGAGCGTTCTATTACGCCCAAAGAGTGCGAGCTTGCCACGAGTACATGCTCAGATTCGAACGAACGAGGATTGAAACCCCATGAGAGCGTTCTATTACGCCTAAGAGTGCGAGCTTGCCACGAGTACATGCTCAGATTCGAACGAACGAGGATTGAAACCCCATGAGAGCGTTCTATTACGCCCAAAGAGTGCGAGCTTGCCACGAGTACATGCTCAGATGCGATTTCGATCGAACGAACGAGGATTGAAACCCCCATGAGAGCGTTTCATTACGCCCAAAGAGTGCGAGCTTGCCACGTGTACATGCTCAGATTCGAACGAACGAGGATTGAAACCCCATGAGAGCGTTTCTATTACGCCCAAAGAGTGCGAGCTTGCCACGAGTACATGCTCAGATTCGAACGAACGAGGATTGAAACCCCATGAGAGCGTTCTATTACGCCCAAAGAGTGCGAGCTTGCCACGAGTACATGCTCAGATTCGAACGAACGAGGATTGAAACCCCATGAGAGAGCGTTCTATTACGCCCAAAGAGTGCGAGCTTGCCACGAGTACATGCTCAGATTCGAATCGAACGAGAGGATTGAAAACCCCATGAGAGCGTTCTATTATGCCCAAAGATTGCGAGCTTGCCACGAGTACATGCTCAGATTCGAACGAACGAGGATTGAAACCCCATGAGAGCGTTCTATTACGCCCTAAGAGTGCGAGCTTGCCACGAGTACATGCTCAGATTCGAACGAACGAGAATTGAAACCCCATGAGAGCGTTCTATTACGCCCCAAAGAGTGCGAGCTTGCCACTAGTACATGCTCAGATTCGAACGAACGAGGATTGAAACCCCATGAGAGCGTTCTATTACGCCTAAGAGTGCGAGCTTGCCACGAGTACATGCTCAGATTCGAACGAACGAGGATTGAAACCCCATGAGAGCGTTCTATTACGCCTAAGAGTGCGAGCTTGCCACGAGTACATGCTCAGATTCGAACGAACGAGGATTGAAACCCCATGAGAGCGTTCTATTTCCCGCCCAAAGAGTGCGAGCTTGCCACGAGTACATGCTCAGATTCGAAACGAACGAACGAGGATTGAAACCCCCATGAGAGCGTTCTATTACGCCCAAAGAGTGCGAGCTTGCCACGAGTACATGCTCAGATTCGAACGAAACGAGAGGATTGAAACCCCATGAGAGCGTTTATTACGCCCAAAGAGTGCGAGCTTGCCACGAGTACATGCTCAGATTCGAACGAACGAGAGATTGAAACCCCCCTGAGAGCGTTCTATTACGCCCAAAGAGTGCGAGCTTGCCACGAGTACATGCTCAGATTCGAAACGAACGAACGAGGATTGAAACCCCATGAGAGCGTTCTATTTACGCCCAAAGAGTGCGAGCTTGCCACGAGTACATGCTCAGATTCGAACGATGAACGAACGAGGATTGAAACCCCATGAGAGCGTTCTATTACGCCCAAAGAGTGCGAGCTTGCCACGAGTACATGCTCAGATTCGAACGAACGAGGATTGAAACCCCATGAGAGAGCGTTCTATTACGCCCAAAGAGTGCGAGCTTGCCACGAGTACATGCTCATGCTCGAACGAACGAGAGGATTGAAACCCCATGAGAGCGTTCTATTACGCCCAAAGAGTGCGAGCTTGCCACGAGTACATGCTCAGATTCGATGAACGAACGAGGATTGAAACCCCATGAGAGCGTTCTATTACGCCCAAAAGAGTGCGAGCTTGCCACGAGTACATGCTCAGATTCGAACGAACGAGGATTGAAACCCCATGATGAGAGCGTTCTATTACGCCCTAAGAGTGCGAGCTTGCCACGAGTACATGCTCAGATTCGATACGAACGACGAGGATTGAAACCCCATGAGAGCGTTCTATTACGCCCTAAGAGTGCGAGCTTGCCACGAGTACATGCTCAGATTCGAACGAACGAGGATTGAAACCCCATGAGAGCGTTCTATTACGCCCAAAGAGTGCGAGCTTGCCACGAGTACATGCTCAGATTCGAAAACGAACGAGGATTGAAACCCCATGAGAGAGCGTTCTATTACGCCCTAAAGAGTGCGAGCTTGCCACGAGTACATGCTCAGATTCGAACGAACGAACGAGGATTGAAACCCCATGAGAGCGTTCTATTACGCCTAAAGAGTGCGAGCTTGCCACGAGTACATGCTCAGATTCGAACGAACGAGGATTGAAACCCCATGAGAGCGTTCTATTACGCCCGAAGAGTGCGAGCTTGCCACGAGTACATGCTCAGATTCGAACGAACGAGGATTGAAACCCATGAGAGCGTTCTATTACGCCCAAAGAGTGCGAGCTTGCCACGAGTAGTACATGCTCAGATTCGAACGAACGAGGATTGAGGATTGAAACCCCATGAGAGCGTTCTATTACGCCCAAAGAGTGCGAGCTTGCCACGAGTACATGCTCAGATTCGAATACGAACGAACGAGGATTGAAACCCCATGAGAGCGTTCGTTCTATTACGCCCTAAGAGTGCGAGAGTTGCCACGAGTACATGCTCAGATTCGAACGAAACGAGGATTGAAACCCCATGAGAGCGTTTATATTACGCCCCTAAGAGTGCGAGCTTTTGCCACGAGTACATGCTCAGATTCGAACGAACGAACGAGGATTGAAGCCCCATGAGAGAGTTCTATTACGCCCAAAGAGTGCGAGCTTGCCACGAGTACATGCTCATATTCGTACGAACAAGGATTGAAGCCCCATGAGAGCGTTCTATTACGCCCAAAGAGTGCGAGCTTGCCACGAGTACATGCTCAGATTCGAACGAACGATGATTGAAACCCCATGAGACCGTTTTATTCGCCCAAAGAGTGCGAGCTTGCCACGAGTACATGCTCAGTTTCGAACGAACGAGGATTGAAGCCCCATGAGAGCGTTCTATTACGCCCAAAGAGTGCGAGCTTGCCACGAGTACATGCTCAGATTCGAACGAACGAGGATTGAAACCCCATGAGAGCGTTCTATTACGCCCAAAGAGTGCTAGCTTGCCACGAGTACATGCTCTCAGATTCGAACGAACGAGGATTGAAACCCCATGAGAGCGTTCTATTACGCCCAAAGAGTGCGAGCTTGCCACGAGTACATGCTCAGATTCGAACGAACGAGGACTGAAACCCCATGAGAGCGTTCTATTACGCCCTAAGAGTGCGAGCTTGCCACGAGTACATGCTTAGATTCGAACGAACGAGGATTGAAACCCCATGAGAGCGTTCTATTACGCCCAAAAGAGTGCGAGCTTGCCACGAGTACATGCTCAGATTCGAACGAACGAGGATTGAAACCCCATGAGAGAGCGTTCTATTACGCCCAAAGAGTGCGAGCTTGCCACGAGTACATGCTCAGATTCGAACGAACGAGGATTGAAAACCCCATGAGAGCGTTCTATTACGCCTAAAGAGTGCGAGCTTGCCACGAGTACATGCTCAGATTCGAACGAACGAACGAGGATTGAAACCCCATGAGAGCGTTCTATTACGCCCAAAGAGTGCGAGCTTGCCACGAGTACATGCTCAGATTCGAACGAACGAGGACGAGGATTGAAAACCCCATGAGAGCGTTCTATTACGCCCAAAGAGTGCGAGCTTGCCACGAGTACATGCTCAGATTCGAACGAACGAGAGATTGAAACCCCATGAGAGCGTTCTATTATTACGCCCAAAGAGTGCGAGCTTGCCACGAGTACATGCTCAGATTCGAACGAACGAGGATTGAAAACCCCCCATGAGAGCGTTCTATTACGCCCAAAGAGTGCGAGCTTGCCACGAGTACATGCTCAGATTCGAACGAACGAGGATTGAAAACCCCATGAGAGCGTTCTATTACGCCCAAGAGTGCGAGCTTGCCACGACGAGTACATGCTCAGATTCGAACGAACGAGGATTGAAACCCCATGAGAGCGTTCTATTACGCCCAAAGAGTGCGAGCTTTGCCACGAGTACATGCTCAGATTCGAACGAACGAGGATTGAAACCCCATGAGAGCGTTCTATTACGCCCAAAGAGTGCGAGCTTGCCACGAGTACATGCTCAGATTCGAACGACGAACGAGGATTGAAACCCCATGAGAGCGTTCTATTACGCCCAAAGAGTGCGAGCTTGCCACGAGTACATGCTCAGATTCGATTCGAACGAACGAGGATTGAAACCCCATGGAGTGAGAGCTTTCTATTACGCCCAAAGAGTGCGAGCTTGCCACGAGTACATGCTCAGATTCGAAACGAACGAGGATTGAAACCCCATGAGAGCGTTCTATTACGCCCAAAGAGTGCGAGCTTGCCACGAGTACATGCTCAGATTCGAACGAACGAACGAGGATTGAAACCCCATGAGAGCGTTCTATTACGCCCAAAGAGTGCGAGCTTGCCACGAGTACATGCTCAGATTCGAACGAACGAGGATTGAAACCCCATGAGAGCGTTTCTATTACGCCCAAAGAGTGCGAGCTTGCCACGAGTACATGCTCAGATTCGAACGAACGAGGATTGAAACCCCCCATGAGAGCGTTCTATTACGCCCAAGAGAGTGCGAGCTTGCCACGAGTACATGCTCAGATTCGAACGAACGAGGATTGAAACCCCCATGAGAGCGTTTCTATTACGCCAAAGAGTGCGAGCTTGCCACGAGTACATGCTCAGATTCGAACAACGAGGATTGAAACCCCATGAGAGCGTTCTATTACGCCCAAAGAGTGCGAGCTTTGCCACGAGTACATGCTCATATTCGAACGAACGAGGATTGAAACCCCATGAGAGCGTTCTATTACGCCCAAAGAGTGCGAGCTTGCCACGAGTACATGCTCAGATTCGAACGAACGAGGATTGAAACCCCATGAGAGCGTTCTATTACGCCCAAAGAGTGCGAGCTTGCCACGAGTACATGCTCAGATTCGAACGAACGAACGAGGATTGAAACCCCATGAGAGCGTTCTATTACGCCCAAAGAGTGCGAGCTTGCCACGAGTACATGCTCAGATTCGAACGAACGAGGATTGAAACCCCATGAGAGCGTTTTATTACGCCCAAAGAGTGCGAGCTTGCCACGAGTACATGCTCAGATTCGAACGAACGAGAGGATTGAAACCCCATGAGAGCGTTCTATTACGCCCAAAGAGTGCGAGCTTGCCACGAGTACATGCTCAGATTCGAACGAACGAACGAGGATTGAAACCCCATGAGAGCGTTCTATTACGCCCAAAGAGTGCGAGCTTGCCACGAGTACATGCTCAGATTCGAACGAACGAGGATTGAAACCCCATGAGAGCGTTCTATTACGCCCAAAGAGTGCGAGCTTGCCACGAGTACATGCTCAGATTCGAACGAACGAGGATTGAAAACCCCATGAGAGCGTTCTATTACGCCCAAAGAGTGCGAGCTTGCCACGAGTACATGCTCAGATTCGAACGAACGAGGATTGAAACCCCATGAGAGCGTTCTATTACGCCCAAAGAGTGCGAGCTTGCCACGAGTACATGCTCAGATTCGAACGAACGAACGGGATTGAAACCCCATGAGAGCGTTTCTATTACGCCTAAGAGTGCGAGCTTGCCACGAGTACATGCTCAGATTCGAACGAACGAGGATTGAAACCCCATGAGAGCGTTCTATTACGCCCAAAGAGTGCGAGCTTGCCACGAGTACATGCTCAGATTCGAACGAACGAACGAGGATTGAAACCCCATGAGAGCGTTCTATTACGCCTTTGAGTGCGAACTTGCCACGAGTACATGCTCAGATTCGAACGAACGAGGATTGAAACCCCATGATAGCGTTCTATTACGCCCAAAGAGTGCGAGCTTGCCACGTGTACATGCTCAGATTCGAACGAACGAGGATTGAAACCCCATGAGAGCGTTTCTATTACGCCCAAAGAGTGCGAGCTTGCCACGAGTACATGCTCAGATTCGAACGAACGAGGATTGAAACCCCATGAGAGCGTTCTATTACGCCCAAAGAGTGCGAGCTTGCCACGAGTACATGCTCAGATTCGAACGAACGAGGATTGAAACCCCATGAGAGCGTTCTATTACGCCCAAAGAGTGCGAGCTTGCCACGAGTACATGCTCAGATTCGAACGAACGAGGATTGAAACCCCATGAGAGCGTTCTATTACGCCCAAGGAGTGCGAGCTTGCCACGAGTACATGCTCAGATTCGAACGAACGAGGATTGAAACCCCATGAGAGCGTTCTATTACGCCCAAAGAGTGCGAGCTTGCCACGAGTACATGCTCAGATTCGAACGAACGAGGATTGAAACCCCATGAGAGCGTTCTATTACGCCCCTAAAGAGTGCGAGCTTGCCACGAGTACATGCTCAGATTCGAACGAACGAGGATTGAAACCCCATGAGAGCGTTCTATTACGCCCCAAAGAGTGCGAGCTTGCCACGAGTACATGCTCAGATTCGAACGAACGAGGATTGAAACCCCATGAGAGCGTTCTATTACGCCCAAAGAGTGCGAGCTTGCCACGAGTACATGCTCAGATTCGAACGAACGAGGATTGAAACCCCATGAGAGCGTTCTATTACGCCCAAAGAGTGCGAGCTTGCCACGAGTACATGCTCAGATTCGAACGAACGAGGATTGAAACCCCATGAGAGCGTTCTATTACGCCCAAAGAGTGCGAGCTTGCCACGAGTATATGCTCAGATTCGAACGAACGAGTATTGAAACCCCATGAGAGCGTTCTATTACGCCCAAAGAGTGCGAGCTTGCCACGAGCACATGCTCATATTCGAACAAACATGGATTGAAACCCATGAAAGCGTTCTATTACGCCCAAAGAGTTCGAGCTTGCCACGAGCACATGCTCAAATTCGAACAAACGAGGATTGAAACCCCATGAGAGCGTTCTATTGCGCCTAAGAGTGCGAGCTTGCCACGAGTACATGCTCAGATTCGAACAAACGAGGATTGAAACCCCATGAGAGCGTTCTATTACGCCCAAAGAGTGCGAGCTTGCCACGAGTACATGCTCAGATTCGAACGAACGAGGATTGAAACCCCATGAGAGCGTTCTATTACGCCAAAGAGTGCGAGCTTGCCACGAGTACATGCTCAGATTCGAACGAACGAGGATTGAAACCCCATGAGAGCTTTCTATTACGCCCAAAGAGTGCGAGCTTGCCACGAGTACATGCTCAGATTCGAACGAACGAGGATTGAAACCCCATGAGAGCGTTCTATTACGCCCTAAGAGTGCGAGCTTGCCACGAGTACATGCTCAGATTCGAACGAACGAGGATTGAAACCCCATGAGAGCGTTCTATTACGCCCAAAGAGTGCGAGCTTGCCACGAGTACATGCTCAGATTCGAACGAACGAGGATTGAAACCCCATGAGAGCGTTCTATTACGCCCAAAGAGTGCGAGCTTGCCACGAGTACATGCTCAGATTCGAACGAACGAGGATTGAAACCCCATGAGAGCGTTCTATTACGCCCAAAGAGTGCGAGCTTGCCACGAGTACATGCTCAGATTCGAACGAACGAGGATTGAAACCCCATGAGAGCTTTTTATTACGCCTAAGAGTGCGAGCTTGCCACGAGTACATGCTCAGATTCGAAGGAACGAGGATAGAAGCCCAAGAGAGCATTCTATTACGCCCCAAGAGTGCGAGCTTGCCACGAGTACATGCTCAGATATGAACGAACGACGAATGAAACCCCATGAGAGCGTTCTATTGCGCCCAAAGAGTGCGAGCTTGCCACGAGTACATGCTCAGATTCGAACGAACGAGGATTGAAACCCCATGAGAGCGTTCTATTACGCCCAAAGAGTGCGAGCTTGCCACGAGTACATGCTCAGGTTCGAACGAACGAGGATTGAAACCCCATGAGAGCGTTCTATTACGCCCAAAGAGTGCGGGCTTGCCACGAGTACATGCTCAGATTCGAACGAACGAGGATTGAAACCCCATGAGAGCGTTCTATTACGCCTAAAGAGTGCGGGCTTGCCACGAGTACATGCTCAGATTCGAACGAACGAGGATTGAAACCCCATGAGAGCGTTCTATTACGCCCAAAGAGTGGGAGCTTGCCACGAGTACATGCTCAGATTCGAACGAACGAGGATTGAAGCCCCATGAGAGCGTTCTATTACGCCCAGGTTGTGGCCGACGGAGATCGGATCTGGATGCATGAACCGGACGCCCGGACGGAGGATCCGGTTTGAGTTGTGACGTGGAGGGCCACGTGTCGCGACGCAGGACACGTGTCGATCGCCGGAGACACGCCGCCCCACCGCCTGCTGACTACCGACCGACCGCTTGGCCGCACGACGACACCTGTACGGCAGGGTTTCCGGACGCCCGGAAGTTGAGAAGTGGGCGCCCGAATGTGTGATTTTGGGAGCCTATAAATAGGCGAGTCCCTGATGGTTTTTGGGTTATTTTCCACTTTGTGTGATCCGATTCTAGAGAGAGAAAGCTAGAGTAAGGGCCATGAGTTGGCATTACTTTGTGATCTAGCTTGTTCTCCTCTATCCTGCTGATCTGATCTGGTGCTGAGCTGTTATTCTGCTGGAGATAGCAGTTCCTTGGAGGTTTACTCAGATCGGAGTGCTGCCGGAGTGCGTTATCTGGAGGGTTGGATCTGAGGCTTGTTCTTTCCCCACCGTGGTTGGATTAGCATTTGAGGTGGGTTGATGTTTGCCAGATTCAGTGGACTTCCTCCTACGTGTTTTATCTCATGTTAGCATAATATGATATGATGTTGTTTGGATTATGTTAGCATGATTGGATTATGATATGTGGATATTGGATTATGATATTGGGATTATGATAGTATGCCATGCTAAGATTATGTAGAGATGCCATGTTAGGGTGAGACTGATCTATAGACTGCATGGGCATGTTATGATCTTAGATGTGCTAATGATATGTATATGAGCATGCATTTCTTTGTATCCTTGTTGCATGATTGGACCTACACCTATTCTGTTGATTCCTTGTACCAGTTGTTGTGCATGTAGTGTAGGTGATCATGTTGTGGCTCGTGCTATGTTGTTGTACCTCCTCTTTGTGGTAGAGTCGAGAGCCTCCTCTTGTGTGATAGAGTTGAGATTGATTGTGAGCACTGGAGCATTGATTGTGCCGAGGGCACGTGGTTCTTTGTGAGAGCATGGATTGGGTCATACTTGTTGATTATCCTTTGTGGTGCCAAGGGCACAGTGGATTGGGTCTTACTTGTTGACTATTCTTTGAGGTGCCGAGGGCACATGATCCTTTGTTGACCCAGTCGTGTCGATCATATACCTGCGGGTGCTTGGCGGTTACTATGGTTGTACTTTGCTCGGTTGGGTCGCTCCCACGAGTACCACTCTAGAGTTGGCATGTTCCGTACAGAGGGTTGTACGAGGGGCTAGTTACAGACGGGCTTCCTGTACTAGTCGGCTCCCTGGAGGGTTGAGCAGCTCCCTGGAGGGTTGAGCGTGATCAGGCCGCAGGTATCGGTTGTGAGGTATGGTATTGTATTGAGAGGTATTGTATGGCGAGAGCTAGGTACAGATGGGGTTCCTGTACTAGCTGGTTCGCAGGTATTGTATTGTGTATGATAGTCCTCATTTGGTATATTCAGTTCATTGGTATTCATACTGACAGTTGAGCTTTGTGCATAGTAGTGGTAGTATATCTCCTACTCTTTTATTGCTCTATTCATATCTCTTGAGATTGAGGACTTAGTGGGCAGACCGCTGAGGCTGGTGGCGGTACCCACTGAGGACTACTTGATTGATAGTAGTTCTCACACCCATTGGTGACATCTTTTTGCAGAGTCTTCTTCCCCAGTCGTGCATACTGAGCGCGGAAAGGAGACCGTCGGGTAGAGCTATTCCCCGGATATTTGGCTAGAGGTATACCCATTTTGGATAGATGGTTGAGTCTGTACATACTATGTGATGATGTTGATATCAGTCTGTATATGAGAGTTATATGTGAGAGTTATGGATGATGTATGTACAGTGATCTTTTGATATATTTATATAGCAGCTCTGTTGATACCTTTAGCTCTGTGTGTTTGATTGTGGATGTTGTTTCGCTTCGTATACATGGTAGAGATACTGTGTATGCGGCGGATCTGGTCATGCGCCTGGGAAGAGGTAACCCGGGGCGTGACAGATTAAGTTGGTATCAGAGCTTAGGAATAGGTCAAGAGGGCCTAGGAAACCTAAGATAAACAGACCTAAGAATGACGTGAGAGACGTGATTGATCGCGAAAGTCAAAGATTGGGTTTTGAATCCTTCCTTGTGTAGGAAGAGTGATTGAGGGATTATGCCTTCTCTTATCGGATGAATTATGTTGGCTGCAGACGACATAATAATCTGAGAAGAAAAGAAGAAGTGTCCTTCTAGACTTTCGCTAGATTGGGTCGTGAGTTGTTTGTGGTCCTAATCGGGTATTCTGTTGCAGGATTATTACTATGCCTCCTCGACGACCATCGACGCGAGCGCGCATCCGACGCCTTCGGATATGCCTGAGCAGACGGGACCTAGTGAACGGCCCGCTCTGCAGGAGCAGCTAGCAGACATAGCTGCAGTTGGAAGGCAGCAGAGTGCCTTGTTGCAGAAGATGTGTGATGCTTTTCTACTACGCCTCGAGCTATGGAACCTCAGGCGGCGGCAACTACTCCAACTACATCTCAACCTGGAGAAGGAAGTACTCAGCCTAGTCAAGTGCTTTCTGAAGAGGAGCAGGAGCGGATGGCGGATAGATTGGCTCGCTTCTGTAGGTTTGATCCACCGCGATTCAATGGAAGTAGCATAGAACCGTGGGTGGTAGAAGCCTGGATTTGTGAGATGGAGAAGTTGTTCGAGGATCTTTTTGTGCCAGCACGAGAGCAGGTGCATATGGCAGTGCATTGTTTATCTGGTGATGCACATGTCTGGTGGAGGAGGACCCGTGATCATAGGTCCTTGAATCCTCTACAGATGACTTGGAGTGAGTTTCGGGGGATTATGTATGGGGCGTATTTTCCTAGTAGCGTGAAAATGAAGATAGAGGAAGACTTGAAGAACCTGAAGCAAGGGAATCGCTCGGTGCAGGAGTATGCGAGGGAATTTACTAGGTTGCTTAACTGTGTTCCCTCAGCGGCGAGAGATGAGATACAGAAGGTTTATCTGTATGAGAAGGGTTTGAGACCCGAGATCTTTCCATTTGTCCACTCGCAGAGACTTCAGACTTTGGATGCTACTATTGAGCAGTCTCTGTGGGTAGAGCGAGGGGCATTTGTGACGAGAGGGCAGCATGTGGACCCAGCTCAGGGTCAGGAAAGGAAGCGCCCGGCGCCTGATGATGGAGGACAATCAAGTAGCAGACGGCCACCTAAACCTCCTCAGCAATCGCGTTTCCAGGGACGTGGATCTTTTAGTCGCCAGCAGTCTGGAGGATTTCGCCAGCAGTCTGGAGGATATCGCCAGCAGCGACCGCAGCAGCAGCAGCAGCAGTCGAGGGGATCTCCCCGATGTGTGATTTGTGGAGGACCTCATTTCGCTTATCTCTGTAATAGACGAGAGGGCCGATGTTATGAGTGTGGACAGCCTGGACATATCAGGAGGGCTTGTCCCAGACTTGTAGCAACTCCTTCTATGGCATCCGTACCTTTTACTCCACCGCAGTATTCTGGAGCTTCCCCGGTATTTTCTCAGGAGCGATCTTCTATGCCACGACAGCAGGATCGACGCCAGCCACCGGCGAGCGGGCGAGTTTATGCCGCTCAGATTGAGGATCCTACGATAGCTAATCGAGTGGTGGCAGGTATAGTTTTGATTTGTGGCATTAGATCGCGTACTTTATTCGATACTGGTGCATCGCATTCCTTTGTTAGTAGGACATTTGCATTGCATCATGGTCTAGAGATAGGATTGTTACCCCAGGCACAGGAGGTGCGGGTACCTGACCATAATTTACAGGTGATTGAGGGTTGTGTAGGATGTCCTGTGCAAGTAGCAAGTGGGACCTTGGATCATGTCTGTTGATTTATTAGTATTGAGACAGTTGCAGGATTTTGATGTAATCCTAGGCATGGATTGGTTATCTCGATACTTTGCTACGATTGATTGTGGATCTAAGACGGTAATCTTTCGTGAGCCTGGACATGAAGAGTATGTTTATGAAGGTTGTAAGAGTTCACTGTTCGCAGTGACGATCTCTTCTTCTAAGGCCAGACAGATGTTAAATAGTGGATGTATGGCCTATTTAGCAACAGTGACTGAAGTGCCTACTGTTGTACCAGGACTCGAGGATATTCCTATTGTCCGTGAATTTCCGGACGTATTTCCTTCTGAGTTATCCTCGATGCCTCCTGATAGGGAGATTGAATTCGTGATTGATGTGGTACCAGGAACCGCGCCAATCTCGAAGACACCCTATAGAATGGCACCAGCTGAGTTGAGAGAGTTGAAGGCGCAATTGCAAGATTTGATGGATAAAGGTTTTATTAGACCCAGTGTGTCGCCCTGGGGAGCGCCTGTACTATTTGTGAAGAAGAAGGATGGTTCACTTAGGTTGTGTGTGGATTATCGAGAATTGAACAAAGTGACCATCAAGAATAGATACCCCCTCCCACGTATCGATGACCTGTTCGATCAATTGCAGGGAGCGTGTGTCTTTTCTAAGATTGATCTTCAGTCCGGTTACCACCAGTTGAAGGTGAAGGCCGAGGATATTTCTAAGACTGCTTTTAGAACTCGGTATGGGCATTATGAGTTTACAGTCATGCCGTTTGGGTTGACTAATGCCCCTGCTGCATTTATGGATATGATGAACCGAGTCTTTAAGTCCTTCTTGGACAAGTTCGTGGTAGTCTTTATTGATGACATTTTGATTTACTCCCGTGATGATGCGGAGCATGAGGAGCATCTGAGATTAGTGCTACAACTCTTGCGAGAGAAGAAGTTGTATGCAAAGCTCAAGAAGTGTGAGTTTTGGTTGAGAGAGGTTGCCTTTTTAGGCCATGTGATTTCAGCTTCGGGAGTAGCTGTTGATCCTAAGAAGATTGAGGCAATTCGTGATTGGCCTAGACCGACGACCATATCTGAAGTGCGGAGTTTTCTTGGTCTAGCCGGGTATTATCGACGATTCGTGGAGAGCTTTGCGAAACTCTCTACACCACTTACTCGGTTAACCAGGAAAGGGGTTAAGTATGTTTGGAGTGATGAGTGCCAAGAATGCTTTGATGAGCTTAAGCAGAGATTGATGACAGCCCCTATTCTTGCACTACCTGTGATGGGCGAAGGATTTGTCATTTATAGTGATGCTTCGCATAGTGGCTTGGGTTGCGTGTTGATGCAACATGGCAAAGTGATTGCATATGCTTCAAGACAACTAAAGGAATATGAGAAGAACTACCCCACTCATGATTTGGAGTTGGCGGCGGTAGTCTTTGCTCTGAAGCTATGGCGTCACTATCTTTATGGTGAGCATTGTGAAGTGTATACAGATCATAAGAGTCTTAAGTATCTGTTTACACAGAAAGAGTTGAATCTACGGCAACGGAGATGGTTAGAATTATTGAAGGATTATGACATCTCTATATTATACCATCCCGGTAAGGCGAACGTTGTTGCCGATGCTTTGAGTAGGAAGGCTGTGGCAACTTTGAGTTTGTGTATTACTCAACAGCCTGTCCTAGTGGAGGAGATGCGGAGGTTTGTCCCTTGAAGTGGTTACTTCTGGGATGACAGCGAGACTGATGACTCTGATTTTGCAGCCCACTCTGTTAGATAGGATTCGAGAGAAACAGAGTGTGGATCCTTACTTGGTGAAAGTTCGAGATCAATTGAGGAGTGGAGATCTTGAAGACTTTACTTGTGATGATGCTGAGACTCTTCGCTATAGAGGACGTCTATGTGTACCAGCGGATCAGGAGATTCGAGAGGAGATATTGAAGGAAGCACATTATTCTCCTTATTCTGTACATCCTGGAGGGACAAAGATGTACCAGGATCTGAAGACTCACTTCTGGTGGAATGGTATGAAGCGGGATATTGGTAGAGCTGTAGCTCAATGTTTGACATGTCAGCAAGTTAAGGCTGAACATCGTGTACCAGCTGGTAAGCTACAGAGTCTTCCAATACCTGAGTGGAAGTGGGATCATATTACGATGGATTTCATCGTAGGATTGCCGAGGACTTCGAGCGGCTGTGATTCTATTTGGGTGATTGTTGATAGGCTGACGAAGTCTGCTCATTTTCTGCCTATGCAGATTACTTGGTCACGTGAGCGACTTGCGCAGCTGTATATGGATGAGATATTGAGATTGCATGGAGTGCCAATCTCAATAGTATCTGATAGAGACCCAAGGTTTGTTTCTCATTTCTGGAAGAGTTTACAAACAGCTTTGGGGACTCAGCTTCGATTTAGCACTGCGTTTCATCCCCAGACTGATGGTCAGTCCGAGCGCACTATACAGACACTCGAGGATATGTTGAGAGCTTGTGTCTTGGATTTTGGTGGAGGTTGGGATCGACATCTGAGATTGGTAGAGTTTGCGTACAACAATAGCTATCAAGCGAGCATTAAGATGGCTCCGTTTGAAGCATTGTATGGACGCAAATGTCGATCACCTCTGTATTGGGATGATGTTGGTGAAAGGAAGACGTTGGGACCAGACCTTTTGCTTGAAGCCGAAGAGAAAGTTAAGTTGATACGACGGCATATTGAGACGGCTCAGAGTAGGCAGAAGAGTTATTCTGATACTCGGAGGCGAGATCTAGAGTTTCATGTTGGCGATCATGTTTTCTTGAAGGTCTCACCATCGAAGGGCATACGGAGATTTGGAATTCGCGGAAAGCTTAGTCCGCGATTTATTGGTCCTTTTGAGATCTTAGAGAGAGTTGGACCCGTGGCTTATCGGTTAGCCCTTCCGCCTCGACTTGCAGGAGTGCACGATGTCTTTCATGTATCTGTTCTGAGGAGATACATGCATGATCCTTCCCATGTGATTGATTTTTCTCCACTGGAGCTTACTGAGGATTTGCAGTACGAGGAGCGACCGATACGAATTCTTGCTCGTGAGACGAGGGAATTGCGTAATCGGGTCATACCTTATGTTAAGGTACAGTGGGATTTTCATGATGATAGAGAGGCGACATGGGAGTTGGAGACTATTATGCAGAGATCTTATCCCCACCTGTTTATATTTTGAGGTGAGTACCATAGTTTCGAGGACGAAACTATTTTAAGGAGGGGAGAATGTAGTACTCGGAAATTTTGAGATTTAGGGTTTCTGGACTCGGCGGGATTCGGGCGCCCGGAAGTGGTGAAGTGGACGCCCGAAAGAAGTGGACCCCGTTGCACTTTGTGGACGATCCGGTTGTGGCCGACGGAGATCGGATCTGGATGCATGAACCGGACGCCCGGACGGAGGATCCGGTTTGAGTTGTGACGTGGAGGGCCACGTGTCGCGACGCAGGACACGTGTCGATCGCCGGAGACACGCCGCCCCACCGCCTGATGACTATCGACCGACCGCTTGGCCGCACGACGACACCTGTACGGCAGGGTTTCCGGACGCCCGGAAATTGGGAAGTGGGCGCCCGAATGTTAGACTTTTGGCAGCCTATAAATAGGCGAGTCCCTGATGGTTTTTGGGTTATTTTCCACTTCCGAGATCCCTGTTTCTAGAGAGAGAAAGCTAGTGTAAGGGCCATGTGTTGGCATTAGTTTGTGATCTAGCTTGTTCTCCTCTATCTTGCTGATCTGATCTGGTGCTGAGCTGTTATTCTGCTGGAGATAGCAGTTTCCTTGGAGGTTTTGACAGATCGGAGTGCTGCCGGAGTTCGCTATCTGGAGGGTTGGATCTGAGGCTTGTTCTTTCCCCACCGTGGTTGGATTAGCATTTGAGGTGGGTTGATGTTTGCCAGATTCAGTGGACTTCCTCCTACGTGTTTTATCTCATGTTAGCATAATATGATATGATGTTGTTTGGATTATGTTAGCATGATTGGATTATGATATGTGGATATTGGATTATGATATTGGGATTATGATAGTATGCCATGCTAAGATTATGTAGAGATGCCATGTTAGGGTGAGACTGATCTATAGACCGCATGGGCATGTTATGATCTTAGATGTGCTAATGATATGTATATGAGCATGCATTTCCTTGTATCCCTGTTGCATGATTGGACCTACACCTATTCTGTTGATTCCTTGTACCAGTTGTTGTGCATGTAGTGTAGGTGATCATGTTGTGGCTCGTGCTATGTTGTTGTACCTCCTCTTTGTGGTAGAGTCGAGAGCCTCCTCTTTGTGATAGAGTTGAGATTGATTGTGAGCACTGGAGCATTGATTGTGCCGAGGGCACGTGGTTCTTTGTGAGAGTATGGATTGGGGGTCATACTTGTTGATTATCCTTTGTGGTGCCAAGGGCACAGTGGATTGGGTCTTACTTGTTGACTATTCTTTGAGGTGCCGAGGGCACATGATCCTTTGTTGACCCAGTCGTGTCGATCATATACCTGCGGGTGCTTGGCGGTTACTATGGTTGTACTTTGCTCGGTTGGGTCGCTCCCACGAGTACCACTCTAGAGTTGGCATGTTCCGTACAGAGGGTTGTACGAGGGGCTAGTTACAGACGGGCTTCCTGTACTAGTCGGCTCCCTGGAGGGTTGAGCAGCTCCCTGTAGGGTTGAGCGTGATCAGGCCGCAGGTTGTGATGGTATTGTATTGAGAGGTATTGTATGGCGAGAGCTAGGTACAGATGGGGTTCCTGTACTAGCTGGTTCGCAGGTATTGTATTGTGTATGATAGTCCTCATTTGGTATATTCAGTTCATTGGTATTCATACTGACAGTTGAGCTTTGTGCATAGTAGTGGTAGTATATCTCCTACTCTTTTATTGCTCTATTCATATCTCTTGAGATTGAGGACTTAGTGGGCAGACCGCTGAGGCTGGTGGCGGTACCCACTGAGGACTACTTGATTGATAGTAGTTCTCACACCCATTGGTGACATCTTTTTGCAGAGTCTTCTTCCCCAGTCGTGCATACTGAGCGCGGAAAGGAGACCGTCGGGTAGAGCTATTCCCCGGATATTTGGCTAGAGGTATACCCATTTTGGATAGATGGTTGAGTCTGTACATACTATGTGATGTTGATATCAGTCTGTATATGAGAGTTATATGTGAGAGTTATGGATGATGTATGTACAGTGATCTTTTGATATATTTATATAGCAGCTCTGTTGATACCTTTAGCTCTGTGTGTTTGATTGTGGATGTTGTTTCGACATGCTCAGATTCGAACGAACGAGGATTGAAACCCCATGAGAGCATTCTATTACGCCCTAAGAGTGTGAGATTGCCACGAGTACATGCTCAGATTCGAACGAACGGGGATTGAAACCCCATGAGAGCATTCTATTACGCCCAAAGAGTGTGAGCTTGCCACGAGTACATGCTCAGATTCAAACGAACGAGGATTGGAACCCCATGAGAGCTTTCCATTGCGCCTAAAGATTGCGAGGTTGCCACGAGTACATGCTCAGATTCGAACGAACGAGGATTGAAACCCCATGAGAGCATTCTAGTACGCCCAAAGAGTGCGAGCTTGCCACGAGTACATGCTCAGATTCGAACGAACGAGCATTGAAACCCCATGAGAGCGTTCCACTACGCCCAAAGAGTGCGAGCGTGCCACGAGTACATGCTCAGATTCGAACGAACGAGGAATGGAACCCCATGAGCGCTTTCTATTGCGCCTAAGAGTGCGAGCTTGCCACGAGTACATGCTCAGATTCGAACGAACGAGGATTGAAACCCCATGAGAGCATACTATTACGCCCTAAGAGTTCGAGATTGCCACGAGTACATGCTCAGATTCGAACGAACGAGGATTGGAACCCTATGAGAGCTTTCTATTGCGCCAAAGAGTGCGAGCTTGCCACGGGTACATGCTCAGATTCGAACGAACGAGGATTGAAACCCCATGAGAGCGTTCTATTACGCCTTATGATTGCGAGATTGCCACGAGTACATGCTCAGATTCGAACGAACGAGGATTGGAAACCCATGAGAGCTTTCTATTACGCCCAAAGACTGCGAGCTTGTCACGAGTACATGCTCAGATTCGAACGAACGAGGATTGGAACCCCATGAGAGCTTTCTATTGCGCCTAAGAGTGCGACCTTGCCACGAGTACATGCTCAGATTCGAAGGAATGAGGATTGGAACCCCGTGAGAGCTTTCTATTGAGCCTAAGAGTGCGAGCTTGCCACGAGTACATAAAGATAGGCGGGTTGAACTTCTTAAACCTCATGAGAGCCGCAAGTGCGCGCTCTCGCTCCGCATCCTCCATGTCGGAATCGGGTATAGGGGCACCCGACCCCTCGGCCACAACCGGTGGCGTAGGTGGCACCACGGCCGGCGCCGGTGTCACCTCCTCGGCCGGTGCCGAAGCAGAGGCCGGAGGTACTCCCGTCCTCTCCTCCCGAATCGCAGCCGCTTGCTGCGCCATCTCATCTTGGAGCTTTTTAATCTGCTCCTCTTGTCGTTGCATGGCTTCGGCCTGTCGCCGAACCACGCCCATCAACTCGGTCATCTCATTACGAAGACCCGAGTTCTCGCCCTCCCCGAGTTGTTCGGGAGCCGCGCTCGCTCTCCTGAGCCCAGCCCTCAAAGGAGGCCGTCCACGTACCATTATCCTCAAAACACAATGACTTTGGTCATTTCGTGACATTCAAAGTCATTTGTAACATAACGTTTCACGAAAATAAACGTGAACCCAATCTAGGCGAAAATCACACAAGGGTCCTTATTCCCCTCACTTGGTTTTCATGTTGTCGGCCGCCAACACGAACACACTTGGTGAAGAATAAGACACACCTCGAATATACCTCTAATTCCAACTAGAGGCATAAGGACATAACCCAATCACTTATCTTTCGCCACATCAAAGATCTCGTCACTCACGAGCCTACACTCCTAGGGTCATTTCCATCCTAGGGTTTCTTAGGTTAACCTAGACCGTTTCTATGCTCTGATACCACCTCAGTCTGTCACGCCCCGCCGGGTCCTTAAACACCAACTAGGTGGAAAGGATAACCGCACGAGCGCATGCACCAGACCCGCCGAACGGATAGAGTCTTTCCTATCCGCCCAAGGCATCACAACACAAGCTTATCCACAATGTTCCAACTAGGAACGGAGTACAAGAGTTGCACAAGGAAAGCATCAACATAAAGAAGTTCTACTTCTATTACATCACATGGCACAATATACATGTCCAAATTTTTCTTTTCTTTTCATTCCATAAATCATGTTCCAAAATTATGGAATATACAACATTCATACAAGAATGAAAATCCCCTATGATATCATAGTCCAAAAATAGGGGTACAACTCTATGTATCACCAAAATGGAAGGGCCGCTATCTAAAGAGCCAAACCCTTGCCTCGCTCCGCCGCCTCACTCGCGGAAGGACCTGGAAAATGTGGGGTGAGAACTATAAACATAGTTCCCAGTGGGTAAGGCCACCCAAGAGAGGAGCTCGACCCACCAGGTCCAAAGAGACACCATATGCATAAGTTAGATCACATATAACTATGCAACAATTACTTACATGCTTGTAAATAAACATAAAGGATGCAACCAAATGAAATATAATTTATCATTCTCTCCTAGGTTCATCCTATGTCTCACAATGACTAAGTTCATTTACTTGTCATTTACTTATGGTTTCGGAATCGCCGTCTCACCATAATTATTTCAACATTCGAGGAGTGAACTCGTCACCTCCTAGTTCGAGTAGCGAACTCGTCGCATACTCGGGATAGCAAAATCGTCGCATACCCCGTCTCAACACGGCCACCGCATGGCATGGGTAGCGAACTCGTCGCATACCCGGGATAGCAACCTCGTCGCACATCCCCTCTCGACACCGCCAACTCAAGGCGAGGTAGCGAAATCGTCGCCTACCCGGGATTGCAAACTCGTCGCACATCCCGTGTCGGTACGGCCAACTCATGGCATGGTAGCGAAATCGTCGCCTACCCGGGATAGTAAAATCGTCGCACATCCCGTCTCAATACGGCCAACTCATGGCATGGTAGCGAAATCGTCGCCTACCCGGGATTGCAAACTCGTCGCACATCCCGTCGTTCACGTTTTTCACTTGCCAACCTAAGTCTCATGACCTTAGGTTCAAGTCACTAAGTCTCGCCTATGTTCAATAACACTAGGCTTACTTTCTCATTATCAACCTAGGTTCCATAACTCTAGGTTCAATCTCATGTCAAACCTATGTTCAATGACACTAGGTTTCAATCTCACATGTTCAACCTATGTTCAATAACACTAGGTTTCAATCTCACATGTTCAACCTATGTTCAATAACACTAGGTTTCAATCTCACATGTTCAACCTATGTTCCATAACACTAGGTTTAACCATACATGCAACTATGCAACAAGTATTAATAATTGAATTATACTTGATATGTACATCATGCAATAGGATCTCATTGTTCAACCTATCATGATTTTTACATTTGCCAACATGCAAATTCTAGGGTTCACCACACATACCATTTTATCTTTAAATGGATAATTACCATAGACATGGAAGTGACCTAATCACTTCGGTAAACACAAACCCACCTCAAGAGCTTTCAAATTCTTGTATTCTTCAAGCTCCTAAGTGTCCAAGCTTTGAGTTCTTGCTTCAACCCAAGCTTCTACAAGAAAACGGTTCGTTACTCGTTACGAACCCTAAATTCAACTCAATATGTGAAATCAAGTGTTCTAACATGATTTCCTATGCCTCAATTGCAATTCCCGAAGGTCCAAATATTTTTAGAACCTCTCATTGTAAAAGCCCCAAATCTACCTAGGGTTTGCATGCATGCAAGCCAAACCCTAGATTTCATGGCCAATCTCCCACATTTTGTGCTTTAGATTGCCAAGGGTTCCCAAAAACCTCATTTCAAAGGATTAAATCCAAAGTTTGAACCCAAAACGTGAGGTACTAACCTTAATCACGAAATCCCCAAGCTCCTTCTTGCACCAAGAAGCTTCTTTTCTCCTTTGGAAGCTTTTTCCAAGATCAATCCACTCTTTTCTCCAAGTTTTGGAGAAATCTCTGGAGAGAGAAAGTGAGGGAGAGGGAGAGGAGAAGTAGAGAGGAAAACAAATGAGAAGGGGAGAAGGTCTCAGCCATTCATACACCCCTAAGTCATGTGAAAAGACTATTTTGCCCCTCTCCACAAACAACACAACAACCAGCCAAAACTGGGCATTGTATACCGGTATGCGCATATGCATACCGGTATACCTCAGAAATCCCGCAGAATCCCGAGAGCTGGTTTTACTGTTTCGGCCATCGCATACCGGTATCCTCTTTCACATACCGGTATACAGCGACATTCCGGTATTTCCCGGAGAATTCCGCAAAACCCGAGAGCTGGGTTTTCGGTTCAACCACGGCATTCCGGTATTCCTTATGCACATACCGGAATCCAATGCAGAGTTTACAATTTCTGCAGTTTTCAACTTGTCGAAGTCCTTTTCGCGCCTCGCTTGCGCCGAAAACTCTTCACACAAGTCCCAAACTTGGCCGAAGCCTCACATATAGCCTCTCATGCTATTTTTCCACCGGAACTCTACAATTTGTAGAAATTCGGTACGATGCACTGAAATTCAGTGTACTACAATACATAAATATAAATTTTAAAAACATAATTATTGTTTAAAATATCATAATATATAAAAAAATATATAATATTTTAAAGCGCATAAATTACATACTATAAAATTATTTTATCATTCCTAATTTTTATAATAAAAAATTAATAAAATTTTTATGATCAGAGAGTCGAGCCTCGGTGCCACGCTTCGTGGTCGCCGACCGTGCTACCATCGAGATGCAGCGCCAGCCTTTTATTCAACACCTGACTCAAAATATTTGCTTATGTTCGTTTAATTTACATCAATCAATCAATGTAGGATACTAGTTACCGTTGAGTAATTCTGTTTTTCTATAATAATTGATCTTTTTTTTCTTTTTTTTTTTTTTCTATCCTAGGTTGTGATGATGCAGCTATGTTTCTTCTTTTTTCTTTTTTTTTCTGTTCCTATGTTTTGCGCACAATATAGAAAATTCAGAAATTCTATTAACCAACTAGAGCCTATTTATATGCGGAAAGTGGTTATCATGGGCATCGCTTGGTCTTGTTAGATTAATATTTACTTTAAGGGCATGTTTGGTTCGCGATTGGAATAGGAATGAAAAATAAAATTGAATTGCTTTGGAATGAAAAATGAAATGACGAATCATCCCAAGACGTTTGGTTCATTAATGGGATGGGTATCGGAATAAAAATTTAGAATTTTTGAGAGGGTGTTTTGATTAAGAGAGAGGAAAGTGATGAAGGGAGAGGAGGAGAGGTGTTGGTGGAAGAGAATTTTTAGTAGTTTACTTTGGAATGGGCCAATCCGGTATTCAAGGCCGGATTGGACCATCAATAGATTTAGTTATTCCCATTCCAAAGTGGAATGGGAGTTGAAATCCGATTCCTTTAAAACAAACAACAATCATTGGAATCAATGAATCCCGTTCCGATTTCATAGTCTAAAATAGGTGAACCAAACATGCCCTAATAGTTTTAGTCTAGGCGTCACGGACACTGATACGGAACAGGTGACACGACACGACTCGGACACCGCGACTCGGCAGCTTTCAAAAAATTAAGACACGGACAAAACATGGACACCGCTAATAAAATATAATATTATATTTTTATTATATATAAAATATTAATTTTAATATAATATTTATATATTTCTCATGCGAATATATGTTAGTAAAATTTTCATTGGTAGTTTATATATTTAAAAAAAAATTCTCCACCATACATAATTTATTTATATTGTCAAAAAAAAATAGATGCATTTATCAAAAAGCTAAAATATTTATCATTTTACATTATATATGCATAGAAAAAATAAAATAAAAATATTTATATTTTTTTAGCTGTATGCGCTATGGATCGGCATTGAACGCGCGTCAAAGAAATGTCCATATCGGACACGTGTTCGACACGAACACATGCATGTCCGACGCGAACACGCGAGGCTTATAGAAGTGTTCGTGATACATAGGTTTTAGCATAGAAGTATTGAGTTTTTTTTTTTTTCATGTTAAGATCTACAAATAGCACACTGTAAAGATGTGAAAAAAAAAAATTGTAGTCGACTTATATTGACATTCCATTTACGAATTGATTTATTGTATCTCTAGTACTAATCAGCATAAGCAAGATCATAAACTTTGAGTGCCTTCATATCCCCAATGTGGTTTATTACTTTTTTACTTTAATATCTTATAATTTTAACTTATCACTTTACGACCCCATAGTATTTATTTTGTTTTCTGTTACCACTTTCGTTAATTTCTTCGTTAAATCCGTCATGTGCCCTACACGTGCATGAAAGATGTTCCACAAAGGTCGATAAATAAGTAGGATCCCTTAAAAAAAAAAGCATGACCATTTTTGGTGAGTCCCCAGTGGTGAAAAAACGACGATCCATGGCGAATGTGCACAATACTTGACTGTTTTAATAAAAAAATTAATGAAGAATGTGATGAAAAACGAAAATAGAAATCACAGGTACTAAAGTGAAAAAGCTAATAAACCACGCACAAGGGGGTTTATCTTAAGTTTTTCCTTAATGGTGCAATGTTGAAAACTATTCATAATAACTTTATTTTCAGAAAAATGCTAGATATACATCTCTATAGGATGTATGTCTTATAGGATGTATATCTTACACCGATAATTATTCAAAAATTTATAAAATTCAATTGAGTTTTTGTTACAAACAATGACATGACAAGTAAACACATTCTGATCTTTGAGAGGTTGGAATGTATATCTTACGTCTTTGCTGGGCCTGGGGGTGTACCCCTAGTATTGCTCTTATTTCAATGTGTATATATTAGTACAAACTCTTTGGATTAAAAAATAATTATTTGGACACTCTGACTCAAAAGGAAAAGAAAAAAAAAAAAAAGCCCTGGACACCATGTTTTGAACTCCTACAAATGGTTTTCCTAGAAAGCTGCTTACTTTGTACCCTTTCTCTAGGTTTCACGTGAGAATTTCTGCTGTATTTGTGTTACAAATTTGAAGGAGTTTGTATTTGTTGTAAATTGTTATTTGTGTTACAAGTTTAAAGGAGTTTGTATATGTTGTAAATGTGGTGTACATATAGTTCAATTAGCGCAATACGTTTGTTCTTATTTTACGTAATTTTAAGTAGAGCTCAAGACTCTCCAATTCTAGTAATTCGGATTGCAAACTTAGCAACAGCCAATGAACATGACTATGTTTGGTCCACCAAATCGTTAAACTATGCGTTAATTCCATCCCTGTATGAGCTTAAATTTGAAATTTATGCCGTTAAAAAAAATTCCATTATTAAATACAGAATAGAATCTTAATTTTCATATAATGCGTAGAGTATCACTGTCTAATACCTTAATATAATATAAATTTTCTTTGATTGAGCCCTTTAATATGATGATAGAGATTAATTCACACACCTTATTTTCTGACCGGTCTAACCGCTATGTGGATTGAGTTTGTGTCACGTATTAGTTATCGTTAATACTGCCCATAGTGTCTATCATCCGTTAAGAGTGGTAATTAAGAAAATAAGTTTCATATTGTGTACAAAATAGAACCTTAATCTGTATATAATATAGAGGACGCTATCATTTTTGGATATTTTTAATCATAAAGTACGGTAATGTACAGAGAGATAAAGCAGCAACACAAAAAAGAGTGAGGAATACTTTATGTTTACTTTAAAAACCAGAGAGTTAAGTATAAGTGGGTGTTTGGTCTTAATTCTGGAAAGTGATTTTAAAGTCAAAAGTAAGTTTTTCTTCTGTAGAGTGTTTGATAATTCTATTTCAAAATTCAATTCTAATTTTTAATTTTAAGTTTTAAATTTTTAATTTTTAATTTTTAATTTCAAGTTATATATTTTAAATTTTAAATTTTTAAATTTCAAAATTTTAATTTAAAAATAAAAACATCAAATTTCAAATTTATAAATTTATAAATTTTTAATTTTTAATTTTTAATTTTTTATTTTTAATTTTTTTTAATTTTTAATTTCAATTTTATAATTTTCAATTTTTAATTTTTAATTTTTAGTTTCTAATTTTCAAATTTTTAATTTTCAATTTTTTTATTCAAAATTATAAATATCGAATTTCAAATTTATAAATTTTATTTAGATTTAAAATTAAAAATTTAAATTTTAAATTTTGGTTCAAATTTTAATTTTAAAACTTTTAAATTTTAAATTCAAATTTCAATTTCAATTATTTTAAAATAAAATTCAGCAAAAAAAATTATTATTTGCAAACAGTAAAAAATTTTGCCAAACAACTTTACAAAACAACTATTTGAAAAAGTCTTAAATAGTTTTAATGGTGCAATATTCGCCTCGAAGAGTGTAACTTTATCAGTTTTATGTGGTACAACTTAGTCTCAAATAATTTTAAATGATGCAACTTTTATTTCATGATGTGTAATTTAAATCTCAAACAATATAACTTTCACTTCAAAGAGTGCAATTTTCATCTCAAACAGTACAAATTTTGGCTCAAAGAGTGCAACTTTCGCTTCAAACAATACAACTTTTGTCTAAATCAATACAACTTTGTCTTATTCTTCTTTCTTCTATGCTTATTCGCTTGTAGCTGCTACGACACATAATGATCTTTCCAGAAGAAAAAATATTTTTTATTTTTTTCTTTCACTTTTTGCACATTTTTTCGCTATCACGCCCCCTCCCTCACCCGCTGCCACCACCCCTGCCCGACGCGCTCTCCGTCCCTATCGTCCTCAAATCCTGTGGCACCCTCATCGCCGTCGCCGTCTACGGCCATGCGTTTCCCTGCAGTCTCACCTCTGTGATTTATGCCATATTCGAGCTGGCGTTGGCGGAGGTGTGGGGGGAGGTAAGAGAGCAAAGCGCGACGTCAATATAGAGGTGGTGGAGGAGGAGGAGATGGGAGAGGAAGTGGGAGGAGAAGCTGAAGAAGAAACGGCGAGGAGAGAGACGAACTGAGAGTCCGAAAATAAAAAACGAAGGAGCGAAAAAAAAAAAAAAAAGAAAGAAAAAGGAATGATGACAGTTTACTAAAAATTCGGATAAAATCTACAAATAAAATAATTGCTTGATGAATTTTTTTATATAAAAAACATAATTTTTATTATATATAAAAATTAAATATTTATTACGTCAAACCAATATTTGAGTTTTAAATCACCGGTAACTACCACTTCTAGTCCAATTATCTTTCACACTAATCGAAATTATTATGATAAAAGCAGAAAAGATCTAATTCGTCGAGCGCAAAAATACTAAAAAAAATCGAGAAAGAAAAAAAAAAAAAAAAAACACATAATATTTACGTGGTTCGGCTACTGGCCTACATCCACGGACGAAAACGAAGCAAAGACTTTATTAATATCGAATGCGAAGTATAAAGAAGATATCTCAAATTAAGATCCCAAAAACAAATTATTTATTTGTCGCGCACGTGCGTAGAGCATCTCCAATTTAGCACATGCGTACAATGGGATCGGATCGGCTCACCCAAACCTTTGTTAGTTAATTTGCGAATTATTAAAAATCCGAATTAAACGGTCCGTTTACAAAAAAATTTCAAATAAAAAAATTATTTGTGAATTTTTGGGTCAGCCGAATTATTCGCAAATTATTTCCGAATTATTAAAAATCTAAATAAAAAAAACTTATAATTTTTATGTTTAAATATAGATTATCTTATATTTTATATTTAAATATGAATTCTATGTTCATTCACCCCCAAAAAAATATTTATATATTTTATAATTAATTATAGACTATTTTAATCTATCTATTGCTTGATTGTTTATATACCTAGTGTATAATATAATTCTCTATAGTTTTTTTATTTAACCTACTTTATTTTGTAGCTTTCTATTCTTAAAAATTTTAACTGTTTACGAGAGTAGTATAAATCTAGAAAAAAAAAATTTAAGTTTAATAGGCAAATTTTTTATCCGAAATTTTTAATTGATGAACGTATAATTTTCGTATAAATCGCGTATCCGAATAATTACCGAGTTCGATTTTTAATCCGAATTTTTTCAACAAATTTAAAAATTAAGAAACGAATTTTATATGTATTATATCCGTACCGAAATTTTGCCGAATCCGAATTAACTAACTATGGCCCAAACAAGAAACATGTACGGCACCTCTCACCCTAGTTGATTAATCTCTCAGCCGAGCACGAACAGCAACTTGGGCTAATTAATTAGAGCACCAAAACATGTCTCCAAACTAGACTCTAATTCTAACTCTAGTCAAATTAGACTCCTAAACACAAGTTTAATTCTAATTCAATTAAAATCTAAATTATATCTTATCCTAATTAACTTAGAATTTAATTTTAATTTAGATAACTACAAATCTAAACCAAATATAGCAAAAATCAATACAGCTTCATGAATTGTGATAAAGTATTTGTAGTAGTAACCAGAGACACATGCATGTGATCCTCTTAAAACGACACGGCATCGAATTCGACGTAAATAAATTCCCAAACCAAGCGCGCACTCTCTCTCTCTCTCTCTCTACGTATATATAAATACATATATACACATAGACCACCATTGCTTGCACTCATTGGTGATTAACGAAGCAAAAAGGTCTTAAGAGAGGAGAGAAGAGAGATCGATTATCCTTGTGGTGTTAATTAATTAATGGAGATACACCAGAATATTTACGCTGTTCTCTCCGACAAAGATCCCGGCGACGGCATGTCTTTCATCATCGCCAAGATGAATCAGTCCGCGACGAAGCAGGCTGTGGTGGCTCAGAAAGGGGAGCAGCAGAAGCAGAAGCAGAAGCAGAATCAGCAGCATCAGCAACAGCACCAGCAGCGATCTGGTACTGCTGCTGCTGCTGCCAAGGCAAAGAAGCCTGTGCAGCAACCATGAATTTTTTTTTTTTTTTTTTGAGTCTTTTGATAGAGAGTTAATTAATTTATATATATATATATATATATATATATATATATATATATATATATATATATATATATATATATATATATATATATATATATATATATATATTTTCCCTTTATTTGGTTCTCCGACTTGTGTCTAGTTTCATCTTCTCTAATGGTTTAGAATCAACGACGATTCCACAGAGTGAGTAATAGTTAGTTTTCTTTCCAGAAAAGTGTCATAGTATTTTCTTGTAGCTCGGAAAAACTATGCATGCTAGTTTGGTCGTAAAATTTTATATTATTAATGTATTTATTACTTATTATTGTGTCAATTCAATACCTTTGTTAGGGTTAAGATTTTTCTTTTAAGAAAAAAGGAAAGGAAGAAGAAAGGCGACATCTTCTGTTGGTTTTCTCAGAAGTCAAATTTTCTGGGTTCAAATTTAACAGTCATACAGTTTGAACTTTCGTTTGTTTAATTATCTATTTTTTTATCTTTTCCACTGGCATTAGAGTTTCATGGTACAGTAGTAGTAGTAGTACCTACTAATCAAACTTCTATATTGGAAATACTAATCCAAACTTAATTTCATAATATATATAGTTGGAGGTGAAATTTATTCAAATTAGAGTGTATTTCGATTAGATTTTTATCCCCTAATTACACTGGGAAAATACTTTGTCCTTATCCTTGAATATACAATTGTGTACGTGTACGGCTTTGATGAATCCTGGGTCTAATTAGATGGGCACTGCTACAGTAGCCGGGCATAGTAGAGGCCGTGATGTATCTTTTATTAATAAAATATTAGTTTAGTTATCTTTTAGCTTCAATGGTTTTTTAAAAATATTATTCTATGTTAATATTTTAGATCGAGTGTTATAAAAATAAATACGAGTTTCAAGAATTGCTTTAACTAACGCATAATTTTAGTCTCAGTAGTATTTAATCAATCCAAGAATTGAAGCAATGAAAGATAAATTATAAATGCTTATTATAGTATACGTGGGAATGGAAAAGGCCGGGATTTGGCGGACAAATTATTCATAACCCGTGAATTTATGCATGTACGCTTTCATTAAAAATATAAAACTTAATTACAATGGATTCAAAACTTAAACAGATAATTAAGTTCATCAGCATATATCTAGAATTGAGGAATAATATTTATTATAAACTTTTTAGTTCTAAAATTTATTATTTGATGATGGTACTATTATGAATCCAACAACTACAAAGTCTATCTATAATATAGTTGTCGTTGAATGTCTAAAATTTTATTTTTAAAAGTTTGAAATGTTCTAAATTATGTTTAACAGTATGGATCATCAATTCAAAAGCTCTAATATCAAAACGACTTATGAATATCACCTGCGTACTCATAAAAATATAGTAGCCAGATTCATATATACTAAGACTACTATACTCTTATGAGTATGGAGGCCTTCGTACGCGTAAGTCGTTTTCAATCATAAAACTTCTGAATCGACGATCCAAACTATTAAGCATGATCTCAAGTATTTAAAACTTTTAAAAATATTTTTTTGTAATTTTTTAAAATTATAATAAAGCCCATCAAGCAAGTATAAAATAAACGGTCAAAATCGAACAACCTCTTAAAAGTAGAAGATCAGATTTCTTTAATTTAAGATCGGATTTATTGATCTCTATCTAGATAGTGAATAAAATTTTCTATCAAAATTCAACTGATTCTAATTCTTTTACACTACTAAACTAGCAAGTATCTTATATCAATCGTTAAAAGTTGTCAATTTTGAAATCTTTTGGTCTAAGGTAAATAATGTGAAAAAATTATAAAATTTAGTTTCTAAAAATTTTAAATACTCTAAATTATATTTAACAGTATGAATTGTCGAATTGTCGATTCGAAGACTCTATCATCGAAATCGACTTATGAATACGCAGATGATTATATTCTTAAGAGTGTAATAGCCCGACTATATATAGAGAAAGAAAAAAAAAGAGTTGAACTAGCATACTATTAATAGTCTATAAATTGTGCTGACTATCAACTTTCTCACCTTTGGATTACTATTTCACCAACCTTCACTAAATTCTAGGCATCAAATAGTTAAATAAATTGATAGTAAATATTATTTTCATACTATCAATAGTATTCTAGCTGTGTGTGCGTGCGCGTGTAGTGCATATATGCACTGCTACAGTCATTACTGTTTATTCTTCACATTGATAAATTAACATCATTGAACTACCGGTCAATTTTCAGTACTTACCAGATTATCGAGATCAAGGTCACCTATAAAACAACTCTGTTAACACATTTTATATCTACATCGAGAACAAGTTACAACAGATTAGCGGTAGTTAAGGCGCATTCTTCTGCATTCAACATCAATGCATGCGGTGATCAAAAGCTTCATTTAATCTTTAATTTCCTCCTTGTTAGCCTTTAATAAATCCAATAATACAATAAGTGACAACAATCTTATGCGATTCTTTGCTACCGCAAAACTAGCAAATACAGTGATGAATACGAGATATCGTAAGAAAAAGAAAACAAAGAACTTAAAATGGCCAAAGATCACCCCAAAGAGATCGGCGAGCCTGGAGGTGTAAGGTAGGGTTCCTACTCTGAGTGACGACCGTGCGCTCAAATGTACCCTCGGAGCCATCACGTTTGGTGGCTCTACAAATATCCATCTGTATTTGCCTTCCCCTCCGTACAGGCATGTATATAATCCGACCCCAACCGCTTCCTACGCCCGCGCGCACCTCCTCTACTTCGTCTTCCTCCTCTTCATTCTTATGGAATAAGCTGGTCTCTGCCACATCGGAAGCATAGGGAACCAAATCATCTTCGAATGAGGGCTCTTCTTCCTCCTCGGTTTCAAATTGGTCCTCTAATGAAAAAAGAAAAGTAAAATAATCAATAAAGCAAGAAATAGAACACAACCCAAATTTAATGATCTTTCTCAATTTCATCTGAATGAAATAACTTAAGAACAAACAGAAGCTAAATAACATATATAAACAAAGACATGATGTGGCTGATGAAGTACTGATAAAACCTAATCAGTGTGATTAATTACCATAGTCAATAATAAGATCCTCGGGATTTCGCTTCGCAAGCCGTTCTTTGAGCGTTTCGAATTCCATACCATCAAGCGGCCAAGCTTCCCTAAAGGAGAAAAGGTCAAATGAAAAGAAAGTCTTTTGATGATCACAACAAAAGTGGATTAATATAAGGTTCCTATGGTAATAATATTTAAAAATCTTCATGTCTGTGGAGCATATACATGGCCAATGACAAGCTATATACAACTGAAAAAGATGCTACTTATGATGAAACGGATCTACACTTCAACTCCAGCAAGTACACATCATAGGTAAAAACAAAATCCACAGTATCAACGAAGTTGCACTCCTTACAGGTCAAATGATTCAAGCAAAAGAAGAAAAAAAAATCAGATCATTTTGAGCTCTTACTGTGGTCGCCTCCCCCTTCTCAAAGCAACATAGCAAAATTTCTCATCCTCAAAACCACGAAGCGGCTCACCCTTTGACCGCTGGACAGAAATTATACGATTAGAAAACAGAAAACCTATTATAAACATTAAGGAGGTGAAAAGCATTTCAGGATTTCTCAGAAATTCTCCAGCTTACATAACTTGACTGAAATAAACAAGGGAATGTTTTGTCGGCCACACAAATGGAGAAAGCATCCTAAAGCAGCATTACATGGTAATCAAACATGTTTCCTCCCGTCGGAATCACCCACGTCAGCCAACTATCAATTGTTGTGCTCTTTCATGCTCCCAGTTAGAAGAACATGCGCTTGCCATTGTTCTTCTTCCGGAATAAAGTAGTTCATATAAATTCTAGTTTCAGAATATTTCATACTAAAAGCACTCAAATGGTATGTTCCACTATGTGCTGGAGCACTTGTCTCCAAGACATCACAATAAGTCAGCACAAAAATAAGAATAAGGATGCTCACCACATATTTAGTTGAAGAAAATTCAAGACAAGAAAGGACGAAAAGTCATAAACTCTGACAATGTAAAGATGACCAAAGTGATGATTGTACAATTATCAGTAAAAACAAGAAAGATAAAGAAGTTATAAAGGAACATAAGAAGGGACAGACCTTGTAGGCTCTCTGTGATGATGTCCTCTCCAAGCGCTGAACAAAATGGCAATATTTACTTGTGTTCTCCAATGGGCACCGTCCATCATGGGGACACTGACCAGGAATATCATTTCAGTTGCTGACTTAGAAGAACAAGCTCAGAAATTCAAAGAAACAGAGGAACCTTAAGAAACTTACAGGGGCAACAACAAAAGCACCACTTCTTAATGAGGCATCATCAACAGCAATACTCGTTGTATCACCGGAAACATTTTTCATACGTTTTTCAATTTTTCGGGATCTCTTGAGGCATAAATGAACAATGATAAGAGGGTCAGAAAAACGACGTATTGAAAGGGTGAAAAACTGAACAAAAAAAGTCAGCTCACCCTCTTTTCCATCCACAGAAGATAAGAACGCATTTGGCATATGATTTTGGATCCTTGAGGAGTTCCAGGCTCTAACAAGACCTAAGCATGCATGACACAGATCAAAGATAGAGAATGGAGCCACAAGCAAAACTTAAAAAGTCGGTCACACAACATGAACATTCACACTACCAAATAGTCAGCAATAACTAACAGTCAAAAGATAGCAATGGATCTAAGTGACCTTCAGTAATCTATATCTAATTCATTCATGCACCAATCCAAAGTAGTAGAAGATAACATACATACTAGATAATTAAAATGAATCCAGCGATAAAGCAGCCCTCACATTAATCCAAAAGCTTGACCAAATATTTTGAAATAAAACTTACTCTTGAACAAAAAGTACATATATTGATTTCTGAATTGCAATAAAAAAAAATGATAGCACAACTAACAGAATTTTTTTTCATGTCTAAGTTATTTCATATGACTAAACAAAACTATATGAATTCAAAAAAATAAATGAGCAGTTACAAGGCAAATTAATGCAAAAGCATACCAGAACATCTCGTGTAAGGTCCCAAAGCTGTCTTACTATAGTAATGCGGTCACTCAATGACGGAATCTCCCCAAGAGCATATGACTACATTAAGAGGCCAAAGAAACATAGTTTAATTTACTTTAATCAAAGAAGGACAAAAAGAAAATGCTATATCCGAACATCAAAGAAACTATGGGCAAGTTTGGTTTGAGGGAGTTGAGGCTTGGAATGGGGAATTGGAATGATCCATTCCAATTGTTGGTGTTTGGTTTGGGGAATTGACATTCCGATTTCCATTCCGGAGGGAATCGAATTTCCCCAAAATGATTCCCACCATGGAGGTGGGAATCAACTTTGATTCCGAAAGAGATTGAGAAAAAAAAAAAAACTCTTTTTTCACTGACAATTATTTAAATTCATATTAATCTACATTTAGTTTTAGAATAATTATAATTTTAAATTTGAATTTGAATTATGGATTCCAAATTTAATTTTTAATTTCTTAATATTTGAATTTAGTTCAAAATTAAAATTGTCTTTGAACTTGAATTTAAATTATTAATTCAAATTTTTAGTTCAAATTGTGATTCAAATTTTGATTACAAATTTGGATAGTAAATTTAAATTTTAATGAAAAAAAAAATTTAATTCCAATTTGAACATGATTCCGATTCTGATTCCAATTCCGATCCCGATTATGAATCAAACAAATTAGAAGTTTTCATCATTACGTTTTCAGTTCTAGTCCTTCCCCATTCCTATTTCGATTTCAATTCCTATTTTGAACCAAGCATGCCCTAAGAGAAAGCGCGAATATATAGAACAGTGCTCAAGTCAGAAACACATAAAAACATTTTTATGGCCTAAATGGAATAATATTCCCCATAATCATTATATAAATTTCGAAAACATGCCTACATCACAAGCTTTTCCGCATTATAACACAACCTCAAAAATCAGAGACAAATGTAACCAACTATTTTATTTCACAAAAACGAAAAAAAAATGTTTATTTCATATGATTCTCATTTAAAACTTTACAGGCAACTACGTAACAACAAAACCAACGTATAAGGCTAGATGAAAATGTCCAATACCACTAATCCAGTATTTATTCAGCATAATAAAAATCAAGCACTACTCGTTGAGCCTATTTCAGCCATAAGGTGAAATCTATATAAAGGGCAATGAACAAGTTAGAATATTAGACCTTAAGGCACATATTAAAAAAAAAAATTGAATATAGCTCTTTGCATCTCTGAGCAATTCAAATTTCATTATATGTTTCCCCACTAAAGCATCATTTTACACCTCAAAGTTCAAATCCAGTAATACGCACTTGTCATCTAAATCCCTGAAACCAAATGCCACATCTATTGCAATACGGAATGCTATCTGATTGCTGAGCAATGTCCTGATACATTTTAGCAATCGTAGTTGGTAAATGTACATGAACAAAAGGTAATTTGTTTGACCTCTCAGAATACTCATTCATGACAAATCATCTATTAAAGTAACAACTAACCATTATAGCCCAAGTTTTAAGAGGAAAAATGTCCAGCTCTAAACAATCATTCAAGACCGAAAAAATATTTTAATTCCAGCACGTCATATCACTGCCACAGAACAGAATTATTTAACAGTTACCAGCAAAGGCACATAAAGCCAGTTATAAGAGAACTCACAGAAATTACTAGATCATGCTGTCGGTCGCGTTTATCAAGATTGCGATTCAATTCTTGGATGCTGTCATAGCTGTGAATAAGTGGCAGGTCCCTCAAATCTATCCAAGAACAAGGCACATATTAGGCATACAATTGCATTATGTAAAAGATACAGAAAAGAATTTACAAGGTAAAAATTCGGGTACACACGAAACAACTCTATCCTTCATAAAACTAAGATTAACCTACCTTGCAAAAGGCTCTGGCCAGCCCTCTGCATTTCCTTGGAAGGTTCCACTAAATTAACCCTCTCCAGAGAACGAGGCCACACCTCCCGCATTGCCCTAAAACCCCAAGATACAACCCGACAATACCCAATAAGCATCTCTTCCCATGTTCTAAATCAATACCTAAACAGAATTTGCAAACAAGTGCTTGAATTCTCACCAAAGCGCCGAACTGGGCCCTGAGCCAAAATCCAAGACCTTCGCGGGGGAGAAATCCGGCAACCTCCGACGAACCTACAAACACAAATCCATTACTAAATATTAACAAGAAGGAGCAAAATTTAGGCAAGAAACGAGGCTGAGACCTCTCGGAGGACGCGGTGGCACGCGGAGTAGACGGCGGGCATGCGCGAGGCCACGTAGGCGACGGTCTCGTCCTCCCGGTACTTGAGGCCGATGTCGCCGTAGGCCGACCGTATCTTCCACCTCGCCGAGCGGTGGTCGACAGGGCGGTGGGGGTCCTCGACGAGGTCGCGCGAGGCGGAGGCGGCGAGGTGTTGATTTGCATCCTTGATCCTGTTGAAGGACTCGGAGAGGAGGAGGACCTTGCGGTTCATGTGGGCCTTCTCCCTCACTACGGGTAAGGGGATCAACCGCAACAACAATTAGGGTTTGAGGGATTAGGGTTTTGAGCAAGGTACCGAGGGATGAGAGTGAGAGAGAGAGAGTGAGGGGTTACCTCGGAGGAACTTCTTAATGGCGCGGCGGAGGGAGAGGGGGACGAGGTGGATGCCCTGGGATTGCTTCGCCGCGGAGCGGAGGGTCTCGGGGGTGAAGCCCTTGCCGGCGGCGACGGCGGCGGCGGCGGAGGCGGCGGCGGGGAGGAGAGAGGCCGCCATTTTTGGGGGTTTTGAAGAGTTTTCGTGTTCGAATGGGAGAGGAGGGTTTTACGGAGCGAGACGAGGGTTTTGGGGAAATGAACTTCGGTTTTATGAGAAACTAGTTAACGCGCGGTGGGAAGATAATATTATAATTATTTTTTAGAATATATATATATATATATATAGCTAGTCTTCTATACTATCTATAGTACCGGGCCTTCGGTATTATAGTCGCTTTTTCGATCTCAGGGTGTTCAAATCAACGATCCACACCGTTGAAACTGATGTAGGATATTTGAAGTTCTTAGAAATAAAATTTTATAATTTTTCGACGTAGTTTACTTTGTGATCAAACCGTTTCAAAATTGTCAAATTTCAATGGTTATTATGGCGAGTTTGTAGTTTAACGGTGGAGAAGAATCTAAATTTATTCAAATTTTGATAGAAATACTTTAAACTATATAGATGAAAGTCAACATCCTTGATCTTGAATTCGAAACTCCTATACTCAAATTTTAAGGATTATTCAATTTCTACCGTTCATTTTGACATGATTTATTTACTAAGTAAACGATATCGAAAAAAACTAAAATTTTATTCCTAAAAACTTTACATACCCTAGATCAGTTTCAACGGTGTGGATCGTTGATTTGAACACCCTAAGATCGAAAAAGTAACTATAGTACCGGAGCCCCGGTACTATAGATAGTATAGTAGCCTCATTCTATATATATATATATAAAAGTATGAGTTTTGAATTTTTCTTTCTTTCCAAAAATATTTCTATCTTTTTTACTAATATTTTCATATCCAGTAATTTTCAACCATTTATTTCAAATAGTTCTTCAAATAATAATTTATTCTCAAATATAGATATTAAATTTTTGTCATTGGATCTCATCCAACGATTAATTAAAATAAAAGTATCTGTCAAACCAATTACGTTATACGTAAAATTAAATTTATCTCATATCTACGTGTTTTCTCAAATATTTTCTTTCTTAAACGTAATACCCGCCAATCATATAGTACTTAAAATTTAAAATTTTTTAGTACTCAAAAATTTTAAATTTTGAACTAAAAATGAATAAAATCTACTGTGACGCCCCAACTTCTCAGGGGTCACCCATCCTAGAATTACTCCCGTCCTAGCACGCTAATCCTAGCACGCTTAACTCACCCAAAATATTTAAGTCGGGTTAATTTAGCCCTATTATATCTTATATATAGGATTACCTGGGGTCTCACATATACTATCTACACTTTCTACGCGTTTTCTCAAATATTTTCGTTCTAAAACGTAATACCCGCCAATCACGTAGTATTCAAAATTAAATTTTAAATTTTGAATTAAGCATGAATTAAATTTACTATCTACGCGTTTTCTCACATACCCGCCAATTCTTTCTCACGTAATGCCCGCCAAAATTTAATACCCGTCAATCTGATAATTTAAAATTTACGTAAATTTAATTTTGGCGGCTATTATATTTTAGGGCACCATAGAAGTGTAGAATATTGCTAAAAAAATTTAATACCCTCTCAATCAAAACTAAATCATTAATTAAATATAATTTTAAATTTTTTTAGCAAAATATTTCATGTTTAAGTAATACCCGCCAAAATTTCTTACGTGAGATAATAAATTTAATTTTGGTAGTATTAAATTTTGGGGCACCATAGAAGCGTAGAATATTTATTGCTAAAAAAATTTAATACCCGTCCAATCATAACTAAATCGTTAATTAAATATAATTTTAAATTTTTTTAGCAAAATATTCAATATTTAAGTAATACCCGTCAAAATATAATATCTCTACTACCCAATCTTATTTCATCATAATACTTATCCACATATAGAGAATATCTTTTTTTATATTTTCTCATTTTCACATATACGTTTCTCAAATATAAAACATATATTTTTTTTAGTAATATCTTTTTTTATTTTCACTTATATTTTTCTCAAATATTTTTTTTTAGTAATATCCTTTTTCATTTGTCCCCGTCGCCGGCACCACCACATCGTCATCGTCCTCCTCATCATCATCATTGGTGCCGGCACATTGTCGCCTTCGCCACCTTCGCCACAGTTGAAGAGGTATTTTGATACCACCTGAATTTTTTTTATGTACTTTTATACTGTTTTAGCATATCTTTTTTTAAATATTTCTTTATTTTTGTCTATACGTTTCTCAAATATAAAGCATCTATTTTTTAGTATTTTTATCTATATTTTTCTCAAATATTCTTAAATGTATTTTTTAGTAATATTCTTTCTCATTTGTCCCCGTCGCTGGTACCGGCATATCGTCATCGTCCACCTCATCGTCATCGTCATCACCGGCGCCGGCACATTGTCGCCTTCGCCACAGTTGGAGAGATATTTTTCATCGAATACGCAACTTTTGATCGGTATGTAACTCAATTTTCTCAAATATAATATTATTTTCATTCAAAAATAAAATTAAATATTCATATTTTTTCTCAGAGTTAATCACCCTCTACTTCTCACTCTCTACTTGTACGAAGTCATAGTGTTAATCATCCTAAACGTGAAGTTATCATAATGGATAAACAGTAAAATGTTTCCACTTTTATCATTTCATATAAAAAAATTATTAATAACTAATTTTTTGGATGGATTTGAAGCATAAATCGGATTAGATTGGTCCTCTGGGATAAAATGGTGCTAACACACATTGATATGTGGAGAGACGCTATTGCAAACAATTCAGTTATTGTACTAATATCAGTGCACGTTAATATCGATAATCAGGGTAAATATATATTTTAATATTTTATTCTTTCTATTGTATTTTATTCTTTTTTTAATATTTTAAATTTATTTATTAGGATCAATTTATTTAGCAACGAGTTTTGCGAGTAAAATTGTGCTTAATCCATCTATTCCAGAAACTAAAAAAATAAAACTAAGCTAAAATTTTTTACTTATATGAATTCTTATTAAATTTCTATTTTTTACTAATTTTATCTATTCTAATGATTTACTAATATTTACTTTATTATTTTTCTTATCTTCAGTGTACATGGATATAAGCAATTACTGGGAGGGAGACGAAATTTTTCTTAAGTAATGATTAAAAATTCACATTTTATTTTAACTTTTTATCTGTTAAATAATGAAAGGTTGGTGACATTTTTAGTTAGTTTAGTTATGAATTTTGTATTCTTTTATTTTATGATATTGTGATAGATTTTACGTTCTTTTTTTGATGATACTGTGATTCTATTTCATATTTCTGTCGTTTTATTTTGAAAATGATTAAATACAATATATCGAATTCATAATATTTATTTATAAAATTTTTTATTTTTTAGTATTTGTGCGACGTGCATTACACGTGCACTTAACTAGTATATATATATATAGTGTAAAGTTATTATGCTTTCGGAAGCATAATAGAGTTGATAATTCCGACTTTTTGGCCCTGAGATCAAATATTGTATAGTTGGATGATAGTGGTTCCCCTAGTATTGAGTAATCCCCCTAGGATTGAGTGGTCCCCACAAGGTAATAATATTAATCCAAAGGTTAGAAATTGTCAAAGGGTTGATCCAAGGGCCAAAAAGTCGGAAGCCCCAACTTCCTTATGCTTTCGAAAGTATAGTAGCTCTACTATATACATACTTATATGAGTACATAAAATCAAATATAACTTAGCAGTATTAAAAAAATTGATGAATGCAACTCGAAAGAGAAGTAAGAACAACCAAGACAACCAACCAAATAGGAAACCAATAAATTCAGGAGCAAAGCAATACATGAAAAAAAAAAAAACAAAAGCAGTAATATATGTAAGAAAACTTAAGGTCTGAGCCACTGGCGATAGCCCTCATAGCAATTTAGAAGTATACACAAATTGCAGTCGAAGTACCAATCTTTTGATATGATGATACAAATATTCATTGTCACACATGCACACAAATAAAAGCTATGAAAGGGTGCAGGTGCAAATTGCAATATTTGGGAGAGATACAAACGCAAAAGTTTGGAAGAAAATGCACTTGAATTTATATCATTTGAAAAAATATATATGCAAAATAGAAATTAAAAAAACCAATCAAGGTACATCAGTATGGATAACCTATGAATCCTCGCTACAGAATTGGGTGTCCTTTTCAGTTTCAAATGTGACTTCAATTTTTGGTATATTAAATTAAATGTCACATCAAACTGAAACCAACTTATCTTTTTCAAATTTCTCATTGAATTTTGAGTATTAAATCCTTGATAAGCAGTTTGACACTTCAGCCTATTGTATGGATCGGGACGCATTAGATTGAACTAAATGAGCTTGTTACTTATATTGAGATTTGTCAATAAGAAATCTGATCTAATTATCATGATCTGATCCAATCGAAATTTGCTCTTAACTTTCTCATTTACAACAAAATATATTATAATTCTAATCATTACTAAGCGTGTATAAAAATTTCTTCTTCATCTGCATAGCTTTAGTATCATCCAATAAAGTCTCATCGAAGTAAACTGAGAATAATAGATAGCCTTCATCGTTTCATGCCCTCAGAACTTTTCTTTCTTTTTTTTTTTTGTTGAAAAGATATTAGAGCATTTATTTTTTATTCATCATAATGAAATCAAGTAAATATATGTGCTATAGAAATAATTACGGTAAAGCAAATTCTACTTTTTTACTAACTGCAGTTTTCACGATTAGAGACTCTCATGTATTAGTATTACTGATTTCAAAAAACAAACATCCTCTTTTTTAAGCATAAAATTGACTATAAATTGAATGCATTATTCAAGACCAGCGAAGACAGCGTACTCACCACCAAACGGATTCTTTCTGAAGTGTAGATCAAACTTGTAACAAACTCAATCAAATAAAGAGCCGAGTTTTCATTTATAGAAAAATTCTGGAAAATCTTCAAATGATAACTTTTGCACTTCATTATCCTGCAATTTTGTCTCATCATTCATGACACCTAACTCATGATCATTGAGGCTAATGACCCTTATACTGAAGATAAAGATACATATGAGCATAAAATAATATTTTAGAAAAGAGAAAAAAAAAATATGAGCATAAAACACAGCGGTCAACTCCAGAATGCATTTCTTACATACCACCTTCTTTTAAAAAATTGCTGGAAGGTCATTACAGTTTAATGAAATAACAACCACTAATATCTAAATGCAAATTTGCTAATCCACAAAGTGTTCTTTCAATTATTTTCCATAAATCGAGCACAAACATGAAGAAAACCTAAACATTTCACAAAGAAAATGATCTTAACAACACAATTCAGCTAGCAAAAAACATCAAACAACTTCTGATCAAAATAGGTATCATGAAATCAACGCAAAATCGAGGGTGAATTCACGCAGCAGAGGAATCAAGAGCACTCACAAGATTCGATTGAGGTGCTTCCCCGCCTTCCAATAGGCATAGACTCACTTATGTCAGTCTTTTCAATGATCACCTATATTTAAACGAAATATAGATAAATATAAGAGTAGTACTTTTATACTTGTTATTTTTCGATACCGTTCATTCATTTCTATTCAACGGCTCAGATTTATTTTTTTTTAAATTGTGACCTGCAATAGCATGTCACTTTGAGAGAGGTACTGATTACCAGGTACTCCAGAGAGGAATAATTTAGTCTTTTAATACGTGGACGATTTAATAATTTTACCTTCACTATATTATCAAATCTCTCTTATCTCTTTGTTTCCTTTTCTCTCTCTATCTTTCCTCGTCATCCACAGTAGAGATGTAATGGGGGCGGATTCGGGGCGGTTTTTCAAAAACCCGAACCCGAACCCGAATCCGACTATCAAATCCGAAATCCGAACCCAAAACCAATCCGACGAATTTTAGAAAATCATATCCACACCCGTACCCGACTTAAAATCCGAAACCCGAACCCTAGCCCGAACCCGAAAACCCAAACCCGAAACATTATTCCTTTTTATAATATTTCAAAATATATTCCTAATCAATTACCCACATTCAATTTTTAAAAAAATAGTGATACAAAATTAATGTCTAAACTAGAAAAGTTTTAAATTTTTTTAAAACATATAATATGTTGAATTTAAATATTTACCCACATTCAAATTTTTTTAAATTAGTTATACAAAATTAATGTCTAAACTAGAGAAATTCAAAAGTTTCTTAAACATATTAAATATGTTGAATTTAAATAATTACCAATATTACAAAATTTTAAAATAATGATACAAAATTAATGTCTAAAGTAGAAAAATTCTAAATTTTTAAAAAACATATTAAATACGTTGAATCTAAATTTTTAGCCTGTACAATTCTATTTTAAGAATAAATTTGAATTATACCCAATATTCCTAATCAATTGCCACATTCAAATTTTTTTAAATAGTGATACAAAATTAATGTCTAAATTAGAAAAATTCTAAATTTTTTTAAAACGTATTAAATATGTTGAATTTAAATATTTACCCACATTCAAATATATTTAAATTAATGATACAAAATTAATGTCTAAACTAGTTGAATTTAAATATTTACCAACATTATAAGTTCTTTTAAATAGTGATATAAAATTAATCTCTAAAGTAGAAAAATTCAAAAATTACAACATATTAAATACGTTGAGTTTAAATAGTGCTAGAAAACATTACAACATATTAAATACGTTGAATTTTAAAAAAAATTCCTACATTAAAATTTTTTTAAGTTTGTGGTACAAAATTAACATCTGAGCTAGAGGAATTTAAAATTTTCTTAAACAAGTTAAATATGTTGAATTTTATTATCAACATTAAATTCGTTAAAATAGTAATACAAAATTTATCTTATTTAAATTTAAATTTTGAAATTTAAATATTAAATATTTAAATTCAACATATTTAGAAATATTACTATTTCTAAAATTTCTAAAATTTAAATTAATGCCTAAATAAGAAGAATTCGAATATTCCTAAGATTGATGCCTAAATTAGTGCAAAATTAATGCCTAACTTTGGGATATCAATCAAACTTTAAATTAATGTTTAAATTAGTGCAAAATTAATCCTAAATTTGGGATGTCAATCAAAACTTTCTTAAAATTTTGCCTAGTTTAATTACAAAAATACCCTCACATGCAATAACCTTTTAACCTACTACATAACAAAATGACATTTTTAACCTTCATTAATTAACGGTTAAGATTTTTTTATTTTTTATAAAATAAAGTACCGAATCATTTCTCTAAATATAATTATACTTGGTGCAATTATGCGATAAAATATGTATATAAAAAAAAGGGGAAAAAAAGGAGGAGAAGCTCCCAAGTTTTCTTTGAGGTATAATCGCGCCGAAACCATTCTTGTTGAAGACACGAAAGACATCGCAGAGAGGGCAGTCGGTGATGCCAACGGTGCTAGTGTTGTCCTTGTCGAGGATGCGAAAGTCACCACTAAGGGACTCAAAAGGTTTCACGATATATGAAGCTAACATAGCAGAGGAAAAAAGCCAGCAAAATGGAAAAAAAGTGAAGAAAGATGCAGATAAAACACAAAACAAAAAAAAAAGCTCAGTTTTTTTAAGGCACATATTCGTTCTCTACGACAAAGTGAGGGCTTTTTAAATCATACTATAAGTATACATTAGATCTTTCATAATGTCCATCGGCTGCAGCGATTGCCGTGAGGCCAGTCATGCTACCAAGCCATGATGGACCAATAATAAAATAGCAAGCTTGCAACAAATCTCGGCCTAAGAAAAAAGATCGTAGTGGCGAAGCCTCTAAATCATCATTGCCTTCGGTCCAAAAAAAGGAGCACATGCAAAAATATCACCAAACAATAAATATAAATTTGAGAATCTAAAACAGTAAAATAGAATGGCACAAAGCATGGTTATTCATTTGTAAACCATCTTCAAATAGGAATCACTTTTTCTCTAAAAATCAGAATTAATGAACTTTACTTCTATGGTTAAGTTTATTCATTTTATTGCACATGTTATGATTTGTAGGGAGAAGGCGACCATGTATATGTGGAAAAAAACTTATAAAGCATAAAAATTAGAGAACATAACTCAAAAATCAGAGAAAAAACTTTTTTATTGACAAAGGAAAAAAAATCAAACATTGAGCTATTAATTATAGGCTAAATTACAGAAAATTCTCCTGTCAAAATCTGATTTTTCATTTTTCCCCCCTGTCATTTAAAAACCTACATTTTGCCCCCCTAAAAAATAAAAAATGTACACAGGGGGGGTACGGTGTTAACTTTGATAGCAAAATAACCAAAATGCCCCTTGCCCATGTTCATCTTCTTCCCAATCCTGCACGCCTACCGTCTTTTTCCTCCAATATTCGCGCCTCCCTCGACCCCAAATCTGACTCCGTTCCTCCAGCTGCTTCCTCGCTCCTCCCGTACCTTTGTCGCCCATCCATTTTAACGACGGTAGGCAGTAGATTGGGGCGGGTGTGGAGGGAGAGGTGGGCAAGGGCGAGCGCGAGGCGGCGGAGAAGAGTGAGGGCGTGCGTGGGATCGGACGGGGGGTGGGTGACGGCGAGGCGGTAGAGGAGGGCGAAGCAACGTCGCGGGCGGCGTCAGCGAGAAGGGAGAAGGCGCATCTGGGAGAGGAGAGGGTTTTCAAGGGTATTTTGGGTATTAAAAAATATAATAATAAAATGTAAACGGATTCCTAACGGAACACTGACGGCGGGGGCAAAGTGCATATTTTTTATTTTTTAGGGGGGCAAAATATAGATTTTTAAATGACAGGGGAATAAAGTAAAAAATTAGATTTTGACAATAGGGGTTTTCTGTAATTTAGCCTTAATTATATGCAAAATTAGAAAAAGGGTCTAATTTACATATGCTTGAAGTTGAAGATAGGATTTCTCTAAGTGCACACAAATCAAAGAAAATTGTTTAAAAATCAGAGGGGAAAAAAATCTTCTGCAGGCAGAAAATACACTTTAAGGTATTAAATGTAGGGAATATTAGAGAAAGAGATGCAAAGAATGGATTCTTTTGTACCTCTTTTTTGTCATGCTCCTCAATTGAAAGTTTGCTGCAATAATGGTCGTACTGATTGCGCTGATACGGCCATAGGCTTCAGTGACCAACAATAGTGCTGATACTTCATAAGTGGATTAAAGACATGATATGATCCAAATAGATCTAAGATATTACCTTTTTTGTCATCATTAATATACAAAATATGCTTTTGTCAATCAATATTTTCATAAGGGTAGGAGCAAGAGTTGCCATATATAAGACCATCAAACTTGCACTGTCACCTAATATGTCATTAAGTTTCTTAATTGTAGGGCAGTTGTATTCCATACACAACATCAAGTATAATCAAGATGAGAACTGCTAAAAGGAAAGAAAACTTCACGCGAATAATGTCATTATCTTATTATTTTTTTTGTCTTTTTCTTCACGGAGAAAGAGGCAAGTGCAATTTAGCAGCTCGATATAGTAGCCACAATAAAGTAGCTAAAAAAAGATAACCATCTACATGAAACTTGAAGAACCAAAAAGATAATGCAGTAGTATAGAGAGAGATAGAGCATCGACAGTAGTCAGAGACAACAACACAACCAGCAATTGGCTTCGCGAATAGTCTCATTAATGAGTTTTAGGGAGTAAGAAAAGTAGCAATGTGATGGAAAACATAGGAGGAGGAAGATTAATTGACATTAGAAAGCATAAACATGTACATGAAACATAGAGAGTAAATTAAAGATAAGAAAGAAACACAAACCAATAGAATATAGGATCAAACACTGATTTTAGTCATCAATTAGTAAAGCAAATTTTTCATAAATAGGGAGAAAGGAAAGAATTTGTAAAATAAAATGTTTAATCCAAACATTAAGAAAAATATATAGCTCAAATAACATGTATAACATTAGAACCAATTCATATATAAAAAACACGTAATAGCTGAATACTCAATGCAACCTAGCTCAAAAAAGTAATAAGGCTCGGATTGGCCTGCTTATCAAAAGTTGAAACCGGGCATTCTTTGGGAGATCGTTAGAGAGGAAGTGGTAGCAGGGAGCCCTTGGGATCTCTGCATCGCCCCAAATGGGTTAGCTGCAGTACCAGCCCCTCCACTATCCATACAGTCAACCATATCACTACTAACAATAACCCCACCACTACCATGCTCCACGGCCATGGCCATGGCAATATTCCAATCTCGAATTCCATAGAGAGATAGAGAGAGGGTTTTGGGAAGTAGGAGATGGGCAAAGGAAAAAAAAATATATAGGACAGAGAGAGGGAGGAGAGTGAGGGAAAGGACACCCAACATGGCCCTTACCGTTCAGTAGCCTCGTCGCCCAATGTTGTCGATGGCGATGGGTGTGGTCGTTCCTGCAGCGATGTGATGGAGGAAAAGGGAAAAAGAAGTTGGGGCTGGTCATTCCGTACAAACGCTCGGTCACCCCATGCCATCGAGGATGACAGGCACGTTGGACAGCGACGAATCCGGCGACGGGATATGTGCGAAGATGAGCGAGAGGAGAGGGATGGGTAGAGCGAGGTACATAGGAAGGTAAGGGATGAGATAGGGAAGGGGGGAAGAGAGGAAGGGACGACCGTGCGTGCCCCATAACCCAGCAAATGTGGAAGCTCCGTTAGGGTTCACAGTTCATGCATACTTATTGATTGCCTATATAAAATTTATATGTAAACTTCAAAATTATTCCTAATAAATAAATTTAAAACTTTTTACTTTTTATATCTTATTTCTAAGATATTACAGAATATATTTATACAATCAGATTTATCTGCATTCATGTAGTGTGCTTTAAAAAAATAATAATAATAATTTTAAAAATAAGTTTTTTAAATATCATTAGAGCATATATCTGTTACATATAATATTTATAAATTTTAAAAAAAAATTAGAAAATAAAATTTTATAAGTACATAGTGTACAAAATATTTTTACATGACGTCCATCTTTCAGGGTGCTCCACGGCTAGGTTGCGACTTGGTCGGGCCGCAATGGGTGTAGGACTGGCCTGCCCTGGCATTGGGCCTAGTCCGGCCCTTGTCGGCCTCGTAATCTTTTATTTTTTTTAGGTTTATAAAATTTATATCTCTAAAATTTCAAAGCAATAAAATAATTTTAAATTTTTGTCAACTATTAGAGAAGTATTATAGTGAAAAAAAGAAATTTATAAATTTATAAATTTTTAAAGTTTTAAAATTTTATAAATTTTTTGAATAAAATTTAAATAATTTATAAGTTTTCAAAAATTTATTTGGATAGAATTAAAAAAAATATTTTAACAATATTTTAAAATTTAAAAAATAATTAGAACAAATGTTTTAAAGTTAAAATTATATTTTGGAAATTTTTAAAGAGAGAATGGGCTCGGCTCTAGAGGTTTGAGCTGGGCTGAGTCACGACACGAGTTCTGTAACATTCATACTGGCCCGACCTGACTTGATACACCGGGCCGTGCTGGGCCTCCTCCTTATGGCCCATTGGTCCGGCATGGCCCGGCCCGAGACGAGTCTGGAACGTTCCGGACCTAAGGAGAGGCCGCGGCCCGGCACTGCCCGGCATTGGGAGTTGCGGAAACCCCAGCTTCCAAGATCTCCCACAGTCTTCCAAGGATCTACTATGGTAGATTCTTGGAAATTGGGTATTTAAGTACTATTTGGACCAAAATACTCTCCCAACAGTCAAAAGTTTGATTGTTGGAAAGGTATTTTGGTCCAAAAAATATTTAAAATTTTAAAATTTTAAAATTAATAATTTTTATAAATATTTTTTAAATTTTGTAACTTTTGCATTAATATATTAATTTTAAAATAGTATTTTAATTTTTAATTTTTTAAACTTTTATATATATTTAAATAAAATTAATGAATAAAATGATAAAGAGCCAGCCTAGAAGGTATGCGCCGTGCCGGGCCGAGACCATGCTGGACCGGGGATCCAAGAATTTAGGCCCAGCACAGCACGGCCTAACTTTGGGGCTGGGCCGTGCCGGGCTGGCCCCTGCCCCTTTTGGCCTGAGTGAATGTACGCCGTGCTGGGCTGCCCGGCAATGCCCATATTACACTCCTACTCGGCTCTCAATTGAGCAGACCGGCCTAAACATGGTTTTTATTGGGCCAAAAAATGGATTGACAGGATTAGACCTGTAAATAAATATTTAGTATAATCTAATCCACTAATAAATTTTTTGTGTTTATTTTTCTCTCTTTCATGATGTAGCACTTTGAATTTCGATGCGTTGTCTCGAACTTTACTAAAGTTGATGAAGTTCGGAGAGAGCCGGTAATGGCTAGTGTGGAATTGTGTTCCGAAGATTTCGGAACACTGTGGGTGCGAGTGGAAATCCGGAAATCGAAAAATATTGAGAAAAGGACCAACCGGAGCAAAACTGCTCACGGGGTCCGGACCCTGGAAACTGGGGTCCGGACAATTAAGTTCCTGGCCGGCTGCGGTCCGGACCCGGGCAGCCACGGTCCGGACCCGAGCCGATGTCCGAGATGGGGAACGTACGGGTTCCGGACCCGGGACTTGAGGTCCGGACCCGAGCCGCGTGCTAGGTTGGGGTGTGTACGGGTTCCGGACCCTGATGCCAAGGTCCGGACCCGGCCTGCGCGCTGGGCGGTTATCAGTGCGGGGTCCAGACCCCATCTGCAAGGTCTGGACCCGGCTGAGGCAGAATGCCCAGTGAGGGGTATTTTGGTAATTTCATGGGGATAGGCTATATATAGAGGGCTGGGGTCCCTCTCCTCATTACTCCTCCATTTCTCCTCACTTCCCTCTCCCTCTCCCTCACTTTCTCTCTCTAGAGATCTCTCCAAGGCTTGGAGAAGTGAAGGATTTGACCTTGGGAAAAGCTTCTAAGGTGGATTTGGAGCTTCTTGGTGCAAGAAGAAGCTTGGGAGCTAGGGCTTTGAGGTGAGTTCTTGTGATTTAGGGTTTAAACCTTGGATTCAATTCTTTAGCATGAGATTTTTGGAGACCCTAGGCAATCTAAACCACAAAACGTGGAGATTGGCCAAGAAATTTTGTGGTTTCACATGCATGCATGTGAAACCTAGGTAGATTTGGGGCTTTTACAATGAGAGGTTCTAAAAATATTTGGACCTTCGGGAATTGCAATTGAGGCATAGGAAATCATGTTAGAACACTTGATTTCACATGTTGAGTTGAATTTAGGGTTCGTAATGAGTAACGAACCGTTTTCTTGTAGAAGCTTGGGCTGAAGCAAGAACTCAAAGCTTGGACACTTAGGAGCTTGAAGAACACAAGGATTTGAAAGCTCTTGAGGTGGGTTTGTGTTTACCGAAGTGATTAGATCACTTCCATGTCTAGGGTAAATATTCATTTAAAGATAAAATGGTATGTGTTGTGAACCCTAAAATTTGCATGTTGGCAAAGGTAAAAAATATGATAGGATGAACAATGAGATCCTATTGCATGATGTATATTTCAAGTATAATTCAAATATTAATACTTGTTGCATGGTTGCATGTGTGGTTAAACCTAGTGTTATTGAACATAGGTTGAACATAAGGCTAAACCTAGTGTTATTGAACATAGGTTGGACATGAGGATTAAACCTAGTGTTATTGAACATAGGTTGGAACATGTGAGATTGAAACCTAGTGTCATTGAACATAGGTTTGACATGAGATTGGAACCTAGAGTCACGAAACCTAGGTTGATAATGAGAAAGTAAGCCTAGTGTTATTGAACATAGGCGAGACTTAGTGACTTGAACCTAAGGTCATGAGACTTAGGTTGGCAAGTGAAAAACGTGAACAACGGGATGTGCGACGATTTTGCTATCCCGGGTAGGCGACGATTTCGCTACCATGCCATAAGTTGGCCGTATTGAGACGGGATGTGCGACGATTTTGCTATCCCGGGTAGGCGACGATTTCGCTACCATGCCATGAGTTGGCCGTACCGACACGGGATGTGCGACGAGTTTGCAATCCCGAGTAGGCGACGATTTCGCTACCTCGCCTTGAGTTGGCGGTGTCGAGAGGGGATGTGCGACGATTTTGCTATCCCGGGTAGGCGACGATTTCGCTACCATGCCATGAGTTGGCCGTACCGACACGGGATGTGCGACGAGTTTGCAATCCCGGGTAGGCGACGATTTTGCTACCTCGCCTTGAGTTGGCGGTGTCGAGAGGGGATGTGCGACGAGATTGCTATCCCGGATATGCGACGAGTTCGCTATCCATACCATGTAATGGCGGTGTTGAGAAGGGGTAGGCAACGATTTTGCTATCCCGAGTATGCGACGAGTTCGCTACTCGAACCAGGAGGTGACGAGTTCACTCCTCGAATGTTGGAATAATTATGGTGAGACGGCGATTCCGAAACCATAAGTAAATGACAAGTAAATGAACTTAGTCATTGTGAGACATAGGGTGAACCTAGGAGAGAATGATAAATTATATTTTATTTGATTGCATCCTTTATGTTTATTTACAAGCATGTAAATAATTGTTGTATAGTTATATGTGATCTAACTTATGCATATGGTGTTTCTTTGGACCTGGTGGATCGAGCTTCTCTCTTGGGTGGCCTTACCCACTGGGAACTATGTTTATAGTTCTCACCCCACATTTTCCAGGTCCTTCCGCGAGTGAGGCGGCGGAGCGAGGCAAGGGTTTGGCTCTTTAGATAGCGGCCCTTCCATTTTGGTGATGCATAGAGTTGTACCCCTATTTTGGACTATGATAGCATAGGGGATTTTCATTCTTGTATGAATGTGGTATATTCCATAGTTTTGGAACATGATGTATGGAATGAAAGTGAAAGAAAAGAAAATTTTGGACATGTATATTGTGCCATATGATGTAATAGAAGTAGAACTTTTTTATGTTGATGCTTTCCTTGTGCAACTCTTGTACTCCGTTCCTAGTTGGAACATTGTGGATAAGCTTGTGTTGTGACTCCTTGGGCGGATAGAAAGGACTCTATCCGTTCGGCGGGTCTGGTGCATGCGCCCGTGCGGTTATCCTTTCCACCTAGTCGGTGTTAAAGGGCCGGCGGGGCGTGACACATGATTATCGCTGATTTGATTTTTCCTTGAATGGCTACTTGTATGAGGCTATTGCATTTGTCTTCTCCGTGGCAATTACTCTCCCTCCGTCTGTTATAATTATTTCAAATGATCGTACTGTAGGATTTAGCTTTTATTCAACCTAATATTTTTTTGGATTCGCAACTATTGTTGCAAGTTTAATCTCTACTACCACCGGGGCTTATGGGAAGTATATTCTACTTTGCAATCCCAATCTGAGAGGTAGAAGATTAATTATAACGTATTATTGGTGAATGCAGCGGTAGGAGCATTCGTGGGCCGTGCTGGGCCGCCCAGTAAGGCCCACATTATACTTCTATTCGGCTCCCAATTGAGCAACCCGGATCTAAATATGGTTCTACTATCACCACTGCGGCTTATGCGAAATATATTCTACTTCGCAGTCCCAATCTGAGGGGTAGAAGATTAATTATAATCTTGTGAGTATTGTTGGTAAATGCAGCAGTAGGAGCATTTGTGGGCCGTGCTGGGCCGCCCAGCAAGACCCACATTATACTCCTATTCGGCTTCCAATTGAGCAAGCCGGGTCTAAACATGGTTCTATTGGGCCCAAATATGAATTGACAGGATTAGGCCTATAAATAAATATTTAGTATAATCTAATCCACTAGTAAACGTTTTGTATTTATATTTCTCTCTTTTTAGATGAAAAGTTTTACTGACACCGCTGATTTAATTTTATCCTTGAATGGCTACTTGTATGGGGCTATTGCATCGTCTTTTCGATGTCAATTAATTCATGCTATTAATTGGCTATTTCACGCGACTGCATGGTGGAACTTACTTTTTATTCGACTTTATATTTTTAGGTGCTGTTTGGTTTGAGAATAATAAATATTAGAATAAATTTTTCCATCCCAAAAAGATCTTACTATTTTCAAATAGTCAGGAATAAAAATAAAATTGTATTTGGATTATCATTTCAGAAATAATTGAAATTTTATTTGGTTAGCTTTATGAAGTAGTAGAGTATGTAGTGAAAATAAAAGTAATGGTTGAATTTTATATAAAATATATTTTGATAAATATAATTTTTATAAATACAATAATAATTTAATAAAAATAATTATTATAAACATAATTTAGAAAAATAATTTATTATAATATTTAAGTATAATTCATTTAAATAATATATTGTAATATTTAAATATAAATAATATGTATTAATATAGTACAATTGATAATCTTATAATAAAAATAATCTTTATATTTATTATAAAAATAATTTATTACAAACATATTTATAAAAATAATTTATTATAAATATAATTTAATAAAAAAAAATTTATTATATTATATTTAAATATACTTTATTTAAATAATAATATATTGTAATATAATATAAATTATATGTACTAATACAGTACAATTGATAATTTTATAATAAAAATAATATATTATGATATATAAGATATTTTGTCTATATAATTTTGTTCTAATGCAATTTCTAATCTTAATAAAATTTAGAATTAAAACTTATAATAGCACTATTTCACCAAGAAAATTTATCCCGAATTATTCCCGAATAACGAAAAATAGCAAGATTTGATCAGCATAAAATATTTCGGTAAAAAAATCCCGTTTTACAGAATAGCGCAAATAACTTTTGTTATTCCCGCTTTATCTCCGAACCAAACCAAATGGAGCTTTAGGATTCATCACTATTATTGTGAGTTTAATTTCTACTTCCAATGCGGCTTATGCGAAATATATATTGCTGGTGAATGAGAAAGTGGGAATAAATGCCTGTATTTTAGGCTCATTCATTTTTTTTATTCTTTGTGCTACAAATAAAAGTTATATGAGCTATAGAACTATTAATTACATAGATAATATAACACTAACAATTTGCAATTTAGGTGAAAAGCTAAAAACTTTCCACCTGATTGTAGATTGTCGATGTTATATCATCGATGCATTTTGTTCTCATACTGCTGGTATTTAAAGTCAATACAGTTTCTGATGTACTACGTATAGAATAAACTGAAATAAAAATATTGTTTGCTTTGCTTTCAATTATAGCATCTTTTTTTTTACTTTTATTTCCTTATCTAGACCATTGTGATTTAAAGAACAAAAAAAAGCACTGAAAAAATAGAAAATAAGAAAATAATCAAAGACAGATAAAAGAGGGAAAAAATAGCAATAAAAAAATTGTGGTTAGGCGCATGAACCATTTTCCCCTTGTACTACTCATTTCTTTTAATTATGGAGATTTTACAACAACATCCAAATATATACCTAGACGATTGCATGTCACGATTTTGTTTTATAAATGTGCTTCTTTATCCACTTTTTCTCGCGTTTCTTCTTTTTTTTAAAAATTATTTAATGAGTGGGTGAAAACGTCACAGTTTTTGTGGCAAATGTGATCTATTATCTATTACTATATTGATCCCCAATCTATTAGCCATGTGCAGTCTCTCCTTCATTGTCATTTTTTTATCTTTTCGCCTTTTTTTTTAAATTAATGAATTCAAACTCCTTACCTCCTCCTCAAGAAAACTCCGCCTATGCTGTTTGACGTCTCCTTCCTTTGCCCATACTGTTGTATACCTCCCTCTCACTCTATCTCACCCTAATTCTAAACCTGACACACATCTCCGACTCTCTCTCTTTGCTAACACACATCCCCGACTCCCTCTTCTCCATTCTTCGCGTTCTCTCAGCCCTCTCTCTCCTCGCCCTCTCTATCGCCTGCCATCATTTTTGCCACCTTGTCGCTGCCGAATATTTATTTGGATAGAATTTAAATATATATATTTTCACAATATTTTAAAATTTTAAAAATAATTTGAAGAAATATTTAAAAGTTAAAATTATATTTTGAAAAACTAGAGGCTTGGGCTGGGCTGAGGCACGGCACGAGTTCTGTAGTACTCATGCCGGTCCTGCCGGCCTGATACACCTGGTCGTGCTGGGCCTCCTCCTTATGGCCTGTTGGTCCGGCACGGCCCAGCCCGAGACGAGTTTGGACCGTTCGGGCCTAAGGAGAGGCCGCGGCCCGGCACGGCCCGACATTGGGAGTTGCGGAGACCCCAACTCCTAAGGTCTCCCACAGTTTCCTAATGGTCTGCTATGGCAGATCCTTGGAAATTGGGTATTTAAGTCCTATTTGGACCAAATACTCTCCCAACAGTCAAAAATTTGATTGTTGGGAAGGTATTTTGGTCCAAAAAATATTTAATATTTAAAATTTGAAACAATTTAAAATTAACTATTTTTATAAATATTTTTTAAATTTTGTAACTTTTGCACTAATATATTAACTTTAAAAATAGTATTTTAATTTTTTAATTTTGAAAATTTTATATATATATATTTAAATAAAATTAATAAATAAAAAGATAAAGAGCCAGCCCAGAAGGTCTGCGCAGTGCTGGGCCAGGGATCCAAGAATTTAGGCCCGGCACAGCACGGCCTAACTGTGGGGCTGGGCCGTGCCGTGCTGGCCCTGGCCCATTTCGGCCCGAGTGAATGTAGGCTGTGCTGGGCCGCCCAGCAAGGCCTACGTTACACTCCTACTCGCCTCCCACTTGAGCAAGCCGGACCTAAACATGATTCTATTGGGCCCAAAAATGGATTGACAGGATTAGGCTTGTAAATAAATATTTAGTATAATCTAATCCACTAATAAACTTTTTGTATTTATTTTTCTCTCTTTCATGGTCATCGCTGATTTGATTTTATCCTCGAATGGCTACTTGTATGGGGCTATTGCATTTGTCTTCTCCGTGGCAATTACTCCCCCACCGTCTGTTATAATTATTTCAAGCAATTGTACCGTAGGATTTAGCTTTTATTCAACATAATATTTTTTAGGATTTTAACTATTTAGTCTCTACTACTGCGGCTTATGCGATGTATATTAATTATAACCTTGCGGGTATTGTTGGTGAATACAACAGTAGAAGCGTTTGTTTTTTTACTTTTTGTGCTGCAAATAAAAGTTGGAAATTTTTTTTGCTTTCCAACTGAATTGCATATTGTCAATGTTATATTATATATATATATATTTGATAGGTCGACAGCGAGTATTCGGAGTCAATACAATTTGTGATGTACTACATATAGAATAAGTTATAATAAAAATATTGTTTGAATTGCTTTTAATTATAGCAATTTTTTGTCTTTTATTTTCTTATCTAATCCATTGTGATTTAAAGAACCAAAAGATAAAAGAAAGGACGAAAACAAAAAATAAAAAATAATAATTAAAGACAGATAAAATTGGGAAATAAAGCGTAATAAAAAAAAAAACCACATGCACGAACCATTAATCATGGAGATTTTGCAACAACATCCAAATATATAAAAAATATTGTGAACTAGTTAAGGAACCCACGCGATGCGCCGAGTAAATATTATTATAATTAATCGTTAGAAAAATGATCTATAATAATACATAATTATCGGAGAATACAAACAACTAGGGATGCAAACGGATCCGGGTTGGTAGAGCTCTCGCCCCGATCCGCCCCGAATGGGGCAGTAAACAGAAATAAATAAACGGATTCGGGGTAGGAAACGGGGTAATTTTTATGATCCGAGACAGATTCGGGGTAGAAAACGGGAAATGACCCACTCCGAATCCACCCGTCATGATCCGCCCCAAATCCGCCCCGAAAACCGTTTATATTTTAAGAAAATATTCTTAAAAAATAATATATTTACAAAAAAAAGTTTAAAATACAAATAAGTTGGTGCTCTCATTTCTCATGTATTTGAAACTTTTGAATTTTGCTTCGAATTGTGATTGATATTATTTTTACAATTAATGTTGTTAATTATATATATAACTTAGTAATATTATTCATTACTGGTTATATTGCACGTGCGATGCACGTCACATTTAATTAAATTAAATTTGTATTTAATTTTGAATTTAAAAAGTTATTGGTGGTATGAGTCTATTTATCAATTAATTTTTTTTTTAACTTTAATTTATCTTCAAATAAGTTTTATATATTTTCAATTTAGTTATATTGTAAATATTTTTCATAGGTTTTTTATAATATATAAAAAAAAAAATTTAATGTGTACCTAAATTCCAATAATTTGAATTAATTTTAAATTTTCAATTAATAAATTCAGATTTAAATTTATAAATAAAACTCAAAATTTGAAGCTAATTTTGAATCCATAATTTAAATATAAATAGTTATTGAAAATATAGATTTATTTATCAACTCATCTATTTTTTAAATTTGATATATTTTCAAGTTAATTAATTATTTTCAATTTACAACCGTTTATTTATGGACCCAAATATTAAAATTTTAAAGTAATTTCAAATTTTGAATTAAAATATGGATTCACGTTTGAAATTATGAACTAAACTTAAAATTTGAATTCAATTTGATATGCTTATTTTTAAATCATTCTATATTTCAAACCTAATTTATTTTCAATTAGTTAATTCAGAGATAGTAGATATGTGAATATTTTCAATGTGTATTTCATAGAGATTTTTTTTTCGATGAGTATGGAATATTATTTTATGCGGCACTTATAAAAAATATTATATAGTAGATATTCTTCGATTGGCAGAAATTTGGATAAGTATAAATTTTTTCTGCACAAATAGAATAGAATATTTTTTACTACTAAAAAATAGGTCTGTCAACAACTATTTTAACAGTTATATCAAATCAATATAAATTGGTGAATTATATTTATCCAAAAATTTTAATTTTCAAAAAGTAAATTCATTAGTTAGATTTTATTTGAAGATATCTTATAATCTAATTCAAATTTAAATAGTTATTGCCGACAATAATTACGTAGTTTTTTTTATATATATATTGAATATTTTTCTATATTTTTTTCAATTCTTATGAATTTAAAATTCAAGTATATATTTTTTAAACTGAAAGTATCGAAATTTTAATTCATGTTTAACTCAAAATATCACATTCAATTTTAAATTAAATTTATATTTATATTTTGAAGTTAATTTATTATTTGTGATATGTGTCTATTTATTATTTAATTTTTTTTTTTTATAATTTGAAATTATCTCCAAATAAGTTTTATATATTTTCATTTAAGTTATACTATAACTACTTTTCATATATGGTTTCGCAATATACAATTTTTTTTTCTTTTAATGTATACCCGAATTTAAAATTTCAATTAATTCAAAATTTTAACTTAATAAATTCAGATTTAAATTTATAAACAAAACTCAAAATTTAGATTTTATTTTGAATCCGTAATTTGAATATAAGTAGTTAATTATTTTCAAATTATTTAATTATTTTTTGTTAGAAAAAAATCCGTTGATAAACCCAAAATTTAAAATTTAAAATTAATTTTAAATTTTGAATGAGAATATAGATTCAAGTTTGAAATTATGAACCAAACTTAAAAGTCGAGTTGATAGTCTTACCAAACATAAAATTTAAAGCCGAGTTGATATGCTTTATTTTAAATAATTTTATTTTTTAAACTTAATTTATTTTTCGTTATTTAACTAAAAGATATTGGATATTGCAAATATTTTTTTTATATATTTATTTGTGTAAAGAATATTCTGCAGTAAATATTTTTCAGGTAGAAAAATTTTGGATAAGTATGAACTTCCTTTTTTGTTTCCGCAAATAGAATGCAATAATTTTTTAAGCTAAAAAATGGGGTTGTCAATAATTATTTTAATAATTATTTTAAATCAACAAAAAAATTTGCATCATATTTATCAAAATTTACAATAAAAATTTAATTTTTAAAAAAGGAAATTTATTTGTTATATTTTATTCGAAAATATCTATCATATCTTAATTCAAAATAAAACTATATAATTTTTGTCGGCAACAATTTTTATACACATTGAATATTTCACTATATTTTTTAGTTTTTTTGACGAATCCAAAATTTAAATATATGTTTTAAACTAAAAATATAAAAAAAAAAAAAATTAATTCATGTTTAATTCAAAATTTAAAATTTAATTTTGCTTCACTTTAATTAAAATTTTTAACTATCAATTCAAATTTAATATCTAAAATTATATTAAATTCACGATTTAAACCCAAATTTTAATTTTAATTTAAAAATTTATAAATATATAAATTTAAATTATATAATTAAATTCCAACTATAAATTTTATTTGAAATAAAAATTGTAAATCAAATAAAATTAAAATTTAGATAGATATTTAAATTTGAATTTAAATTTGATTATTGGTTCCAATCAATAAAAAGTTAATATAGCAACTAAATATTAGTAGATAAAATTGAGATAATTTTTAAATATTTATTTTTAAAAAAAGAATATTGAATGATATAACAATGTTTAATAGAAAAAAAAAATATTATCTGCTATTAAAGGATGAATTAAAAGTTTGTTTCATTACGGATGCGTATGATAGGGCGAGGGAATGTTAATTAGGCGGGTATTATGTGTGAGAAAGGATAAGTATTATGATGAGATAATAGGTGGCGGGTATTACGTGTAAGAAAGGAAATATTTGAGAAACGCGAAGACGACGGATATTACGTATGATAAAATACGATTAATGCGAGTGACAGATATTTTCATTTTCAACCATTGGATGAGATCCAATGGCATAAAATTAAGATCTATATTTGAGAATAAATTATTATTTGATAAATTATTTGAAATAAGTGGTTCAAAATGATTGGATACGAAAATATTACTAAAAAAGATAGAGACATTTTTGAAAAAAGAAGAAGAAGCAAAACTCACGTTTTTATAAGTAGTATAGATTATTCAAAAATTATTAATTTATATTTTACAAAATATTAATAATATTATAATTTTAAAAAAAATATTAATTGGCGGGGTGGTTAGGGGCGCTGGCGGGAGGTGGGCAATGAGGCGGGGTGGATTATGTGATATATTTTTTAACCCGTTACGGATTGGGGGCAGGAGGCAGGGCAGAATTTTGGTACTCGGGACGGGAGGCGAGGCGGGGCTCTCGCCTCCAGATCAGCCTCGTTTGCATCCCTAAAACCAACTTATCATCTATAGCTATCATTAATTATATGCATTAATATTTTTAAAAATTATTTATTTTAGTATTGAATATTTAAAAATTAAAGAATGAAACTGAGGTATATTTCTTTATGAAAATATCTAAACCAAATAACTAAAATGAATAAACCAATTTAAAATAAAAGAAAAGCTTACTGTAATGTTAGAAAAGATGAGTACTATTTTTTTATATATTATCATCAGCGTATAATTTATAAACAAAAATATATTAAAAGATTAATTGGAGTGAAAGCGCTATCCTTGATAGCCTTCGCGGTAGCGTCGTTATTGTCGTTGCTAACGATAAGGGAAGCCCTCGTTAACTTTTAGCGCTACAGATATAACTAATAAAGTACTTGATTCCTGCATTTTAGATTAGTGAAGGAATCAATGTGCAATTATTAGAAGCACAAAAAATAAGACTAAGCAAAAGACATTTGAAAATTGAAATAAATATTTTTTATACTGCAAAAAGATTCGAATATCAAAATAAATATTCTAATATTATATATTAGCAAAAAATTAATTCTCTAGCTCAAGATTAAGATTAATAGCATGCGAATTAGCAAAATATCACTTACATAAATTACAGAATATTACTTAACTGGAGGAAAAAATTAATATCAAAAAATCATCCAAGAAAAGAAATCTAAAAATTGAATTCTCTCATTTCAAGACACCAATTTGTTAATTTCAAAAAAAATTAAAAAATAACTATTCATATTATCAATCAAGCACCACGGTCAATAGCCACAATTTTAAAAGTATTAATTTATATTTGAATATTATAATTACATTGCTAAAAGACTTATCATAATTTTTATTAAAAATAGAAGAAAATATGTATTAGATGCAGATCACTAATAGCCTATTATCTTGCATCTCCTCTTATGGAGCAAAGTATCTGAGATGATTAAAAAAAAAAAAAATCAACTTGATAGCTCAAAACTAGCTGTCCTAATTTGTCTAAGTTTAAATTACATATTTAAATTTAAAATTCAAATCCAAATTTTGAATGCAAATTCAAATATCAAAATCAAAATAAAAAGTTTAAGTTTGAAATCAAAATTTAGATTCAATTAAAATTTAAATTTAAAATTTGAATTTCAATTCAAATTCAAAATTTAAAGTTAAATTCAAAATTCTAATTTTTGGTTAGTTTAAAATTTAAATTTAATATTAATTCTGAATTTAAATTCAAGAATTTGAATTATTAGGGAACTAAAGTGAAAAACATGCAAAGTTTAGGGACCAAAATTGATATGCAAAATAAAGTCAAGTAGGTGCTGACATGGCAATTTCGTTAAGTTTAATACCTCTTTTAACGGCCAGGACACAATCGCAATGAAATCAAGAGGTTGAGTCTAAATTTAAATTCAAGAATTTGAATTATTATTTTTTGGGACTAAAGTGAGAAACATGCAAAGTTTAGGAATCAAAATTGATATACAAAAGAAAGCCAAGTAAGCTCAGACATGGCAATTTCGTTAATTTTAATACCTTTTTTAACGGACAGAACGTGATTGCAATGAAATCAAGAGGTTGAGAACTTGATTGCAAAAAAAAAAAAAAAGTTGGGAACAAAAGTAAAAAAAGTACAAAGATTAGAGACCATTGGTGCAATTAACCCTTAATGAGTACCATAAGGGCCCCACAACTCCCTTGAAATAAGGAGAGAGTTTTTTTTTTTTTGAGAAAAAGGTAGCACGCTACCCGCTTCAATATTAGATTGATGAACTAGGCTACAGGGGTGAGGCAATCAGAGCCTCAGAGGATGCGAGGAGCGAAGAAGAAGAAAAAAGAAAAAAAAAAAAATCCCACCCACACAAACACACACGCACACTCTATAATCGCCGCTTTGCAGGGGGAAGGTATTCCCAGTCCTTCAACAACTGATGGAGCTTAAGAACTACCTGACCTGGAGAGAGTTAGTACTTAAAAATACAAAAAAAAAAAATTGGATAGAAATAAAACTAATAGATGACAGTGGATTGAAGTTTTCTAACAAGATATTACTAGAGGTGGCAGTCCAGCTCGCTGTTCACGAGCCAGCACATGTTCGACTCAAAATGAGCTCGAGTTCGAATTGCTCGTTTAGTAAACGAGCCGAACACGAGCTAAATTTTTCGACTCGTTTAATAAACGAGCCGAACACGAGTTCGGGTCAGCTCGCTCGTGTTTGGCTCGATAACAGCTCGAATTCATATATTTTATAATTATATAATTTATAGAGTCCGGCTACTTGTGACACCTCAGGTAGTCCTATATAAAAAATATAATAGGGCTAACCTCTCAACCCGGCTTAAACATTTTCGGCGGTGGCAAGGCCGAAGAGGTTGAGAGAGTTAAGCATGCTAGGACGGGAGTAGTCCTAAAATGGGTGATCCCCTGGGAAGTTCGGGGCGTCACAGTTGGTATCAGAGCCAATTATATACCAGCCGGAAGTGTGAGATGAGTCTCGGCTGAGCCAGGTGTAGTTATGGGTAGAGCATGGCTCCCCAGGGTTTATGAGTAGAGTACGGCTCCCCCTGTTTAGGCTAGCGAGATGAGTCTCACACCGCCTGATACTTGTGAGTCGGAGCCTGACGTGGACGTCAGGGCTAAAAAGGGGGGAGATTGTGACACCCCAGGTAGTCCTATATAAAAGATATAATATGGCTAACCTCTCAACCCGGCTTAAGCATTTTCGGCGGTGGCAAGGCCGAAGAGGTTGAGAGAGTTAAGCGTGCTAGGACGGGAATAGTCCTAGGATGGGTGACCCTAGGATGGGTGACCCCCTGAGAAGTTCGGGGCCTTCATACTCATAAGTCGTTTTCGATGATAGAGCTTTCGAATCGACGATCCATACCGTTAAACATTATCTAGAGCATTTAAAACTTCTAGAAATCAAATTTCATAATTTTTTGACATCATTTACCTTATGATCAAATGATTTCAAAATTGACAATTTTTAACGACCGGTATGGCATACTTGCTAGTTTAACGGTGTAAAAGAATTGAAATCGATTGAATTTTTGATAAAAAAAATTCTATTCACTACCTAGATAAAGATCAATAACTCCGATCTTAAATTGAAGTATCCGATCATCCATTTTTAGGATGTCCTTCGATTTTGACCGTTCATTTTATACCCGCTTGATGGACTTTATTATAATTTTGAAAAATTACGAAATTTATTTTTTAGAAGTTTCAAATACTCTAGATCAAATTACGAAATATATTATATAATATAATATAATATAATATATTATATTATATTATATAAATATAATATAATATAAATTTATATATATATATTATATTTATATGTATAAATAAATAATTATATATATAAGACAAATTTTTATTATTTAATTTTTAGCCCAACCTAAATATAAAGTCCCACATAATTATAAAAAAATTTATTTATATGTAAAATTTTAACTATTAGATCAAAGTTGGCCTTTTTGCAAAAAAAATCCACTGGTTTTGGGCTTTTGCAAAATCGGACCGCATTTTTCGTTTTTGCAGATTCGGTCCGGATTTTTAGGTTTCTGACCAAAATGCCCTTGTTACTTTTTCTCTCTCCTCTTTTTTTTCTCTCTCCTCTTTTTTTTTTTTCTCGCTCTTTTTTTTTTCTCTCCGAACGGCGAAGGCGGAGGCGGAGGTGGAAACGGCCCGCCTCGCCTCTCACGCCCTCGCCCTCCCCCGCGGACCCCCGCCCTCCTCGCCTCCGACCCCGCCGAGGCCGCGCCTCGCCGCGATTTTTTTTTTTTCCCCTCTCCGACCCTCCTCCACCCGTCGTCCCCGCCGCTACCGCCGGCGACGAAGAAGAAGTGCTTCTTGGGGCCGAGAAGCACGCCGGCGAGGGAGGGAAAAAATATAGTTACACTCCGGCGAGGACGAGGACGACGACGACGACGGGCGCTCCGGCGGGGGCGCCGGGCGCGGGCGCAGCCGGCAGGGGCGCTTCCCCTGCGGCCCCCTCCTTGCGTCTGCACCGGCGGGGCGCAGGGGACGCGCCGCCTGGCGGCGCCGGGCGCGGGCGCAGCCCTGCGCCCACCCGGGGGGGCCGGCGGGGGCCCGGGACCGGGCCGGGGCGGGGGCCCGGGCCCGGGCCCGGGCCTGGGCGGGGGCGGGGGCCCGGGCGGGCGCGGGGCGCAGGGGGCGCTCCCTGCGCCCCGCGCCCCCTGGCGCAGGGGGCGCCCCACGCGCCCCCAGGGGGCGCCCCCCCCTGCGCCACGCGCCCCCAGGGGGCGCCCCCAGGGGCGCAGGGGGCGCCCCCTGCGCACGCGCCCCCAGGGGCGCAGGGGGCGCTCCATGCGCCCCCTGCGCACGCGCCCCCAGGGGCGCAGGGCGCGTCCCGGGGGGAGAGGGGGCGCAGGGGGACCGCGCCCGCGCCCCCCTGCGCTCGCCGCGCCGCCTGCACCGCGCCGCCTGCGCTCGAACCACCCCGCCCCCCCGCCCGCCCGCCCTGCGCGCCGACGCCGACGCCTCCCTCTTCCTCCTCTCCGTTTACCTCTTCGACCCCCGCGACTACGGTCGCTCCTCCTCCTCGGGCTTCGATCGCAGCGGAAGTGTGAGGAAAGAGAGAGAGAAAGGGATGAGGATGGAGAGTGGAGGAAGAAGGAAGAATAAGAGGAAGAGAAAGAAATGGTGCAACATTATTCTAAATAGTGCAATTTGACCTAAATAGTGTAAATTTTATCTCAAAAGAGTGTAATTTCTCTCTTAAATAGTGCAATATTTATTAAAACAGTGCAAATATTTTTTTAAACAGTGTAATTTCATCATCTTCTTCATTTTTCTCTATTTTTTTGTTCTTTTCAGTAGGAAAATAATATTTTTTTATTTTTATTTTTTTTCTTTACAATTTTTTTTTCACGACCCACCGTCCTCGCCGGAGTGTAACTATATTTTTTCCCTCCCTCGCCGGCGTGCTTCTCGGCCCCAAGAAGCACTTCTTCGTCGCCGGCGGTGGCGGCGGGGACGACGGGTGGAGGAGGGTCGGAGAGGGGAAAAAAAAAAAAATCGCGGCGAGGCGCGGCCTCGGCGGGGTCGGAGGCAGAAGGGCGGGGGTGCGCGGGCGAGGGCGAGGGCGTGAGAGGCGAGGCGGGCCGTTTCCACCTCCGCCTCCGCCTCCGCCGTTCGGAGAGAAAAAAAAAAGAGCGAGAGAAAAAAAAAAAAGAGGAGAGAGAAAAAAAAGAGGAGAGAGAAAAAGTAACAAGGGCATTTTGGTCAGAAACCTGAAAATCCGGACCGAATCTGCAAAAACAAAAAATGCTGCCCGATTTTGCAAAAGCCCAAAACCAGTGAATTTTTTATGCAAAAAGGCCATCAAAATTTAATGGGTACGATCTCATACATTTATTATATATATATATATATATATATATATATATATATATATATATATATATACTCTTATGAGTATAGTAGCTGTTGTACTCATAAATTTTTAGCCACCAGATCTGCTTCAAGATCTGTGCAGATCTGATGATCTAATTCATCCCAATTAATCTTTCTAATTAACTCCCTCAATTAATTTATAATCCTTTAATTAATTCTTGTAAGACACCATGTCCTCTTCCTCCCGCACCGCCGGCGCCCACCCCCACCACCGCCGCCTCTCCAAACCCCCCACCTCAACTTCTCCTCCGACAGCCCCCTTCTCTCTCTCTTCCTTCTTCTCCACCTCCACCACCACGATTGCGAGTCGAGCAAGCCCTCGAGCTGGAGACGCCTGGGGGCGAGGACGGGGCTGGGGGGACCGAAGAAACCGACGCTGGGAGGAGGCGGCCATCGACGAGGACGATGTTGGTTGGGAAGTGGCAGTCCACGGAGCCGGCGCCGATGGTGGCGATCCACGGGGCGACATTGGTGACGGTGAGCTTACCGGGGCTGCCGATCCCGACGGCGGCAGAGACGAAGACGCCTTTCTCGGCGGCGAGGAAGGCACCCACGGCGATGGCGTCGAGGTGGTAGGCCACGAGAACGCCGTCGGCGCTGAGGGAGACGACGTCGACCACGCCGGCCACGGTGGCGTCGAATGTGGCGAGGATGTCCGAGTCGAAGCCCCCAGCAGACCTTGTTGACGGCGAGACACGCCTTGGGTGCTATCCCGGCAGAAAGGAAGGTGGTGGTGGGCGGCGGCAGTCCTACGGGAAGACTGGGAAGAAGAGGAAGAGGTTAATTGAAGGGTTAGAAATTAACTGAAAGAGTTAATTAGGATGGAGGAGTTAATTAGAAAAATTAATTGGGATGAATTAGTCATCAGATCTGCACAGATCTTAAAGCAGATCTGATGGTTAAAAATTTATGAGTACAACAACTACTATACTCATAAGAGTATAGTAGCTGCACTCTCTATATATATATATATATATATATATAATTCTTTTAATTTATTATTCGTGCCGAGCAGAATACGAGCTGAATTTTTCAGCTCGATATTTTAATGAGCCAGCTCGAGTTCGGTTCGTTTATGAAACAAACCGAACATGAGCCGACCCCAGCTCACTCGTGTTCGGTTCGTTTATGAAACGAGCCGAACACGAACCGACCCAGCTCGCTCGTGTTCGGCTCGTTGATACCCCTAGACATTACTAGGAAACTCCCAGAACTTTTGCCCGGTCGGTTACGGAAGCGTAATTGGACCGAACAAATTTGGCTCGGCCCGGCCCAAGTTCTATCAGATATGGGCCGCTTCGAGGCATTTTAATCCCCTACGAGCAACATTAATGTGGATTATTTGAACTTTATAGAAATCAAATTTCATATTTTTGCAAAATCATTTATCTAGGAATCAAGTTGTCCCCACCTTATATATATATATAAGTCATCATAAGTTACCAATTGTAATACTACTTAGATACTAAATAAATAATTTTAAGAAAGTTCAAGTAATCTTAGTCATTTAGTAATGTCGATTGTCCGCCCGATTACTAGAAATACCGCGAAAATAATTATATGGCCTTATGTAGTTTTTATAAGATCTACTTTCTCCCTCTCAACTATATAAAATTTTATAGCGTAGCCAGCTAGTAATACTATTTACACCAACTTTATTTCAAAGTCCAAATATACATCATCGCCACAATATGTGAGTTCATTGATAGTGTTTTTCTTTGTTTTTTTTTTCCTGAACATAAATAGTTTATTGATTTTGTATTTTTACAAAATGAGAGCAAAAGATGACAAAAATATCCCTTCCTTTCTCTCTCTCCTTCATCCCTCTCCTCTCACTTCCTCTCACTCCTCCACCGCCGCCACGTCGATTTGGTCGACCCTGTATGTATTGGTTCAGCTGGACCAGTACACAAAGCTTAGTGGGCTAAAATTCGTGTAGTAGTCGAAAGCAATTGCCAAATTTACAATCTCCAGTACAAGAACTGCTGCTATTAATTTTAAAAAAAATTGAATTAGAGATGCTTATAAAGAAACAGTTTGTGTTTAAAACAAAGATGATAAAAATGATTTTACGTAGCGCATGTGCAAGAACTTCAGCTGAGCTAAAATAGTCTTAAGTTTAATGAGTCGGAGAAGGGGGTGAACAAAATTTAGAACGAACTTGTTGACGGAAAACGTGCAATTAAAGCACGTCTTTGTAATAGTTATAACATATAAAATACGAGCAAATCAATCCTACATGTAACACATAGGTGTAGGGCCCGCGTTTCGCAGCGGATAGATAGTATTTCAGCTAAATTATTGATTTGAGCCCCTTCGATCACTAGACAAATAATATTGAAAAATTACGAAATTTATTTTCTAGTTACTTTAAATACTATAGATCAAATCTAACGGAGCCGATCGTCGATTCGAAAGTCCCACCATCGATAAGGATATATGAAAAAGAAATAGAGGAAAAAATCATTATAAAAATATAAATAAATTAAAAAATAATTAATTTATACAACGGATGTATAATTATTATTTTTTGTACTGTATTTATAATACTTTATTATAAAAATAGAAATCTAATAATTTTTATATCTAGACTTTTTATATACTAAAAATTATATTTATCAGATTAGATTTTAATTTTGTTATATTAATCATTAAAAAATAGATTTGGTTCATGTAATTAATTTCTAGACTTGGTGCAGACCAAAAAAAAGAAAATATAAAGGGGTGTTGAGAAAGAGAGAGAAGAGAATGGAGAAGAAAGTGACACGTGGCTAAAATGACTCATGTCTCATTATATAGAACAATAGATTCTTCTAGATCTATAGTACCACTTATGCTCCTCTAAATATATAAATTTATAACAAATTCCCCAACATCAATTAATTTGTTTAAGTTTACTTGCATTAAAAGCGTACTAAATACAAACTAAGCTAATAAAATAATGATTTTATCCTCGACTATTTGTTATAGAACAAATATTAATGCATGCTTTTCTTTTTGTTTAGGATATAACATTTAATTTTACGACTTATAGCATGATTTTTTTTTATATCCTTATTAAATGCGTGACCTATTACTTTTATTTCCTTAGATCTTTCCTTAAGAAAAATTGGTATAATTATGAAAATTGCTTTCCTATTGATAAATTCACAAAGTTTTTAGTGTTTACGGAGTAAAAATTAAATTTTAGAACTAATCTATTAAATTTGCATGACATTTTAGGAGTAGGGATATTAGAGAATATTTTTAATGTTTATGAGAGTCTAGATGATATTTTAAAGGTGAAAATGTATTGACACCCCTGAACTTTAACCTGTTTTAAAATCAGCCCGTAAAGTTTTTTTTATTTGATTTACAACCTCTCAACTTACCAACTATTAGATTTAGGCACTTCCATTAGCAATTTTTTAAAAAAAATTAGAGGCAAACACCCGCGAGAGATGTACATGATCAAGAATTATTTTAGTCAAAAAGAAGGAAAGCAATTCTTGATAAAATGAAGAAATATCAAGAACTAAAGTAAGATCAGACAAAATTAAGAAAGAGTAGAGCAATTCTGTTTTCTTTCTTTTTGACTAAAGTAATTTTTTATCTCGTGCATCTCTCATGGACGTTGGATTCTAACAAAATGTTCAAAATTGCTAATGGAAGAACAAAAATCTCCAGAATTGCTAACAATAGGAATTAAATCAAACAATTTGTAAGTTAAGGGGATGTAAATCAAATAAAACAAAAGTTCGTGGGTCAATTTCTTAAGTTTCGGAGGAAACATTTTAACCTATTTTAAATTTTGAAGGGACAGTTATGAAATTATAATCTTTTATAAGGATATTCAAGAAATTACTCTTATACTCATATGCAATATAAAAGCTTTTAATTGGATGAGCTTTCTCATTTAGTACAACTTTAATTACTTAGCATTATGAGGTCAATTTCCAATCCCAATTCATGTTTTTTTTTTCCCCCATAGTTCCGTGCATATTTTAAAGCAACTTAAATCGTGCTATAGAGTACAATCATGGCCAATTAATTAACAAGTTAAATATTTGTACAATTTCTTTTGGTAGAAGATTCCTATTCGTAGTTGTTAAGCACAAGTAATAAGACAAAGCTTTGTACTTGTTCCCACTACAAAAAGAAAACCACGCATTACCCAAACAAATCATTTTTAAAACATCCAAACCACTTTAATCTCCACATACATAAATATATATATATATATATCTTTTAAATCAAAGAGCAATGACAAAAGAAACATCTCCCCTACTCATTATCCCCATGTGTGCATGGAACCTACCACCCCACTCCCTAAATTAATATCTCCCACAACACTACACACCTCTACACACTTTCACATTCATATGTATATATGATATGATCCTACGTATGCACATTGTGTATATTTATACATTTTTCTATATATATATATATATATATATATATATATATATATATATATATATATATATATATATATATATATATATATATATATATATATCTACCCACTGCATGTACGGTCACAACTCTCAACTCGCTATCAAAAGTAAATAAAAAGTCCAAAATGATAGTTACTCTTTGTATCCTACTCTACAAATTTTACTATTCCCAATTTGTTTCCATGTATATAATACTGTGTCAAACATCTACTTCATCCCTACGGGTCGGGTCCGGGTCCGGGTCCGGATGAACAAGCAGTTTGGGTTCGGATTCGGGTTTGGGTTTGAATCCGGTCTGATAGAAGTGCGGACGACCCGCGACGATGGACTCGGACACGCGCCACAGGCGTGCCGCCTCGCGCCGGCTGGTGGCCAACGACGACGGCGACGCCTCGTTGCAGTCGGCGAAGTACTTCCCGGACACGCCCGCCACGCGCGGGTGCGTCGCGGCGTAGCACGTCGTCGCCGCGGCCTGTGATGTTGCATGTAACACTATTGTTACAGCTCAAATTAACACACGTTAATAGAAAGGAAAAGCTCAAAATAGGTTAAGATGTATAGAGATTCCCCAAATATAGGGCCATTTTGAAATAACACACTTAAAAATTCTTTCTTTTATTAAGACCTCCGCAGCTTCTCTTTTTCAAAATTAAGTAATTTAAATTAAAAAGTTTAAGGATTTTATAAAAATTATTGGTGATTTCACCAAATTTGATAATTTTAATTAGGCTAAATTACAAAAGAATTTTCTGTCAAAATTCGATTTTTCACTTTTCTTCCTGTCATTTAAAAATCTATATTTTGCCCACCTAAAAAATAAAAAATATGCACTTTGACCCCGCCGTCAGTGTTCCGTTAGGGATCCGTACACATTTTATTATTATATATTTTTATTACTCAAAATACCCTTGAGAACCCTCTCATCTTCCAGATGTTCCTTCTCCCTCCTCGTCGACGCCGCCCGCCACGTTGTTTCGCCCTCCTCTGCCGCCTCGCCGTCACCCACCCCCGTCCGATTCCACGCACGCCCTCGCTCTTCTCTGCTGCCTCGCGCTCGCCCTTACCCACCTCTCCCTCCACACCCGTCCCAATCTACTGCCTACCGTCGTTAAAATAGATGGGTGACAAAGGTATAGGAGGAGCGAGAAAGCAGCTGAAGGAAACGGAATTGCATTTAGGATCGAGGGAGGCGTGAATAATAAAGGAAAAAGACGGTAGGCGTGCAGGACTGGAAAGAAGATGAACAGGGACGAGGGGCATTTTAATCATTTTGCCATCAAAGTTAACACCGTACCCCCTGTGTACATTTTTTATTTTTTAAGGGGACAAAATGTAGATTTTTAAATGACAGGAAGGAAAAGTGAAAAATTAAATTTTGACAGAAAATTTTCTGTAATTTAGCCTTTTAATTATTTTACATAACTTATTTAACTACAAAGTCACTAAATTACGCAATTATCTTAAATTTGTATAGAAAGAACCATCAAATAATCTAAGTTAAAAATATTAAAATATTAAATATTAAAATTAAAACTTTAAAAGATTTAGTAGTCGAATCAAAATAATTTTTATATTTTTATATTTCTGAATTTAGATTTACCTGAGGAATCGTTTTGAGCAGTTTAGATGCCAGGAAGAACACCAGATCTGCCAAGACGAGAAATAAATCAGGAACCGTCTATATTAGATAAGATCTGAACTAACAGCCAATATTTTACTATTATTATTATTATTATTATTATTATTATTATTATTATTATTATTATTATTATTATTATTATTATTATTATTTGAAATAAAATAAAAGAACCTGTAACGAAGCCCTCGCGGTCTCGGGTGAGCCGGGTTCGGACTATTCCCGGATGAACGCAGTTTGCGGTCACGTTCGCATCCATCTCCTAATTATTTTTTCAAAAAAAAATAAATTCAAAAAAATAAAAGGATTTAATTGACGAAAATATCCTCCAAATTTTAATTTTTTTGTTAAGAAAAAAAAAGGTGATATAAGAACCTTGAGTCTCTCGGCGAGCTCCTTCGTGTGGAGTACGTTGGCGAGCTTCGAAAAGGCGTACGCTTGAGTGGGATCGTACGGTCTACATGGAAAAATAAATAAATAAATAACAATAATAATAGTATAATAAATAATTACTTATTCGGGATCCTATTCGTATAAATATTCAAACAATTTAAAAATAATATAGTGATATAATTCTAGGAAAATTTGATTTTCTAAAAATATCTCAACATTAACTTTTATAATTTTTTTAAAAAAAATTAATTATAATAGTTTCACCATCAAATAGTAAATTTTAGAAAACCAAGAATCCGAAATATATGACCCAAATAATTATGCATGCATTAGTAAATTTTTTAAAAAAAACATAACTCACATTTTCTTTCGGGTGATGAGATCGAGGTAGCGGATCCCGTCGCCGGAGAACCACCCGTGTATGCTCGACGACACGTTCACGACGCGCCCCTGAATCCCCGTTGCTTTCGCCGTTTCTTTCATCTTCTCCGTTAGCAGCTTCGTCAATAGAAAATGCCCTTCAACAACAACAACAACAAAAAAAGAAGAGTTGATCATCAAACAATTAAATGTTTATTAGTAGTAGTAACATAACACATGGTGATAGTGTTTTCGTTCGATTCTTACCCAAGTAGTTGGTGGCGAAGGTCATCTCGATCCCGTCCTCGGAAATCGCGTGCTCGTGCGAGAACTTCCCCGCATTGTTTCTGTAATTTTTAACCACCCTAAATTAAGATTATTCTAAGTATAAACTTTTATAAAATAAAGATTATTCTCGTCGAAAATAAAATACAAAATGGAAGTACATGAGGAGGTTGAGGGGGAGATGGAGGGCGAGGAAGCGGGCGACGAAGGATCGGACGGAGGAGAGGGAGCTGAGGTCGAGGGGGAGCACGACGATCTCCGCGCCGGGGAACTCCGCGCCGAGCCGCGCCCGCGCCTCCTCCGCCGCCTTGAGGCTCCGCGCCGGCAACACCAGCCGCGCCCCGCGCCGCGCCAGCACCCGCGCCGTCTCCGCGCCGATCCCCGACGTCGCCCCTGCCGACCGATCAATCCATCCATCCATCAAACCACATCGTCAATTGTTTGATACGGTGCGTGCCGTGCAGTGCCGACGCGTGCCGACCATAAAAATATTCTATACGATTTAGAATTTTTTGTAGGGTTAAGAATGGAGATGTGGATGTACCGGTGATGATGGCGGTGATGGAGCGGAGATCGGGGGAAGCGGCGGTGACCTCCTCGGCGGTGGATTTGGAGCCGAAGCCGCTGGAGCCGGGGTAGCCGATCAGGTACTTAACCGTTTCGAGCATCTTTTCTTTTCTTTTTTAATGGCGGTGGTCTCTAATGGCGATTTTGTAGTTGTTTAAATTAAGAACCAAATCGATCGAGGGGGGGGGGGGGTTAAGTGGGGGATTGAGGTGAGGTGAGGTGAGGGGGAAAGGAGAAGAAGGGGAGGCGTGGAGAAGCGCTTTTCGCAGAAGCTATATTCTAATAGTGTCAGGTTGAGGGGAAAGGCGCCGCCCCGCATTTATAGTGAAAGCTGAGAAAGAGAGAGAGTGAGAAATAGAGCCAAACAAAAAGGTGAGTACATTGTATAACACAAAAAGAAAATTGTGGATTATTTTTTAGAGAGTTGGACTATGGTATTTTCGAGAGTATTATTCATGTGGTATTTTTAATTTTTTATCTCTTAAATTAATTTTTTTGATCATTTTTTAACTCTTAAATTAATATTATTTTTCTAAAAAATCCTAAACTATATGAGGACTACTAAATCTTAAGAGATACCACTATCATCCTAATCCTGTAATTCTTAATTCAAGACTAAAAAATTTGAAGCACCAACTCCTTTATACTTTCGGAAGTATAGTAGCTCTAAACTATATATGTATATAGAGAGAGAGAGAGAGAGTTGAGTTTTTGTACTTTTAAAAGTATAGAAGTATTTGTATTTGTGAGTTTTTAGCCGTCGGATCGCCTCAAAATTCATACAGCACTAGTAAAGGAGACTTAACGAGACACATCGTTAATAGTGCTGTACGAATTTTGAGACAATCTGACGTGTAAAATATTAGTAAAGATTAAAATATTACCTTATAAGATTGTCATTTTCCTAATCAATTCAGCTCATTTTACCCACCATTTAATTCATCCTCAGTAAAAATGTAAAACCATAAATTTCATTGGTGTTTTGGTAATTCCTAAAATTTAACATTTATAGGTGTTTTTACAATTTTCAAATTTATAGTAAAATTTTGAGGTAAATTATATTAAGCTTAGTTAAATTATAACCCATTTCAAAATATAACTATTTTCTCTTAATTTTAATTTATTGATTTTACTATCTAACCTTTTAATTCATTTAATTTAAACCATTTGATTATTTTTTAGCATTAAACTTGTTTAAAGTATCTCATATGATATATGAAAAAGAAAATTTAATTAAAATAAGCAGGTGTATTTGTAGCAAAAGAGCCGTCAAAAAGTTGAAATCAAATAAATTGAAACATTAGATAGTAAAATTTAATTTTTTTTAAGTTAGGCTGTTTGTTTCATAATAAGTCATAGTTCAGTTAAAATCCATATATTTTTATCAAATTTTGATATATTTATACAACCTTATGGACCATATAGGAAATGAAAAATACTGTACTTATATATGTACTTTATACTAAATTAGTAATAACGTGATATGGATTACAACAAACGTATAAGGAACTCCCGAGTGAGCGTATGTAAAAATTGTAAAAATTTGTATATTGTAAATTATTTATCTTTTTCAGATTCACACATAGGTGATTTCTATGCACACTCATTGTGAAGAAAAGATTACAAAAAGAAATATCATACAGATACTTCATACAGCTCAGTCACAAAAACGAATAGATCTTTCGTATTCTGAACAAAGAACAACATATAGCACGCATTAAAATAGATACGCTTATGCTTGCTTAACAAATTGTAAGATAAACTAATAAAAGAGAAAAGATACAGGAAAAAAGACAAGCTGACCATAAAATTAAGTAATATCTATCTAGAAATTTACTCAAATCTCAATAGTAGAGGAGCGACCAGATGTCGTATTCTACGGCGCTAAGTCGAGACCTACAGCCATCACCATCGCCCCCACAAAAATATCAGAAAATGGTAATACCGCAATCAATCGTGACTAACAAAGGAAAAAAAAAAAAAAAAAAACCCCTCTAAAGAAAGGAGAAATTTTGTACATATTCAGTAATTACTATAGAAGTTGAGATTAGATTTTTTATTTTGAGAGAAAGGTAGCACGCTACCTGCTTCGTTTATTTCTTTCAGAAATAAACTAAGCTGAAAATGTGAATCAATTAGGATTCGAACTCGAAACTTCGGGTACCAACCATCAAGTCCTTTGCCACTTGCGCTAGGAACGGTCGGAAACTCGGGTACCAACTATAGAAGTTTAGATTGGATTTATACTTCACAAATCTACAACGTATGTACATGGCCGATGCAGTGTATTGGGGATAATGTTTGTGGCAGAGTTTTGTGGGCCCACCCCCCACAAGAGCACTAAAGGATATGTTATGTGTTATGTGGTGTGATTGCCACCTTAGGTTGTGATTTGCTTCCATTGGAGGGTCCAGGATATGGGATCACATCTCCACAATACTAAAGCCTTTTTTTACTCTCTTTATCTCTCCCACTTTTCTTTATTGTGTCAACTTTTGTATGGAATGGAAACGTCCAATCTTAGGATAATCCACTTATTATTATACTTTTTCATTGACATATTGTATTTTTTTTTTTCTTTTGAAAGCATTACTCGATTATTATTTTTGTGGCGCTCCACTTCCTAGACAATTATGTATTCTAGAACTATTCAACACGCTTGACTTTTTTAATCTTTTGGATCTAACTACCGCTCAAAATATTGTAGCTGAGTTAAGAGATTTAGCCCTATTATATCTCATATATAGGACTAGAGGTATCACATTCGTCTCCCCTTTAAGTTCCGACGTTATCGTCAGACTCAAGCACATTCACGAGCACCAGGCGATATATGTGAGACTCGTCTTCCTAGTCTTTAGACGTTCTCGTTAGGCTCAAGCAGGGACGAAGCCAGGAATTAAGGTTCGGGGAGGGCAAGATTTAGGTTTGACAGAAAAAAAATTCAACCTCGGATAGTAAGAAAAGAAGTTTGTCAGAATCACTGGCCATCTATTGCTAGTGACAGCAGCGACAATGTACTCAAGGAGGAGTAAAACTATAAGAGCTAAAGGAAAAGAGCCGAGGGGTTTGGAAAAAAATTGGAACACAAATTTTATATATAAAAAGAAAATCAATTTGGCTAAAACTAAAATTTGTAATATTTTAATTTTTACTATAAAGGACTTACATGTAATTTTTAAAAGTTGAGAGGGATCATGGCTATTGTGAGCCTCATTATGGCTCCATCCCTGGGCTTAAGCACCAGACAATATGAGACTCGTCTCACTAGTCTTTAACACACCTTGTGGGGAGCCGCGCTCCACCCATAGTGGTAATCGAGGTGGAGTCGCGCTCCACCCACAAAGGTAATCAGTGGGGGAGACACGCTCTACCCGTTGTACAATTCTTACTCAGTCGAGACTTATCTCACATTTTCGGCTCTTGTATAATCTTGACTCAGCAAAGACTCATCTCATATTTTTCGGCTCGTGATTGGCTTTGATACCAATTATGACGCCCCACCTCTCAGGGGGTCACCCATCCTAGAACTGCTCTAGTTCTAGCACGCTTAACTCTGTTAACCTTTTGGGCTTAACCAACACCTAAAGTGTTGTAGTCGGGTTAAAAGGTTTAACCTATTATATCTCATATATTGAATCGGAGGTATCACAATTTTTTGTAAATAACTATACTATAAATAGTAAATCTATAATTTTAAATAGAAAATAGCATTTTTATTTTAAAAAAACATTGATTTTAAAAAATAGAGCATAGATTCAACCCATTGCGATAAAATAAAGTAAAAATATGATGATGAATAGCAAAAAATTAATTAAAAATACTTGATCAAAGCTTGAATCTATCTCGATAGTTTATTTAGCTTTTTTCCAACTATCTAATCAGTGTCTTTTGATAGAGTTATCAGTTTCTATCCAAAATAATAGATTTATTAACGATAGTGTAGCGATTGATGAGAAAATGACAATTTAGTGATATCTTCAACAAAAAAAGTACAAGTTAGCAAATAAAAAAAAAAATCCTCAAGTATGATATAACGACCGATAATAAAACAGTAGTTTGATTGATGGTGTCTTTAAAAAAAAAAAATTTGTACAGACACGGAAAACAAAAACAACACTAAAGTATAGTATAGTAGAGTGAAATTAAGCCTATGTAGAATCTTTTTTTCTTTAGAAAGTTTTCTTTAATTATTCCAATTATTCTATATAAAAATAATAATAATTAATCATAAATCTTTGGAGCAATTTCAAATGTGTCCTTCAAAAGTTACAAAATATCATAAATATCCTTTCAAAATTATCAATATCATTTTTACTATTATAAATTTATAAATAATATAAAAAATGTCCCCTATCATGTTGATTAAGAATTTTAGTCTAATTTATCCCTAATTATAACTAATTGTGTGGTATACTATAGTGCTAATAAATTTATTTATCATCGGAAAATGACTTAAGTTTTGTTCATGATTCAATTTATGAACGTCTTTTTTGTACTTAAGTTTTTTTTTAAAAAAAAAATTCAATATCATATGGATCTCATGTTGATCTTAATTTATAATTAACTGAAACTAAAAATATATTATATTTGTTTGTGAATCTATTTTTTTCCTTTGTCTAAATAATTAGTATGAGTTTTTTTTTCATTTACTATTTGTGAAGTTTAGTTTGTTTCAATTAATTTGTTTCAATTTGGTTTATATTTAATTGTATTTATAATTTTTTCAAATAAAAAGTTTTTAAGTTAATTAAAAAGGAATAAATAATAAAAAAATAAAAAAAAAATTTACTTAGGTTTTAGATTAATTATTATCAATATGGATATTAACGATAATTTTTTTAAATTAGAAGGGTATTATTTTGATATTAACACTTTTAGAGGAATTTCTATATAGTTGGGTATGTATGAAATTAATCCTAAATCCTTGTGTTGACGAAATGTAAAAGAATATTACTTCAGCACCATTTTAATATAAAGGGATAATTTTTTTATGTATTGCTATAAATTTTTGAAAATTTTGATTTAGTTTTACGAGGTTTTAATTGTCAAATATATCTCTCTAAATTTGACCTACTAGTTGACTAATAGATTGTCACCCTTTGGACCGTAATGTTCTTATAAAAAATAATTTTTAATTGTTATAAAATTTATAATTTAATAATTAAAACTTCGTATGAATCATTATGTAATTTCTCATACATACCTTATAAAATTAATTTAAAATATATTTTATATGATATAAAATATAAAATATAAACTCGTTCTTTATTTCAAAGTAATTTATACGGGGAGTGGGGCTCGAGGTGTGCTTTGAACCCAAAATTCTTCGTTGGGCATTTGTTATGAGTAATAATACGCCCCTTTTTTTATGCCCCTTTTTTTAAAATTAGAGGAAAATTTAGGACTTTTTTGCCACCAAAAAAAAAAAAACACACACTAGATTTGAGATTTTGCAAAAGTCAACTTTTTTTTTTCATTTTTGTTGAGTGGAACCGAAGATACTGGCGGAGGTGAAGGACGATGATCGCTAGTCGAAGTTGATCTTGAAGCAGATTTGCGAGTGGGTTCGTGAGCGCGGCCGACGACGACAAGGTGGCGGTAATAATGGAAGAGGAAAATTTGACAGATAAAGCGATATTGTACTATTTGAAAAAAAAATTACACTATTTAAATATATGTTGCCCTATTTAGCAAGAAATCTGTACTATCTGATACGCGTAATAAAATATAAAGTAGTGCAATTTTTTTGCTAAATAGTGCAACATATGTTCAACTAGCACAATTTTTTTTCTTCAAATAATGCAACATCCCGTCGTTCATTAGATTTCCTCTCTCACTCATGCCACCACCTTGTTGTCATCGGCCACGCTCGAGCCGCAAACATGCTTTTGAAACATTTTTTATTGGTGACTGTTGCCCTCCTCCTCTGCCACCTTTATTTCTATCTCCGGTGAGGCTCCGAATGGCCATGACGACGAGCAAATCAAGTTCGCTATCTTCCTCTCTCTCGTAAGGAACATCATGACGCGAACAAGACAGTGGAGTTGGTCTGGAGACGACAGATATGGAATAAGTGCTCGAGACTGCCTCCGGCGGTGAAGAAATGGACAGACGAAGCCAGGAGTTAAGGTTGAGGGGAGGGGGGGGGGGGGGGGGGGGGGGGGGGGGGGGGGGGGGAAGGAGGGCAAGATTTAGATTTAGCAAGAAAAAATTCGACCTTGGATAGTAAGAAAAAGAGTTTGTCGGGTTCACTGGTCACCTATTGCTAGCGACAGTAGCGACAATGTACTTAATGAGAAGCAAGACTATAAGAGTTAAAGAAAAAGGGTCAAGGGGTTCGAAAAAATATTGAAACACAAGTTTTATTTTTTAAAAAAAGAGCAATGCTGGTGGTACACCCTAAAAGGGGTGTACATCCTACATCCCACCCATCCATGGGTGAAATTTTTTTCACCAGTCACTTGATGTGACTGGTGGACACCACCCCACCCATTGTTGATGTAATTTGTACACCCCTGATGGGGTGTACAAGTAGCATTTTTCAAAAAAAGAAATCAATTTGGGCCTCCCCCTAAAACTAAAATTTATAATATTTTAATTTTTATTATAAAGGACTTATATATAATTTTTAAAAGTTGAGAAGGGCCATGGCCACTATGAGCCTCACAATGGCTCTGTCCCTGGACTCGTGGGAAAGGAGCGGAGGAAGGAAAGATAAGGTATTTACTGCACATAGATTTTTGATCTGTTTTCAAAAACTTTGGTCTGAATTTGCAAAAACGAAAATGTGGCATGCTTTCGTAAAAATACAAAACTAAAAAAACTAAAATTTAAAATAAAAAAATAATATTATAAAATATTAATGTAAATTGAAAATAGTTAAATGTATCGGACCCATTTAAATTTTCTTGTTTTTAGAGACCATCATATAAATTTTAAAAATTTTATATTTAGATAAAAACGTGCCGGACTTACCTCAACTATTGACCATTTTAATTTGGCTACCCAACCTTTTAAAATTTTAATTTACTATCTAATCTTTCAATTTATTTGATTTGAGTTGGCCAATGATACTTTGCTTTAAAAAATTTGAATGCGTCGTTAAGTAAAATAAAGAATTAGCTTAACTTTTGAACTCAAATTGCCATTAGCCGACTTAAATCAAATAAATTAAAAAATTGGTTAGTAAAATTAAAATTTTGAAAAAGTAAGACTCATAAGTTTTTACCAAATTAATTTTACTCTCAAGCACAATTTTTGACATCGAGAAGGGTGATCGACATTACTGGCATGTATCATCTATTATTTATTAACTATTTTGACAATGTTAGCCTTTTTATTTTTTTGTGAATAGAACATAAATCTAAATGATTAATTACGAGATTATAAAAATGTATATGGTGAGGAATTTACGGTCAAAGTTAAATGCTTAGTTTAGTGCATTTTGTTTTACCCGAAATAGAGGATGCAAATTTTGCACGTTATCCGATGCAATTAGAGTTTATTTTTTAATTCGGTTGCTGTGTGAAAATGAAATTTTATGTGACGTGATGGTGACGGGGGAGACGTCATGGACCGAGCGGGGAAAAAAGGAGAGTGGTAAAAGACTTCACGTGAGAGAGCCCTGGCACCTCGGGAGACGGGCCCGCATGCCTCGTAATTCGTGCGCGTCGATCTTTCGTTTTTATTAGGATGCAAATTTCCTGCAAACTACTGCCGTACATAGGATTCGCTACGCATCGTAGGCCAGGGTTTCTCCTGCCGTTCATTCTTATTAGTATAATAATAATTTATCTGCCGTTCGTATTTTTTGCGGAAGCGGTTCGCGCTAGGACGCGATGAGCTCGGATCGAAGAGGTTGATTCATGTGTTCTTGGATCGTTCTCGAAAGTCTTCAATCGCTCCAAACTCGCGGTAGATCGAACTACAAACGAGCACGATCTCTAATCCACCGTTCAAGACCCTCTAGAACAATAGGTTAATGGAGAATGTGATTTTTCTCTATTTTTCTTGTCACGTATTATATGAGAGATAGCCCGTACATTTATAAGGGATTCCAAAATTCTAATGGGCAAGTAAAGATAATGCCAAATCGGTTTATATTACGTTATCCTAATCAGATTAGGATTTATCTCTAATTAGCTTTTTAATTTAAAAGTGAGATTAATTCTAACCTAATTAGACAACATAATAACCGTCGGATCGAGCCCGATCATGGGCGCACCCGATTCGGTTTAACCGAATGCCAACACGTGCGTAGCAAATTTTATATACAGGGCGTCACGAATTCGAATCTTTTTTTTGAGAAGGTTGTGGGAATTGATTAATTCTATCTGATTTTAAAAAAAATTTAATAGATAAGATCGTCAATGGTAATATGACACAAATTTTAAAGCCGAGTGACTGATAGATAATGTTGGGACAATATGAAATCGACCATTCACTTTACGAATATAGCACGAATCTTAAAGTCGCATGACTGGTGGACTGTTTTTTGACTGTGGCCTCCATTACATCTCTAATTTTAGTCCCAATTTTTTCTGTAAATAATAATAATACCTGGCAAAATTTGAATAGAATGAAATGTTTATTTTGGTATTCTTATACGCTCTAACGCACAGTATACTACTAGAATTATTATATATTATATAGATTCTTACCCTTGTGATGGTTTGGAAGCGTCTTTATTTTTCTTAATTTAATGAAACATTTTATTTATATTATATATATTTATTCCCCTCGGGTTAGCATCGAGCTCCTCTCTATTGCTCCACAGTTCACACCACTTTTTATTCCCTCACCAAAGTCAACACCACACATCCCAAAGCACAAGTGGAGCGTGTAGTTAATAGTAGTGGTCATGTCTCCCCACCACGCACAAAATTAACTCGAGTGCGGAGTCTACTGTGCCACACTTGCACCACATCATCAGTAACAAATTAATCATATTTTTTTATTTAAAAGAAAAATATAATAAAAATATTTTTTTTATTAATCATGATAGGACGTATCAACTATCAATCTAAGGAGGACGATTTTATTGGTCGGAAACACCACGTTAGTAATATATCCGGTGCATTCTAGATTTTTTCCTTCCAACGACCCTAATGTCAGAGAATTGGGATCTGATTTCTCAAAATTTTTGAAATATTTTACTTATTTATAATTCTTTATTGCAAATATGTCTTTTATTTATTTTTCTGTTATTCAAAAATATCTCTACTGTTAGTGTCCATTAAGTTAACTCAGATTAAATCTGAGTTAAATTTCTACTATAGTTAAAAAATAGTAAAAATACCTATTTTGTCTGTAACTTAAGTCAAATAAGAAAAATTGGTGACAGTAGAAAGGTATATTTGAAAAAGTAAAAAGTCAAAATACTTTTTTTGTCTCTAACTTACGGGCAAATAAGAAAAGCTGGTGAAAGTAGAAGGGTATATTTGCAAGGGTAAAATGATAAGTTTGTAAAGATAACGACTGTTATTAATAGTTCACTAACAGAATTTAACTCTTAGGGGTATATTTGAAAAACTTTGGAATCTCAAAAGAGTATTTTTAATATTAGCCTTCTAAGAGGGGTAATTAAATAAGAAAGTTGGAAACTTTTCGGAAGTATATAAGCAATTCCCTCTTATTTTTATTTAATAATTTATTAAATATATTTTTATATTAAAAAGTTTTAAAATATTTTAAATCTTTTAAAAAATTATAATTTTTGAATAAGGATAAAAATAACATGTGACGGCGAATTAGGGCTCCCCACCTAAAATATTGCCTTTACTACACCTAGGAGAGCTAAAGATTCTACTGCTTTTGACCGAACTGTGGCATGGTAATGAACATCTTAATCTTAGTAAGTTATTAACTTACCGACCGTCCCTAGCACAAGTGGTAAAAAGTTTGATGGTTGGTACCTGAGGTTCCGAGTTCGAATCCTAGTTGATTCACATTTTCAGCAAAATTTATTTCTATATGAAATAAACGAAGCATGTAGCATATTATTAACTCGACTCTAAAATTAAATTTCGAATAGTGAAATTTAATACAGCACAAATCTATTACACTACATTTAAGAGTAGAGAAAAATTCGGAGTGCTCCCCCTACCCTCCCTTTCAACAATTAAAAATATTGCCTACATCTACCATTAAATTATATATATTAAATTTAATTTTTTGATAATTAATATTAAAAAATGAAAATCTAATTCAATAAATGTCATGTGAATGATATAAAAAGTCTATACATAAAAAATTACAAAATTTTAATTTTCATAATTACTAAGATTTTAGAGATATGGTGTATAAAATTTACTTATACACTAGCTAATGCACAAACTTCTCCTCCTGTATCCCATCTTATCCTTCTCAGCTATAAAAAGTTATTGCGTGCACTGCTCTATTAGTGCACCATGTACACTGAACCTATTTTTTAAAGATTAATAGACTAAAATCAAATTTTAATACGATAGATGCGATTTACACCAAATAAAAAGTCTATATCTAAAAATTTATAGAGTTTTTAATTTTTTATAGTAGGTTTACGAATATAGTGTATAAGATGTATTTATACATTCGGCACATGGAACAATATCTTCTCCATTATTCTATTTTTTCTATTATTTTATTTTAACTATTTAATACCTCTTTCATCTAATCTTTTTTATATATACCTTTAGAAGATAATTTAATTACTAATAAGCTCCTATAAAAATTTTACGTCGCACGTATACAAATTTAAATTATTTTTTTAAATTATTTAATTACTAAATTATTTTTATTAAAATTAATTTAATTAATATCAGACTAATAAAAAGGTATAAAAATATTAGTTAAAACTCATTATTAAAAGTTTTTATATCCGCGGCGATGCCTGGTCCTTAACTAGTACTCACTAAGACATAATTTCATAATATAGTGGCTAAAAATAATATTTTAATACCGTAAAAGATTCAAATTTTTTTAAAAAAAAAACACTTATAATCTCTTCTCTTTCAAAGCTATAATAATATTATGGTTGTAACCTTCAGAGAAGTTCGACAGTTGTGCGCACAATTTTACTAGTTCGACTATAATGCTTTCGAAAGCATAACGAAATTGATACTTTCAAGTTTTTAACTCTTGAATCAATCTTTTTGATTATTTCTAATCCTTGAATTAATATTATTCTTTTAGGAAGACCACTCAACTCTAGGGAGAATTACTATTTTTTCAACTGTACAGTTCTTGATCCAAGGGCTAAAAAGTCGAAAGCGTCAACTTCTTCATACCTCCAAAAGTATAGTAGCTCTACACTAATTTTATATTGTAAAAAAAAGAAGATTGAAAGCGCTTTTAGTATTTTAAGAATTTTTATAGTATAAAAATAATATTTTTAGCGACCACATTATCAAACAAGGTCTGAAATGAAAAAAATCTAAATCTTTATTGTAACAGTTGAACCCTATAAGATATACCTTAAATCGACCTTACTGTGCCATATAAAGTAACAAAGGGTTTAATAAAAAATAAATAATATTTTTTTAATAAAATAATATTTTAAAGTTATTTTTTTTTTGTTTCAGAGAAAATCCATAGATTGTTTTATTAGCAAATTAGAAGTACATCAAAGATGACAAAAGAGTTAGACAATAGACGAACTTGATCGTAAAGTTGCATCGGCAATATTATGAGCTTCTGTATTTTGATCTCTTCTAACTGTTTTTAGAGTATTTTAAAGTTATTTTATTATTGTATTTGTGTGCACTATTTATTTTTTTGATTGAATACTATACTATTATTTTAATATGAAACAATTGTGATAGAAAATACTTTGTCCATTCTCAGGGACATCATACATATACATTGGATAAAATGTATGACGACCCGCTGAACTAGTCTATGTCATTTCTGAAATGACCCCCTCAACTTTTATATATTTTTTTAATTTTTTTACTTTTGATTTTTTAGAACGGGGTAATTATAGATAAAAAAGTTTTTAGATTTTAACAAGATTTATAGATAAATTTTTCAAGTTTCATAATTTTAATTATTATTAGTAAATAAAAATAAATTAATTAACGGTTGATAACTAAAAAAATTAACTGCTAACTAAGTATAAAAACTCAAAAAAAAAGGTTGACAAAATTTGAATTAAAAGAAAGATAGTTAAGAAATCTACTCCAAGATGGCCTAGGAGCAGTTTTAATTAATTCAAAGAAAAGAGAAATGCTACTACACTCCATCCATTTAATGGGTAGGGTAATTTTGTTGGTCAGGTCGAGACGATAGATGTCGAAATCTCATCTATTAGATGGATAGAGTATAAAATTTACATACATTTTTTAAAGTATAAATAGTATTGCTCTTCAACGCTCTTGCTCTGTAATAACATAAAAGGTAAGCTTCAAATTGCCCCGGTTACAATGTATTTTCACTTTGCCGGTTGTGTACAAATGATTGCACTTTGCCACCCTCTGATTTAGCTCAATTTTATTTTGTTATTCTGTAATTCAAAAAGTTATATTTAATTATTCTATTATTTACACATTTTTTTTACTTTACTATCCTATTTGACATAGAATCTTTTGTTGAAATAAAAATTAAGCCACAAGAAGCAAAGTGCAACATTTTAAACTATAGGATAGTAAAGTAAAAAATAAGGTACACCATAAGAGGGCAATTTAAAGTTTATCCGAAAATAAATGAAAAATGTTATTTGTACAACCAATTTTAGGGGGTGTAAATCTTACATCTTGGATCTAAGGGTTCACAAAGCACTTTTAGTGTTAGTAATAATTAAAAAATTAATAATAACACAAGTAAAATATATGAGAATCACTAGGGCTAACGTGTATCGTTTACACCTATTTAATAATAAGTGTATGAGTAGCATTGCTCAAAATAAACTGGTATGTTCAACTCATTTCTAATAGTTCATCTCTTAATTCGGTAGCATAAAATTTTGGTAACCCTAACCTAAACTTTGGGTGATTTGAAAATGACTATCCAACTCTACAAAATTTTACTTTAGTATCTGACATTTCAAATAGTTTGATTTTGCCTTTTTAAAACTAATTGCATGTCCATGATGCATCCAGTTATTTTTATACATCGCATCTTAATTTTTTTTTTCTTTTAAATTTCATCTCATATTGTTAATTCAATGGCTCAATTCTTAACTAAAAAACTTACAACTTATTAAATGGCGGAGATTGACTAATCAAATGAAATAAATGGCCAGTAAAAGAGTGGTATATGAATATACAAATGCACCAAATGTACAGTAATTTTTCAGAACTAAAAAATACCTAAAATTAAACAAAAAGAAACACGGGTAGTAAAATTAAAATTTTAAAAATTAGATAGTTATTTTTAAACGACCTAAAGGTCAGATTAGTTGCCTACATTTTTTTACCAAAAGTTTTCCTCGAGGTCATATTAGGCATTAATGAATAAAAATAAATTTTTTTTATAAAAACTTAAATGACTATAGATCATTTTGATTCAACTATCCTACCTTTTAAAATTTTAATTTTAGTATTCAATTTTTAATCTGTTTAATTTAAATGATTTGGCGGCATTTTGGATATAAAATTTAAGCTAATTTCTTATTTTAGTAAATTTATAGTTACGTAAATTGCAGAAAATATACTAACTAAACTCGTAAAGATCAACAACGACGCATTCAAAATTTAAAGTTAAAGAGTCATTACTTGACTCAAATCAAATAAATCAAAAAAAAAAATCTGATAGTAAGATTAAAATTTTTAAAGATTAGATGATCAAATCCAAATGAGTTATAGTTGAGATAAGTTTTATATATTTTTACCTAGCTTTTACTGATACAATTTGTTCCTGCGTTAACAAAAGAGCCACATCTTTCTCACAAAGGTGCTCTCCACCAACTTTGTTTGACCATTAACTATAAAAAACAAAGGACAGTATCTATTAGACCCCTACCCCCTCCATTGAATACCAAAAGGTCCCTTTTAAAATATTCCCCAAGTGGTGTCATTATTCAATGATTGCTTGACTTGCTACCCTCCATTGGACTGAAGCCCACAAAACAATATTAGGAATCTAATCATCTTAGCACCCTCTCTCTCTCTCTCTCTCTCTCTCTCTAAGCACATGCCATTTATTTGGCCCTATCTATGGATAATGACTGAATCCCATAACATAAGATAATTTAAGTTGAATCTAAGAAACAACGAGCAGAAAATTTTACTAACAAAGCAGATGGATGAACTTAAAAGAGTTCACAAAGAAGACTTTGACCAAATTTGGTATCTCTGATTTATGAACTGGTGTTAACAAATTTAGCTCTATCTATTTGTAACTGAATAGATAGAGGTTCTTAAATGAAATGATGCTTATTACTAAATAATTTATGTTTATACATCCAAACAAATCTTTATGAACAATATCTATATAAAACTAAAGCTGGGGTGGAACAAATGGTGAATTATTAGTGGACAACAAATACAAAGATTGTATTCAACTACTCTTTGTTTATATCTATCCATTATTATTTACAAACAGACCCACCACCTTGCTTCTATATCATTACATCCTGGCAGGACCTTGTTAACTCCTTGTTACCTCTCTCTCTCTCTACATCTAATCCTTGTTAAACCCTTGTTATTGTTTTGTCCTTGTGTGATGTTAGGGTACCCTAAACCTTTTAGATTTCAAGCCCCCATTGGTTGGTACTTTCCACCCTTTCTCCTACTTTTCCCTAAAAAGAGGCCATATTGAGGATTCTTATGATTAGAGGATCTCATGCTACCCCACAACCTCACTACTCATTGCAAGCATTATCAAACTGTTATTAACCTTTTATTATTATTATTTTTTTATCAATATGATGTCATCCACCACCAAATCCCTTATTTAAGCTAGAAATAATAACCTTACTTTCATTATGCTTGATTGATTGATCAGTGGGTCAATACATGCACTTAAAAAAGCCCCAAATTAGATCAATCCCATCTATTATTCATTACCAAATTATGAGAACTCCAAGAATAAGCAATTGAACTCATTTGATAAGACAATGTGAGAAGATCCCTAATGCAACAGTTGTGGCCTTAATTTAATCCCAATTTGGGCTTATTAAAAGTAGTTAGGTCAGTCAAAGTATGTCATATAATTTGCTCTCCACTGTCCCACAAAAAGATGAAATACATATATAAATGTCAATGTTGCAAGGAAGATTCCCCATAATTGTGTGTGATCCAAGAACCACTTCACCAAGCATGATTAAACCAGAAGAAAACCCAAATGGCCTAGTTGGTCAACAAATGAGAGTTTTTGGAGTATCAATAGTCCCTCATTAAAGTGACAATCAGAAGATAATTTTAGTATAAGAAAAGGCAATCACACGTTTCGCTTGTGGATAAATCAACCTAAACAAATGTTTAATAGTAGTTGGGGAGGCTTTTTTTACAAGATCATATCCTAAATAGCCTTAGCTAAGGTTGATGATCCTTTAAAAGCTACACTATAGAGCTTATCAAGTTGTTTGCTGTTTGTTTGACCCTTGTTGGCTTCAAACTTTATACTGGCTACACATGGAGGCAAATTCTCTACAATCCTGGTTGCAGGAAATTGTTTACAACATGAGTATAAGCTACTAGGTAGATTACCCACCGGACACATTCAGCAAAACAATTACTAAACCTGTAGCTAAATTCATTTACTTATTGAATGAAGCAGGTAGCACGCTACCTTTTTTTTCTCAAAAAAAAAAATCACTAATCTTGAAAACCAAAATCGCGAAGATTCACAATCGCATTTGTTGGTAAAACCAAAATCACAAAATCACCATGCAAGCTCGAATACTTCAAATATGAATAACTATATAGAAATATATCATCTGAATTATCATATGATTAATACGACTAGTAATGAAGATCAAAAAGAGTGAAACTATCAAACAAATATACAGCCCAAAACAACAATCTACCAATCAAATAATAACTGTACAAGGATAAATACAACACAATTCGATTGTTTTGATTTTTATTTTTTTTTAAATTAGAATTTAGGGACATCGAATCATAAGACTAAAACCAACAGTGGACTGAACAAAGTTCATTTGTATTTCCCAATAGCAAAACCGCCCCAAACTTGTTCTGATTAACATCAAATCAAATTTTGGTTATTCATACCCTATGCGTATTGACATATCCCAATTTGTATAACAGTTGGTTCTTATGTGGTACAAAACCTACAAAGTCTGTAAACCGCTGGTTAGATCTCTAATTTAATAGGAACATATTCTATCTAATTTAGCCCTGAAACCAAGGCGGTTTGGCCCCGGCTACCATTACTACCATTATTATAGGTTATGATTTGGTTGTAGCCCGAAACTTTTATCAGTAGTAGAGTTTTGTTAAGTAAATCTATACGCATGTATATTCACCCGAAAATCTATATAAGATTAATCAGAAAATATGAATATAAAAATAATGTGTAATTTACACCACACAATAAGCTTCTTAAATTTATTCTTTACTTGAAGTAGAGTCAAATGGACTGTTGAAAGTACATACCTATCATAACTCACTCTCCACTGACATTTGCTTTCTTTTATAATTAGCAACCAATTTCTCTGTCGCGTGGCCATCCAAACGCTTCCAAGAATGCCAAAACTACACCATTTGACCAACCAAAGCCCGTCTGCCAAAAAGAAGTAGATGAATGATAAGAATTAGTACAATAGTTTCAAAGACCAATTGTGTCTCTTTGCAAACTCCATTGTTTCCTATATAAAATGTAGTTTGTTTTCCAGATTATCTTAAAGTAAAGAATCACAAACTCCACTATATGCTGCTGTATAAGCTGTAGTTTGTTTTCCAGATAATCTTGAATTAAAAAATCTGGTATATAGTTTATTTTGTATAGGATGCCTATACAACGAAGGAAGGCAACATATAGGAGAAATAAGGAAGGACCACCAAAAGATGAATAAAACTGTCTGGACAATGTGAGATGAGGAATTAGCATAATAACCTGATGAATTACTTTAGTTATATCGAACATAGTACAAGCAAACATTCTGGCAATGAGAGTGAAAGTGTTGACATGCAAGGTTTAGAATTATGAAGAACTTCAGGGAATAATTGATACAGGAAAGGTGAGAGACCTTTTTTCTCTATAAAACAAGGAGTTTACAAACCTTATTGATAGTGCGCCCTGACTTTGATATTTCAAAGAGAGTGAAAATAACCAATTCACTGAAGAAACCTTACCTGAGGTTTGTATTCGCCACCGCCTCCTGGTTTCCCACATTCCGTGACATCATACTTTTCATGCATTGCACCAGTTATCTTGTAAGCAGCATAGTTTGTTCTGATCCACCTTATAGCAATATCCTCAGCCACAGACTTTGCTTCTTCTAAGCCTGAATATGCCAATCCCTCTACAATCAGATGTTGCAGTGGTGCCCAACCATTCGGAAAGTCCCTGCTCATCAGAATTTATCAACACTATGTAAAGCTTTTAGCCCAATAATATGGGCTCGAGTACATAACAGAATGTAACCTTAAGAAAGGTAGTAGAAAACAAGCCTTTCGCCATTTTGAAAAGGACCAAAACATATGGTACATGAATGCTTATTTGACAGCACTGAGATAACTACAACATTTTAAATGACTAACCATTGTTGCCCAGTATTTGACAATGAAGTCGCGATTCCAACATCTTGAATCAATCCTGATCTCTGAAGGCTTTCCAGAACTTCCTCAGCTGGTGGTTCTTCCTTACACATATCTAAGTGCAACAAGAGTTTTAGCGATCTAGTTTACTATATATGCTGGCTCTGTGTAAGTTAAACACTTAGAGCAGAACAATTACGGGAGGAATGTCTTGGTAACTTGAGAGGTAAGACCACTAACTGAACCAATTGAGCAAACATCAACTTGTTTTGTCAATCAATTTCTTACTTTTGCATCGTTCCTAAAGTTTTTCAGTTTTTTTCAGGCATAGTCCTACAGAAGCAAGAAGCTGTTAACTATCTCACATATCAGGCAAAAAATGTTGTCTGAATCCTGATTTTATAAATATCATAATAACTGGAGTTTGTGTTTGATAATTCCTTTCACTTTCTTCGTTTAATTGAATTCATTTTCCTTCACTCGAGCCAGTACAAAAGTGGTCAATAATAACAGTAAATCCACAGAACTAAAAGCGAGATCCAAATTTCTGCAGATAGCTGTTAATTGCTGGTTACACTATACATATTGTCTCTGTTTGTCAATGAGCTAGAAGAACCACCGCAGAATTTATAATGTGATCAAAGAATTTCAGTAATTCGATACTGAGCTTCAAAGCATAATATAGGTGTTCAATGGTTGTGTAAAATGTCATATGATGCTTCTTGATGTAAAAGAAGCATTTCGATGCAAAGACAGACAAACCTGAATCATATGCCTTAACCCATAAAGGGATGAAGTTAGATGCAAAAACATTGTGGTTATGATAGTCAGCTTGCCAATTGTAGACTTCCTGGAAGCATGAGATATTAGAGTTACAAATAGCCACCCAAAAAACCATCTGTAATAAGATTAAACATTTATATTTAATCCAGCACCTCCCAGTTGCTCTTACTGATAAGCCAGTAGTCAAGCCACTGCTTCATGCTGGAGTTCCAGAAGATAGATCTGATAGCAGCTTGGCGTTCTTTCGATGCCTTCAAGAACTTTTCTGAGGTTGATTTGTCTCCAACAAGTCTTGCAAAGACGGATATATCAAGCTCCATCTGTCACAGATAAGGACAAGAAGCACTTTCTGAATTTAAGAGTATACAGAACTGCCACAAGATTTTCTTCTCTCTACACATTACCAAGAAAGGAAAAGAGAAAATGTGCGCTGAGAAGTCCTTGAAAAGAAATATAACTTGCAAAATAGAAGCATTTTTTGTTAAAATTCATTCTGACTTCTTTTATCCTTGTTGAAACCATTGAAGTTGCACATGCAATATTGTTACTAAAAACATATCTTGCTGGAAGTGTCCTAACCTAATCAAAAGTTTGCTTCAGAAAAATTTTAAGTTCGATGTCCGCTAAATTCACGAGCTGCTAAGAAATTTCAGAGATTGATGTCCAGAAATTAGCATAGTTACTAATAATGTACTTTCATATCCTAATATCATTTTTTTTTATGCTCAGTGTCCAGAAAAAATGATGGTAGCCATCATGTTGCACTCTTCTTACTTTGTGCAATTTGGTACTTAAATGCGGTTCATGAAAGAATTAGTTGAATGAAATGAAAGGCTAAATACATATTATAAGCCACTACATAGGTGCATACATGACTTTATACCTTGTATATGAATGTGTTTAGGTCAACAGGTATAATTGATGTTGTTGCTAATGTGGTCAGATCAGAAGAATTGCTGCATCAAACAGGACAACAATTAGAAAAGTAATATAGGGCACATAAACATAACATTTACGTAAATGCCTAATTGTCTTTGCCTCCACAGATAAGAAAAGGCGCATTAATTGTCTGTACATCTGTTTCACAGTGGAGAATGAGTTAATGTATAGGAAAATGGACACTGCTTGTTTACCTAATGAAAATTATTTTATGGGACAGCGGTTCAAAGTAAGGCTGCAATTCACAGATGCTACAAAAGGTAACATATTCAAAAACATCCGATCTTTATCAAAGTAATAGCTGCTGGACATGTCTGATTTTTGTATTGATGTTGATAATAATAAACATCTTACTACAACACAAAAATAAAATTTTGCACGTATATTCTAAGCCTCTAATGAGCCTTGAATGAAAGAGTGTGTTGAGACTGATAAAAATACAACCTCATCCAGCGAGAGCTGAAATCCCATCCAGATTCAGCTCCTGAAGCAAGTTGGTGATAAAAATTTTCCTTCTGAGAAGCAGTCGAAAGCTTCAAAGCCGATTGCTCATCCTAAAGGAAAGGTCACAACTGAAGATGTGGTCCTTTGTGGAGGAATTTCTATATTAACAATGTAAAAGTCCAAGAATACAGCTCAAACGAATAGAATCACATACAATTGTTGCACTTTCTGGCCTGGGTTTGTTCCACATGGCCTGGTAGCGACAGAGCGAGTGCTCATGTCCTTGAACATCCCGAATGGTCACTTTGTGAACATCTGAAGGGTTAAAGGTATCAAAAGAAAAGGATAATAATGAAAAGGGGGAAAGAATAAATCTTGAAGCAGCATATACAACCATGTAGTGCACCAAGGAGGAAAACCTGAAACCCAGAAGCTATGTTCTTTCAGCAATGAAGGGAACGCTTTCTTCACAAATTCCAAATCTCCCGTTCTCATGTATATATCATATACCATTGAGCTAAGAAGCGGAGGTTGGCTGCAGAGAGATTTAACACCTTAAGACAAAGGATGCACTCTTTCGACAAGTAAAAAAACTGTCTATTTTTTCTATTTACAGTTTCCGTTTTTTCTCTGTTGCCCATTTCGTTTACTTCAACAAGTAAACAGAAATGAGGAATAATAAAGTAAATTAACTCGGTGTAACATTGAATAATCGAAAAGATAGGTGGAATTCGAATCCAGTATTACTCAAAAAAAGATATTCTTGGATATCTGGACAACTATTGGCATCATTTGACCAAAAGATGGAAAAGGGTAACTGATAAAAAATCCCTGACTTTTTCCTAGCAATGCAACATTTACTTCAGTATCTTAGTTCTAAAGTATCTTATTTCTAAAGCTGGTTTTAGAGAGTTTTCCTCAACGACACCTCATAATTATCCGGAAGGATGGTTGATCCAAAGTTGTTGATACCGGAAGAATAGTTACAAAAGGTATAAAGCAAAATTGTGGCACCCTTAATGATAGTAATTGAAGAAATGCTACTGAATTCATCACAAATAGCCTGACTGATTAGAAGATAAGAAAACACTAATGCCTCCCTTTTATGTTCAAATAGCAAGCAAGAAAGAGAAGAAGATTTAACCCCCACAAATAACTATGATGTATTTATACCCCTGGAAAACACCATGCAAATATTGCCCGAGTCCAGCTAAAGAGGAAAATTCAACACAACCTCTTGCGCTCGCAAACTAAATTTAGCATAAGAAGCATGTGATTTCAGTTGAAAGGGCTAACAACTTCAACTTTTCGTACACAACATTAACTTAACATGCAAACTATAAATATCAATGGGCAACAAAGGCTGGAATTAGATTGTAGGGATTATTATAGCGTACTTATACGATTCTAATATTGGACAATAACACGCATATAAAAAGTAATAGCAGATCATCACCTCCGATTGCTGTAGTAGGCCCTAGCACCATTCAGGACATGGCCATAAGTTTCAATAAGATAAACCAAATTATTCACTATTGCCTTTGCACTGTCATACATTTTGCTCACCAGCAACCCCCTACATAAAAGAGATATGATAATTAGAAAAAGAAATCGAATCAGTACAATAATAATTAATAAGAATATGGAACTAAATAGGAAAATTCCGGTCAACTAGACGGCTAGACAATCCACCATAACATCTTGACTGAGTTGGGTTTTGGTGGTAAATGTACTAAATTCAGGCCGTGCTTACATAATAGATCATTTTATTATATAAGACCTCTGAACCATCAAATTACAAAATCAAGCTTATTTGTAATTGTAATTTAATCTTAGTTGAACTAGGTAGAGCTCAACCCAAGAATGTAAATGCCCTTTTGGCAAATTTTTTAAATCAAAAAAGAGAGATATAGAAAGAAACTTTTTTATTTGTCTTGAACACAAAATCAATTCCCATCAACCTACAAGGACTCAAGGACAATAATCTTTATGACAGAGAGTAAACAAATAGATTAATTACACTTTAGTACACTGTACTTCAGGACTTACTTTAATCGACTACAGTGTACTCTCTTTTTTTTTTTTTTTGTTGTTGAAAAACACCATTGAACTATCATTTTCTCGTCAAAACTATCAATAGACCTGCTGTTTTTAGATGGGAACTGGCAGCTTCATTGGAAAGCATAGGTTGGAAGCAGTAGACAGCATGTATTCGCGCAATTTGATGGGAAATTTTTTTAAAAAATACCTATATATGGCAAGAAAAGTAGTTGAAAACAATCTAAGAGAATTTTCCAATGATCTAGAGAATGGACCAATTGTATGCTCTTTGTTATATCTCCATTTAATGACTCTTAACAGAGCTGTTAATTTCTATCTGAAACACTGAAGTTGTTATCAGTAGTGTAGAAGACTAGAAGTTGGCAAAAAAAACAATAGTTCTTGTACCATCTAACAAATAAAAATAAGGTAAAAACATACAGAACTTACCTAAACTATGAACCATTTTGATTTTACAACCAAACATTTCAATTTATTTGATTTGAGTCCGTCAACGATACTTTCACTTCAAAATGTAAGCTAATTATTTAATTTAGTAAATTAAAAATTGCAAGAATTGCCTAAAGTATACTAATTAAACATGTAAAGATAAACAACGTACTAAAATTTTGAAGCCAAAGTACCGTTGAACAGACTCAAATCAAACAAATTGAAAGAATATATAGTAAAATCAAAAAATTTGAAAGGTTGAGTAGCCGAATCTAAATGGTCTATAATTACATTTCTACCTTAAAAAAAAATTCCTAAATTACATCATAGTATAGTGTAATTAAGTTGAAACCAATTCAAGAACAACTAACCTCACAATCCAGTAAGAATCCCAGTAATAAACCTCTCGGAATCTCGACCCCGGGATGATCACCGGGCTGGGCAGCGGCAGCAGCGTGTGCCGCTCCGGCCGCTCCCTCACCTCGTCCGCCACCCTTCTCGACAGATTCTTCCACAGCGAGTGCACCTCCAGGGCCCAAGCCCTAACCCTAGGGTTCTCCACATTGGGCAAGAAACCCTCGGGCTCCGCCGCAAAATCCACCGGCTCCACATACACCAAATCCGATCCCGCATCGCCGAAGCACTCGTCCAAGAACCTCTCGAGATCAGGGGCCGGGATCGCGCCCTCGGCCGATCGGGGGAGCCTGGCGAAGGCCGATTCGGCGGCGGAGAGGTCGGTTTTGAGGGGGAGGTCGACGTAGAGCTTGGGATCGAAGTTTTTGGGGCCCAGCGTGGTTAGGGCTTCGGATTGGAGGCGTACGAGGAAGGCGATGAGGGGGTCGGAGGAGGAGGCCATTGAAGGGGAGGATGAGGAGGAGAAGAGGAGGAGGAGGAGGAGGAGGAAGAAGATGAAGGAGAGGGGATTAGGGTTTTGGGGGTCATGATTCGGCGCCATTGGTTTGAGCCATTAGTTTCCGGTGCTATTTACTGTTAAAATAAGTTGACGAGGAAGACGATGACCGTTGGAATCGCAGGCGGGAAACGACCCTTAGCTTGTTGGGTAGTTCTTGGAAGAGGGTTCCTGTTTCCACATTGATCGTCTTTTTTTTCTTTTTTTTACTTTTAACTCCATCGAAAACAACAAAGTGTAAGGAGCGCATATGCCTCGATGCACATTAAAATATGAAAAATACTTCTTATACACCCAAAAAAAGTGTGTATATCTTATCTTCTCTATTTTAAAATTAATAAAAATTTATATAAATTTTAGTAAAAATAAAATAAATTGCTGTGACAAGTAGAATATTAATAGGCATGGGGATAAAGTAGGTGTAAGATGTACCTCCCATTTTGAGGTATACCTGTAATATTGCTCTTAAAATATAATGATGATTGCTTATATACTCCTGAAAAATTTCAGACTTTCTTATTTACCCCGAACTATTAAGAACAACCGTTATTGAAATTAATATTTTTCCCTTTCATATATACGCGTCTACCGTCACTAACTTTTCTTATTTGTCCTTAAGTTAGGGACAAAAAAAATATTTTAAATTTTTACCCTTTTAAATATACTCTTCTACTATCACTAACTTTTCTTATTTGTTCTTAAGTTAGGGGCAACAGATATATTTTGACTTTTTTTTTAATTCTAATAGAAATTTAATCCGAATTTAATTCGAAATGACTTAACGGGTACTCACATAAAGTTATTTTTGAATAACAAAAAAAATATATGAAGAATATATTGGAAATAAATAAATAAATATATATATATATATATAAAATATTTCAAAAATTTTGAAGGATATATAAATAATTATCCCTAAAATATATTTATCCCTCTTCTCCTCGTGAAGCCTGCTATTCCTCTAACTCTGCTCTCAGTTTTGGAAACTTAAATTTTTGTAAATCATGATATTGTAGGATTTATATTAAGGATAGCATGTAAAAATTCTCTCTATAAATATTCACGTTCGTTCTCTAAAAATTTAAACTTATAGTACTTAGTAACGCATCGTTACTGTCTTATCAACATTCCATTAATACATTGTATGATATAATTGTTTCGGCAACTACTATTATTATATCCATTAGGCCTTTTTGCATAAAAATTCACCAGTTTTGAGCTTTTGTAAAATTGGATCAATTTTTTTGATTTGACAGATTCAATTTAAATTTTTAACAAACTGATCAAAATATTTTTTTTTCTCTCTCTTCTTTTTCTTCTCTCGCTCTTTTTTTCCGCTCCGAAAAAGATGCGGGGTGTCGACCCCGGAGCTGGCCCGGGCGGTGCTCAAGGACCACAACCAGGCGCTCGCCGACCAGCGTGCGACCCCCGCACCCCCGCACCTCCCGCCCTCCGCCACCGTCGCCGACGCCCTCGCCGCGCTCTGCAGGGGCGGCGCCGCCTCCTATGTCGCCGTCATCGCCGGCGATCGGGCTCCGTCACCGTCGCCGGAGAAGGCGAGGGACGTCGCTGGGAAGGTCGGGATCGCCGACGTCGTCTGCTTCCTTTGCGCCGACGAGCGGAGCCTCGCCGACCCCTCCGGCGCCCCCCGCCGCCGCAAGCGCGCGACCCCCGCGCCGCCGCTGCGTGCGACGCGGGGCCCCGGCTCTGCCGCGTGTCGGTCTCCTACGCCGACGTGTTCTCCTCCGAGGGCGGCCTCGCCTCCGACCTTTTTCCCTGCGCACCGTCTTCGGATGCATGAGCTCCGCGTCGTCCTTCTCCGCGACGATGACGACGGGGATGCTGGGCATGTACAGGGGCGCCGTCTCGTTCGTCACCCAGTCCGGGACCCACCGAGGGGAAGGAGGAGAAGGAAGAGGACGAGGATGAGGAGAAGGAGGAGGAAGAAGAAGAAAAAGAAAAATAGTGCAAGCTTCACCTAAAGAGTGCAATGTTGGTCTAAAGAGTGCAACGTTGATTTAAAAAGTATAAATTTTATCTCAAAGAGTATAATTTTTGTATTAAATAAAAAAAAATAGTGCAAATTTTACAGAAAGAGTGTAACTTTGGCATAAATAGTATAAATCTCATTCCAAAAAATATAATTTATATTTTAAAGAGTGTAATTTTTATTTAAAACAGTGTAATTTTTTTTAAAAATAGTGTAACTTATTTTAATTGTGCAGATTTCATCTTCTTCTTTCTCCTTCTATGATTTTTAATTTTTTTTAAAAAAAAAATAAAAAATTTTATTTATTATTATTATTATTATTATTTCTCTCTATAATTATTTTTTTTTGTTGCCGTCGTCGCGGAGAAGGACGACGACGCGGAGCTCATGCATCCGAAGACGGTGCGCAGGGAAAGAGGTCGGAGGCGAGGCCGCCCTCGGAGGAGAACCCGTCGGCGTAGGAGACCGACGCGCGGCTGAGCCTGGCCCCGCGTTGCGCGCGGCGGGGGTGCGGGGCTCGCGCGCCTGCGGGGGCGCCGGGGGGTTGCGCGCTGGCTGGGGTCGCATGCAGGCGCGGGGGCGTGGGGGCGCGGGGGGTCGCGCGCAGGTGGGGGTCGCATGCAGGTCAGCGAGGCGCTGGTCGTGGTCCTTGAGCACCGCCCGGGCCAGCTCCGGGGTCGACACCCGCGCGTCTTCTTCGGAGCGAAAAAAGAGAGAAGAAAAAGAAGAGAAAGAAAAAAGAAGAAGGGTATTTTGATTAGTTTCTTAAAAATTCGGACCGAATCTGCAAAATCGAAAAACTGATCTAATTTTACAAAAACCCAAAACTAGTAGATTTTTTATGCAAAAAGACCTATCCATTATAATTTAGAAATGATAGAAAAAAAAACTAATTAACAAATAGTAGAAGATTTCTTTCATAAAATTATCCTATTTGAGAAAAAAAAAGGATTTTATATATTTACACAAATTTTTAAAATCTAATGAATATCTCAGTTGCAATTTATTATAATTTGCAATTTATTATAATTTATTTATGTAATTATACAATACATAATTTGTCACTACTTCTGGCTGCCACGTGTCGTCCTCTGAGGCTCTCTGCGTTCTCTCTCGAACCCGTGCTCTTCCCCCCCTCCGTTTCCAGCGTGTCTCCTCGAAAGAAGGGAGGATCGCCAAAAAAAAGGAAAAAAAAGAAAAAAAAAAACTGCTTCTCTCTTTCTCTCTCTTGCTCTCTCTTTCTCTCTCTTCCTTTCTCCCTCTACTTCTCTCTCCAAGATTCCTTACACGATCATTACAAAAATTGTGTAGATTTCTTGCTCCATAAATAGTTCAAGGAGGAGCTCGGAAGGGGGGAGGCCGCACGAGGCTGTTGGAAAAGGAAGCTATCTATACCAAATTACTTGCAGCAACAATCAAAAAAGAAAAAGAAAAGAAAAGAAGAAGAGATTGAGAGAGAAAAAGAAGGTAGAAGAAAGAAAGGAGAGTGCAAGAGAAATAAAAAAAAAAAAAATTAAAAAAATAATGATAAATTAAATTTTAAAAAAAGAAAAAAGAGAGAGAAGAATTGTGCTCCCCCTCCCTTCTTCTGTCCGTTGCTGCCGTACTCACCATCGAGGCCGTTGTACCCATCGGCGCCGCCCAAAGTTGCTGCCGCCGTCGTACTCGCCGACGCCGCCCAACGCCGCTGCCGCCGCCGCACCCGCTGACGCCGTCCAAAGCCGCCGAGGCCGCCGTTCCCATCGGCGCCGCCGACGCCGACTGAAGCAGCCAACGCCGCCGCACTTGCCGACGCCGCTCAACACCGCTGCCATCGTCGCCGCTCAAGCCGAAGTCGCAACCCACCAGCTAATTTTAGCTGGTTGCTTCCGGAGTAAAAAAAGGAACAAAATAAGAGAAGGGGCAGAGTATTTTGTTTTCTTTGCTTACTCTAAAGTGTACCCCATCTGTTATGATATTTTATGTCAAATTTTTTAAAAAAGAAAGATGATGCGATCCGTCTGCAATCGTTTTTGATAAAAACATCTTCTGTAATATTATCACTTTACCTTCACTTCATTGCAAGAGTTTAAAATTTCTGCATAAATTATCTCTTTTTTTTGTATTTTTAAAAATTATTGTTTAAAAGTCTTTACATAAATTAGTGACAAACTATTTAGCCGCAGCGAATAATTTTAAAAGTCTTTATATAAATTAGTCGCAAACTATTTAGCCGCAGCGAAGCATGGATAGTTACCTAGTAATAACATAATAGAAATGATGCTAGGTTTTTAAAGGAGCAAATAATTATTTTTAAAAGATAGAAAAATAAAGTACCAAACCGAATATTTTAGTATTATATAAAGAAGCGCTCTGGTACACGTCAAATAACTCTATCAAATTTTTAAAAAATTCTTAATAAATTAATTGTTAACAGTGCCGTGGCTTCCGAGGACTCAATAATCTATTTAAGGAGCAATAATTTGTAGGTTTTATACATAGGAAGGCGTTGAAGCACGCTATAATAATTTTATTTGAAAATTCTAAAGGGCTCCTGATAAAAAATATTATTATCTAAGAATAATTGCCTATATATCTCTCAAAATTTTAAAAATATCTTATTTTTTTATTTTTTTTCTTTCCAATATACCCCTTATATGTTTCTCCGTTATTCAAAAATATTCCTGCATTTATCATCCTTTAAGTTAACTTGGATTAAAAATGAGTTAAATATCTATCAGAGTTTAAAAAAAATTAAAATACATTTTTTTGTCCTTAACTTAAGGACAAATAAGAAATGTTGGTAATGGTAGAATGATATATTTGAAAAGATCAAAAATTAAAATACTTCTTGTGCCCCCTAACTTAAGGGCAAATAAGAAAAGTCGGTGATGGTAGAATGATATATTTGAAAGGACAAAATAATAATTTTACAGAGATAACAGCTATTGCTAATAGTTCATTAACAAAATTTAACTCTAGGGATACATTTGAAATAGGTTGAAACGTAAAAATAGTATTTTTAATATTAACTTTCTAAGAGGAGTAAATTAAAAAGTCGTAAATTTTTCAGAAGTATATAAGCAATTGCCCCTATTATATATATAACCTCCTCCACGTGAACTTCATTGTTCAGCTCTTTTCTCCTCATGAGCTGCAATGTTGCTTTTGAACGCTCAACATTCTATGGTAAGATGTAAAAAGGCTATTTGTGCGCGCTAATTTACCCTTATACTAGAAAATAAGCCATAATAGTTGTACATCCTAAACGAACGCGTAAATTTTACATTTTGAAATTTATGCGGTTGGAATTTCTCTACCAGTCTTACTAATTTTTTTAGTACTAAAAATTTTAATTTTTTTTTAATTTTATAATCTAAAAATGTCAGATGTACACCAATATAAGTAGGGCGGATAATTTAGCTCGATGTTCGTGAGCCAGCTCCTGTTCGACTCGAAATGAGCTCGAAATCAATTGCTCATGTAATAAACGAGTCGAACACAAACTGGGGTCAGCTCGCTCGTGTTTGACTCGATATAGTTCGAATATATATATATACTATTTAGATTTTTAGGCCCATCTAAATATAAAGATACTTATATTTTGTAAATTTTAATTATTACATTAATTAAAAAAATTTATTTTGAATTTTTCCTCCAGTAATAAAGCTAACCATCTAACTTATTATTCACAAGCTAATTTTTCAGCTTGATAATTTAACGAGGCAGCTCCTTGTGAACTCTTCTATTGCACCTCTTTTATTTACAAAATCCTTTTTACATTTTTGTTGCATTATTTTTCCATATCCTATTTTATATTCGTATTTTCTCTCGCATCATCCCCCATCATCTCTCTAAAACCTTTTTCCTCTTCAATGCAAACATGTCGTACCAAGTTTTGTCCCTTTCTCATGTACTTGATGGTTTACTTTTCAACCTTTTTCTTTCAATGTTTGGGAACTAAATTATTTTTTAAAGAAAAAATAATAAACTGTCCGCGTTATTTGTATTTTTAACATAAACTCAAAAAAAAAAAAATAGGTTTCACCAATCGTTCCTAACGTAAGTGGCAAAAGTTTTGATAGTTGGTATTCGAGATCCAAAGTTTGAAGCTTAGTTGCTTCATATTTTCAGCTAAATTTATTTCTAAAAAAAATAAACAAAATAAATAGCATACTATCTTTTTCTTTCGAATTTGAAATATTATATACCAATTATCAAGTTCTTAATTAACTGTACTAGGTACGGTCGGTTTTCGAACGAAATTGTTCTCAACTTTATGTCAACAAAAACTGACTTGGCGGAAATAAGTTTGGACTATATTTTTGTTGGTTTCTTGGTACAATAAATATTCATAAGCTTGATTATATTAGGCACGGTTTGAAAGTACAAATATCTTGCTCGATATATTCCTTTAATTTATTCAAAAAATTTATAAATTTGATTAATGAGAAGTATGATCAAATACTTAGAATTGCATACTATATTCGGCCTTCAAGTTATTTTTTTGGATAAGATAAATTATCTCGTTGATAAAATATACTATTTTACCAAATCATGAATAATAAAGCTTTTGAAGGAGCAAAAATCAAACTCCTTACTTACAATCATATTAGAAAATTCTTATATGGAATAAGCTATTTGTATATAACTTCTTCCGATATCCAAATATACCGTTAGTGAGTTCTCAATTTTGAGATGTTATTTTTCTGAGCCATGGTCACTACGAGCAAATAAATTCTTTTGAGTTCGTCACAATATCTCTAAAAAAAATCCAAACAACATACGAGCAAGGCGATCGACAGATAGTGCCATGTAATCAGGTTACAAATGTTTTCCACAAATATGCTGTAGAGAATCTGCGCCCTATTTCTTGGCCATCAAACCAAACCACCCGCTATCAAGGGAACTCCCTTCTTACTATATAGAATCCTTAGTGCACAATCAGAAAAGATACACAACATGTTGAACACTATCTTATCAACAATATATACCTAAAGAGATGAAAAGAAGTTTGATAGTTGTGCTTTGGGGTGCAAAAATTCTATGGACTTCTAGCGAGTAACAAAAGTTTCTTTGCAACCATTGTATTTGTTAACATCTAATTTTGATATCGAGTTGAGATCAGACCCGACAGAAAGATATGTAGTGTCGAAGACGGCTTCGGCATAAGATTTGAGTTTCGGTAGACAGTTGTACCGAAGAACATGTCGAGTGCACGTTCTGGCAAAAGAACTTCAGCAGTAGTAAAGCTATCGAAGGTAAAAGGCTTCGGCAAGGCTCGAAAAGGCAAGTTTGGAGCACGTTGAAAATTTATAAATTAAACAACATGGGTTGAAGAATCTGAAAGCAAGTGCTATTTGAGGAAGAAATTTTGGAAACGAAGCATAATAACTTCACGGTAATCACTCCAATATATATTACAGCTGCACCGCATTTGAAACCTAAAGGACTATAAGAGGGAGAAACAACTACAAGAAAGAAAAACCGAATATCAACCTAAATTCCAATGTATAATTTGTTTTCGGGGAGTAGAAAAAGCCTTAACGTAGGCTAGAAATTGCCGTAATATAATATAGGAGTAGTCATAACTTAATTGCCGCCTGCTTTCTGCTACTATCTCGCCCGATGATGACCATCCGCAATTGTTATTCCGACCATCGCCGGACCACATGTCCTTATCAGCAAAGGCACCTTTGCTTGCATGACTCCATTCGTGCAGATCACTGCATTTTTTAGGACTATTGTTATATGGCGGTCCTATTCTATTAAGTTTGGCTCAACGAGCGGCTGAAGCCCAAAAGCCAGAGCCGTGGGCCTTCAGCTCGTGAGCGAAGATATCAAGGCCTTTCCTTGATATTGAATTTGACTGGATCATTTCCTCTTCGGTTTGTGCTTGAGACATTGTCATATCCAATCTTCTTTTTGAGGGACGCTGCAGTTGGTAGACGGAGCAAATTGTGCCATGTATCGTGTTGCAGCTTTTCCGCCAATATATAGATTTTGGTATACTTAGTGGGATCCTCTTAAAGGACTATCTTAAGTATTTAAGTGTGACTAGTGATGGTGCGAATGATCTATACCTTTAGAATCAAACCGTCCACAGGACAAGTTCAAATGGGCAATCGGACTTGATTGTCCCACCAATGGTTGATCTCAACATTCACCCACCAGTCACGATACCAGCAGAGTAGGCCTTTGTAGCCACTCTTGCCAAGCCGACAACAATGATGGCTTAGCTGGCGTGTCACGCCCCGGGCTAGTTTTAGAAGCAGAAATACGTGACAATTTTTTTTTTTTGAAAGCCTAGCCCGCGCCACGTACAGACCCGCCACAAATACAGGGTCCACTGTACACACGGACAGAGCCTCCCCGTATTTGCACGGCGTACACAACATACAACAAGATCACAACCACCATTCATTCATCACAAAGCCACAACAACACAAGAAGATTCATACAGCTAACAGTCCTTAAACCTGTATGAATCTAAGCAAGTCCTTAGGCGAAGGATGATGCGATGCACAAACAACAGATCATTCTAGAAAACTGCTTCTTATCCAGAAGCTTTATTTTGAAACCCTAATCTCAAACATTCAAGAATTATTTGAAAATCGTTCCCCACACGAGAACTCTCTTTTGAAATCCCAAAAGTCGATCGATCGGAAATCTATTTGCAAATTGTTTCCCACACGAAAAATTTTATTTAAAAACGCTACCACGAGGAGTAGAAATCCAAGATATGCCTTATGAAGCCACAATGATAGATCTAAAAGCATCGACGTCCAAAAGTCTAAGCATGCATTCCACACATGAGTACTAAACTAAATCCACAAGATCTAAGCATGCAAGACAGAACATCCATAGTATAACTGTACCAAATCATAACATGCTAGATAAAACAACCACAGTATAACTGAACCATATCCATAACTAACTAATAAAGAATAAGGGTGATAACCAAATCTGAATAGAGAAGCCTCACAGGTCGGAACCTCTAGTACCACTAACTAGGCGTGCCTCGCTGCGTCCCGATTCTCACTACCCTGCTCACCTAAAAACAACAACGAGGGCGGGGGGTGAGAACATGTAAACATGTCTCCCCTCCCAGTGGGTACCGCAAGCCGACGAAGGCGAGGTGTACACACCGGCACGAGGGTCAACAAAAGATAGATAAGGTAAACAGTAGCACAAGTAAGTATGAGGCTGACATACAACTGAACAACTATGCTACTGTAAGCAACTAGTATATGCATAAATGGAGATAACCACAAAGTATACCCAATCATAGCCACCGGGACGTATCCCTGATACTGTCACAACCTGCTCAACCATCGGCACATAACCTCCGCAGATGCACGTTCTAAGAGGCTCACGGGTCGGATGCACGCGACCCTTTTCCGAAAAAGAATACCCCCAGGCGGTGGATCAGACCGCTGGTGTACGTGAAGTGCTAGAAGAGCTGTGACGATCGATGCGAATGCTCAATCCACAGAACGGCAACGAGCCGTGAAGCAACTGATAAGCCAATATACGAGGATCGCTCGGAACAACAGACGATCAACACCGATCAACTAGGTCGTCTCAAGAATCATGCAAACCACAACTACTCTACTATCCAAGCACACATAAGTAGAGTCAACAGAAGTCAAGTGAACTAATAACTGAAATGCAAGAGAAGGGATAGAAAGGTATCACCGTAGTCCACTGAACCGACTCCGGATCGAAGTACCTACCTGTAGGTAAGTTCAAGCCTAACACCGACGGCTCTCGGGAACCACGACAGGACCTACGAGAGACTCATAAGGTCAAGGTCCACCAAGTCGACGCCAAACATAAAGCCCTCACATCCCGAAACCGACGGATCGCCCGGGAAACCCACCGGGACGATCCCGAAACCACACTAAGCCCCAGAGGGGTACCAAACAGCCAAACCAAGTCCTCCGCTGTCCCCAAACACACAAAACGAGGTGGCAGGACAGCGAGCACAAGCTCGGGGTGCCACGAACACAAACGCACCCGAAAAGGCTTCTCGGGTTCCCGAAAAATGCCGAATTGGCACCGAAACCCTTCGACACTCATCCGCTGTCCTTGGAACTTCGGGACAGCGATGAGGAACAGACAACGAGGCTAAACAACAAAGCCAAGTCACTCACAAAAACAGCGAGTGAGTCGCACAACTAAAAACACGCGTTTCGACGATTAATTCATCGAAAAACGCACCGAAAATGAATCCGGATCTCCGCGAAGGGCGGAGGGGTTGGACAACCAGTCCACAGGGTCTCAAGGGTCATGCCCTTGCTACCCGCAACATCGCAATGCTGCCACAATCACCAAAGTCCACAAACAAGCAACAATTACATACATACAAGCAATAATTTAGGCCGTTCGAGCAATCCGTACGTCCGCACGACCTTCCGCAAGCACCAGCGGATAGGTAACGACGTAAAGGAGGCCGTGCTCATAGCCTCACTACGACAGGACTAGTCGCAAGCACAGAAATTGCATAAAAATAGTGAATACATGTAATAATATAGCTTGACAATGGCCGAACAGCGAAACGACTCAACGAAACCAAAAACTAAGGTGAGTATGATGATCAGCGCATCGCCGCGATCATCGTGCTCACCTTCCTGGGCTACGGGAGGCAACAGGGAGCTCAAACACTCACATGCGGCCAAAACAACACAAAAAGAGACCCTGGCCGGAGCAGCAAGCTCCGACCGGCTGCCGGCCGACATGCACGGCCAGCGGCGGCCAGGGTCAGATGCGGGGGAGGTGAGGAAGAGAATTCTCACCTCAGCCGGCGGCGGGAAGCGGCGGTGGCGGCGGCGCGTGGAGAAGGAGACCTCTCGGGTTGGCTAGGGCACGGCGGCGCGGCAACGGACGGCGACGGCGGCCGACGGCGACGCGAGCACCGGCAAAAGGAGGTCGCCGGACGTCGGCCTGCCGATGACCGCGACAGTAAAGACCGGCGGTGGCGGCAGTGGAGGGAGCTCGGTCGCGGCTGCCCTAGCTGCCCAAGCTGAGCCCGCGGCGGCTGCGGCGGCGCTCCGGCAGCACGGCGACGGCCGGGGAGGAAGGCGACGGCGCCGGAGGTCTTGAGGGTGGCGGCGCGCACCTTCCAAGGCGGCGGGAGGCGGCGGCCGCTCGGGTCCAGCAACCTCGGCCTGCTGATGCCCTAGCAGCAGCTGGCAGCTGCTCGGCGGCGCACGTCGGCAGCTCCCGGCGGCGGGGCAGGTCGCCGGAGGTCATGCCACCTCATGGGGAGCTCAAGCGTGGGTTCCCCCTGGGTGCACACCGCAGGGAAGGAGAAGAAGAAGAAGAGGAAGAAGAAGAAGAAGAAGAGGGAGAGAGGGAGTTGGCCGGGGCTGCGCCGGCCAGGGGCGGTCGGCGGCGGCCGGCGACGCTCGGGGAGATAGCAGGGGAGCTGAGGGAGAAGGGTTGCACCTCTAGGAGCTGAGGGAGAAGAAGAGGAAAAGAGTTCACTCTCTCTCTCTCTCCACTCACACACACACAAGCACACATATACACCATGTAACAATTGCAAAAACACCCCTCACACACAGCAAATGAGTCCTCAGTCCCTCACAGCAGGAACAATATGCCCAGACACCCCTCCACAAGCAATCTTACGCAAAACGGTGCGAGAAACAGGGTCCAGATCGCGAAACTGCAAAATGCACACTACGACCCCTCAGCGAAGAACATGCGATATCTCCCAATCCGTCTGTCACATGTCGAAATGGATTGCGCCATCGCGTTCAGCACTGCCGAGACATCGAATCTACCATTTTGGATTGTTAGAAACGAACTCCGGATTGCGCCGTTAAGCCGTTCTCTCTCCGCAACAAAACTTAAAATAATAAAAATACACTAAATATACTATATATATACATACATATATACTTATACAGATCAAATACACAGTAAAGGGGAGAAAACACAGAATTCAAATTTTACAAAATAATTTAAAATTTGAATTCTCACATGGCGTTTATGGGGTCCATGGGCCAATGGTCACAAAAAAAAACTGAGAGATTGTAGCAAAGCCAAAGGCTATAGGAATGAATAAAATAATGTTCCTATAAAGGCATGTTTGTTTCGTCGAAACTGGACTTTGGGTTGAAGTGGACCTTGGGTTGAAGTGGAGTTCGGTGAAAACTACTTCTTTTCCGCTGTTTGTTTCGTAGTTATGGAAGTAAAGTTTCATTAGTTCTGCTGTTTGTTTAGTAGAAAGTGTATGATGTAAAACAATAATTTATGTATAAATAATAAATAATTTACTAAATAAAAATAATATAATTATATTTTTATATAATTAAAATTTAATTATATAATATTTTAAATATATAATTAAAAATAATATAATTATATAATTATATTTTTTATATAATTAAAAATAATATTTTTTCTTCACCTCTCTTCACCGTAATTGACTTCGGCCCACGGTGGGCCGAAGTCAATTACGCCGATTCAGGTTAACTCGAGTTTCGATCGTAACTTTTTTACAGCGAACCAAACGACGTAAGTTCTCGTTTTTGGCGAAAATGACTTCCCCACACTCCACTTCCACTCCACTTCCACCCAAACAAACATACCCTAAACGATCTGAAAGCATTTTGACGGTAATATAAGAGTTGCCATAATGTCTTAGGGAATCCTCTCAAACTAGAGGGTAAGCTCCCCAAGTTCAAGATCATTAGGCTGAAATCTCTCGATTCGAGAGTGGCCTAATACAATTTCGCTTGCCGAGAACAATAGCTAGTCAAGGTCTAGCTGCATATGTGGCCGACATAATGTAGGCCTCCCGCTTACGTAAAGGGTTAGACCCAAGTACAGATGTTTGTTGCACCTATTTGTGGTGCCAATCCAGGTGTGGCGAACGAGGAACCAGTTATCATGCTGCCAAGATCGTCCGCTGTGAGTAATAATCGATTCATCGCGGACTTATGATATCACGACCAGCCTGTAAGAAGTGAACTAAGGTTCAGCAAGCTTAAGGCCGCTGAGAAGAATGACGTTTCGTATCTCGAATACAATGGAGTAGGAGAAGAAGATGAGTCTAAGAACGAGAGCTCCGATGAAGCCAAGCGCGACGTGTCTGCAGCCAAGTTACTTAAGGGACAGCCCTACAAATTGTTGGCTCTAAGGTCTTCCTTTGAAGGAAGTAAAAGCTACAAGTGCAGCCTATTCCTTCAATTAATAATGGCCAACTTGATATTTGATTGTCTGATGAAGATGGACAGATCAAGTTGTTAGATGACCTTGTTATCTCTCCGGCAGAAGAACTCAAAAAGAAAAAGTATTGCAAGTAGAAGAAGTAAAAAAGAAAAAAGTATTGCAAGTAGTACTATTTTCAGAGCCACGGAACAAATGATTCTATTATCTTCGAGAAGCAAATCTAGAAGGCAATTCGGGATGGTCGGCTTACATTTGCCGACCAAAAAGTGAAAAAAGATATTTTGATTGATAATAACATCTTTCTAACACGAGTGAATATAGTGGATGTTAAGGGAAGGGACATCACCACCAAACTCCCAGAATAGGAGGACAATTTCAAAAGATGTGGATGACAAAGGATGAACACTCTAAGCTATATATGAGATACGTGGCCACAACAATAGAAAAAGACTGGCGACCCCTTAAAGTTCTGAGGCAGGATGTGAACCCGCCATCCAAGCAATAGTTCCCTCAGCACCTAAGAAGCTGATGTAGGTAGAGAAGGAGAAAAACGAAATGCGCCAGAAAGGACTTGCAAATGGAGGATGACCATATAAACCGCCTATCAATCCATTTGAGCCCAAAAATTGTACTCAACAAAGAGAGGGGTGGTTATATTTTACCTTTGGATAATAGCGGCTAGAAATCACTATTGTGAATAGCTGCTCGAAGGTTAAGACGTTGGTTCAAGAACAAGTATCTTAAACAGCCCAAGAAGTGGGGCACAAGAAGCCCCTGAGAACCTCCACGGCTAGGGGGCAAGAAGCCCAAGCGGCTGCCAAACATCACATGCCTGAGTGGAAGAAGACAAGGGCCAAGACCTCTAAGCGATTGTAAGTAAGATAGGCCGTAGAAAGGAAGAAAGTAGGGATGTCGCGAATCCTACATTTCCTATCGGATACCGAAGTGGACTGCCACGAAGTACTGCAATTTGGCTGCAGATTGCAGTTATAAATGGGGCAGGAGCACCCCGGTGAGGTGAAAGCAAGCGACTTTGGGGTCGGAAGGCAAACTCCACCCTTCGAGTGCCCGAAGACATTGTGGATTTTAGTGAATGTAATGTTGGATCAACGTATCGCGGTTCGGATCCTAACACAGCACTGAAAATTGCCAACTCCGCCTACTTGAACCCTAAAATAGCGAATGTAGAGGCTCTGAGTAATGGCCTAACGCGCCAAAGAGGAAAAAGACAAAGGAACTAAGAAGGAAAGGGAGTAGATCAGGAGGGTCTGGCAAATGGTTGGAACAACCATGGCCGACAAAGCAGGGCCGTCGAGACCCAGCCTCAGCCAAAGGGTTGATGAAATGAGGTTGATGGGTATCAAATACTTTCTATTACATCATGTAATATACGATATAGTAATTCTATTTGAAAATAAAGTTTTTTTTAAAAAAATTTGTTCTTATACTTATGTGCAATATGAAGATTTTGTTAAAATGTGCCTTCTTTTGTAATTAAATTAAAGATTAAATGGATGATAATTATTATTTAGCTAGTCCATAGAGCTTCTTAGCTCAAAAAAGAGAGCACAAATCCTAGTCGGGCTCTAATTGCTGTGCTAACTTGGTCATGGAGCATATGTAGATAAATTTAAATAATTTAAAGTCAAATATATTAAATTACATAAAACAATCATTATTTTCTAAGGCTATGTTTGGTTGGCGGGATAAGCGGGGATAACATTAGTTATCCCCGCTATTCCGCCAAACGAAACGAATTTTGGCCGGGATATTTTATCTCGGTCAAACTTCGTTATTCTCGGTTATTCCGGAATAGCTGGGATAAACTATTCCATCGTTTTGACGGAATAGCGTTATTCCAAGCTTAATTCTAAATTTAATTAAGATTATAAATTTAGTTAAAAATAAATTATATAAACATAATATATTTAATTAATAATAAAATAATAATATATCCAAGCTAGATTTATAATAAAATATATTTAATTAATAATTTATATATTAATTTATTTACTAATTAACTAGATAATTAATTAACTATTTAATTTATTACTTTAATAAATATTTAATTAATTTTTTGAGTAATTAATTCATTATTTTAATTAATTTACTAATTAAATAATTAATTATATTGTTTAATTAATTAATATTTTGAGTAATTTAATTATTTTCTTAATTAATCATCTGACTATTATTAACTAATTTATTATTTTACTAAATTATTTGTAATTAATTAAATTATTAATTAATTACCAATTTATTTATTAATAATATAAGGGTTTTTTTAGCAATATTCATAATTAATTAGTATATTAAATAAGTTAAATTATTACTTAATTAATATTTTGTCTTAATTAATTAGATAAATTATTATTATTTAAAATTATAATTATTCTTATCCTCGCAATTCCAATCAAACCTTCCAAACACTATTTTTCTTATTCCCGAAAAAATCTACTTTTCATCCAAACGCAAAATTAATTTAATCCTCGCTTATACCTCAATTTATATCTATCCCTGAAATAGTCACTTTTTGCTTATCCCCGAACCAAACGATGCCTAAAAATTCAAGTTATCAAAGAACGATATTTTTAATAATTATATTCAACATTTTTCTTCATGTTTTGGACTCGAGCCCAAGACGAGACTTAAATTAAATAGAATCTTAGATTAAATGAGAAGAAATCAATAATGCCAGGAGTATCGTGAAACTCCCAAGACGTAAATTTAAATTAAATAGGAATAAATCAATAATGTCAGGAGCCTGGCGGCGAGACTCAAATTCAGGTCATCCTGCTTGATAGCATATTAAATTGTATGAAAATAATTATTATTCTTAAAAAATTTAAGCTATAAGAGAACTGCGTTTTGAATATTTATATCCAATAAAATAGTATTAGGAATATTATATTCCTAATAATAAACCATGTATGTGGAGCAGGTTTATGCCTTCAGAAATTGAGCCCGGGTGAGGTGGCTTTCGAGGATAATTAATTAAGTTTCGCGGCCCATCTTCACGACGGCAATTTGGACTGCAGCACAAAGATCTTGACTGCGGTAGATTAATTTAAGGTTTTTTATTTTTTTTCTCTAATTAAGATTTGAAAAGAAAATTATTTAGGCATTTTTATTGGGATTTTTTTTTTTTTTTTTGTAGAACAAGAGAATGATGGATTTTATTGTAATTTTTTTCATTTTATTTTTTTTAATGAAAAATATGATGTAAAATTCTATACCTTTTATTTTTCATATAAAAAAATACATTTCTCTCTCTCTTTTTTTGTTGTAAATATAGATAATTAAAAAATCATGTAAATTTTAAAACTTTCTTTCAATATTTATTTTTTTATTTTTATGCATCTGCATTAGAACACATAAAACATGATGATCAGATTAGTTCCCAACAAATTTTTAATTTAATACATTTACTTCTGCATAAAATAAACAGAGAAGATTTTTTCCTAGTTGTCGCGCACCGTTCCGTATCGAAATTTGTGTCTTGCTTTGGATGACCTTCATGAACCTTTTTATAATTAACTGATGTTTTGGTATGCGTTACATCGACTAATTTGTACGAGATAATATGCAAAGCACATCAAGGTTCTGTCGGAGAAGAAATCAATACTAGACACGTAGCGCTATCTAATTTCGTGTCGAAATTTAAACTTTGTCTCATGTACGGACGGAAAAGAAAACAATCCGGTCGGGTTCAACAGAGAGATCACCTTGAGATCTTCATATACCAGCTGAAGTCTAAGAGCTTCGACTTTTTAATAGGGGGCAATCGCTTATATACATCTGAAAATTTTTCAATTTTTTAATTTATTTTTTTTAAAAGGTTAATATTAAAAATATTTTTTTACGTTTCAATCTATTTCAAATATATTTCTAAAGTTAAATTCTGGTAATGAACTGTTAGTAATAGCTGTTATCTCTATAAAATTATTATTTTGTTCTTTCAAATATACCCTTCTACCATCACCGACTTTTCTTTTTTATTTTTTTTTTGAGAAAAAGGTAGCAAACTACCCGCTTCATTCATTAAGAGAAAATGAATTTAGCATCGGTGATAAAGACAGCTAGAGCCTCCGAAAAATAAAAATAAAATAAAAATAAAAGCAAAAATAAAATAAAATTAAAAAAAATGACTAAAAAAAAAGAAGGGAAATAATAACTCAACGAAGCACCTCCCACGAGCTCAACAGTTGATTGATACTCTAAAGCAGGAAAGCCGGATTGTTAACCTTGTCTCGGAAGATTATGTTATTCCGTTCAATCCACCGACTTTTCTTATTTGCTCTTAAGTTAGGGACACAAGAAGTATTTTGATTTTTGATCTTTTCAAATATACCCTTCTACCATCACCAACATTTATTATTTGCCCTTTAGTTAAGGGCAAAAGAGGCATTTTGATTTTTTTAAACTCTGGTAGATATTTAACTCACGTTTAATCCAAATTAACTTAACGGGTGATAATTGCAGGGGTATTTTTGAATAACGGAGGAACATATGAGGGGTATATTGAAAAAAAAAAAAAAGTATGGATAAATGAGATATTTTTGAAGTTTTGAGGAGTATATAGACAATTATCCCTTTAATATAATTTTGTTGACATAAAATATTTTATTTATCCAATAACCAACTTTAAAGTAGTGGGTGTTTGGCTTAGCTTCTGAAAAATAATTTTGGGTTGAAAAATAATTTTCTGTTCAATAGAGCGTTTGGCAACCTCGTTTTCAAATCTGATTCTAACTTTCAATCTTCTGATTTTCAAGGCCCAAAATCAAAAACAGCCAAAACCTACTTTTTGAAATCTGATTCTGATTTTGAACTCAAACTTTAAATTTTTATTTTGATTCTATATTCAAATTTTAATTTTAATTTTAATTTTTAATTTTAAAATTTAAATTTAAATTCAAATTTTAATTTTATATTTTAAATTTATATTTGAATTTAAATTTTAAATTTTAAATTTAAAATTTCTAAATTTTTAAAATTTTAAATTTGATATTAAATTTAAAATTTAAAATTTAAATTATAAAAATTCTAATTTTCAATTTTCAATTTTCAAATTTAAGAAAAAATTTAAATCGTAAAATTTTAGAGTTTAAAATCTAAAATTATAAGTTTTGATTTTCAAATTACAAATTACAAATTTTGAAAATTTAAATTTCAAAAATTCAAATTTTATATTTTAAAATTTTAAATTTTAATTTTATTTTAAATTTTAAATTTTAATTGTTAGTTATAAAATTTATAATATTAAAATTTTAAAATTTAATTTCAAATGTTAAATTTCAAATTTCAAATTTTAAATTTAGATTTTATATTTAAAATTAAAAATTTAACTTAGATTTTAAATTTTAAATTTTAAATTTAAAATTTAAAATTTTAAATTTTAAATTTATATTTTAAATTAAAATATCAAATTAAAATTTTTGTACAAATTAAATTAAATTTTTAAAATTTAATTCAAATTTAAAATTTTAATTTAAATTCAAGTTATTTCGTTTTTAAAATGAAATTATCTAAAAAAAATTATTATATGCCAACATCAAAAAAAATTTGCTAAACAGTTTTATAAAATCAATTCAGAAAAATCACTTTCTATCTAAACTTAGCGAAACGCTCTACAGCTTTCAACCAAAATTGATTTTTCAAATCCAAATCAATTATATAGAAATTATTTTTTCAGAATTTAGGCCAAACGGGCCCATAAAATCAATATCAATTTTTTAAAATATTATTTAAAAAAATTGATATTAAAAAAACTAGAATTATTTTGATAAAAAAAGAGCCGTTGGGCTCGTTTCCCAAGGGCCTGCCGTGCAATGGCTCTTTTTGGGTTGTCGTTAGGGGCAGGCCTAAAGGCCGTACTTTAGGCCCGGCCTAGATTAAGGGCCCTACAGCCTGGCCCAAAGGACCATAAGTAGTAGTCCAGTCATGTCGGGCCATAGGCCTATCCTTTGACCCGGCACGGTCAGACCCGTTTTAGGCCGTGCCGTGCGGATCGACGCGCCAAAGGGGTAGGGGTGGCAATCCAGTTCGCTGTTCGCGAGCCGGCTCATGTTCGGTTCGGAATGAGCTCGAGATCGGATCGCTCGTTTAGTAAACGAGCCGAACACGAGCTGATTTTTTCAGCTCGTTTAATAAACGAGCCGAACACGAGCTGAGGTCAGCTCGCTCGTGTTCGGCTCGATAACAGCTCGAATACATATATTTAATATTTATATTATATATATAATTTATATTTATATATAAATAAACAATTATATATATAAATATAATTTTTTATTATTTGACTTTTAGCATAACCTAAATATAAAGCCCAACTTAATTATAAAAAGTCAATTTATATATATAATTTCAACCGTTAGATCAAAGTTTAATGGGTAAGATCTTATAAATTTATATATATATATTTATATATATATATATATATATATCTTTTCTAATCATTTTAACTTGTTGTTCATGAGCCGGCTCGTTTTCGGCTCGTGTTCGGCTCGTTTACTCGTTAATAAACGAGCCGAATATGAGCTGAATATTTCGGCTCGATACTTAAACGAGCCAGCTCGAGATCGGCTCGTTTATGAAATGAACCGAACACGAGCCGGTTCCAGCTCACTCGTGTTCGGCTCGTTGACACCCCTACACAGGGGTAACACCCAACACGGCTCGGAGTACCAGGTCGGGCTGAGCCGACACGGATGCTACAGGACCCGTGTCTTACTTCGCTGCTGCCCAAGGTCGTGCAAGACTAGGCGGCCCACGGGCCGTCCGGCCCGTTTTACATCCCTACTCTCTGGTGATGTTACGTCTGCTCGTAATACGAAGATAAAGATATAAAAACCTGACATGTTGATGTTCGAATCCTCTCCTAATCTTTCCTCCCTTTTATAGCCCTTAGATTCAAATATGACAAAGCAGTAATTAGAGCAATTATCGCCAGATTATTACACTTCGTTTTCAAAACTACTACATAAAATTATGCTGGGTGATATTTGAATTTCTAATTCTTTAGCGCACTTCTGATTTTGGATTTTTATATTTTATCGAAGTTTCTATCCGAAATGGCCTTCAGTGCATCCCATCTTACGGAAACTAAGACCTTTTTACCGAAGCCATTATATGGAATAGCCTTTGGCATAACTATTTATCGAAGCTCAAATTTTATGTTGAAGCTCTTTTCGACACTATGTATTTATTTTTTGAGATTCATCCCTATCTAGTGTGAAAATTAGGTGTTAACAATATCAATAGGTTAGCAATCACTAAGCTTAGTGTTATGGAATTTACTTAAAACGAAAACATTGCTTCGAAAAAGAAAATACTTTTGAGTCCTCAATACAGATGCTCTCAGTATTGGTGAGTTAACCCACTACGAAAAAAAATATATATTTAAATAGACTTTTTTCCAAGTAACTTTTCAAATTAGTCTACCGTTATATTAAAAAGCGCCAGTAAATGAAGAATTACTATGTATATACCAATGCCTATATTATGCGACATAAAATATATTCTGACGTTTAAAGTATTAGAAATTTTTAAATTCGGACGCTTGAAGGGTAAAAAAATTAAGATAATATATAGTACAAATATCCTTCAATAAATTAGTTTGATATAATAAAGAGCGTTGAAGAGATTTTGACGATTCGTATAATAACACCTTTTGAATTATCATCTTTACTATATAATGGGCACACTTTCCTCAAATGTCGTGAAAAAAATATTCTCATAATGAGATTTTCCTGTAATGACCCAATTAGAGTCTCTTCCTTTCTTTCTCCCTCTCAAAAAAAAAAAAAAAAATTAAAAAAAAGGGGCTTGAGGGGCAGTGCATGATGGATTGCTATTCTTTTTCCTCTCTATCCCATTGCTGTGCAATTTGTGTTAAAAAAATTTGAATTTTCTGTGCCAAAATGAGTTGAAATTTTAAAAAATTAAACTAACTTTGCATAAAAATTTGAAAGTGAGTAGGTGTTTTAAAATTTTGAAGTAAAATTACATGTAAAGGTTTCAGAGCAATGGTAGGTGCACGCTTGTTATACCCCACTTTTCCAAATAGGGGTGTCAACGAGCCGAACACAAGTGGGCTAGAGCCAACTCGATCTCGGCTCACAATTGTTAAAGTTCGGCTCGTGTTCGGCTCGAGCTCATAACGAGCTCGAAAAGTCCAGCTCATTATCGGCTCGCAATGTATTCGAGCTAGCTCGCGTTTAGCTCGTTAGCCAGATTGCCGGCCTTGACATTTTAAACGTGAGTTCTTGAAAGAAGAGGAAGAGGAAGAAAGAAGAAGAAGAAGAAATTTTACTGGAGCTGTCGCAGCACCAAACGGTAGGGTTTTCGAATTTTGGCGGATCCAAAATATAAGTAAATATTTTTAAACTTAAAGTATTAAAATTAGAATTCACCTCTAATTCAAAATTCAAAATTTAATTTTAATCCACTCTAACTAAATTTTTTTAATTATTAATTCAAATTTGATATCCAAAATTAAATTTAGTTAACAATTTAAACTCAAATTTTTATTTTAATTTAAAAATATATAAATATAAATTTAAATTGTATAGTTAAAGTTCAACTTAGAATTTAAGATGAAATAAAATTTAAAAATCATAAGATAAAAATTTAAATATATATTTAAAATTAAAATTAAAATTATTTATTTATGATAATTAATAAAAAGTTAAGACAACAACTAAATATTAGCAGATAGTACTGAGATAATTAGAAAATATTCACCCAAGAAGAAAAGATATGTAATGATATATAAATATTTAATAAAAAATAAAATATTATCTATCGGAGAAAAAGAGAAATTAAAAGTTTATTTCGTTACATTTTTTATTTAGCGTAGGAAAATAGAAGAACCATAATTTTTTTTCCTCCGAAAAGTGGATCTCTTAGCAGATCCATATTCAAAATAAGTGATTTTATACATTGTATAGATTTATTCAGTATTAAGGATTATTTTGTGTGATTAGCGGTATGATTTTTGCTCCTTAGGCCCTATTTGAATGTCGAAATAAGTTACCCAAGAATAAATTATTCAGAATAATTTTTTTTTAAGTATAGTTGTGAGTCATAAGTTTGATTTTTTTTTTTTTACTTCTTGAAAGGTTTTACTATTCATGATTTAATAAGATAGCATTGCCTACGATCAAATTTAACTTATTCTGAAAAAAAGACTTGGAGATCGAATATAATATTTCATTTTAAAAATTTGATCACATTTCTCATCATCCACATATATAAATTTTTAGAGGAAATCAAGAGAATATACCAAACAAGATATTCATGGATCCAAATAGGGCGTTAAAAAGATCTTATTAATAAAGATTTGATAGAATAACTTATTTTACCTACAAGATAGTTTATCTTATTTCGAAAGAATGATTTAACACCGAATATAGTATCCCGTCTAAACATTTGATCATTTTGTTCATCCAATAAATATTAGATGCTTCTTAAATGAATCAACAAATACATCGCATAATACGTTTCATGCATTCAAACAGAGCTTGAAAATTCACATGGCAATTACAAAAAGGTGAAAATGTATAAAACTTACCTCAACTATCATATATTTTAATTTGGCTATCTAACACTTAAAAAATTTACTTTTATTATTTATATTTTTAATTTATTTGATTTGAGTCAATTAATGACTCTTTAACTCTAAAATTTAAGTAACTCACATATTTTTACGTATTTAATTAGCATATTTTATATAATTTATATAACTATTAATTTATTAAAGCAAGCAACTAGTTTATATATTTTTTTTTATCAGAAGAGTCATTAAATAGTTTACATCAAATAAATTAAGAGATTGAATAGCGGAATCAAATTGGTGTATAGTTCAAGTAAAACCTATTTTATATATTGTTGAAAAAAAAAATGCAAAAGTTGAAGGGCCTTTTAAACATTTTTTCCGTGGACTTGACTTGTCATTCCGGTTCCACCGCCATTCGATGCCCACTTTGCTGGTCACAGTAACGTTATCCTGCTTTGTCCGTAATCGATAAAAATCCGACAGGACCTACACGTGTCGACACAACATATTCCCCACGAAACCTTCTGGAATAAACGGCGTGGTGATGAGCTTCTCGCGCCTTCCTCCCCGTCCGCTTCTTTCCGCCCTTTATTTTTGGCTCACATTTGTGCTGCCCAACTTTCCTACCCCTCCTTAATTTCCTCCCTCCCTTCTCCTGCGAAGCTCCTCTTCCGTGCAGGATTACCCCGCACTCTCTCGGCCATCATCATAAAATAAAATTTAATTTTCTTGAAAAGAAAAAAAAATAGAATAATAATTTGATGGTGATGGGGCCGAATCCTGCGACCTCGGAAGAGCCTCCGGCGGCGGCGGCGGCGGCGGCGGGGCAGGGACAGCGGACGGCGCCGACGCCGTTCCTGACGAAGACGTATCAGATGGTCGACGACCCGAGCGTCGACGACGTCATCTCGTGGAACGGCGACGGCACCGCCTTCGTCGTGTGGCGCCCCGCCGAGTTCGCCCGCGACCTCCTCCCCAAGTACTTCAAGCACAACAACTTCTCCAGCTTCGTTCGCCAACTAAATACATACGTAAGTTAGAAGAAGAAAAAGAAAATTCTACGCACTCGGCCGTAAATTAATCTTATTATTATTTTACGAGGATTTGTTATTTTTATAGGGATTTCGAAAGGTGGTGCCGGATCGGTGGGAGTTCGCGAACGAGAGCTTCCGCAGGGGGGAGAAGCAGCTCCTATGTGAAATCCATCGCCGGAAAATCTCCCTGACGGCGGCGGCCGTACCGGCGGGGATCCCTCTGGCGGCGAGGGTGGCGACGCCGGCGAGCTCGGCTACGTCGGGATCGTCCGGCGGGGCGGCGGCGCCGGCGGAGAGGAGCAAGAGGGAGCTGACGGAGGAGAACGAGAGGCTGCGGCGAGAGAACGCGAAGCTGGCCGAGGAGCTCGCGCAGATGAGAAATTTGTGCAACAACATCCTCCACCTCATGTCGAGGTACGTCTCCGCCGAGCAATTCCGGACGGACTACGACGACGCCGCCGCCCCGCGGAGCGAGCGGGAGGGGGCCGGCGCGATCGCCAAGCTCTTCGGCGTCCCCATCGGGATCAAGCGGTCGCGGGAGAGCGATTTCGCGCCCGAGGTCAAGCCGGAGCCGTCCGATGCCAACACGAATTTTAAAGCCGCGGCGGCGGAGGAGGAGGAGGAGGACGAGCACGAGGAGGAGGAGGAGGAGGAGGAGGGTGGTCACCATCGGCGGTGGTTCAACCTTCGGTGCCCGTGGCAGGTCCGGAGGGCGTGCAACTAGGATGCTAATGGATCCGGGTTAACGGAGCTTCGGTCCCGATCCGCTCTTAATAAAGTAGTTGTTATTAGAGGCTTAAAAGTATAGGGAAAAAGATTATTCCAACTGATCCGTTAGAAATATAGAGCGGATGATAGAGATTCCTTTCTCCTCGTCTTGATCCATTTTGATCCGTTCAAAAAGAACACGATAAAAATCAATCTCTACCGAATCTGAGATGGGCACACTACACTTACAGGAAGGTGCACGTGACAGGAGGGGCTCCGTCACGTGCTAGCGTTCTAGAAGAATCGGGAGGGTCTAGAAGTCGCTGGATTTCGTTTCGTGCGCGCTCTGTTTTGTGTCTTTTAGTTGCGTGTGTAAAATGAAAAATGTGAGATATTTTTAGTAAAAGTGTTTTTGTTAGTTACGAGAGAGGGCCAAAAAGATCTTAAATGGAGCAATTTATATCGCCTGTTGCTGACGTGGAGAAGGTACCAGAAGGGGCGTCGCTTTCGCATCTGATCGAAAAAAAAGTATACTGAAGATGCGTTCTTCTTTCGTTTGGCTCCCACTTTTACTTTCTCAGTAACTGATCCGGACCCGTAATTTTTTAGGCTTTGTTTGATTCGGATATAAACAAGAAGTAGCTATTTTAGAAATAAATCTAAGTGTGGGTAAAAAAAAATAATGTTTGAATAAAAATTAGATTATTTTCGGAGATGAGAAAAATAACTTTTGAATAAATAATATAGAGTAAAAAAATAATGAATAGTTATATATAAAAAATGGGGGTATATATGAGAATAATTATACCGCTTATTTCAGGTAACAGAAAATTACTATTTTCGGATAAAATATTTACGTTTGGATATAAAAGGGGATAAGGAGTTATTCCCCTCTTATCTCCGAACCAAACTGTGGCTCGAACAATTTAACCGATACCCCTCTGGAAGGCCGTTATGTCATAAATGTTCTTTTGAAGTTAAATATATCATCAATATTTCTTTAAAGATAAAAAATATTCATAAAGATCCTTTAGGCAAAAAATTTATGAAAGGCATCATCTATTATTTGTAAATACTATTTTTGCCCCTAATATCAATTTAACAAAGTATAAAAATTTAAAGTTATTTAGATGATTGGTTCTAAATTTTGAACTGTTTACTAATTCAATTTTACTTTTTTCAATTTTTGATAAAATATTTATAGTTTACTAAATATAGATACTCATGCTCCTTTTTTAGTTTTCGCTATAAAATTACACAGTTTATTATGACATATAATTATCAATATTAGTATTCAATGTTACCTCAAGAGTTAATTATTTTTTAATTCTTTTTAAACATAATAATTTACCTACATTACACTAAAAAAAATAGATAGCCAGAATTTTTTATAGTAATTTTTCATGTTGGGTTCGTATAAAATTAATTTTATACAATAAAATAAAAATGTGTAAAATTTTTTTGACCCATAGGAAGGGGTGTCAACGAGCCGAACACGAGCGAGCTGGGGTCGGTGAGCCGAATACGAGCCGGCTCGTTTAAGTATCGAGCCAAAAAATTCGGCTCGTGTTCGGCGGCTCGTTCACGAGCTGGCTCAGAAATAATAAGTTAAAATGATTAGAAAGAATATATATATATATATATATATATAGAAAATAAATTTATAAGATCTTATCCATTAGATTTTGATCTAATGATTAAAATTTTACATATAAATTGGCTTTTTATAATTGAGTTGGGCTTTAATTTAGGTTGGGCTAAAAATTAAATAATAAAAAATTATATTTATATATAATTATTTATTTATATATATATATATAAATTATAAAAAAATAGTATAAATATTAAATATATATAAATATATATATATATATATATATATATATATATATATATATATATATATATATATATATATATATATATATATATATATATATATATATATATATATATATATATATATATATATAATATATATATATATATATATATATATATATATATATATATATATATATATATATATATATATATATATATATATATATATATATTCGAGCATTTATCGAGCCGAACACGAGCGAGCTGACCCCAGCTCGTGTTCGGCTCGTTTATTAAACGAGCTGAAAAATTCAGCTCGTGTTCGGCTCGTTTACTAAATGAGCGAGTCGATCTCGAGCTCATTTCGAGCCGAACACGAGCCGGCTCGCGAACATCGAGCTGGATTGCCGCCCCTACCCATAGGCTATTTGAACAACCCCCTTTAATTTTAATATTTTTCATTTACGCCTTGTCAATTTCTTTTTTTATTTACAATTGAGTGATTTTTATTAGCCAATTTTTTTTAGAAAAAATAGTAAATTAATGAATGAGATATCTATTAAAAAATTTACTATGTGCAAAAATCCTAATAAAAAACCTGAAAGCTTATAAGGTCTTAATAAAAAAGAAAAGTTGAAGGGGTCTAGTTTAAAATAGACCCATAGGTAAGGGGCTTTCATACATTTTTACTCACCAATAATTATGGGCAAAATGTTATTTTATCTTATAAAAATTAATATAAGCAAATAGAGAATGATGGCAAGGATATTCACGATAATTTATAAGATTTGAGAGGATATTAATGATATTTCGAAGTTTCGAGGAATATCTGCTATTTCTAAAATTCATAAGGGCAGTCATGAATTGGCCTTTTTTTGATTTAGTGATCCTAATCCGTAAGTTTTACTATCAATTTTTGCTCATTAAATATCTAGAATTTAATTGGAATTAGTGTTAATAATAATAATCTAAGAATAAAAAAAATGATAGTGAATACTATTTATATACTATCAATAATTTACTAATTCAACTATATATAGAGAGAGACAGAAAGAGACTGCAAATGGATTCGTGTTGATGGAGCTCTTATTTTGGTCTGCCTCGAATGGATAAGCAAATAGAGGCAAAAACTATAAAAAAAATAATTTGTCTCGAATCGTACCAATCGTCCAAAAAAATGGAGCGAAATGTTGGGATTTTTTTTTCCTTTAATTCGGCCGAACAATCTATAAAAAATTTTAAATAAATTCTGTTTTTGACCCGATCCACCAAGAAAGAAGATAAACATCAATTCGCCCTAAATTTGTTCGGACCAGCCAAAAAATGAATTGGGAGGTGAGAGAACCCTCCCGCATGCTTATCCGTCATGTTTGCACCCTGGTAAACAATGATATAAAGATTAAGAAAAGTCTATAATAAGTATGTTTTTTTTTCTCTTTTCCCTATTGACTTTTCAAAATTTACATTTTACTTATTTAAAATTTTAGAAATATTTTTAAAAGATTAGGACGTTGATGCAAAAAGCAAAATGACCAAATTATTTTTATTCTATAAAGAAAAATAATCTTTTAATAATTTTTAAATTTTTAAATGTATTTTCGATATAAATTATAAGAAATGGATAGTGTAGTAACGAGATCCTGCGGAAGGGGATGTGGGTTAAAATTTTGAGAGGATAAAATATAAATTTTCAAAAGTTATAAAAGAAAAATAAATAAATAAATATTTACAGAAAAAATTTATTTATTTTAGCCTTAAAAAAAAATAATTTAGTGGTATTATTTATTAAAAAGAATAGCAATTAAAGTGTAAGCGCGGGAACGTTCCGGACGCGAAATCCGAGTCGTTGTACATCCCTCTGAAAAGTGTTGATATTTTTACCGTACAGTTTTGTTAGGAAGTTCTAGAAAATTTTGCTGACATAGGGGCCGCTTTGTTTAAATTAAAATTCATTTTCAGTTAAATAAAATTTGAAGTATAATTTTTTAAAATTATTTAGTTAATAATAATTTAATTATTTTAAAACTGTAATTATTTTATTTTTATTTATTTTATTAAAAAAATTCAGACTAATGTATAAAAGGATGAAGAACGGGGCGGCAGTTAATTGTTTATTATCTATTTTATAATTAATTTCGGCACCATTTAGAATAAAATCAGTTACGACGCTTTAGAAAAATAAATTTAATGGCAAATTCAATTAACGACAAATTAGCTAAACAACGAAAATGATCAAAAATAATTTTACTTCTCTTTATTTTTTGTGAAACAAATATGCGGTGACATTAAGATGTAATTTAGATTAATTTTTTGAAGAAAATTTCAGTAGTGCCATAAAATTAAGATATAATTTAAATTTATTATATTGTGCCTAAGTCAGATGGTGAGGATGCCAACCGCAGATAATATGAAAATTACACACTGAAATAATGTTTTAGAAAATAAAAATTACTTGTACTTTAATGCTATGCGTGGATATTGGATTGGATGTTGAAAATTTAATAGTCTTTTATTATCAACAAAATTTATAAATTTATAACAGTGAGCACTTTTTTTTTTTTGGGTTCGGTTACTATACTATCAATAGTACTAAGTGTTTGGTACTATCGAGTTTTCTGCCGTTAGATCTACCCCTTTGATCATTTTCATCCGTTAGATCATATTATTCAACCAACCATCCACTCAACCCTAGGGGGCCACTATCTTCCTAACAGGGGACCACATCATTTTAACCGCGCATCTCTTCATCCAACGGTCAAAAACTCGATGGCACCAAGCGCTTGGTACTATCGATAGTTGTGACACCCCAGGTAGTCCTATATAAAAGATATAATAGGGCTAACCTCTCAACCCGACTTAAGCATTTTGGGTGGTGGCTAGGCCCAAGAGGTTGAGAGAGTTGAGCATGCTAGGACGGGAGTAGTCCTAGGATGGGTGACCCCCTGGAAAGTCCGGGGCGTCACAGTTGGTATCAGAGCCAATTACTAGCCGGAAGTGTGAGATAAGTCTCGGCTGAGCCAGGTGTAGTTATGGGTAGAGTATGGCTCCCCAGGGTTTATGGGTAGAGCGCGGCTCCCCCGATTTAGGCTAACGAGATAAGTCTCACACCGCCTGGCGGCTCCCCCGACTTAGGCTAGCGAGATGAGTCTCACACCGCCTGGTACTTGTGAGTTGGAGCCTGACGTGGACGTCAGGGCTTAAAGGAGGGGAGATTGTGACACCCCAGGTAGTCCTATATAAAAGATATAATAGAGCTAACTCTTAACCCGGTTTAAGCATTTTGGGTGGTGGCTAGGCCCAAGAGGTTGAGAGAGTTGAGCGTGCTAGGACGGGAGTAGTCCTAGAATGGGTGAACCCCTGGGAAGTCCAGGGCGTCACAATAGTATAGTAGCATAATTCTTGTTGGCTATTTATTATTGGGCTAAAATAGGTCCAACTTCCTGCCCCGTGACAATAGGCCCAGGAGACAAATAAGTTGAGTTGGGTGAGCCTAATAAGTTGAGTGGGGGTGTGATCCACAAGAGACCCAACGGCAAGAGGCCCAACAATAGACCCAACGTCCAGGTGGGTTGAGTCAGGTCGAAGCCCGCGAGCGCTATGGCTGAGCCCTTAAGTGCGATGAGTGCGCCCTTCCTATCAGCACGTGCTTTTGGGATAGTTGGTTAGCGCTAACGATCCGACAAGTGGTATCAGAGCCAGTGGTCACGGGTTCGATTCCTGCATGCTGCAAATATGTGCAGATGCTGGAGGGGGGATTGTTGGCTTAAATGGACCAGCAACCTGCCCTGTGGCGGGAGGCCATGTGGGCCGAGTCATGTTCGAAATGGCGTGAGGCTGGGTTGGGCCGAGTCATGTTCGAAGTGGCGTGAGGCTAGTTGGGCCGAGTCACAATCGAGACCCGTGGGCGCTGTATCTGTACGCTTTAGGTGAATTGGTTGCGTATTTCTAACAGCTCGAGCTTTTGGGATTAATGGTTAGCGCCAACGATCCTACAAGAGGGGTGTGATCCACAAGAGACCCAACGGCAAGAGGCCCAACAATAGACCCAACGTCCAGGTGGGTTGAGTCAGGTCGAAGCCCGTGAGCGCTATGGCTGAGCCCTTAAGTGCGATGAGTGCGCCCTTCCTATCAGCTCGAGCTTTTGGGATTAATGGTTAGCGCTTACGATCCAACATTTGGTATCAGAGCCAGTGGCGCGGGTTCGATTCCCACATGCTGCATTAACGGTGCAGGTGTTGGAGGGGGGATTGTTGGCTATTTATTATTGGGCTAAAATAGGTCCAACTTCCTGCCCCGTGACAATAGGCCCAGGAGACAAATAAGTTGAGTTGGGTGAGCCTAATAAGTTGAGTGGGGGTGTGATCCACAAGAGACCCAACGGCAAGAGGCCCAACAATAGACCCAACGTCCAGGTGGGTTGAGTCAGGTCGAAGCCCGCGAGCGCTATGGCTGAGCCCTTAAGTGCGATGAGTGCGCCCTTCCTATCAGCACGTGCTTTTGGGATAGTTGGTTAGCGCTTACGATCCTACAATTCTTTTTTTTTTTTTTTATCTTTTGACTTGAAGGAGACCTTTTAGGTAAATTGCAATGCTAGTTCTTGAACTTTCACAGTTAATTTCGACATTTGATATCCTGAAATTGTAATAAAATTTTTAATTTCGTTCTGATATTTTTGATAATATTTTATTTATTTTTTGTCATAAATAAAAAAAGTTAAATTATAAAAAATCTCCTTATAAATACTCGCTTTTTTACTTTTTCTTCCTGAGTTTCAAAAATTTATATTCTGTCCCTTTAAACTTTCGAAAATATTTTCAGAGGTATACGGCGTTAATGGAGAGGATAAAATAATCAAATTATCCTAATTACTTCTTCTTACTATAAGGAAAAAATAATTTTTTAATATATTTCTGTAATTTTGAAAGGCATTTTCGGTATAAATTATAAGAAATGGGCGAAATAGTGATAGAACCCTGATGGAGGGGGATCTAAATGCAACAACTTGTAATATTGAGAGGGTAAAATATAGATTTTTGAAAGTTAGAAAGAAAAAGTGAAAAAAACGAATATCTATAAGAAAATTTTCTGTAATTTAGCTAATTAAAAATTATTATTCACAACTGGTTCTTTTTGTTTCTTTACACATTATGAATTCATCATTTTATCATTCCTTTTGTATATTCAGTTCAGAGGTTTAATTTATATATAGATATAAAAAATTGTAACTCAACAGATAATAAGATTAAAACATGTAAATAAAAAGATAGACGATAAATGCATGATATATAGATGTATAGATGGACTTACTGTAGGTAATACTTTATCCTCTAATATTATATAGGGTTAATATATATAGATAAAAAATTGTTACTCAACAGGTAGTGGGATTAAAACATGTAAATAAAAAGATAGACGGTAAATGCATGATATATAGATGTATAGATGGACTTACAATGGGTAATACTTTATCCTCTAATATTATACATATAGATAAAAAAATTGTTACTCAACAGTTAGTAGGATTTAAACATGTAAATAAAAAGATAGATGATAAATGCATGATATATAGATGTATAGATGGACTTACTGTAGGTAATACTTTATCCTCTAATATTATATATATAGAGAGAGAGAGTTGAGTTGGAATGCTATCAGTAGCAAACGAGCTTCGTTGCCACCATTTTATTTTCAATAATAGAGCCTCCAAATTGACAATCGACATTATTGAATATGATCTATATCATTTGACGTATCTAGAAATTAAATTTTAGATCTTTTCGACATTATTGACTTAATGATCAAAGTGCTTCAAGATTTATAATTTTAATGGTCAATATGAGAAATTTTTTCGTTTAACGGCATAAAGAAATCTAAATCAATCGAATTTTGGTTAGAAAATTTTTTAAACTATTTAAAATAAGATATATATTCTTGATTTTGATTACAAAATTTTTATCATCATTTTTTAAAGAATATTTATTTTCAGCCGTTTTTTTTTGTATCCACTTGATGGACAAGAGAATAAAAGTATAAATTTAATTTTCGAATGCTTCAAGTGGTATAAATTATATTCAACGGTATCGATCGTCGATTTAAAAATTCTATCATCGAAAATAAATATGTGACAATAAAGTTCTTTGGTTATTAAAGCATTCTAGCTCAATAACTTCAAAAGGTGGGGGGACTGGTGGTTCCATTTATCCCCTCTCTCTTTCTTTCTTTTTTTTTTCTTTTTCTTTTCTTTTTTTTATACATATAAAAAGATGAGAGTGAATTTTTTTTTTTTTTTTTTTTGAGAAAAAAGTAGCACGCTACTCGCTTCATTCATTTGAAAAATGAACTTGGCTACAAATAGTGAGGCAACGAAGCCTCGAAAAGAAAAATAATAAGATAAAGCTCAAAGAAAGAAGAAAAGAGAAAAAATAACAAAAGTGATCAGCTTATTAACAAGAGTGAAATTTTTTTGTCAACAAAAAGTATAATTCAGTAGGGGCGGCCAATTGTTGTTAGGGGTCATCATCATGTCAATAAAGAAAATGGTAGTGGGGGGTGTTTCTGACCTAGCCCACGTGTTGCTAGTTGTTATTTTCTACGGCTGCATATAGGGATGACAATCCAGCTCGTTGTTCGATTCGAAATGAGTTCGAGATCGAATCGTTCGTTTAGTAAACGAGCCGAACACGAGCTGAATTTTTCAACTCGTTTAATAAACGACTCTAACACGAGCTGGAGTCAGCTCGCTCGTGTTCGGCTCGATAACAGCTCGAATACATATATTTTATATTTATATAAATAAATAAATAATTATATATATAATATAAATTTTTATTATTTGATTTTTAGTCCAATCTAAATATAAAGCCCAACTCAATTATAAAAAGACTTATTTATATATAAAATTTCAACCATTAGATCAAAGTCCAATGAGTACGATCTCATAACCCATTTATTTTCTATATATATTCTTTCTAATCCTTTTAGTTTGTTGTTGGTGACCCAGCTCGTGTTCGGCTCGTTAATAAATGATCCGAACACGAGCTGAATTTTTCGGCTCGATACTTTAACGAGCCAGCTCGTTTATGAAACGAGCCGAACACGAGCCGACTGCAGTTCACTCGTGTTCGGCTGTTTGACACCCCTAGGTGCATAGTAAAAAAAAAAGGCTTTTTTTTAACAAAAAAACCTACTAGTTTTGTAATATTTTAAAAATAGGCCCTTTTTTTTAACAGATACAATTAAAAATATTTTGATCTGACTTTTTTTTTTTTTTACCTATAAGGAAGAATAGGGCGTGTTTATCAAAACTTTCTCATTTAGGAAGCAGGTACTTATTTGAGGCCTTCATTTGCTGTAATTTTTGAAAACATATTGCATGGTAAAAAAATAGCAAGATCTAAAATTGTATTGCACAATTTTAGACTATATTTATATTATTCTTTTTTGATGATTATATTTATTTTTATTTTTGTATTACGAGAGAATTCTCGTCTTTTGAGAAAAAGCACATGCAATAATGACTTGTATTTTTTAGGAAATAAGATCTATTTAGATTCAGTGAAACTTTTAAATGTCAAAATTGTATAATATCATTTTTAAATTGTGTAACATACACTAATATTATGCAACGTTCGGTCAAAATTGCAACATATTTAATAAAATTTACGCCATCTATAAGTTTAAGTCTATTTGGTCCTTGCTTATTAATACATATTAATATCTGTTCTCTTATTAGTTATCTAATATTGGATTATGCTAATTCCCAACAGAAAAACGCTTTAGATCCCTCCAAAGTAGGGGTGGAACTGGGCCGGGCTTGGGTTGGGCCATACTATGCCCAAGCCCAGCCCAAAAAATATTGGGCTTTGTGTTGGGCTTTTAATTCAATTGTTTTAAAAAAATCAAGGCCCGGCCCAGGAATGCTCAATGCCAATTGGGTTTTGTCAAGGCCCGCTTTATGCATTTGTCACATAGTATGTATATATATATATTTTTTAATTATATAAATATAATTAAAATAAAATAAAATATTCTCATATGAATCAATAATATATACTATATATAGTGTTAAATTATATGTATATAACTATATATAATAATACATACTATATATATTTACTTATAAATATATATAATTGTATATAATAATACTATTTATAATATATCCTTATATGAAAACTAAATATTTAGTTATATGTCAACATATCCTCTTACATATTAATATATATTCTTAATGACACTATACTATATATAATATATTATATTATTTATTCTTTACATGGACAAATATATTATATATAAAAAAACTAAATATCTTATTTTGTTAACTAATGTATCGAGGCTTTCGAGTTAACAAATCGAGGCTTTCGGGTCGGTCCTGGGTCGAGCTTGGACATGTCTAAATAGGCCCAAATTTTTGTTAGCCTAAATTATTAAGCCCGGCTCAGACACAAAGTTATAATTTTGATATCCAAAGCCCGTCTCATACATGGCCCATCGGGCCGTGCTTTGTTTAGGCCCGGGCCCAGTTCCATCCCTAGTCCAAAGAATTGCTTTTATATCTTATTGACTTGTCTGCAATATATTTTTGGAATGCGTGTACCAACCAATCAAAAGTATAAGCATTATAATGGCGATATATAAACTACATTTAATCCATGATTCGATGTCAAAGTAAGATATTCAAAATTAACATATTTAGTATGAAATTTTTTTAGTGTTACTGACAGTTAGAGTTTGATCTATTTCGCTTTTTGAAAAATCATGACATTCATGATTTGATAGAATAATATATTTTACATATAATATATGGGATAACTTATTTTGAAGACAGATGCGGCACATTACTCATTTTAGAAATACCATACACATTTCTTAAGTAAACCGAAAACATATACTAAATAAAATTATTATGCATTCAAATAGGGCTTTAGAGGCAAAATAGTGAGAAACACATGGCAGTACTCCTTGATAGAAGCAGCCTAATTATTTTTCTTTCAATTAACAACTCCATAATTTTTAGTTTTATTAATTTATGGTTTCTTAATAATTAAATTAAAAATCTTATTAAATTTAAGTGTGATTATTACAAACTTTACTATTAAGAATACATTTCAGTTGACAGATTATTAATTTGGTTAATTGTTAATTACTGTTGCTATAAAGTTTTTAAATTTAAGAAATTTCTACGTTTGATTTTAAAAGAACAACTTCAAAAAAGGTGAAAAACAGAGAACATATCAATCATAAAAAGAAAAATTAGAGAAACTAGAGGGTCAAATTTGAAATTCGGAGGTCTCTTTTCTAGATTTTTATTTAATTCTTTTTCAATACAAGATGTAGCCAAAATTAAGTTGAAGAAACGAACAAAGCCCCTTACATTGTGGCGTAAACACGACCTCGAATATACGAGTTGGAAATTATATTTATCCGGACATATAGAAAAATTATTCTTTCTGTTTCCATAACGTTTCGTAAGACGTCAAAATTCACGTTTTGAGAGTAAGACACATTAGACACATTGTTAGCCAAATTTTTATTCATATTTTTAAAATTATTTTTAAATTATTTTTGCATAATTTTATATTGTATTCTCACATCGTCTGGTTCTTGGACTATATGTGTGATTTGGCTGACGAGAATGTTATATCCCACATCGGATGGAAACGAAATTGTGATTAGATATATAATGGACCATAGATTTTAGTAATAATAACTAAACTTAAGTATTTTGGGATGATGATTTAGACTCAACTGAGTTATTTTTTCTAACGAGTCGGGTCGTTACATTTGGTATTCCCTGGAAAGGGCCCCTAGCCCAAAAACCAAACTCAGTCCGCATTTCTGACCCGAAGAGAAGCAAAGCCCAGTTAGACACAGCCCAATGTTACTTAACCCAAAACAAAAAATGGTTGAGATGGTTTTCAGGAAGCTCTTTGTTTCTTTTGGGGGCCGTAAATGTCTATTTTTGTTATTTGATTCGTCATATATTAAGTTCGACCATAACCCAAACTTTTTCAAAATATCATAATTGATTTCATCCCGAGTAGCGGTGAAATTAATTATGAGAGAAAAAATATATAGAAAGTATAATAAAGATTAGCTGCTGCAAATTTTTTACTCTGGTGTGTTAATCGGAGAACTTCAAATCTGAAGCTTACTTCCTATCAAATAAACAATAGTAAATGATAATTTTTATCTGAACTTTAAGTTATTTTTAATCTGAAAGTGAGTTACGAGTAAAAGAACAGACCCTAATATAAGTAGACTTTGATATCCACATACAATTTATTGAAATTAAATAAGTACAATCCAATAAGTAGAAATAAGATAAAAAATAATTACCCCAAATCCCCGAAACTGGACATGAGTAAAACAAAAGAGAAGAAAATAAACACGTATACAGCTTACCTAAATAAGTATGGGCCATTTTGAATTTACTATACGGCCTCAAAACTTTAATTTTACAATCCATCATTTTATTTTATTTGATTTGAATCGGTCAACGATATTTTGACTTTAAAATTTAAGTAATTTTTTTAATAAATTTATAATTATAAAAAATTTATGAAATACATTAATTAAATCTGTAAAGATAAATAGTATATTAAAATTTTAAAGTCAAAATTTTATTGACTAATTCAAATCAAATAAATTAAAAGATTAGATAGTTAAAGTATAATTTTGAAAGATTGAATTCAAAATGGTTCATTGTGTACTTAAAGTTCCGCACATTTTCCGTTTTTACATAAAAGTATTGGCAATGGTTTCCGATCTTGTAAATTAGAAATAGGGGTGTAATGTGGGCCTTGCGGGGCTGGTAGGGCCCACATTATCCGGGCCGATACGGGCTAACGGTTGGCACGGGCCGGGCCGGGCCGGGCTTCGTGCCAGCCCAGTAAAACGGTTTTTCTTTTTTTCATTTCTTCCCGACCGTCTTTTGTTGTATTTTTTTTTTAAAAAAATTACTCTTTTAGAAAAGGAGACAACTAATTTTTTAAATTATAACTTTTTGACTTATAGTTTTTAATTTACACAATTATACCCAACTTTTTTAAAACTCTTTTAAAAATTTTATAAATTTTATAAATTTAATTTTTTAATATCATTATTTTTTTAATATTATATGAAATTTAAAACTTAGAGATCGATAATTTTAACTTTTCAATTATATAGATTTTTAATATAAATTTTTTAACTTACATTTTTTTGATCCAATAACCAACAGTAGTATAAAATTAATATTACTTTTTTTCATATTTTTTTATTATGTGAAAAGAAATTGATATTCTAAAAAAAAATAATTACAAAAAAATATAAATTTTGAATTAATCATATTACGTAATTACATTAGAGGAAAGTAAAAAAAATTAAAAAATCAAAAAATATATCTAAAATAAAATGACATGATTTACACAGCCAACTAGCAAACAATAGAAAAAAAAAAATTCAACATAATTTTTTCTTCATTACATCATTTTTTACTTAAAAAAAGGCATATAATAAAGAGAGGTACCAAATAAAAATAAAAAAATGTCTTTTTTGTCGGATCGTTGGCGCTAACCATTAATCCCAAAAGCTCGAGCCGTTAGAAATACGCAACTAATTCACTTAAAGCGTACAAAAACAGCGCCCACGGGTCTCGATTGTGACTCAGCCCCATCAGCCTCACACCACTTCGAACATGACTCGGCCCACCCAGCCTCACGCCATTTCGAACACGACCCGGCCCAACATGGCCTCCCGCCACAGGGCAGGATGCTGGCCCATTTAAGCCAACAATCCCCCCTTCGGCCCCACCACCCTCACGCCACTTCGAACATGACTCGGCCCACCCAGGCTCACGCCATTTCAAACATGACTCGGCCCAACATGACCTTCCGCCACAGGGCAGGATGCTGGCCCATTTAAGCCAACATTTTTTACCAAAAAGATGTCTTTTTAAATTTTTTTTTACCTTTTTTCAAAAAAAAAGAAGCAAAAAAGTGTCTTTTCTCCACAAAAAAAAAACCCAACGGCTCAACAGTCGTTGTCTAAGGTATCGTTTGGTTCGGGGATAAGTAAAAAGTGACTATTCTAGGGATAGGTATAAATTGAGGTATAAGCGAGAATTAAATCAAGTTTGCGTTTGGATGAAAAAAAGATTTTTTTCGGGAATAAGAAAAATAGTGTTTGGATGGTTTGATTGGAATTGCGAGAATAAGAATAATTATAATTTTAAATAATAATATTTTATTTAATTAATTAAGATAAAATATTAATTAAGTAATAATTTAACTTATTTAATCTACTAATTAATTATGAATATGGCTAAAAACCCTTAATATTAATAAATAAATTAATTGGTAATTAATAATTTAATTAATTACAAATAATTTAATAAAATAATAAATTAGTTAATAATAGTCAGATGATTAATTAAGAAAATAATTAAATTACTCAAAATATTAATTAATTAAACAATATAATTAATTATTTAATTAGTAAATTAATTAAATATTTATTAAAGTAATAAATTAAATAGTTAATTAATTATCTAGTTAATTAGTAAATAAATTAATATATAAATTATTAATTAAATAATATTTTATTATAAATCTAGCTTGGATATTTTATTATTTTATCATTAATTAAATATATTATATTTATATAATTCATTTTTAACTAAATTTATAATCTTAATTAACTTGGAATAACGCTATTCCGTCAAAACGATAGAATAATTTATCCCAGCTATTCCGGAATAACCGAGAAATAACGAAGTTTGACCGAAATAAAATATTACAGCCAAAATTCGTTTCGTTTGGCAGAATAGCGGGGATAACTAATATTATCCCCGTTTATCCCGCCAACCAAACATGGCCCTTAGGGGTCTGCCATGGCAGACCCTTGGACATGGGTTAAGGCCTGACTCCTAGGCTTGAGCCTAGGAGCCGGGCCTAAATTTTAAATAGGCATGGCTAAGCCAGGCCTATAATTTTAAAATCAATAGGCTTATAGGCCTAAAGGGCTTTATTAATACCTGGGCCGTACCGGCCCGACAGGTATGGCCCATATGGGCGGTGCCGTGCCGGACTGTAGGCCGACCTTCCGGCACGGGCCGGGCCAGGCCTTGCCGGGCCTACGGGTCCTGAATGCTTGGCTCAGCACGGCCTGAAAAGTCGGGCCGGACCAGACCGGCACGGATGCTACAGTGGTCTTGCCGGGCCACGGCCCGGCCCAGAGTCGTCCCGTGGGCCGCCCAGTCCGTTTTACACCCCTAATTAGGAATGAAAAAAAAGGGGGTATAATGCGTATAGTAAAATAATTCATTTCTTTGGATGTTATGTGGAGCTCACTATTACTTAGCTTGTGCAAATATCGTGATGATATTTTTATTTTTGATTATTTTTTATGGAAACAAAGGTTCTAAACTTCTAATTGAAAATATAAGGCACAATAGATCCTAATAATAATAATTAGATTTAAACATTTTTAGCCGATAGTTTGGGCCCAATAGTTATTATTGCTAGTGGGCCTGATCGTTACATTTGGTATCGGAGATGAATACCAGTTGGAAGTGTAAGAGTTTATAACGCCCTAATAGTCCTATATCAGATGGAAAAGAGAAGGAAAAGAGATTTTAATTAAAAATATAAGGCACCACAGACCTTAATAATAATAAGCAGACTTAAGTATTTTGGTCATAATAAATTATTATTGTTAGTGGGCTAGACCGTTATAATTTTAGATTCCACTCGTAGCTTTACCTATTTAGTTAATTATTTATCTCGTTACAGGTAGTGCCATATCAAGCAATGTGCGCCCAAGATTGATCCCCCAACCTCATAAAACATATTAAAAGTTACATTTTCCCTCCAATTAAGACCTAGTTTGAAACTATAGTGGCCAAACATCATATATTGGAATAGTTTAGATGGGTCAAAGCATGTGAAAATACTTTAATACTTTTTAGTTTATCCGTGGCTTATGCACAGTTACGTGCACGTAAAATTACAGCATCCATACAATTTAAGAGACTGTTGTGAGAGATTTACGTAGATACAGTGGAATGATGTACGCCCCATATTATTTTAGCCGACGAAATTTTTTTAAAATCTATGTATGATTTGAGAGGCATAGCATATAACCATGGCGTATTGTAAATGCCGCAAAATCCTGACTATGTTCATCAAATGAACATTTCTAACATCTCTAGCGAACATTAACGACCACAATGAAACCTAATGGTGGTTGGTTTAGGACATTGTTGTGGTGCACCACCTTTTTGAATGTGGATTAGTTTTCGAGGGCATATGAATGCATGTATTCTAAGATGTTCTGCGTTTCAAGTTCACACTCTGTCATGTTTCTTATAATTCAAACGTTTTGACTTTTGGCTATATATACTAACAAGAAATTTGAGTTTGTTCAGAAGATGAGTAACTTTTTGAATATAAAAAGTAGAAGATTCGAATGATTCTTTTTTCTTTAACCTCAAAATTAGATAACTCAATTTGAGATTTCAACAATTTTACGTAAAACCAAAGATCACCTTCATTACCGACCACAACAGTTAATCTATACCCTCAGCAATACTTTATAAAGCAAATTGAACTAGTTTGGTCGGACTGGTTGAACCAAGAATCTCTTCTTACTAATAAATAAATAGTTAGATCTGATTTACCAGTGGTCGATCTTGTTATGAACGTTAGTCTCATATTGGATACAACCACAAAAAGTATGATCATGACCCGTGCATAATGTGAGAAGATTTTTTCTTTAATAACCTAAACTTTTGAGTTAGGCCTGAGCACTTTAACATTATATCAGAGCTCAATTCACATGTTCTTTACAACTCAATATCTTGCAAAGCCTAGTAACAACTGGTTTATTATAATTCTCAATTATATTCATCTAGTTATATTAAGTCGGTTTTATTTTGTAGAATTAAACTCAAATGCTTAGATCTGACCTTTCGTGGAAGCTTGTCGGATCTTTGTCGCACACGATCGATCCGGAATTAACGGAGGTTGGATTAGGGGCCTGTCATAATCGGAGGTCTTTCTGTGATCAGCTTTGCGGTAGACCTAACTACGAACGAGTTTAGGTCTTGATTCCATTGTTCAAGATTCCTTGTAACCCTTGATGTGAATGGGGAATTTGGACGTAAATTTTTGTCCACACCCCCTTTGATGGGATTTAATCTTTATACCAACCCTTTATGGATCAGGCAGTTTATGCTAACCCTTGATGTAAATAGAAAAACTAGTTTCCCTTGGAACCTAAGGGCCTGTTTGGATTTTTGGAAAAGAGTAGAAAATTATTTTCGAGAAAAAAATTTTCTATGGAAAACTTTTTTTAGTTTCTGTTGTTTGGTTCGACAGAAAAGAAATTTAATTTTTCATATATGCGTGTTTGGATGGTAAGAAAAAAATAAAAAATATTTTTTTATTTTTATTTTACTTGTTTGGTTAGTTTAAAATTTTGGTATATAAACACTTTCTACAAAAGAAGGGTGAAATTATCAATCTTTTAAAATTTAACATAATACTCACAAACTGTTTATAATATAAAAAATAAATAAGTAAATAAAAATAATTATGATGTATATAAAATAGTTTTACAAAAGAGATGGAGATAGTTGAAATGATAGGTACGAGATGGAGATAATTATACCATATATATATATATATATATATATATATATATATATATATATATATATATATATATAGCCTAGGAAGATAGAGATTACGGCAGAAGATGATTAAGATAATGTTTGGGTGGTAAACGTATACCAATATGTTAGAAAAAAAGTTTTCTTTTTTTACTCCTTAATGCGTTCATAAGAAAAAAAAAATTTCGTTTTCCAAAAAAAAAAATTGAAAACGAAAAGAAAAGTTTTCCGTGAAATATGAAAAATAATTTTTCAGAAAAGCCACTTTTCCTGCGAACCAAACGCACGGAAAAAAAATTTTCAGCCTAAAATTAGTTTTCTGAGTTATTTTTCGACGAACCAAATAGGCCCTAAAGGACGAAAAATTGAAAAAAAAAGTTTTTTATAAAAAAAAAAATTTCGGAATTTTTTTCACGTTTTTCTAAGAAACTAAACAGCCCCTTATAGATATATTATCTGAAGCTTATCTAGCGAGATAAATATCTAATCTTCTATTTTCTTTTTTAGCGGGACATATATGTGATGAAGCTTTAGGATCAAACCTGACTGTGGGCGCATTTGATCCGATCCACCCAACCGAATACTAACTCATCCAACCCTGATTTGACTTGGACTGAATTTATCAAATCTGTTTAGCCTAATTTTCGTACTACCACATTAAATTTGTACCACATGCTAATAGAGCATAGCACATGTAAAGGGAACATATTTTAGGGCGCGTTTGGTTCGAAGTCGGAATCGGATTCGGAATCGGAATGGAAAGAAGCTGGAATCGAAATCGGAATGACTCATTATCTAATTCTGTTTGGTTCGTCACCTGAATCGGAATCGGAATAAATTATTTTCATTGTCGGTGTTTGGTTCAGATAGATATAAAAAACGTAATCAAATTAATATACCAATTTTATCTTTATAATATAGTAATTTAAATTCAAACCGAAAATTAAATATTAAAAGTTTACATCAAAATTTTTAAATGATGTCAAAATTTTAAATATTTTTAAACTTTGAAGTTGAGTGGATAATTCCAAATATAAAACTAAATTTTGATTTATTCAAATTCAAACTTAAAATTATAATTATAATTTTAATTTGAATCCATAAATTTAATTTAAGTTTTAAATAAAATTTGAATACAACTTTATATTTTAAATTAAAATTTAATTTAAATTCAAATCTATAAATTAGATTCGAAATACTTGATTAAATTTTAATTTTTAATTAAAGTTCAAATTAAAATTAAAATTATAAATTTAATTTCTAAATTTAAACTTATATTTTAATTTTAAAAATTAAAAAATAAATTTAATCAGAATAAATATCCATTCCGTCAGGATTCAACTTCCAATCCGGCCTCCTAGGCCGGATTGAAAAAAAGGGTGATTGGGAGATTCCCATTCCGCCCGGAAATCGGAATCAGAATGAGATTTCCGCGTACCAAACATCCACAAGCGGTTTCATCCATTCCGATTTCGATTTCATGGTAAAAAAGGAACGAACCAAACACGCCTAAGAATATTAGTTTTCTATTGAATACAAAATAGAATTATATACTATATATACTGTGAGAAATTTCTTATCTATCAACTTAACCTTTTGGATGGACGTAAGCTCTTCAATGGTATCATTAGATCAATTTCCATGCCTTAATTTATTGCAAAATACCTTGCAATTTTTGTTGTCTAATGCATCTGACCTCACAATATTAAACTCGACCATCCTCGGAGAGAAAAACGCGTCCTCTAATTTTTTTTCAACATCATTCACTTTCGGTTCGTTTGTATATAAAGTTTATTATTATGTCATTAGGAATATTAGGATACTACAATATTGTCACAAGAAACAACACTGCAGTAGTGTGAAATCAGAGAAAACCTTTGCTACTAACTTCTGCTATTAGCTTAGTTTTGCGTTAGCATTTCGGGACGATTAGCGCTGAAAAGAACTCAAATGCTTCTCTTGGGGTGGTGCGAAGGATTGAACACGTATTATTGCAGTGCTACGCACACGTTCGGAATATAAATTTTCTGCTTACTAGCTACTTCATTAATTTCAAACTTTTCTAGCACTCATCTGTAATTTTGATCTTATTTTTTAAAGATTTTCTTAATCACAGTTGAATCGTAGATGTTATTCTAACAATCGCCAAGGAGGAAGGGCACAACGCTAAGATGCTGGAAGGGAAAGTTTGTATTAGCAATTGGGGCTAAGAGCGTTGATAACAACCCAAAAAACTTTCATTTGTAACGCTCTTTATCTTATCCTTTAGGATCCGTTTGGTTCAACATAAAATCGTGAAAAATAATTTTTTGTGAATTTTTTTTAAAATTCTATAGTGTTTGGTTGAAATGAAAAAACAAAAAAAATCCATATTTGCTTAGTTCAGTGGAAAAAAAATGAATTAAAAATATTTTACGCAGCTTGAGTTTTTATTTTTCGCCCAAAAATAGCGAAAAACAAAACCTCAATTTTTTCCTAAATCAATAAAATACTTTTAAGAAAAAATACTTTTAAGAAAAAATATTTTTATGTCGAACCAAACAAGCCAAAATATATTTTTCATGTCGAAAATAATTTTTTAGTTCGTTTTATGTTGAACCAAACGCTTACTTAGCTAAAATGCTAAATACCAACATCCTGCACATTTTTATGCCAAACCAAACGCCTCCCATTAGACAAAACGAATACACCAAGTCAAGAGATCGAAAGAAAAAAATAAATAAAATAAAGATGCTAAATTTGGCCCTTATACGTACATAAGTGCAGTTACTATTTGGTGTCACAACACATTAAGACCTAGTTTGATAATATGCCGGCTAAAAATATTATTTTTATGCAATAAAAAATCTAAACATTTTAAAAGTGCTTTTAGTTTTTTCTTTGTGTACACTATAAAATTAAGGTTGTAAGTAGTTGCAATCGCAATTTTAAAAATATTTTTAAATATTTTTAATTTTAAATAATATAAAAATGATACTTTTAACCATCACATTACCAAACTAGATCTAAGTGATACTTTAAAAGCCAATACGTTTGGTTTTCGAAATAACTTTTTTACGAAGGAGCGGCGAGGGCCAACGATTTTAGGCCTATTAGTCTATTGAACGAGATTCAAAAAATTATCTCCAAGGTCTTAGCAAACCGTCTAGATGGAGTAATGCTTGAACTCATCTCGCCTACACAATCGGCTTTTCTAAAGGGGCGACTGTTGGCCGATGCGTTTGTAACTGCTCACGAAGTAATGGCCTGGAGATTCAAGGCGGCCGTGGAGGGTGTTGGGGTAAAAGTAGATTTTGAAAAGGCTTACGATACTGTCAGTTGGTCTTTCCTTAATAAGACTTTAGAATTACTGGGCTTTAATGTAAAATGGTGCGGGTGGATTAGGGAATGTGTTTGTAACTCAAAATGGTTGTCCTGGTTAACGGTGCAGCTTCTAATTGGATCAAGCCAAGAGGAGGAGTACGACAAGGCGATCCTTTATCTCCCTATCTCTTCCTTCTTGTGGCTGAGTGTCTTGCTAGGATGACTGAAAGGGCTGAGCAATCTAATCTTCTCAAAGGGATCGGACCCACGAGAGAATGTTCTGTCTCTTTAATACAATATGCTGATGATACTTTATTCTTCTGCGAGGCAAAGAAAAGATTTATGTTTAACCTCAAATTCTTGTGGAATCTATTTGAGTGGGCCTCTAGGATCAAGATTAACAAAGAGAAGTCGGAACTACACTACATGGGGAGCAAAGACGGAAAAGCTAACAGAATCGCTGGTATCTTGCAGTGCAAAATTGGAAGTTTGCCTACTAAGTATTTGGGCTTGCCTTTGACCTTCAGGACGCTTAAAAAAACTGATTGGACATGTGTCATTGAAAATTTCCAAAGGAGGATCGACGGGTGGCAGGCAAAACTCCTTTCTAGAGGGGGAAGATTAACTCTGGTTAATTCGGTGCTTTCTAACTTGCCGCTTCACTTTTTCTCTATTTTCAAAGCACCAAAGTGGGTTTTAAAGCGTATGGAGGCTCTGCGCAGAGACTTCTTCTGGAAAGGACGAGCGTGTTATACTGGGGAATTCTACATGATTGCTTGGAAAAACATGTGTATGAGTAGGAAGAAGGGAGGATTAGGTGTCAAGGATTTGGCCACCATGAACGATGCCCTTCTTACTAAATGGTGGTGGCGCCTTCTCACCGAACGAGGACCACAATGGACTAAACTGATTATAAGCGTATACTATATCAGAAGGCAAATGCTTTTCAAAGGCCGGTCTTTTCGACCGGCCTCAAAATGGTGGAAGAATGTGGTAGATTTGAAGGAAATCTTCAAAAGCGGATTGAGCTACGAGCTAGGGGACGGACTTCTCGTTAACTTTTGGGCTGACAGATGGTGCGGCACCACCTCTCTAAAGTCACGCTTCACCAAAATTTATCGGTACGTTGACACCAAAGAGTTTCGAGTTAGTGAGTGTTTCACTACATCTGGTTGGAGGTGGAGAAAGATCCTGAGAGGTGCCAAAAGATACCCACAGTATAGTAAGCAGAATATCAGGGAGCTGAAGAACTACCTTGCTCACGTTCATCTCACAAATCATCCCGATGGTGTCCAATGGAGGTGGAATCCCGGAAGTAGATTTACTGTCAAGTCGGTGTATTCGCTCATCAGATTTGGGGGAGTCTTGGATGCGGTTACTCCTGGCATATGGAGAATGAATATTTCGGATAAAGTCAAAATCTCTTTTTGGATCGTCTTAAATAAGAGATTGTCTACCGGAGACAATCTGCTTAAAAGAGAATGGTCTGCTAATAATGTTTGTGTTATGTGTGGAGTTGAGGTGGAGACAGTAGACCACCTTCTAGTGCAATGTGTCGTTAGTAAATACCTCATCGTTTCGCTCCTTGAAGAGATCCATGCCCTTCCCTCGCTCGATGAAGTTGATATCGTCTGGGAGGTGCTGCGGGAGAAGGGGACACCGACGGACAGGTTTAAGGCTCAGAGTCTTGTGGCGGCCCTATGGTGGACAATTTGGGGTGATAGAAATAACGTTATTTTTCGAAACCTACCCTTTGACGTGATCTCTGCTGTCCATCGTGTTAAGGTACTGGCGAAGGAGTGGACCGCCTTTTGTTGAGCTAGGGGACGTCAGTGTTGTACCACCCATTCTCTCGACGTGTGTTTCTGATTCTTGTATGTTTTCCAATGGCTTTTTTTTCCATCTTGTTTGTTTTTTTCTTTCTGAGGCCCTGGCTACCTCACTCTATGTAGCTAAATTCATTCTCTTAATAAATGAAGCGGGTAGCGTGCTACCTCTTTCTCAAAAAAAACTTTTCTATGAAAATCACTAACTGGATAGAGAGATTCTCTTGTGATAAGAAGCAAAGGGACGTTTGGTTCCACGTAAACCGAATCGCAAAATTGTTTTGGGTATGAAAAATACTTTTCTGCTTGTTTGTTTCTACGTAAAAATAAAAGATATTTTTCCGAATTTGAGGAAAAATTGAAGTTTTTATTTTTCGCAGCTTTTCAGCGGAGAACGAAAACTCAAGCTGCGTAAACTTTTTTCATTCATTTTTTTTTCCACTGAACCAAGCAAATGTGAATTTTTTTTTTTCAACCAAACAATATTGATGAAAAACTTTTTTTTTTCATTGTAGGAATTAATGGGCAGCGAAAACATACCAACTGGATAGCCAACGTATCCAGAAACCGGAATTAGTTAGGGCTGCTTATTTTACTAGCCTCCAAGATCGTCTTGGTGTTGATGGTTCTGGATCTCCCACGTATCTCGCCTTCTCCCACGTCTTCGCCTTGCGTCACGGATCGAATGCGAGTCGGATGCGACGGATGCGGATCGAAGAGGGCTACTATAGTCATCTTCTATGTCCACACTCCAAAACTCCGAAAACGTAGGTGGAAATTCCATAGAGAAAGATGAGAGAGAAGAGAGGGAGATATCTTGTACGGGTTCTCTATTCTCGTGTGTATATTTAAAATATAAGCAAAATGGATTATATATATAAATTATTATGACTCCTTAAAATATTCTAGATCTCACGTAGAGATTAGGATTAGGACAATATCTATTAACATCTGATAAGAAACATATAATTTTTTCTTATCCTAAATCCATTAGAATAAATCATGATCCACACCCAATGTGGATCAGGATAAATCCTAACCCGCCAATATGGACATACCATATGACAATATTTTTCTATAAACTAAATATTACAAACAGTAAAACTTTTTTTTCACAAATTTTTTTTAATAATTTTATGTTGAACCAAACAGCCCCACATGCTTCTTTGTGCAAACAAGTAGGCGCCAATTTGAGACACTAGTTTTATTTGTTGTAGAATACTATTCACAAATTAAAAATTAATAAACAATTGAAAATCACTACATGTGCCACGCGTATACAATTCTAATCTTTCTTAGAAGCATGTGAGAGGCGAGATAAAAAAGTTAATGTAATTAATGATGCTCTTAATAAATGAAACGGGAAATCATATGCGCCCATGAACTGCGTGCGAAACTGTGCCAAATACTTTCGCCATCGTGCTGCACATCCAAACAGGCTCTTAAACCTTTACCATAATTTGTATTAATTTTTTTTTTAAGAAAACGTGTGATTGTACTAAAATCATTAATTAAGAATAAATTAAGATATGTGTTGGGAATTTGAAATTTATTGCAAGTTTTATATATTAAAAAAATTATTTTAAAAAGTATCCATGAAAAGGTCAATTATGTTCAAATTATTATTATTATTATTATGCACATTAAACATGGAAAGTATTTATTAAAAACTAGCAAGTGACCCATGAGAGCAAAAGCACAAAATTATAATTTTTTTATTTTTTAATAAATAGAAATAAATATTAATGTTTAATGCATATAATTAATATAATTTTATAAAAATAAATAAAGACAGACTTTACACTATTAATAATATATTCTAATAATACAAAATAAATTTTGTATTATTAAAGTAATTGATAGTTCGACCACGTATATTTAAACTAAGAGCAATACTTCAATACATCATGTAAATTTTGATCATTTATTTTTTAAAATAAGTGATTGAGATATAATATGAATCTAGAGGTGACCTACTATTGAGGCATAGGTACCATTTATTATGTACCTATCTAGATGGTATTTTGGTCTTTGCAGATTGATCTACAAAATCGATTTTATCCAATTAAGGCTTCGTTTGGAATTATGGGGAGATTGCGTTACGTGCAGTGAGAAAGATACGATGGAAAAATATCATGTTTGTTTCCGTATGTAATTATTGCGTTTTGCATATCACAATGAGTCGGTTACGATATATTTTCTGCGGTCCCACCAGAGAATGCAGAAGCATATCCCTATATGCTTTTATCTCACTCCATTTTATCTAATAGCATCAGATGAGCCTCAATACCAAACTAAGCCTAATGATACTATAAACTTCTCAAATACCTACAAAAATAATTGAAATTTAAATTACATCCAAACTGTAAATTTATTTTGAAAACAACATTAAAAACTTAATTATGAATCAAATTCAATTTTTTTAAATATAAAACACATTTTAAATAAAACTTTCAGTTCAAATTCAAAGTTTCAATCTAAATCAAAATTTAAAATTTAGCTTTAAGATTAAAAGTACAATTTAGATTCAAATTTTAAAAGTTTAATTTAAATTTTAAAATTAAAATTTTACATTACAATACCAAGTTCAAAAGTTAAATTTAAATTCAATATTTTTTTGAGTTGGATACTTAACGAATTTGGTATTATTTAATTTGGTAAGTAACAAAAATAAATAAAAAATTTAAAATTTATAGGATACTAAAAGATTTGGTATACACTACTAATTCTTTTCCAATATTGTCATAAGTTTAGATTCCCCTCCTAGCTTTATTTATTTAGTTAATTATTTATCTCATTCCGGGTAGTGCCATATCAAGCAATGTGTGCCCAAGATTGATCCCCCAATCTCATAAAACATATTAAAAGTTACAGTGGCCAAACATCATATATTGGAATAGTTTAGATGGGTCAAAGCATGTGAAAATACTTTGATACTTTTTATTTTATCCGTGGCTTACGCACAGTTACGTACACATAAAATTACAGCATCTATACAATTTAAGAAAACTCAATTTTTTCCTAAATTCGTAAAATATTTTTACGAAAAAAATATTTTTACGTCGAATCAAACAAACAGCAAAATATTTTTCATGCCAAAAATAATTTTTTAATTTATTTTACTCAGAACCAAACGCCTTCTTAGCTAAAATGCTAAATACCAACGTGCTGCACATTTTTATGCCGAACCAAACGCGTCCGATTAGACGAAACTAATACATCAAGTCAAGAGATCGAAAGGAAAAAATAAGAAAAAAATAAAGATGCTAGCATTAGCTAAATTTGGCCCTCATACGTACATAAGTGCAGTTACTATTTTGTGTCACTGCACATTAAGGTCTAGTTTAAGAATGTGCTGACTAAAAGCATTATTTTTATGTTATAAAAATTTTAAAATTTTAAAAGTGTTTTCAATTTTTTCTTCGTGTATGCTATAAAATTGAGGTCGAAAGCAATTGCAATTACAATTTTAAAAATAAAAAAAAAATTATAAATATTTTTAATTTTTTTGAATTTTGAATAGTATAAAAATAATACTTTTAGCCATCACATCATCAAATTAGATCTAAGTGATACTTTAAAAGCCAATAAATCTGGTTTTGAAAATAACTTTTCTATGAAAATGATCACTACCTAGATACATAGATTCTCTTGTGGTAAAGAAGCTAAGGGGGCGTTTGGTTCCCTATAAACCGAATCGCAAAATTATTTTTGGTATGAAAAATATTTTTCCGCTTTTTTAGTTCGACGTACATAAAAATATTTTTACATATTTGAAAAAAATTTGAAATTTTTATTTTTCGCAATTTTTCAACTGAGAACAAAAATTCAAGCTGCGTAATTTTTTTATTATTATTTATTTTTCCACTGAACTAAGAAAATATGAATTTTTTTTTCTTTCAATCAAACAATATTGATGAAAAATTATTTTCTTTTTTTCTATAAACTAAATATTACAAAATATAAAAAAAAAATTCCGCAAACTTTTTTTTATTTTTATAATTTTGCGTTGAACCAAATGGACCCAAATGCTTACTTTGCGCAAACAAGTAGGCGCCAATTTGAGACACTAGTTTTGTTTGTTGTAGAATACTATTCACAAATTAAAAATTAATAAACAATTGATAAACACTACATGTGCCATGCGTTTACAATTTCTAATCTTTTTTAGAAGCATGTGAGAGGCGACAGCGGCATAATCACATTACAAAATTAAAAAGTTAATGTATTTAATGATGCTCTTAAATGAAACGAGAAATCATATGCACACATAAACTGCGTGTGAGACCGTGCCAAATACTTTCGCCATCGTGCTACACATCCAAACAGATCCTTAAACCTTCAGCATAATTTGTATTAGAATTTTTTTTTTAACATGTGATTATACTAAAATCATTAATTAAGAATAAAGATATGTATTGGGAATTCGAAATTTACTTCAAATTTTATATATTAACAAAAAAATTAAGAAAAGTATTCACAAAGAGGTCAATTATGTTCAAGTTATGCACATTAAACATGGAAAGTATTTAGAAAAAACTAGCAAGTGACCCGTGAGTGCAAATGCACAAAATTATTATTAATAAATAAAAATAAATATTAATGTTTAATGCATATAATTAATATAATTTTATAAAAAAATAAAGTAAGACTTTACACTATTAATAATATATTTAAATAATACAACATAAATTTTGTATTGATAGTTCGCGCATGACCACGTGTATTTCAACTTATTAGTATAAAGACTTTTAATACAATTGTGTTTCTCTATGTCTAAATTACATTAGGATACAAAGATTGAGCTACTTTCATATCAAATTATTTTATCTTCTCTTCTTAATTGTAATTTTGATATCAATAAATAGATTTAATATTTCTCCAGATGCCTCTACGCTCTAAGGAGAAGAGAGATCTCCTATTCTAATTTAACCTAAGATATGTTTGGTCAGGCGAAAGTGAAATATCGAAAGTAGCATTTTTAAAAAGTTATATCTTATCAGTTGTTTGGTTTGTAGAAATGAGTATAAAAGTCACTTTATAAAAGTTAATTGGTAAAGTGAGTTATAATTAAATCTTTTTTTTTTTACTTCGGCTCAAAATTTTTGAAATAATTAAAAAAAACTCACTTCTTTATTAATAAAATTGATCATTCATTATAAAAGAGGAGAACCTCCTATTTATAGGTTATAATAATTCTAATCTTATAAGGAAACTAAAAAATAATAAAATAAATTAAAAGATATTTTCCGTCTAGTAAATATGTCAAATAAAATATCTTTTCTAAACTAACAAGTAAATAATCCTAAACCAATAGGCTAAATTACAGAAAAGCCTCATGTCAAAACCCGATTTTTCACTTTCCCCCCTGTCATTTAAAAACCTATATTTTGCCCTCCTAAAAAATAAAAAATTTGCATTTTGCCCCCGCCGTCAGTTTTCCGTTAGGGTTCCGTTCATATTTTATTATTATATTTTTTTAATATCCAAATTACCCTCGAAACTCTCTCCTCTCCCAGATCCCCTTCTCCTTCCTCACCGCCGCCACCCGCCGCGTTGCTTCGCCCTCCTCTGCCGCCTCGCCGTCGCTCACCGCCCGTCCGATCCCACGCATGCCCTCGCTCTTCTCCGCCGCCTCGTGCTCACTTTTACTCACCTCTCCCTCCACACCCGTCCGAATCTACTTCCTACCGTCGTTAAAATGGATGGGCGACAAAGATACAGGAGGAGCGAGGAAACAGCTAGAGGAAACGGAGTCGGATTTGGGGTTGAGTGAGGCGCGAATAATAGAGTAAAAGGACTGTAGGGTTGCAAGATTGGGAAGAAGATGAACAGGGCGAAGGGGTATTTTGGTCATTTTGCCATCAAAGTTAACACTGTTACCCCCTGTGTACATTTTTTATTTTTTAGGAGGGCAAAATGTAGATTTTTAAATAACATGGAAAGAAAGTGAAAAATCGAGTGTTGACAGGAAAATTTTCCAGTAATTTAGCCAAACCAATATGAAAAAAGACCGTAAATTCGCATCGGATTAGATTCGAGAGTGGTTGCAACAATTGTAGAAGTTTCAATATTCCTTTCCACATGTTGGAAACGATGATGAATATCGCATATAATTAAGCACTTCAGTAAATATATAAGAAATAGAGGCATAGAACACCATAAAATTCAATACATATATGTGATATATTTTTATAAAAGTTTTAATATTCCTTCTTTTAAGTAGAAAAAGACGATGATTGATATTGCACATAATTAAGCACTTCAGCGAATATATAAAAAATGGAGACATCGAAACACCAAGAATATAAAATATATGTGGTATTTTGTAGAAGTTCTAAAATTTCTTGTCTCAAGTTGAAAAAGATGGTTTTCTTTATTTCAACCACTTATGCATGACATTGGTTAGGAATATTTCTTTTTCCTACTATGTTGCTTTTGGAAGTGGAATTATGAGACACTCTTTTGACAACAAGAGTTACACATTTGTGGAATAACGATTTTATTTTATTTTATTGGGATTTTTTCCTATTTACCGTTCAATACTCTGCCTTCAGAGTATTTTATTTTATTTTATTTTATTGGAATTTTAATGAAGACAACGGTTTTCTAAAAAATAAATATTCCATACTCTGCCTTCAGAGTTTCTCCGTTTTCACCAATAGATGGGGACTAATAATCGAACCATGTAAATTACTTGTATATTATATATTTTTTTTCTAAATATTTTGATTCTTTTCGACTTTTCATACTCAACGAACTAGATTTTTTTTTCCAGTTTTTACCGTAACACATAGGTTTCCAAATTTAATTTAAATTATTTAATATTTAATGAAAACAGATGGAACTTGAAAAGGAGGACCCAAAAGAAGATGATTAGTAAATTTATTACTTACTAACACTCCACAAAGATTCTGTTTGGATAAGTAATTGCTTCTGTTTGCAAGCAATTTAATCATACATAAACTCTAAGATATATCAACAATTTAATCATACATAAACTCTAAGATATATCATTTAGGTCCTGACGGTAACATCAATTACAGACTCCCCCCTTTAGGCTCAGTTCTACACCCACAACAGTCAACAGCATGAGAGCCTTGCTCTGTGGCGATGTGAGACTCGTCTCGCTAGTCTAAACCGATTTTGTGGTGAGCCGCGCTCCACCCACAACAGTCAACAGCATGAGGCCGAGACTCATCTCACACTTCCGGCTGGTGAACTGGCTCTGATACCAAATGTAACGACCCAGCCCACTAGCAACAATAACTCGTTTGGCCCAATCAACAACCCAAGATGCTTAAGCCTAGTTATTGTTACTAGTGGCCCAAGTCTCTTATAAACCCAATGACAACTCCATTCCCATCCGATGTGGGACTATTGGGGTGTCACAAGTGTATATATATATATTTTTTAAAAAAGTGGTAACCGGTCAGATAGACTTGTTGACCAGAATAATTTACTATTTTACAAAACTATGTATATCTCTAAAATTTACATATGTAGCTTACTGATAATTCATTTCAAAGTCAAAAATAACTAAAGCTCTTCCTAATAGTGTATCCGAAGCTTTTCCTAATTATTATGATATTGATTTTTCGCAAATATGGTACCAAACCTAACCGTTGAAATCCCTGTAAATGAAAGAGTGGAGATATATGATTGATTAGGAAAGGTTTGTTTGAACGAAAAATTCTTTGAAGTTCGTGCGCTTTCATGAGAAAACTAATTTTAGGAGAGTTTTGTTTTGATAATTCACCTTTTGCAACCACATATATATACGTAGACACTCAGCGTACACATACGAGAAATTGAACTATCAAAATTTATAGATATTTCTTCAAAATATAAGTAAGGATCAAAAGAGAATTAAACATTAATTAACTTTATAATGATAATTTTACCCTCGACTATTTCTTAATTTGCAGGACAAAATGATAGTTTATGCTGGTTTTGAATTTTTTATTTAGGATATATATATTTTTTTGTTTTATAGCTTGTAGTATGTTTTTTTTAATAGTTTTTATTAGGTGTGTGATCTACCATTTTTATTTAATTAATTTTTTAGATAAAATCTGTTAGATTTATGAAAATTGCTCACTTGATGATTAGTTCACTAGTAGGTTTTTTGCCTATTGGAGAATAAAAATAGAAGAGAAAAATATAACTCTTTTGTAAATGGTTGTCTAAACGTTCAATTTTCGCAATCAGATCCTTTAAACTTTACCAAATAGTTTAATAGATTCCTCTCCTTAATCGTAGTTATTTATTGCACAATCGTTTTCATCACATGTTATGCAGATAATCTTGTAAGACTTCAAAGTGTAAAACTAATTTATTTTTTATATCCCAATTTTGGTAATTAAGCATGAGAATTGAAAAATAAGGTGAACCTAGCTTCGATTTTTTTTTTTTTTTTGTATCTTAAAATATAAAAATGTTACTGTTTTGAAGCTTAATTTATTAGATTATATGCACATCATTTATCAAAACGGCTGTGTAATTTATAATTTCAATTGAAGAGAAGAATCTATTAAACTATTTTATAAACTTTAAGAAATCTAATTGTCAAAATTAAAAGTTCAAGCACCTACGTACAAAAGAGCTAAATTTAAAAGGCTTTCCATTAATATGGATATTCACGAATATTTATAATACTTACAAGGGTATTGATGATATTTTGAATTTGCTGATAAATAAGTAGCAAAGTGATATTTTTTATATTTAATAGGTTAGAATAAAAACAAATGAATCAATTACAATATACAGAGTTCACTTTCTATTAACTAATTTGTCGCAATATCGTGATTATACAATGATAAAGTACTTTTTGAAAAGTTGTATTAACTAGAGAAGCATTGTATTAGATTCCTTCTACTTGCTTCTGTGTGAAGCAGCTTAGAAGCTCTAAATTAAAATTTTTGCTTAAAAGAAAAATCAAAAGTCCAAATATATTTTCCACTTAATTGTACCGTTGGACGCCAAGATTTACTTGATTTTCTTACTTTGGTTTCTAATTTTCTTTTTTTGAAATTAGTATTAATCTAACTATTGGTCCCTAATATTTACTGATGTTTTTTACTTCGTCCCTAACTTCTTCTGCTATACGCGTACTCACTGCGTCAAGCCCAATTTTACCATCCTTAGGGCATGTTTGTTTCAGCAAAACTGAACTTTGGGTTGAAGTAGATTTTGGGTTGAAGTGGAGTTCGGTGAAAACTACTTCTTTCCCGCTGTTTGTTTCGTAGTTATGGAATTGAAATTTTATTAGTTCTGATATTTGTTTGGTACGAAATGTATGATGTAAAACTATAATTTATGTATAAATAATAAATAATTTAATAAATAAAAACAATATAATTATATTTTTATATAATCAAAATTTAATTTAAACAACTAAATTATTTTTTTATACATAAATTATAGTAATAAAAAAATAAAAAATTATAAAGTAAAAAAATATATTAATACTTAATTAATCAATTTTTATCATATTTTAATTGTATAAACTAAATGAAGAAAATATTAAAACTTAACTAATCAGTTTTTTATCATATTTTAAATATGCCAACTGAATAAAAGAATAATTAGTACCATAATTAAATATATTTAAATATAACTATCTTTATCTAGTATTATTTTATTATTTTGTTGTCATTTTTTTTTTACCGTAATTGACTTCGGCCCACGGTGAGTCGAAGTCAATTACGCCATTTTAGGTAACTCGAATTTTTTTATCATATATTTTTTTAGAGTATTATTGTCATCAGCCAATAAGCCATTCCAAAATTTTGAAGAACTCGGTAGGCAGATTGACCAAAAATTATAGAATTATGATCGTGATTTATTGAATAGGTAGAATTTTATTGGAGCTGATGAAGTCTATTTTATCCAAATTAATATAAAATTTTAAATGGTTGAAATCTAACTAAAACAAAATCTAAAAGTTAGAGATCTAATCGTATAAAAAAGGATAGGGACCAATAGTGCGATTAATGTAATCTTTTTAAATATAAGATACTCTATTTTAAAAATAAAGGTATAACACCGACTGTCTTTAGCACAAGTCGCAAAGAGTTTGATTTTTTTTTTTTTTTGAGAAAAAAGATAGCACACTACCCACTTCATTCATTTGGAATATAAATTTAGTTACAAAAGGTGAGACAACGGACCTCATAAAAAAAATAAATAATAAAAATAATAAAAATAATAATAATAATAATAAGCGATTAAAACTGCAGTACCGATAAAAAATTTGATAGTTGATATTTGAGATTACTAATATCAATACCGGTCTTTTTATATTTCCAACTATATTTATTTGCAAAAAAAAAATAAAACTATAGAAACTGTCGGATCGTTGGCGCTAATCATTAATCCCAAAAGCTCGAGCTCTTAAAAATACGCAATCAATTCATTTAAAGCGTACAGACATAACGTCCACGGATTTCAATTGTGATTCGGCCTAATCAGTCTTACGCCATTTTGAACCAAAATCAGGATTACGTTATTTCAAACGTGATTCGGTCCAACGTGACCTACCGTAACAGAATAGGATAGGATGTTGTCCCATACCATTTAAGCCAATAGAAGTGCAGCCAAAGAGTCTTTTTATTTGACCGTGTAGAAGCTACAGCCGCTACGAGGGTCTACCAGGTCAAAGCGCTTCTCGGCAACGCGCATAAGTGCAAAGTATTAGGAGACACACAGTTCGGACGCAGACGACCGAGTGACGGCCGAGTGACGCACGGCGCGGTTGGCTTAACGCAGAGCCGGGCGAGCTGGGCCAGCTGGAGCCACACTGGACCGAGTAATATTTCGAATGCTTCAGCCCAAAACACACACACACACACACACACACACAAAAAGCAATTAGATACCCTCAAAAAATAAGCCTAAATTCCCCACCACCCCCTCCTCTCCCTCCTCCCACCCTTACATGGTCAATGTTCTCCCCCACAAACCCAAAAAGAAAAAAAAAAAAAAACCACCACAGGTTCGGAGTTGGTGAAGTAGGCCCCAACCACCAACCCTCTCGCACTAAGTCCTCTCTCCCGCGCCCATTTAACCTCCCTCTCTCCTCCTCACAATCTTATAAGACACCACCTCCTCCCCCTCCCATCCTTACCAAGCCTCATCATCATCATCTTTTCCGTGTCTATACATACATACATATATATATATATATATATATATATACACACATTCTATTCTCTCTTTTCTCTTTCTCTTTGCTGTTGTTTTGGTGCGCGATGGACGTGGTGTCGCTGTGGCCGATATGGGGGGAGGCGGGGAAGGGCGGGGTGGTGCCGCCGGCGATCGGGTCGGTGGCGAATTGGCTGTACAAGGCGGTCGAGCCGGCGCCGCCCAGGCTCTGCGGATCGGACGGGGGGCCGCCGGTGACGGCACAGAGGATCCGGCTTAGGGACGGCCGCTACTTGGCGTACTCCGAGTCCGGCGTGCCCAAGGACCAGGCCCGCATCAAGATCGTCTTCTCCCACGGCTTCACCGGAAACCGCACCGACACCCTCCGCGCCTCCAAGGTAAAAACGCATTAAACAGATTGGATTGGATATGATAAGATAAGATGAGACGAGAGATCTGACTGCAATAGTATCTCTCTAAGTTATCAATTTATTTTAGAATTTTTAGTAGATCTACAAAAATAAGATATTGAGTCGATTTTAATTTTTAGGCCGGTGGGGCTTAGGAGAATTTGTGGGGAATTTGTTAGGTGAACCAATCTCTTACTATTTATTTATTTTATATGCGGAGATTATAAAATATGTGTAGGGGAGACGTTAAGTTCGGTTGGAGTAAAAGTAGAATGGGTCTTAAAAGAGATCAAAATTTTAACTCACTCACAACTTATAAATAAGAACTAGACTACTATACTATTTAATTACATCAAGTCATTGATACTATTAAGTTTTTGATTTTTAGATAAAAAAATATACGATTAGGATAATAGTAGTCCCTTAGAATTGAGTGGGTGGTTGATTGAATAGTATAATTTAACGAATGAAAATGATCAAAGGAATAGATCTAATGATAGAAAACTTGTTAGTACTAAGCATTAAGTGCTATTAAAAGTATCATAGCCAGACTCTACAAATAATTGGACAAAATAATTCAAATGATCATAATTGTTCACAATTAAATAAAAAATAATTAAATACACTTCTGTTCTTAATTACCACATGAAATGCTTCTCAAATTTAGAACAAATTAGCTGGACTAGTTCTACGTATAGTTGACTCTAATTTTTCATATTATTTTGATTAATAAAAAAAATTAGGGGGGCCACGTTCTCTAGCAGGAGAGGAAGTACTTGGTTTCCATGTCACGCTTAATTTATTGGATACCCACATGCACTATCATTTATCTAAGTAACAAATATTAATTTAGGGCTCCCTCTTCAAATGGAGAAGTGAATTTTATATTAATTTTCCATAAAACCATTATGTGCAAGTAAAAATGTAAAGAGACCTCTCAACTGTAAAAGCCATTTTGAAATGGACCCTTCAACTGTTTTTTTATATTTATCAATATTTTTTAAAATTTTTAATTAATTATTTTCATGGTAAACATTTTTTGATAATTAAATTTAGACTTTGTCAAGAATGCGATATTAATCATTGGTCACAACGAAAATAAAGATGCAATAACTTAAAATATAATTATTCTAATTGAAAATAACAGCTGGATTTTTATTTATTTGTTTGGTGCTTTTGAATATGCATGTCTTTTTCCTGATTGTGATGAGGCATATTCGACTATTAAAAAGTATGTGTTTAATTAAAGCTTAAAACGTGGATACAAGTCCGCATAAAAGGTTGGGATCCTAAGAAGAAGATATTTTGATTCGACCTAATATATCACATAAAAAAAAAAAAATCATAACATTTTAGATCATAAATACTAATTATTTGATGTGATTTACAACTTTATATATAGGTAGCCCCATTATTAAAGATAATAAATTTTAGAAATGTAATATTGAAGTATCAAATTGTTCAAAAAAAAATCAACCTATCCTAATTTTTTTTTAAAATATATATTTTAGTTGGTATTTTTTGTGAACACTATATGTTAAAACGGATGGAATATCTTACATGAGATGCACAGTAAATTTAAATAGCACATAAATTTGATTTTCACGTGCTACAATTTATTCTATATTTATAAACAATTTTTCTAATCTCATATTTCTATTTTATTATTCATCAAATTATAATATTTTTAAATAAAATTTTAATTTTTTAAATTAAATATACGAAAGAGACAAAAGGGATAATTGTTCATATACCCTTAAAACTTTTGAAACATCTTTTATATCTTCAAATATACTATTCGTATATTTTTCTGTTATTCAAAAATATTTCTCGCTATTAGTACCCGTTAAGTCATCTCAGATTAAATCTGGATTAAATTTCTATCAGAGTTTAAAAAAAATTGGTAATGATAGATAAATATATTTGAAAGGATAAAATAGTAATTTTATAGAACTTAAAAATTGAACTTAAAAATTGAAGTTAAAAAATGTATTAAAAAATTTAGAAGATTTTCAGGAATATATAAACAATTGCTCCAAAACAAAATAAAGCCACTTACAAATTCGTTACGGGAGATTATATATTAGGATTAAAATGTATATACGAACACCCCCATAAATTTGTTTTCTGCGTAAGGTAGTAGGTAGGTGTGAAAGTAATAAAAGAAAAAAAAAAAAAAAAAAAACCCCACGGATTCCGCGTGTTGGCCTCTTCCCCTCTTCTCCCTCTCCCTCGTTGTCTCCGTCACCGTCACTGTCAAATCGGTAGCGTAGAAGCGATCATGCTCTCCCTTTCTCCGTCGTGGATATGGAGCGGGGGCAAGGGGGCGACGCTAACGGCGGTGACGGCGCCGTTAGCGAGGAGGGTGGTGAGGGGGTCGCTGGGGAGGATCCTAACGGCGATCCGGCCCCCGCCGACGCGGCCGTGCGGATCGGACGGCGGGCCGCCCGTCACGGCGCCGAGGGTGCGGCTATCGGACGGTCGGCATTTGGCCTACGCGGAGTCCGGCGTCGCCAAGCACGACGCCAGGGTCAAGATCGTCTTTTCCCACGGCTTCACCAGCTCCCGCTTGGCCACCCTCCGCGCCTCCCCGGTGAGACCTTTTTTAGGGTTTTAGGGCTTTTTAGGGTTTTCCTTTTTCGGCCTGCAATTTTTACCCAAGGATTAAGTGCCGTCGCACGGAATGAATTTGAACGATTCGTGCCGGACCGTACCGATGCGTGTCGGTCACAAAAAATACATACATATATGTCGACAAATAATGGTACGGAATATTTATTTTCTTCAGCAATAAAACACTTTAATCCCTGTATCTTTATCAAATATTTTGAACTTTATTGAAAATATTACTTACTAATTTAAAGAATATAGAGTTATTTAATCGTGCCGGACCGTACCGGTCATAAAAAATATATATGTGTCGACACATAATGGTATGGAATATTTATTTTCTTCAGCAACAAAACACTCTAATCGCTTATTATGTTTCTTTATCAAATTTTTTTAATTTTATTGAAAAAATTATTTACTAATTTAAAGAATATAGAGTTTTAAGCTGTGCCATCGGTACGGGACTGTATCGTATTGATATCTTATTGGTATGATAAATCATGGTGGATAAGGTCCGTGCTGATGGGTACTTAAATCTTTGCTTTTACCGCATCTCTATTATTCAATCAAAATTGATCGATTATTTATTTAATTTATATAATAATGTTTTATTGAATGTGATTACATTTTTGATGTAATTGCAACTGGGTCAAAGTTTGGATAATGCCTAATAATCCATCTAATGAGTTGCTTTCCATATAGTTTGGGATTTGGTGTGAGAGGTTGGTGGGGTTGCAATTCTATAGAAAGCTTAGTGCAAACTAAACCTAACATTTTATCCGTAGTGACTTGGTCAAGTAGTATTTGCTCAACCCTTTGACCCAACTTGATGCGTTCACTCAAACCTAATGTGACCTAACATGTTGACATTTTTTTTCCCTCTTGTTTTGGATCATGTTGATTTGGTTAAGGTTGGTGAGAAATGCGAGGTTGGTGAGGTATAGTGGATGAAGTAAAGCTGTTCGACGAAATGCCTCAAAGATAATGCGTAAAAGCATGTACTTATGTAGGCATCTCTTTACAGTACTAGGGCTAGAAAATTATGAACTTATGTAACTATTGTAATTAATTAGTAGTTAGAGATAGTTAATAGTTAGCGAAATAGATTGCTTCAGAATTATCATTCCGATACTTACTCAATCTTTTTCTCAAATAGTTTGTAGAAAATTTTCATCCGTGCCGACAATTACTATGTCATGACATTGTTAATTTTTGTGTAAACAGGAATTAGTCGAAGAACTTGGTGTGTACATGGTCGGGTTCGATCGAGCTGGATACGGTGAGAGCGATCCGAATCCGAACCGTTCTGTAAGGAGCGCAGCATCGGATGTGACAGAGCTTGCTGATGCATTGGATTTGGGCCCGAAGTTTTACTTGGTCGGGTTCTCGTTAGGAAACCACGCTGTTTGGGGTGCGCTAAAGTACTTTCCCGAAAGGTTAGCGCCTTCTACTTTTCAACAAAGCGATATATTTTTCAATCACAATCTTTGCTTTACTCGCACTGAAAAGTTGGAAGGGTTTTTTTTTGCGGCGGTTATTTTATAAGACTAGCAACGGCTAACCAAACCGATGTGATGCAGGATTGCTGGGGCGGCACTTCTCGCACCTGTGATAAACTACAGGTGGCCCGGGTTCCCCAGAGACCTCGCGGACGAAGCTTATAGCAAACAAGAGCTCGGAGATCAGTGGGCGTTGCGCGTCTCGTACTACGCCCCTTCGATACTCCACTGGTGGATGGAGCAAAGCTGGTTGCCTACTTCGACCGCCGTCAAAGGCACGACTTACCTGCCCAACAAACTGGACCAAGAGCTTCGCACTCGATCCATTGCCGACGGATCATTCGACAAGGTTTCTGAATTTGTTTGTCTCTTAAATAAACAATGAAAGTGTACGCCTCGGTAATACGTTACCCTAACACTTGCGCTACACGCTTTCCCTTGCAGAGGAGGCAATTGGCCACACAGCAGGGCATTTACGAGTCGTTCTACCGGGACATGAAGGTGATGTTCGGGAAATGGGACTTCGACCCGATGGATCTCTCCCCCCCGCCGTTCCCTGTCCACGTATGGCAAGGCGATGAGGACGGGCTCGTGCCGGTCGTGTTGCAACGACACATTGCGAGCCGCCACAGCTGGATTAATTACCACGAACTCCCCGGGGCCGGGCATTTCCTGACATCTGTTCCGGGTTTAGGGGATAAAGTCCTCAAAGCATTGTTTTCGCACCCTTCTTCGGAATGAAGGATCAGTTCCTGCAAACATCACAGGAATTGGTGTTCATTATTTATATAGTGCAAATTAGGTGTAGGATTTATGCAGGGATACATCCTAAATGAACTTGAGGGTTGTACTTGGATTGTTAAATTATACAATGGATTACCATGTGTAAATTTTTATTACCTTTGAACTAAGACATACTATTCAAATTCAATTACCAATTCTTTTTTTCTTTTTTTTTTTCTTGTTTTTTCTTCATTTATGTTGGGACAATTAGGGTTAAAATCTTAGTTGTTCCTTTTATTGTTAAACAATGTGCATGTTCTGGGAGAGGTGCTCATGTTTGAACATGTATTTGATTTTTACACACAAAGAAAAAAAACATGTATTTGATTGCTGAGTGTGTTGCTTCAATTAAAGCCCACATTAATGTTGGATAATAATGGTGAGAAATTTATAATTAGCACTCATCCTAATGTGTAAAGGCCCAACACCTCGAACTTATATAAACTTTAATTAAGGGTAAAATGTACAGAGATCCCCTGAAGTTTGCCACTTTTACAAATGGATGTCCAAACTTTAAATTTTGAAAAATCCTGCATTTTGTTCTGTCTTATGTACACCCATGCATAAAAAAATTTAAACAATATCACTCTTCCACTATAGTTCTTTCTCTAATAAGCCCCTCCGTTGTGATCTTTTGTTTATTTTAACCAATGTTTTAAAAATACGGTTGAATATCGATTCGAAAATATTACTGGATTAAGGGTTACTGGTACAATCAGTGGGTCAACCACTGGTTGAACTAGTGACATCAGCATGACATCATAAATATTTAATTATTATTTTTAATTTTATTATATATAAAAATATATTATTATTCTATTATCACACTTAATTATTAAATACTAAATTTCAGACAAAATTCAAGTTTACTTTTTATAAAACTAATATGTGCTAATGAAAATTAAAATTAGCTAAGTTGATTTTAAGATGTTGGATTTTAATATGACTTGATCAAAAAAAAAATTAGCATGTTTGATTAAAACCATACTGGTTTACTGGTTCGATAGTTAAATCACTGGTTTGAACGGTTCAAAGTGATTTTTTGACTTATCCTATTAAAAGAGTTGAACATAGCTACTTTATAGACAGGATCACGGTCGGATGGATTGAACCGGACGGTTTGATTCGATTTTTAAATCATTGATTTTAATGACTCCATGCTTTTGTGACAGTCTAATATTTTTGTAATGCCCTAATAGTCCCGTATCGGATGAAAAATTGATTCTGATTAGAATATATGAGGCCTCACATGCTAGTAATAATAACCGGATTTAAGCATTTTGGGTAGGTGGTTTGAACCCAACGAGTTATTATTGCTAGCGGGTAGGGTCGTTATAATTTGTATCAGAGCTGAATACCAGCCGGAAGTGTGAAAGCTAAGTGCTATGCGTGATCTGAATTTGGATAGTCTGTATAATAATTAGGCTTAATTACTTTTGGCCGGTGGTTTGGGCCCAACGAGTTATTATTGCTAGCGGATCGGGTCGTTACTATTGGTATCAGAGCCGAATACCAACCAGAAGTGTGAGAGCTAAGTGCTATGCGGGGCAAAATGTTACACCAACAGATTTGGTGGGAGCCACCTCTTGAACCCGTAGAAGTCACATCTAGAATCTCACATCGCCTCTTGAACCCGTAGGAATCACCTCTAAAATCTCACATCGCCTAATAATTCTGGTCCTGATCTGTCTGTGATCTGAGTTTGGATGCTAGTAATATTAACTGGGCTTAAGTATTTTGGGCTGGTGGTTTGGGCCCAACGAGTTATTATTACTAGCGGGTCGGGTTGTTATATAAATTATATAGAGTTCATTTGATGCCATGTCATCTAACAATTTTGTTGCTAAGTCATCTAGATCTGTTAGTATTTCGTGCGACAATTTTAAAATACAAATATTTAGATTTTAAAGTGCTCCATGATGCACTTTAATCTTTTTTTTCAAATAGATTCTTCAAATTTTATAAAACAGGTCAATAGACTCCTCTCTTCAATCCAAATTATAAATTACAAGATAGTTTTATTCGCGTGTATTATATAATCTTACAAAACTTTAAAATATAAAGAAATCTGAACTTTTATATTTTGACACATGAAAAAAAAAAGGACAAAAGTTGAAGATATGTTTGTCGGATCGTTGGCGCTAACCATTAATCTCAAAAGTTCGAGCTGTTAGAAATACGCAACCAATTCACTTAAAGCGAACAGATACAGCGCCCACAGGTCTCGATTGTGACTTGGCCCCACCAGCCTCACGCCACTTCGAACATGACTCGGCCCACCCAGCCTCACGTCATTTCGAACATGACTCGGCCCATTTAAGCCAACAATCCTCCCTCCAACACCTGCACACATTCGCAGTATGCGGGAATCGAACCCGTGACCTCTGTCTCTGATACCACTTGTCGGATCGTTGGCGCTAACCATTAATCCCAAAAGCTCGAGCTGTTAGAAATACGCAACCAATTCACTTAAAGCGTACAGATACAGCGCCCACGGGTCTCGATTGTGACTTGGCCCCACCAGCCTCACGCCACTTCGAACATGACTCGGCCCACCCAGCCTCACGCCATTTCGAACATGACTCGGCCCAACATGGCCTCCCGCCACAGGGCAGGATGCTGGCCCATTTAAGCCAACAATCCTTATGAATCGTAAGCGCTAACTAACTATCCCAAAAGTACGTGCTGATAGGAAGGGCGCACCCATCGCACTTAAAGGCTCAACCATAGCGCTCGCGGGCTTCGACCTGACTCAACCCACCTGGACTTTGGGTCTATTGTTGGGCCTCTTGCCGTTGGGTCTCTTGTGGATCACACCCCCACTCAACTTATTAGGCTCACCCAACTCAACTTATTTGTCTCCTGGGCCTATTGTTACGGGGCAGAAAGTTAGATCTATTTTAGCCCAATAATAAATAGCCAACAATCCACCCCCCAACACCTGCACCGTTAATGCAGCATGTGGGAATCGAACCCGCGCCACTGGCTCTGATACCACTTATGAATTGTAAGCGCTAACCAACTATCCCAAAAGAACGTGCTGATAGGAAGGGTGCACCCATCGCACTTAAGAGCTCAACCATAGCGCTCGCGGGCTTCGACCTGACTCAACCCACATGGACGTTGGGTCTATTGTTGGGTCTCTTGCCGTTGGGTCTCTTGTGGATCACATCCCCACTCAACTTATTAGGCTCACCCAACTCAACTTATTTGTCTCCTGGGCCTATTGTCACGGGGCAGGAAGTTGGATCTATTTTAGCCCAATAATAAATAGCCAACAATGTTTATCTTATTATTCAATCATGATACTTAATTATCAGAGCAAGAGGAAAATAATATATAGATTTCTTTGTATTATAAAATTATACCAAATTATGTGCAAGACATACGATCAAAACTGTTGTGTAATTACTTATTTCGCTTGGAAAAATGGTTTTTTAAACTATTTGATAAAGTTTAGAGGTTATATTTGCTAAAATAAAAAATTCGGATGTCTGCTTATAAAAGCGCTATCATTTGGTTCGGATATAAGCAAGATCTGTCTATTCCAGGGATAAGTATAATTTAGGGATAAGCAGGAATTAGACCAATTTTGTATTTGGATGAAAATTGGGTTGTTACCGGGAATAAGAAAAATAGCGTTTGAACAGATGAAATAGAATAAGAAGAATAGTTGGTAGTTATAAATAGAAAATAATTATATTGCCATTTTTATTATATTTGTATTAAAAATTTAAATTTTAAATTTTATATTTTATATTTTATATTTTAAATTGAAATATATAACTCTTAAATTTCAAAAATGCAAAATTTAAATTTAAATTTTTAAATCTCAAATTCGAAAAGTAAAAGTTCTAAATTCTAATTTTTAATTTTTAAATTTAAGTTCAAATCTAAATTTAAAAATATCAAATATCAAATTTAAAATTTAAAAAATTAAAAATAATAATTTAAAATTTAAAATTTAAAATTAAATAGGGGTGGGAATAGCTATTCCCACCCCTATTCCAGGGGGTGGGGATTGTTAATCCCACCCCTAACGGGTTATTCATGTATCCGAGTTCTTTGGCAGATCCTGGTAATTATCACTGGCACATCCAAGAGAGTCCGCCAACCTCGTGTACCTAAACAAGGATAATCCGTTAGGGGTGGGGTTAACAATCCCCACCCCCAAAAATTTTGTTTGGGGATAAGGGGGGTATAACCCCTTATCCCTCCCCCCCCCCTAATCCCCCAACCAAACTCAAGAGCAGTATACTAAGGTTTAGGGATTCTTTTTATAGTTTCTTTTTTTTTTAATTCAATTCAAAATTACTACCATCTTTGGGAGTTTTGAGGTAAGAGACATAATTTCCAAAGACATAATTTTCACCTAAAAATTACTACCTGTACACCCTATATAGGATTGTGCATCTTATATTCTTGCATCCTAGGATGTAAAAAGAAAAATAAATTTTAGTAAAAAAAAAGGAAAAAAAAAAGAAGAAAAGATAAGACTAGTAGGTAAATATTAGCCATAGGAAACTTTAGGCTTACATCTTATACCTAGGTTATGGGCATACAGGTAGCATTGCTCTTTCCATCCTTAACCACGGTGAGTTTTTTCCTCTGCAAAATGTTTATTTGCTATTTTTTTTAAGGCTGGATTACAGAAAATTCTTCTATTAAAATCTGATTTTTTACTTTTCTCCCTGTCATTTAAAAACCTACATTTTGCCCCCCTGTAAAATGAAAAATGTACACAGGAGGGTACGGTGTTAACTTTGATGGCAAAATAACCAAAATGCCCCTCGCCATGTTCATCTTCTTCCCAGATTTGCCCACCCACAGTCTTTCTCCTCCATTATTTGCGCTTTCCTCGACCCCAAATCTACTCCTCCTCCAGTTGCTTCCTTGCTCCTACTGTATCTTCTTTGCCCATCCATTTTAACGAGGTGGGGAGTAGATCGGGGCAGGTAGAGAGGGAGAGTTGGGCAAAGGCGAGTGAGAGGCAGCGGAGAAGAGCGAGGGCGTGCGTGGAATCGGACGGAGTGGTGAGCGATGGCGAGGCGGTAGATGAGGACGGCGCGGCGGCGGTGACGCGGTGGGCGGCGCCGGTGAGGAGGGAGAAGAAGCTTCTGGGAGAGGGTCTCAGGGATATTTTCGATATAAAAAAATATAATAATAAAATATAAACTGAGCCTTAACGGAACACTGACGGTGGGGGGCAAAGTGCATATTTTTTATTTTACAGGGGGGGCAAAATGTAGGTTTTTGAATGACAGGGGGGAAAGTGAAAAATCGAGTTTTGACAGGAATTTTTTTTGTAATTTAGTTTTTTTTTTTACATCAAAATATTATAGATTGTTGTACCTGTATAAAAAGAAATGTAGAAAATAACAGCAAATCATACAATTGTACAATAAAGATGTACATGATTTAAACAACCGCTCAAATATATTAATTCTGTAATACGATCACCACTGTTTAAAATAATTGGTAAGTATTCCTCTCGGTCAATGTGACATGCAATTGAATCTTGTCCTGATAAAATTCAACCTTATGTATATGTATACGCTTGTAAACTAGTATAAAAAGTGTACAAAGTGTACAAGGGGGTAGTTGAGCTGATTCTGGTGATTCACGTCCGAGCAATTAAATTACACCTTACGTGTATGCTCGTAAACTGGTGCAAAATTTATTAGCGAGAGCATAACATTTCTTAATCAAATACCCGAAACAAAATGAAGTCCACGTAAAGTTATGAACCTATTTTTGCCACCACCACGACCACGACCACCACTGCACATCCTCCTCGATCGTTTTCTACCAGAAAATGATGCTTGAATCGGTACGCTTTCTGTATGATTGGCTCGTATTGCTTGCCTTGCAGTACAATGCAAGATGGGTGAGTTGCAGCTGATGCAACTTCCACATTTTCTTCATCTCCTTTTCTTCCGAAAACTACATCAATGGAATCAAATTGTTAAAGGAACTTGAAAATGATAGCAATCTATTTTATAAGGTCTCACAAAGGAAAAAAAATAATATATATATATATATATATATATATATATATATATATATATATATATATATATGTGTATTTAAAAAATTTCAAAACACACGAATTAAATGAGGCCCCTGAACTCAAATCAACCAAATTAACGAAGCATGACGTTTGATAAATAACATTTAGGTTAAATGCATCTCAGCCATCGAAATTTTTATTCATTTCTAGACAGTTATCCAAACTTTGAGGATGTTAGATCTGCCATGAAATTTGGTTATCGAGTTCGATTTTGTGCCTCTGGTCAGCTTCGCGGTGCAATAAATTTTGAAAAAAAAAAACTTGTGAAGGAAAAAAAAATAATATCTGAGGTGGGTAGAGGAGGGCTTGGGCTATTCCCGCGGTACGGATCGGATCCGATAATGAAGAGACCCGTTAGGAAACTTTTTTCTTCTTTTTGTTCTAGAGGCGATACAGCGTATTGTGCTTCCACAATATTGTACTCCTTATTTAATAATGAAATTCTCTCCTTTTTCGTCCAGAATTTTACATGTAAATCTTTGTATTCTATTTTATTTTACTATTTTTGTGATTTGTGCACTTTGCAATCGCCGTTTTTTATTTCTGTTTCTGCGTTCGTGGTTATCATTTACTATATACTAAAGTAGAACTCTTTGTGTAAAACTGACACGTGTTTTCCTATATGCTTGCCACGTGTCATTAAATATTTTGCCAATTACATATTTTGCCCATTTTTCTAAAGGTTACCATTTATGTCATTTTATTCTATGCAATTTATTGTATACTAAAGATTACCATTTTTCAAATATTATTCTAAAGGTTATCATTCATGTCATTTTATTCTATTCAATTTATTGTATACTAAAGGTTACTATTTTTCAAATATTTTCTCTATTCTGAAGGTTACCATTCATGTCATTTTATTCTATTCAATTTGTTATATACTAAAGGTTACCATTTTTTAAATATTATTCTATATTCTGAAGGTTACCATTCATGTCATTTTATTCCATTCAATTTGTTATTCAATAAAATCAAATTAAATGACGTGAATGGAAGACTTTATTATATTATAATTTACCAAATTATATCTTTTATTTTATGGTTCTAAATTTTATTCATTTTTCAGATAAAGCTAATTATTACTAAAAATATTGCATGACACTTCCCTATTATCACTCTTTTTATAATTTTCACTTCGTTCCCTACTATCACTCCTATAATTTTCACTTCGTTTTAACATTATTCAGCGCATTTCAGTTAAGTATCTATTGAGCAATTTTTCTTAATTTTTAGATGTTGATAAATTATAATATAACATATTGTTTTCATTTTATTACTTAAATACGAAGCAAGTACTAACTTTTTTTTCTTGATGTCTTATTGTTCTCAGGATATGACACCTATGTTTGATTCTATAAGTGACATCACTCCTCTTGGAGATAAATGGAAGATCAAAGTCATAGTGATTTGTCTGTATACTATGCCTGAATTTCAGCGTCCAGAGGTGGTGAATAGTCTAGAGTTGGTTCTTTCTGATCAAAATGTAAGATATCATGACCGTCATTTTTAAATTATATGTAACATGAGTCCCTGCATGCATGTAAACTTGTTGTGCTATGATATTTGGTGAAATCCAATATTTATATTGAATGCATATTTATATTCTGTGTTACATGATGCACGTCAAATGAGTGATGTTGACTTGAGAGTACAAAGCTACTTTTAGGATCTTACAACTTTTATTTGCTGAAATATTATTAGCTTCGTTTTTACTATAAGATACTACATAATAGATTTATTTTCTATTTCAGGGAGATAATACATGCAACGGTAAGAAAAGCTTTCTTGAACAAATTTAAAGGTCTGGAAGAAAAAGTTTATGTGATCAACCAGTTTGGAGTGGGGCAAAGCAGTGGCTCCTACAGGACCACTAAACATCCTTACAAAATCAATTTTCAATATTCTACGGTTGTTCGTGAGGTGGAAGATGTTATGACAATATCAAAGTATGAATTTATATTTACCCCTTTTGATGAAATACTTGCTAAGGTCGTTGATGACAAATATTTAGTAGGTAAGAGTTGTTACATGTATCAAATAATTAATTTTTAAAATTTAATTTTTGATATGTGTACCTACTATATTGATTCTTACATTTTATTTTTCTAATTTATTAGATGTCATTGGGAAGCTTTCTAAAATTAGTAAAATGGAAGAAAGCTGCAAGGACGGTAAAGAAACAAAAAAAATAACAATTCTACTTGAGGATGACAAGTAGGTGCTCATAATTATAAATATGTCTTTTGAATGTTTATATGTTTTTGCTCATTTACGCTCTTAGATTTTTTTTGCTAATATATACTTAAATATAGAAATTATCTTTCTGATTAAATAAAAATAAAAAACTTATAGCAACAAGAAGCTGGGTTGCACATTATGGGAAAGGTTTGCTGAAGAACTTCATACTTATAGGCAAGTAGGGGATGAAGACCCTGTCATAATTATAATGCAATGGTGCAAGATAAAAGACTTTGCAGGTATCTCATTTATTCAAATTTGAGATATTATTTATATTCTTACTAATGATACTAATTATTGCATATCTATGGGCAACATAGGTCCACGTAGTATATCAAACTCTCTTTATGCAACCAAGATTATGATCAACAACGACATACCAGAAATATTGGAGTTCAAAAATAAGTAAGTTAACCAAAAACCTTTTTATTAATTTTTTATATATATTGTTCACTTACATTAAAAAAATAAAATTTAGGACTGTAAATGGAGAACTAAGTCAATTTATGGTGCTTAGTGAAATTTCAACTCAGTCCACTATTTCTCTAACTGATGACTTCCTAAAAGTATCTCAAAGGAAAACTCTAGAGTGGTTTGAAAATTCTAATTTGTGATAAAGATGGTTTGTTATCCAAAACCACAAGCAATGTGGTTTTTAAAGAAGTATTTCAGAACTTAAAATAGGTAAGCGGTTTATTTTTCTTCATGTTATTTCAAAATTTCTAATTTTTCACGAATTCAACTCTGTCATTTTATATTTTTAATATATTTAGATTTTTTCCTGAAAAATTTCACTAATATTAAGATATTTTTCATTTAACTTATCTAACAAATTATCTACATTGCTATTGAAGCAGGTACTTTCCATCTTCATACAACAAAACTTGCAAGTTGGATGCTTTTAGTAAATTTGGTCATCCCAGAGAAGAGAAACTCTAGCTCTAAATTGTCTTTTAGGTTTTATTAGTTTTTGGCTACACCGAGTGAAATATCCAAAAGTTGTGACATTTAGCGGGATATAAGTGTCTATAAACTTTTAAAATTTGAGTCTTTTTTTTATAATTGTACTTATTTATTTTTCTTTGTTGTCAATTGTGATTTTTAGTTACTTATACTGACTTGAAGATAATTAATTTTTAGTATTTATGTATGAATATTCTGGAATTGAAACTTGCATATTGCAAATGTGAACTTCAGTTGATTAAATGTGCATGGTTGAATTTTGCTCTTATTTGGTCCATAATTTTATTTTTATCCAACTTTTATAATTCAGTATGTACTATAATTAATATTGATAGTATATTTATTTATTTGTTAAAAAATATAATATTAGTTTGAATAATTTTTTTTTTATCATTACATAATAATTTTTGTTATCTTATATTATTACATTAGCCGTGCATCGGACGGGTCAAATACTAGTATATAATAAAGGGTGTGTTTGGTAGTTAGATAATATTTGAAGGGATAAATATTTTTTATGTTTAGAATAATTCAATATTCTAGAATAGGGAGAAATAAATTAAGAAAGCTTTGTGCTTGATTTGACATGTTTTTATTTTCTAAAATAATCAAAACCATCAATCTTTGATTATTTTATTAAAAATAGTAGGTGAGAGAGGAGTAAAGTATGCCCCCGAGATCGAAGAAACTAGAAAATAGCCTAATAAATTATTTCAAAATATTATGGAATAATTAGCTTTAACTAGAATAAAAGTTTTCATGTCAAATCTAGTTGCTTTTGATATAATACATGGAATAAAATGTTTTATCTTTGATATTCGGTTATCAAACACAGCCTAAAAGTTTTTATTTATTAACCAAACCTTCAAATATTTGTAATTAATAATCTAGATTCATATTTTATCTATTTAAGTGATTAATATAAGCCAATTAATCAAGATTCAGTAAAGAATGGACGTGAATGATATGAAAATATCTTTTCAATGTAAAGAATGAAGCCATAAATTTTATTAATGTCAAAAAAAAAATCTTTTTATAAGATTTACATTCTTTTCTGGAGTGTATACCTAGTATTGCTCGTCAAAAATTATGGTTGTAGACAAAATCAACCATAATTATCATATTTACTTTGTAAAAATTAAATGTTAAAAATTAATTCTTATTCTATAAGAGTGAATTTACATGTCAAATAGAATATTCTTCTATACTGTTGACAGGTAATCCTTTGGTATTTCATGATCACTTGGTTAATTAATAGCAGTCACTTTAAATTATTTAAATTAAATTTAGGTGGGATCAATTATAAAATTTTGAAAGTTTAGATGAAAAATATGAAAATTTAAAAGTTTCGATTGCAATATGGAAACAGGTGAAAGTTCGAATTGTTCAGAGGCAAAATTACAGATTCTACTTTCATCGGTTATTATGTGGTATTATTTTTATAAAAAAATTTAAACCTGTAAAGGAAACAACTGGTGTTCTTTAATTTCTTACTAAATTCTTCAAGTGCACAACTGATGTTTTCTTTTATTAAATTCTCGAAGTGCTTTCTAAGATAAAAATTTCGGCTTCATTTTAGATTGTGGAGAGATTGCGGTACATGTACTGAAAAAAGTACGATAAAAGTATATCATATTTTACAAATCTCAATTAGCTGATTACTATATATTTTTTACGGTTCCATCGAAATATGGAGAAGCATATATTTCTATATACTTTCGTCCTAACTTCGCTTTGCCCGCTAGCATTAGACGGAAAAAGTTCAATGGGGAACTCTAGAGAGCCTCCGACCTGTTATCACGTGTTATTTTTGCCCCTATCCAAGAATTCGGTGGATGTTATTTAACACTAAAATCTAAAAAAATAATAATAATAAATTTTAAAGTAAAGAATTATAATCCTTGGATTAATAGAGGAGCAAAACTAGCACGTGATAGCAGACATTATTGGAGAGCTCGCGCCTAATTTTTTTTTTTTTTTTTCTCCGCACTAGATGGATCTCAATACTAAACAGTCGTCAGCGACATTTAATTTCTTGGAATCTCAGTTTTATGTTGCTTTCACTCTTTAGTACTTTTGGGAGTGGCATAGGATTATTATTCCTTGCAAAAATTTCAAACGTAGAGTTCATGAAGGGGCCCTTTTTCCTCGTTAAATTCTCGAAGTGCCTCCTGAAATATAGCAAATGGGGGGGACATAAAATTAAACTTCGTGGGACCTACCACTACCAATTCCTTGAATTCTTGCTTTCATGTTTGCTTCCGCTCTTTCTGTGCTCTTTTTTGTTTATTTCTTCCTTTTTCTCGTGCGCCTGCCACAAGAACTTGAAAAAAAGAGTCCACATGATTCTTTTGTCTCCACATATTTCTTTTGTCACTTTGTGAACTCTTTTCTTACTTCTAGGCTTCGTTTGGTTCGGAAATAAGTAAGAATTATCTATTCCAGAAATAAGATTAAGTGCAGAGATAAGCTGGGATTAGACGAATTTTACATTTGGATAAAAATTGAGTTGCTCCCAGAAATAAAAAAAATAACGTTTGGATGACAAAAATGGAATAAGAAAAATAATGAGTAGTTATAAATAGAAAATAATAATATTGCCCCTTATATTTGAATTTAAATTTTTAAATTTTATATTTAAAATTTTAAATTTAAATATATAACTTTAAAAATTAAAATATTCAAAATAAAATTTAAATTTAAAAATCTCAAATTTAAAAATTTAAAGTTTTAAATTTAAAATTTAAAATTAAATTTAAAAATATCAAATATCAAAATTTAAATTTTTAAAAATAAAAACAATAATTTAAATTTTAAATTTTAAATTTGAAATTATAAATATTAATTTTCAGAATACAAAATTTTTATTTAAAACTTTTAAGATTTAAAATTTAAAATTTAAAATATAAATATAAATATAAATTTAAAATTTAAATTATAAATTTAAATTTAAAAATTAAATTAGGGAGGGATTAGTTAATCTCACCCTAATTCCATGGGGGGGGTGGGGTTTGTTAACCCCACCTATCCTGGGATAAGGTGATGGGGTGGGATTAACAAACCCCACCCCATCAATTTGCTGTTTGGGGGTTAAGGGGTGGAATAAGGTCCCCAACCAAACAGGGTGACATGGAATTCTTTACATTTTTAGTTCTTAAACTGTAATGTGTATGATAAAATTTGTTAGTTAAGTCGTACAATCTGATTTAGTTGATAAATGTTAAAATATTATTAACGTGGGAGTGATGTAAAAGATTGGAAAACTTCCATACAATTTACCCTCCCAATAGCCGGTAGAAAAGGTTCAAGTAAGAAAGATATATGAATTTATGTAAAATATTGCTTCTTTTTTTTCGAAAGAGAGAAAGGTAGCATGCTACTATCTTCATTCATTTTCTTAAAAATAAATTTAGTTGAAAATGTAAAGTAACTAGGCTTCAAAGTTAGAATCTCGAGTGCCAACCACTAAGTCCTTTGCCACTTGCATTAGGGATGGTTGGTTACATGAAAAATATTGCTAGTAATAAGTAATTAACATATTAGGCTAATTGAGGAGCTGCTCATTTGAGTTTGTCGGGCCTCTTTTAAATCAGTCATTCAGTACAGTATTAAGATTCGAGTAGAAAATTTTTATACTAGAATAAGCTTTAAGATTCGAACGCAGAGTGAATCATATGGATTACCAAACTGTTGCAGTGAGAAATAATTGAAGAGCTTTTCATTGAAGTTACGCTTATTAAAAGCTCAATTGCCTATATATCGCTCAACAGAAATTTTGACGCAGGCCACACGTTGAGAGGGAAGAAGCATGAGGACGGAAAGAACTGAACATAAAGAATCAATTCTTCAACAAAGACGAAAATCTTATTAATCAATTCTAAAAACTCTGATTACATTAACGAACAACCACATTTATATAAAGGCAAAATCCGAATCCTACTATAATCAAAAATAACAAATTCGAGTATATCTCTAAATGCCAAAACGGAAAACAAAACAATCAGACGGACCCAAGCGAGGCCGAACAACCGAGCGACCACTAGGCGACCGCAGGGAACGCCTAATGGTATCCAGCATTAGCATGCAAGATTTCAAAAGGGTTAAGTGCATACTTTTCTTATCAAAAGAGTTAATTATAACACATGATATATTGAAGGAGGTAAAATACATTTTTACTGAAAAAAAAAACTCACCTACATATGAGGACGGAGGACAAAATAAAAAGAGCAATTGTTTATATGCTCCTATAAAATTTTCGACTTTCATATTTACAACTCTTAGAAGGCTGAAATAAAAATTACATTTCTAAAGTTTTGCTATTCTATAATATATCGTTATAAAGTTTTAAGCTCTTTTAGATATAGCTCTAAAGTTAAATTATATTAGTGCACCTTAAAAAAAAATATTATCTCCTGTGAAATAACTATTTTGCCACTTACTTTTCTTACTTATGATTAACGTTCTCCTACTTTTCTTATTTACACCTAAAAAGTCTTCTACTTTTTTTATTTACCCTTACAACGGTCATCTTCTTCCTCGAGGCTGAAGCAGATGAAGTTTCTTCTTCTTCCTACTGTGCCCTCATACATTCGTGCCTCATGTTTAACAAAATTATAAAATCGAGCCCTAAATATACAAAAAAAATCCATTGCTAATCTAAAAAAAATAAAATATTATGTCATCTTTGTTCAAAGATTACATAAATGGATTATTAAAAAAACTATCGATCGAGAAACCTCCGCCACCATCACCGCCATTGTTGCTGAAGGTGTCACCGGCAAGAATCCCGAAGGAGAGGATCCGATCAACATGGAGAGAAACCCTAGGTAGACAGATGAGAGCTGGGAGGGATAGTTAGAAAAATAAATTAAATAAAAAGGGACAAAAAAGTATTTTATCTCTATTCTGTGAGGCTATACTTCCAGCGGGGTTACCCGTCCTAGAACTATTGTAGCCCTAGTACGCTTAACCCTCTTAATCTTTTGGGCCTATCCACTACCCAGAATACTATAACCGAGTTAAAGAAACCTACAACCACTAGGCGACGCCAGTTTCTTAATCCGGCTATGACATTTTATGTGGTGATTAGGCCCGCGCTCGAGAAGTAGGGCACCATGGTTCGTATGGAGCTGATCACCAATCAAAAGTGTGAGATGAGTCTCAACATAATCAAGATTTGAATGACATGACAAGTTAGGGTCTGAAAATGATCGGTTAAGTTAGAGTCTGAATGACAAGACTAGTGAGACGAGTCTCACATTACATGGTGCTTGCGAGATTTTTTAATTCGACTATAACATTTTGGACAATAGTTAAGCCCAAAAAATTAAGAGGGTTCATTGTGCTAAGGTTAGAGCGCTTCTAGGGATGACCCCACTTGGAAAGTGGAGTGTCATAATTCTAATCTAAGTTATAACATAATCCGGATTTAATCCGATATAAACTAACAGCTATTAACAGTGAAGGTAGATATGAAAAACGAAAAAAAGTTATAATTATATATTTGAAATAAAAAATTTTACGAAAAAAATAATATATTTTTTAACTTTTGATGAAATATTTAGGCAATTATCCCAAATAAAATTAACTAGATAGAAAACAACCTTGTACCTAACTCATTAGTGCACTTGTTAATATGACACGTAACCAACACTAATGGAGTAATATGATGTACACTTAATTTTAGTGAAAAAGACCACTAAAATTATTTTTTGGATTCCCCTTAATTAAGAATATTTTCACCATGATATATAATTTATATCGAAATAATAATATTTAGTTAAATTTTTTTATCTAATAGTGCAAGAATTTTCTTTTATGTTATATTTATTCAAAATCAGCATATTATTCTGAATTAGAATCTTCTACGGTTCTACCATATCATATAGCTTAACTATTTAAAGGAGTCAAAAAAATAATTAGGATTAAATTTTTATTTTATTTTATTTTCGAAATTTTTATTTTTGATAATTTTGTTTTACTGATTTTTTTAAGATTTTTAAAATTTTTCTATGTAGAATAAATTTTTAAAAATTAGGAATATAGTCTTGAAAGTTTTAAATTAAGATTTGATATATTTTTATTAGAAAATTTGCTAAAATATTAAGAATTGATTTAGAATAAAATTTATATTTTTTAATTTTATTATATATAGAACTCAAAATTTACTGTAGAAAGAGAATTTTAGAGTTTATTAATTTTTTGTTCTTTCATAGAAGTGATTATTTATCTCTCTCTTCTTCTTTCATAGAAGAAACTTTCACTCAAAACACTCCATAAAAAAGAGCAATTCAGTGGGCCCACAACTAAGGGTGAAAATGGATCGGATATTATCCGAAATTATTCTTATCCTTATCCGCCATTATCCGAATCCAGATAGTTTCTATTTAGATCCGACCGAATACGAATGTGGATATGGTTATAAAGGGGCAAAAGTTTCTAAACATCTGACAAAATTATATCTGTATCCAGATATCCGGATTTTTAGTAATAGAGAAGAATGAGGGTTAATATATATTGTGAAAAAATGAAGTGATTTTTTTATATTTCATTTATCTATTATGAAATTTCTATTAAAATTACATATTATATTGGTGGAAAAATAAGGTAAGTAAATAATATTAAAAAATAAGATAATTTTTTATATTTTAATTTATTTTATTTGTGCAAATTAGTATCCGAATAGTATTCGGATATATGTCTCATTCATATTCGAATCCGAAAAAATATTTCACCATATCCAAATCCGATTTTAACGAATATGGTAACAAAAATTTAACATCTGATATACATTCGTATCCGAATTTGTATTCGAAAAAAAAAATATGGTGTGAATATAATTTTATCCAATATCCGACCCCATCCAATCCATTTTCACTCCTAACCCATAGCATTACTTTAAACCCAAAAAAACCCCCCACAAAAGAGAAAAAGGAAATATAGTGCTCACCCACCACGAACACCACCTCACCTACCTTGTAGTTTGACCTCCCCCAATTATCGCCATTACAAGCAAGATAAAAATTAGGGAAAATTGCACCACTGGTCCTCAACTTTCAACAAAGTTTTATTTCGTCCTTCCAACTTTTAATTCTTACGTTATGTCTTAGTGGGTCATAAACTCTTAAAATAGTTCTATTATGCACCATGCATCTATTCACTGATATTTTTTATGGCATATTTTAATCCTGCTATCTATTTATTCGTAATTTTTTCTGTATATAAAAATCAAATCTCGGAGCTAAAATCATTAGTAAACCAAAAAATTGATGAATATACGGCATAAGAACAAAAAAATAAACTAGATGTTTAAAAAGTTTGGAGACTAAATTAAAATCTTACTAAAATAACTTCATGGTAATAAACGTCGGCATCAAGAATTTGAGGACCAAAATAAAATTCGACGAAAAGTTCAGGGACTAGTAGTGCAATTAATCCTGAAAATTAAGTCCCCGGTACCCGCCTATGATCTGTGCCTCCTCCTCCTCTTCCCTCTCTCTCTCTCTCTCTCTCTCTCTCTCTCTCTCTCTCTCTCTCTCTCTTCGCCAATTCTTTGCCCAGCAAATCTCAAACGAAAGAAGAAGAAATGGCGCTCTTCAATTCCCATACTAATAATTTAGGTAACATCTCTCTATACTCTCTCTCTTTATATTTTTAGTAAATTATGTAGTTTACTTTCGCTTTGTTTTTTTTTTATAATTGAGCAGTCGAATTGACGATTAAATTGGCTATATTTTACGATATCACCGGTCTACCGATCGAGTGATCTCGAATTATCTTTATTTTCTAGACCAATTTAAATGTCAGGCAAATGATATCATGAAATTGTAAAATTTGAAAATTCAAAATGTTTAACGATGCGGATCGTCGATTCGGACGGATTTAACTTTATGGCTGAAAATAATGCGGAAACGATGATGATGATGTGGTTAATTGTGGCGGTTTGAATTAATGCAGTTGAGGGGAAGCGCGTGGGGATCGCGGTGGCGGTGGCGGCGGTGGTGGGGAGCTGGTTCTGGAAGGCGCTGCGGCCGCCGCGGCCGCGGCTGTGCGGGTCGGATGGGGGCCCGCCCGTGACGGCGCCGCGGATCCGGCTCCGGGACGGGCGGTTCTTGGCCTACGCGGAGTCGGGCGTGCCCAAGGAAAAAGCCCGCTTCAAGATCGTCATCTCCCACGGCTTCTCCGGTTCCAGATTGGATACCCTCAACGCCTCCAAGGTTCGTTAGTTTAATCCAACACTCTTTTTTTTCTCTTTTTTTTCTTCTTTTTTTCTTTTCTTTTCTTTTTTTTTTCTTTTTTTTTTTTTTTTTGGGAGAGCAAGGTAGTTCGTTTATTTCGTTTTTAGAAATAAATTTAGCTGTGAAGCAAGTAGGCTTCGAATCGGAGATTTCGGATACCAACCATCAAATTCTTTTCCACTTGCGTTAGAGACAGTCGGTTGCGCATCCGTAGTTTTAATTAAGCAAATATAAAATAGATCGTAGAAAAAATTATCAAATTATTTTAATATAAAATTATCATATTGTTTCTGATTGAATATATAATTTATATATTTTTTAAAAATTTAATAATATTTAATTATTTTATAGTTATTCCATAGGGAAATAGCATTAATATCTGATCAAAGGTTTTGTACTCCACCCAACTTGCATCAACAGAATTTTTTATTTTAATATTTTGATACGAAATACCGACCGTCACTAGCGCAAGTGGCAAAGAGTTTGGTGGTCGGTATCTGAGGTCCCGAATTCGAATCCTAGTTGATTCACATTTCGAGCTAAGTTTATTTCTAAAAGAAATAAACGAAACGGGTAGCGTGCTACCTTTCTCTAAAAAAAAAAAAATATATATATATATATATATATATATATATATATATATATATATATATATATATATATATATATATATATATATATATATATATATAGAGTTGAGCTAGAATACTTTTGGAAGCACCAACCCCTTGGTGCTTCCACATTTTTAACCATTAGATCTACTTTTTAATTACTAATAGCCTTTAGATCAAACACTATTCTACCTACCACCACCTACCACCACCTACCACCATCATTCCAACCCTCCAAATCTCAATCCAAAGACTATAAACCCACAAGCACCACCTCCTTGATACTCTTAGAAGTATTCTAGCTCAACTCTATATATATATATATATATATATATATATATATATATATATATATATATATATTGATACGAAATGATCTTATTATTGCTATTCAGATTTAATTATTAGATATGACAAAATTAGATTGATTTGGGATTATATCTTATATCGTATAACTGTATAAAAATACTATTTACTTTGTTTAATTTTAAAAAAATAAATTTAACTGTAAATGTAAAGTAATTAGTCTTTAAATTTGCGACCTCAGATACCAATTTAATTTTTTTACCACTTACGATATGAATGATCCGTGTAAGATTGATTTGATAGACTGAAAATATAAAACGGATAAAATTGGATGAGTTCATAGCAGATGGATGAACAAATGAACCGATTATAGAAAATAAAAATTGTCGGCTATAGTAAATATTAAAGCGACACTCCTTTAAAAAGTTTAGAATCTTAATTGTTCGAACACAAAAATTTTAAGAATCCGATTCCTTTTATTTTTTGGATATTATCTCACATTCCACTTAAGTTGCTCGCAGACAAAAAACAAATCTTATTATTATTATTATTATTATTATTATTATTATTATTATTATATACAAATCAGTTTAATCCTTTTCCTATAATATACTTATTTATTTTAGTTTGTTCAAACAAAATTGTTATACTAAAAAATTTATCATATTAAATCTTTAATAGTTAAGATGCTTAAAAAACGTAATATTCAAAAATCCATAAATAAATGAACTAAGTACTTAAAGAAAAAGAATAATATCAAGAAGAGTGTACGTGGAGGAACCATCCATAAAAATAAAATTAAAAAATAAAAAATAAAAAATTTCCCAACACTTTGACCATGCATGTGTGGCTTTTTCTCCGTTTACTTTTTCTTTTTGTTCACCTACCGCGCTCCACCGGCATTAGGTATGACCTGGTGCATGCTAGAGTATCTAAAATAAAAAAACAAAATTTTTTTAGCTTTTTCAAAAAAAATTAATTCAAAAAGTTAGAGCACTCCCTTTTATAATTACACTAATGGAAGTAGTTGGTAAAACCAAAACATTGTTGATGAGAACTCAAACACGACTTATATAATCAAATTTTTACTGTATCCACGTATAATTATGTGCGCATAAAATTATAGCATTCATGCGATTTAAAGTGATTATCATAAAACTCACATAGATAAGAATGAATAGTATGATCATACGGTATCTGATTCAGAAATTCAAGATACCTGGATATGTCGACATACTCTGTAATACTACATAACTTGAACCAAACGCACCCTAATGGAAGTAGTTGGTAAAACCAAAACATTATTGATGAGAACTCAAACACGTCTTATATAATCAAATTTTTGATGTATCCGAGTATAATTACGTGCACATAAAATTATAGCATTCATACGATTTAAAGTGTTATCATAAAATTCACATAGATAAGAATGAATAGTATGATCGTACGGCATTTTAATGAATGAAAATTTCGAAATTTATGAACAGTCATAATTAGGAAGGCATGGTACTTTTTTCATAGCTATAATGTGTATTTGAGTCATCATCAGTTATAAGCACTATCTATTTAACAATTCATGGAAGTACATGAATAGTATATACTCCGAACTTTTTGTTCCTGAGCTATTTATGATTTATCAAAGCAGTATTATTATATATGTAAAGACCAAAAAGTTAGAAATATGTACTATTGATGTGATTTTCTATTAACAGTTATCTATATAAAATTATTTGTAATTTTATATTAGGGTACATTTTATGTATGCATCACATATAATTTTGTGGGACTAAATTGTTTACGTTACGCAATTGCACGTGTCTTGCTATCAAGGAAAAGGTTGTCTCAGTATAATTAAAGAAGACACTCGAACCCTGTATTTTTGGAGAAACTACTGTTTATGTGGACTTGGTCCACCACATAATCTGTGGACCATGCGAAGCATTTGTCATCCTCTTTTGCTGGACGTTCAATATTTAAAGGGAGGTATGGATGGACGGATGATGCTGAGACGGTCCAAGATGACGTGGTGGACCAGGTCTTAGCTGTAGTATTCCCGACCTAGTCCACTTTCGTCGCCTTAATTGTTTGTTTGGTTTGAAACGGCACTACTGTCTGGCGGCATTCTAACTCAGCTCACTCAAACTAACTCCTGTTTGCATGCACCAATAAATTATTCAAAAATAATTTAACTTTGTTATAAAAACTTTTAGTATGATTGTAAGTTAGGCCCCGTTTGGTTCGGTGGTTAAAGCGGGGATAACGAAGTTATCCCCGCTATTCCGCCAAACGAAACGAAGTTTGGCCGGGATATTTTATCCCGGTCAAACTTCGTTATTCTCGGTTATTCCGGAATAGCTGGGATAAACTATTCCATCGTTTTGACGGAATAGCGCTATTCCAAGCTTAATTCTAAATTTAATTAAGATTATAAATTTATTTAAACATAAATTATATAAACATAATATATTTAATTAATAATAAAAGAATAAAATATCCAAGCTAGATTTATAATAAATATTATTTAATTAATAATTTATATATTAATTTATTTACTAATTAACTAGATAATTAATTAACTATTTAATTTATTACTTTAATAAATATTTAATTAAATTTTTGAGTAATTAATTCATTATTTTAATTAATTTACTAATTAAATAATTAATTATATTGTTTAATTAATTAATATTTTGAGTAATTTAATTATTTTCTTAATTAATCATCTGACTATTATTAAACTAATTTATTTATTAATTTATTATTTTATTAAATTATTTGTAATTAATTAAATTATTAATTTCCAATTAATTTATTTATTAATATTAAGGGTTTTTAGCAATATTCATAATTATTTAGTAGATTAAATAAGTTAAATTATTACTTAATTAATATTTCGTCTTAATTAATTAGATAAAATATTATTGTTTAAAATTATAATTATTCTTATCCTCGCAATTCCAATCAAACCATCCAAACACTATTTTTCTTATTCCCGAGAAAAATCTACTTTTCATCCAAACGCAAAATTGATTTAATCCCCGCTTATATCTCAATTTATACCTATCCCTGGAATAGTCACTTTTTGCTTATTCCCGAACCAAACGATACCTTAAAAGTTTAATTTTTTTACTTCTTAAAAAGTTTTTGCTATTCGTGATTTGATAGAATAACATATTTTTACTACAAAATGATTTATCTTATTCTCAGAAATTAATTTGAAAGTTAAATATGATATTTCATTTTAAACATTTGATCACACTCTTTATTTATAAATGTCCTATTTTTTGTACGAGACTTTTCTATTATGATTGTAGCTAAGGAGCTTGATTTTTATTTTTCAAAGATCTTACTATCTATGATTTGATAGGATAGCATATTTTATCTATGAGATAAAAAAAATTTCAAAAAATAATTTGAAAGCAGAATATGATATTTTATGTTAAGTATTTGATCACACTTTTATCTATCAAATGTATAAATTTTTTGAGTAAATCAAAAGAATATACGAAATAAGATATTCATGTAACCAAACACAAATGTATAAATTTCTTGAGTAAATCAAGTGGATATACTTAATTTCAATAACCATAAAAATTTAAGTTGCCAATTTATGCCCAGTATATTGACCTGTTTCAGAACGAGTGAAAATCTTTAGGATGTCTCATAATTCTTGTTACGGGAATTGATCTGATACAAAAGCTTCAAGGTGGAGAAATTCGTGACATTATATACAGATTGGGATTCTGATTTATATCCAATTCGGGGCTACTATTCTTGAACGTGCTCTTTTGACAACTGCTAAGTCCTAATAGCACGTGGCACAAACTCGATCAATATGATTGTACGAGAATCAGGAAAAACCAATTTAAACAAATCTAGTCTAAGTCAAATGAGAACCGGATGAAACCAGTTGAAACCGGAGACGAAATCAGTTTAAGCGTGGTTGAACCGAAAGAAACAGGGCTACTGCGAAGGTGTAAACTATGCTGTGATATCATTTTAAAGGGCTCGGGTCCAATCCAAGAGTTTAAGCTGATTGGGAGATTAACTCCTTGCAATGTATGTATACATGCCATGATTCTAATGTGTCCGATATGGAACTACTGGGCGGCAAACAATTTCAAATGTAATAGCTGTTTGAAAGTGAACATACTACTTTGTGCAGGAACTAATAGAAGAACTGGGCGTGTACATGGTGGGATTCGACCGAGCCGGATACGGTGAGAGCGATCCGAACCCGAAGCGGTCGCGGCAGAGCGCGGCGATGGATGTGATTGAGCTTGCGGACGCGCTCGAGCTCGGACCGAAGTTTTATCTGGTGGGCATCTCCTTAGGGTGTCATGCTGTCTGGGCTGCACTCAAGTACCATCCTGAAAGGTAAACCGACTGTCGTCCTCCTTCTAAACACGAAAAACCTTCTAACTACCAAAATTTGTTTTGAAACGTTTTCGTTCATATATCCATATTCCATGCCGTCGACCCTTTCTTGTGTTACAGTTGGATCGCAGCGTTTGCACTCCGTTGTAACGTAACCACCGTTTTCAATCGAATTATTTAATACGGTTATTATGTTCATGTACAAGATCTAATCGGATTAAGCTGGGATGTAGGCTAGCTGGAGCAGCACTGCTCTCACCTGTAATAAACTACAGGTGGCCCGGATTCCCGCGAGAGCTCGCGATGGAGGAGTACAGGAAACAGCAATCGGGAGATCAATGGTCGTTGAGGGTCTCATACTACGCACCGTGGTTGCTCTATTGGTGGATGAATCAACCATGGTTTCCCACCTCAACTGCAGCCAAAGGCACCACTCCCATTCGCAACCGCTTCGACGCGCAGAAGCGAAACGACGGCGTGGCCGACGGAACGTATGAAACGGTTGGTGATTTTCTTTTTTCGCCGCAAAACTCTCTTAACGTAGTTATCGGTAGCGCAGTTCATCTAATTCTTGCAATAGCAAACTTGTACATGTTCAAAATCAGCTACTTACATGTACAATTTGTCCTTAAGATTAATCATGTTGTTCTTTACTGGCAGAGGAGGAGAATGGCTACGCAGCAGGGCATTCACGAGTCGTTTTACAGGGACATGATGGTGATGTTCGGGAAATGGGAGTTTGATCCGATGGATCTCTCGCCGACGCCCTTTCCAGTTCATGTATGGCAGGGTGCTGAAGATCATCTAGTACCAGTTGCATTGCAGAGATACATATCCAGCCGCCTCAGCTGGATCAACTACCACGAGATCGCGGAGGGCGGACATAGGCTGTATGTGATTCCGGGACTCGGCGATAGTGTCCTCAAAAGCTTGCTGGTGCAATCTTCTTAGGGACACACCAATGTAGCCAGTTTGGTGGAGTTATATGTTGGAAATTTTTAAGCTGTTTGGCATGTAATCAAACTCTTACACAATTTGAAAAGAAAAAATAGCCTATATTGAAATGATTATAAATTTGTGCATTGTTAGAAGAAGAGAATACATTTTGCAAATGCGGGTTTATGTGGTTGCAATTAAGAGCTAGATTATTGATCTTGGAAGTACCATTATATCAATGTTATGTACTAAACAGAGAAGTTGCTTGAGGCTCATCAAATAGTGTAGAAGCTTGGAACTCATTAATGCTTAATTTGTACTGGTACCTGTTCACTTATCTCTGTATATCAAAACCCATTAAAGTTCACCAAGCCAACCAAAATACAGCTTAAAATAGATCCATCCTATTGCCTTTAGAATATTTTAGCCTGCAGTACCGAAAGCTTAATTTGAAAAGGCACAAAATCTAAGAGGAAAATATCAAAAAAATTAAATTTCTGTGATGACTTAAAAAGAGTTTTTATTCTTAATTTATGATTCGCCGCGGCAGTAAATACTCAAAAAAGAAGATACAAAGAATCCTCAAACTCCCTTTCTGATCTGAGATTGCCTGCTATTCCTGCTACTCCTGGCACTATATTTTATATAAAACTCGAAAGGCGACAAAAGCTCTTAGTCCTACTTATACTCTTACTGCTCTAGGACAGTACGGGGAACGGCGAGCTTTCTATAAGAAATTTCCTACTTAGGAAGAGCCCTTCTCAAAGACAGGCGAGCCGAGCTCCCACAATTCCAGAAATACAAAAAAAAAAAAAAAAAAAAAAAAAGAGGGGGGGTCATTATGAGTTCCTGGAAGAAAAGGAAACTTCTTAGTTTTCTAGGCATCAATAACAACAAACACAACTCATGTAAATGAAACAAACTCGTAGCAGGCCATATAAACAGGCAACTTAGATGCCAAACCAAACTGATAGATATAGAGCTCGACTCAGTTTCAACTGGTTCGGTAGTTTACAGATAGCTACAAAAACAACAGCACTAATCTCACTTTAAACTTACCTGAATAAGCGGCAACACTACAAATGCCAGAGTTCCAGGTTACAAGAACATGTACACATCTCATAGAAATGATAGAGTTCAACGAGGCAAACATAAAAAAACCCAGCTACTCATCTCTCTTCTTATATTCCAGTGCTATGAATTTGGACTATTCACAAGCAAAAGAAAAAAAGAATTATGCGCTAATCTCTGAAGTGCACTGCTGCTCCCTATGGCAACTTCGCCTCGCCCAAAACATACCCGAGCAACTCGTTCTATCACTGCCTTCTTGCTCTTCCGTTTTATCCAGCTCATTCGTTGTGCTCTGAGATGGTCTAGGAGATTGAACAGGGCTTTCCGTTTCTGGTTCAATCGAGTGGCACAGTTCATCATCGCAAGTACAGGTAGGGAGGGAAACAGAAGGGAATAATGTGCTGCACGTGAGTGGGCAGACGAGTTCTGACGAAACCGCTGCAACACGATTTCTTCTAATCTCTGACGGCGGGTCAATAGCACCGGGATTTAGGATGCACGGGTTGCAGAGGCCGAGCGAGAGGTTCGGTTTGAGTCCCTTGGCCGGGGTGGTGGGTAGCTTGATGAAGGAAACTATTCCGTTTCGGCAGAGGGGACATGGGATCGAACCAGGGGGGCCAACCAGTTCGGATGGGATGTTACTCGTTGAACACAGGTAGAGAGCGCACTTCACACAGAGCTCATGCCCACAGCCTGAGACAGAAGGAAAAGTCTAAGATTGAGGCGCATATGTAAGATCAGCAAGTATATAATGCATTAGAATCGGATGAGCACTGGACGAAATAAATCATATATAACTTATGAAAGAGAACAATTATAGAAAATGTGAAAAATGAATAATGAATAAGATGATCAAAGATAAATAATTCCCTATAGAAAATATCTTGGATGGGATAGGAGAAACTCGGGTTGCTTCGTAAGGATCACGGTTGGTACCTTAACAAAGAGCAATAATGGCTATTCCTATTGGATTGCTATTCTAATTGATAATGGAATGTGTAACGTATCTTGGCACTTGAAACAAATTAGTAATAACCGCATTCATCTGTCACTACTGTGACAACAAGGCTTATATTGCAATCTGTTTGGAAATATGCTACTTGGATTGTTTTTCAGCACTTAGCTGAATTTGACCATATTCTATGGACCTAATCTGCCTCTAGCAAAGATGGCTCTGCTAATATCTTCCATAGAGTTAGTGTGAGCATAAAAACAATCAGGCCAGGAAACAACTTAAGCACTTCAGTGATTTTCATTTCCAAGGTGCACAAATTGACGCAGAAGAAAGGTGCCCTTTTTTTGGAGTTACTTGCGTCTCACCTTCAGCAGCAACAGCACATGCTCTTTCTAAACAAACAGCACAGAGATCGCTATCATCAGAACAGGCTGTTGAGGATTGCAGTCCACATTCTCTGCAAACATAGCAACGAAATTCTAGGTAACCACATCATCCTTGAAAGACACTTGCACATCAATCTTCTAATTGTGTGTCGCACTTTGCATAAATATATGTTTTGAGATATCACCACTCAGTTTCTTTTATCAAATGGCCGGATCAATAACAAATGAAACAAAACTTACCTTGCTATATTAAGTATGCTCATGAGAGGCAAAGAAAGATAATTTGAGAGTGGAAATGTGGGGATGCTCGAGCTAGAATTAGGCGATAGTAATGGCTCGAGCCAATGGCGTCCCCATATTCTTGCAACGTCAAGCGGAAGCCACCTGTATAATTGAACATAAAAATACAGTTCATAAAATCATCTAAAATGAATGGAAAGTAACAAAAAAGTTCAAGTCAAGACAAAGATTTGGAATAGTGTTAGACTAAGAGAGAATAATTACCCATTACAATTCAATGTCAGTCTACTAGCACCTTTAGCAAGAAGTATCTGCATTAAAAAAAAAAAACAACTTCAATTCAACTAATCCACACACATTATTGAAACCACATTTCACTAATGTTGAAAGCCTCATAGAGGTTTGCCTGGCAACATTTGAGATTCCCTCCACAGGCTGCATAATGCAAAGGGGTGCTTCCAGCTCCTGCTTAGAAAGCATAAAAATAAGCTTCCCGAACACAAAAGTAAATAGCAAGAAACTGAAGAAAATGGGAAAAATAGTTAATTTACCAATCAAATTCACTGATGTTCCATAGTGAAATGTCACTGCCGAGAAATTGGCACCTAAATCGAGCAACAACTGCACGCAATCAAAGTAACCATTCAGAGCCGCCATGTGGAGAGCCGTGATGCCTCCATCCGCAGGTTTGTTAATGAATCTCGCACGTGCACTGCAAGAAATCGACAGCAATCAAGTATCAGCACCCCAAATTCACGTAAGTGTCTCAAAATTGCCAAGTAAAACAGAAACAGGGCATACGATTGATCGAATTTACGGCCCAAAGAGGAAGCCGGGCCGCTTCCCTTGCTTTCCTGTTTATCGCCACCGTCACAAGAAGAAGAATTCTTTTCGAAGGGGGCACTTGGAATGAAGTCTGAGAGCAAAAGCCTAATACACCGGACGTGCCCGTCGACCGCAGCGAAATGCAACGCCGTCCTGCCGCTGAGATAGTCGGATCTTGTGACCTTCGAAACACAAGCGAGCTATATAAATGCTTTGTTCTTTAGAAAGGATAAAGACATGTGATCGTCCAGCGGAGGCATACATACATTGCTTCTGAAGAGGAGAAGGGTTTGCAGCACCTCCCAGTGCCCGTAGCGGCAAGCGTGCATCAGCGAGGTCTTCGCCGGGTCCAAGAAAGAAGAGGGATTCAACAAAATTAACAATCTAAAAAGACAGCATCTTGCCGATTTATTATTGATAAGGTAATAAATAACTAGTAGCAAATGAATTCGCACCGAATCCGACCATAAATCATTTGTGTTATGAGAAATCCCACGAAATACTTCCAAATCAATCGAATTCCCGTAAACTTATTGCACCAAACAGCGGATCCTAGAAAAACTTTAAAATTCTAGGATTTGGGTTCAGGGTTATAAGAAGGAATATAATGAGAGTACCTGACCACAATAGTTCCTGGAATTCACATCGGCGCCGTTCTCAAGCAAAAGCATCACAATCTAAGCACACGATCCATAGCAAAAAACGAATCAAAATCGACAAAAAAGGAGATCAAACACAAATTACACCCACAAACACAGAGAGAGAGAGAGAGAGGGAGAGGGAGAGGGAGAGGGGACCTCGTTGTGGCCTTTAGCGGAGGCGAAGTGGAGGGGGGAGTTGAGGCCGCCGAAGGTGGAGTAGCGGGCGAGGCTAGGGTTGAACTCGAGGAGCATCCGCGCCTCCACCACGTCGCCGTCGCGCGCCGCCGACACCAGCCGCTCCCCCGACGCCGAGCACCCCAGCGAGTTCCCCATCGAATCCCGGCCGTCCGATCACCCCGATCTCCGCCGCACGGTCATCGCCCCCTCCCCCTCTCCGCCATGAACGCTCGCTCGAGCTAGAGCGAGAGAGAGAGAGAGAGAGAGAGAGAGAGAGAGAGAAAGAGAGGTTGGAGAGGGGGAAAGGGGAGAGAAAGGGAGGAGGAGGGAGTGGGGAAGGAATCAACGGTGGGGATTAGAGATGGTGGTGGGAGGGGCCCATGCCCATGAGGAGGAGGAGGGGAGGAAGAGTAGAGACAAAGTTAGGGTTCGAACAACGCCATCATCACCCTCCATCAATAATAATTCTGCCGTAAAATTTTGATTCTTGATTTTACAGGGAGAGAATTGTTTTTTTTTATTTTATTTTTTATTACAACATTTTGGTAAGTAAATTCATGATTGCTTTATACATGAAAAAGGTTAAAAAAAGAGGGGAAGGAAAAAAAAAAAAAAAAAAAAAAAAAAAAACAAAGCAAAAACAAGATACTGATCACTAGGAACAGATTAAGCTGGTGCAAGACTAGTTAGTTAGCCATTTCTGATTGAAAAAACAAATGACATGTCTTCCAATTTCACTCGATGAAGCTTTAAGATTTGCATTAATTAAAATATAAATATAGACACACAGACAAACAAAAAATCCAAGCGGAGAATTTGTCCACGGCAGTTCCAATGAATGAAGCTGATACAATTATTATTATTTTTTTTTTTTTGAGAGAGAAAGGTAGCACGCTACCCGCTTCGTTTATTTTCTAAAAAAATAAATTTAGTTGAAAATATGAATCAACTAGGATTCGAATTCGAGACCTCGGGTACCAACCATCAAATCCTTTACCATTTGCACTAGGGACAGTCGGTAAGCCGATACAATTGTTGATATTTTGTTGAATTAGGTCAGATGTTGTTGAGCTTCCGAGCAAGATAAATGGAACACGCACAGATGCACCCACCGAAAAAACAAAAGAAGTAACACTTCAACACGCAAGCATGATTTGAGGTAACATCGAAGCATTGCATGGTTTTGGACTCTCCCCACCTAAGTTTATAAAAAAAATGTATTGCTACAGGACAAATATAATAAATGGTCACATCTCACAGCATGTTACAGTGCAGGGTCAGTGCTATTTCTTTTTCTGGGTTTGACTTCACTTGGATCCTTCCAGACAACTTCACTGTAGCCTAAATTTTATTTTATTTTTTTTACTTTATAAATAAATAACAACCCTGCAGTTGATTATTTGACCATAGATTGGATCAAAGGTTAAAATTTCGCAATGGAATATATACAGATACTTCAATTTCATCAAACTGCATTTATGAATTCATGCAACTAGGGCTGTCGAGAGCCGAGAGAATTGGAGTCGGCTCGTGTTCATTCATTAAAACACCAAACATGAACCGAAAATTACTGAGCTGAAAAATTCAGCTCGTGCTCGGCTTGCTTATTAACGAGCCCGAACACGAACCGGCTCGCAAATAGCAAGTTAAATTGTCAACCCTACTACTGGGTAGAAAGTTGAAACAAAATTAAAAAATTAGAATCTTAATCTAATAATTAAATTTATAAAATATAAATTTCTTTAAATTTTGGGTCGGCAAATATATGTATTCCAGTTATATCGAAGGAAACATGAACGAGCTATATATATATATATATATATATATATATATATATATATATATATATTCGAGCTATATCGAGTCGAACACGAGCGACCTAAACCCAGCTTATGTGTAGTTGGATTCCCAGCCCTACATGCAACAACCAAAGACTATGTGAGATCTCCTTAAAAACTTCTAGGCAAAACCCAAAGTATTACTAAAAGCTGGAGTGCTTCAAATAATATGGAGACCTTATGCTCGTGAAAATATGAAGACCTTGTAGTTCAAATTTACTTTTGATGACGAGACATTTAAATCGATAATCAATTTCATTAGACATAGCTTACCAATTACGCTTCTTAGGGCGCGTTTGGTTCGCACTATGAAAGTTTATTAGGAATAAAAAAATATCCAAGAATTTTATCCCTACCCATCTTATTACTAAGAATGTGATATTTCGATGTTTGGTTCACACGATTATATTATTAAGTCATATTATTTATGATTACGAAAAATATACAATTAATGCATTTGTTTTCTTAATTAATTTCAAATATTATAAAAAAAATTAACATCTTTTTTAAAAAGAGAGAGAAAATAGGTTAGAGAGAGAGAAAGAATAATTAAAGAAATAGAGAGAGAGGGAGATAGAGTCGAGGTTAGATGGAGCGAGAGAGTTGATTAAGATTTTAGAAAAAAAAAAAGGAGAGAGAAAGCCTAGCTTAGAGAGAGAAAAAAAGTTAGAGTTTAGAAAGAGAAAGATAAGTTTAGAGAGATAAGAGAGTAAAAAATTTAAAAAATCTCATTCCCAAGTGAATCCAACATTACCAACTAGATTATTTAGTCCGTTTAGCCAAACACCGTCATATTTTTTTATTCTTATTAAATTACTAGGAATCTTAAAAAGATAACGCGAACCAAACGCACCCTTAGATTATATAAATATTAAGTATTATAATTTTTAATACCATTTACGTAGTGATGGAGTGGTTTACAACAAATTGCTGAAAATAAAAAGCTCATAAAACATTATAATATAAAACTTTCATTTCAAAGTTTCCCTCAAAAATAAAAAAGAAAAAACCTTAGATTTTAAAGTGGCACACATCTTAGATAGTGTAAAATATTTTCTAATAAAATTTCATCAGATTGTTTACACTATTAAACTTATAAATATCTCACATTGGCCAATAAAATCATGGATGTTGAAATCTTTCAAATCAACAAGAACAGAAAACCCAAAAAACAATGACATTTGATTTCTAGATACTTTTTAACAGTATACATCGTATCTGACGGCTCCGACAGTCGATTCGAATGCGCCATTATTGAAAACAGAGTGGAAGCATGGAAACCTCCGTGCTTCCAAAGGCACTACAGCTCAACTCGTCTCATCACCTCAAATCCAAAATAATTTGGCATCATTGTGCTTTAAAAACACAGGGAAATCCAATTAACTTAGAAGCCTGCCTAACTTTGGAAACCTCAAACACAAAATCTCTACAGATTTAAAGTAAAGACAACATGTTGAGCTTGGAATTCTCCAGAAATTACAGCTGCCATTAGAACTATTTAACAGAGTAGACAAATTTAACATTAAGAAGGCTAGAGAGCACATTACTTCCCCCCGGTAATGCCCAATGAAGCCACCTGATAGAGATTTACCTTCGAGATGGAGCTCTGATCTTTGGTCGGGACTCAATACGTATCACCTCGCGTCTCCGTACTCTAAATTGTTACAATTCGCACATTCCATATTATACCAAATTAGATGCTGCTTCTATTTGTATTCATTTCCTCATGTGCTCGGGAATGAGCCGTTGTATTAACTCAGGAGAGGTGCCTTCAAGCTCTGGAAACGCATCAAACCGAATTTTGGAATAATTTGAAAGACAAGAATCAAGATGGATTAATAAACACCTAAAGCACTGAGGAGGAAGCTTAAATTTTGAACAATAATTGAAAGACCAAGGCATTACCTTCACTTGTGAAGTTAAATAGAGGAGGAAGGGGTCGTCCATTTGGCAGGCGGGTGCTGGGGTCTCTCAACTCATCGAAGAATGGATGAGCACAGGCCTCCAGCTGCAAAATTAATTGTCGCATGTCACAGAGTTTCCACAGTTTTTGCAAAAGCAAAATATCTCATTGGAGAGATAAAAAATTGAAGTTGACTCTTTATTTTGGTAATTAGAGTAAGTCCGTAAAATCTCAAAAAGAAATGATAGAAGGAAAGCTTTCCATGTCACTTAATGTTAACTTTCTGATTTGCTCACCTTATTCCAAACTTTTAACAAAAACAAATAAATATTAAAAGAGAAATAGAAGCAGTAATTGCAATTAGAGCGCAAGCAAATAAAATTAGGAGTTGCAGTAATTCTTACAGCTGTGCAGCGCAAATTAGGAGAGTATTGGAGTAGCCTTGAAACAAGATCAACAGCTTCAGGAGGCATACGTTTGTGAAAAAGCTGGAAAGGAAAAAACTTGGTAAGTGCATCATTTACTTATACATGAGTTCTAATGTACGGATCCACTGACCTTGTGCCACGGGTGAGCTTTGATCTGTGGAAATTTGAACTCCGTGTAGTTTGGATTCATGCATTTAATCTCTTCTCGCGTCGGGGTACCCAAAATCTTTTGCAAAAGCAACAATCAATTGGGAAAATGTTCAATTTAGTAAACAAATATGGATGAGTGTTGGTATGAATTAAATTCTGCAATGACATAAGACCTTGATGATTTCCACCAGCTGATCAACCCCACTTTCTCCAGGGAATAAAGGCTGCAATAATAAAAGGAAAAAAACAAAAGTATACTTAGTTCACCTAGCCATAATGAAGCACTGAAAATCTACACCAACAGACAGTATTCTAACAATTATTAAAAATAGGCGTTAGAAAGCAGGAATTTCACATTATAGTGAATAGTTGGATCATATATATTAAGTTGAAAATTGAAGATATTGAGGGAATTTAATTACCAAGTTATTCAGAATAGTAAAAACAAATTTTGCAAAAGGATTATTCACCTACCACTTGAAAAGTTCTTCCCCCCAAAACCGCAGTTAAGATTATAGATATATACATCACAAGTACCCATGCTAAAGGCAGCTATGAAATAGAGGAGAGAAAAAAAAAAAAAAAAAAGGCAAACTTGACTGTCGAGTGGTCAACTGAATATATAAGCGCTCATTCAGTGAGGCATAACATAAGAAAAATACTGTTGTGTCGAAGTAAGAGAGTATCTTAAACTGGCATTAAAAGAGGGGGGGAAAAACTGCAAAGAAACTCTCCCTAAAACTACCAGCTAATCTCACCTGTCTTATGAGGAGCTCAGCTAAGACACAACCAACAGACCACATATCAATTGCTGTGGTATATTCTGTAGCTCCAAAGATAAGCTCGGGAGCTCTATAGTACCGCGAGCAAATATAAGATATGTTAGGCTCTCCTGGAACCTGAAAATGGGCCACTTCATGTCAAAACAAATAACAACATCATAGAAAAACTAATAACAGACTGTCACATACCAACTTCTTGGCACTTCCAAAATCACAAAGTTTAACTTGATGAGTGTGGGGATTGACCTACAAAATGTGTTAAATCACCAACAGATTATATTAGAGATAAAATACAATATGACTCCTTTATTTTTCTGAGAGCAAAGGTTCCTGCATCATAACAGCAGAGCCAGGAGATTGCGCAGAGGTGGCCAACGAACCAATAACCAGGGAAAGTAGAAGGATTCATTGTTTGGAGCGGCCATAAAACATAAATAAAACTCCAGAAGGAGAGATAAAATACATGCAGCGAATATTTGGCTTCCATAATAATAAAACAGGTCATAAACCAAATATTGCAATGAACACCTATTTCCATTCATGCGGATAACTTGAAAAATAACACATAAGCTATCAAATTATAAGAGAAATACAAATATTGCCATTTTCTTCTTTACTGTCCTAAATTATGTAAACACTTGGATAGGGTAATATTATATACACCACACTTAAGTATATGCCCCTGATTTCTTCATTCCGTGTGGCTAGAAGAGAAAAAAAATGTTATTAACGGCAGGAGGGGCCGCCAAAAAGCATTACATAAACATCTTTATAGAGAAAACCCGAACAAGCCTTTCTATGATATCCCTTGAGAGAAAGACAAGAATGGAGAGAAGCACTCACCAACAAATTTTGGGGTTTAATATCACGATGACATACACCGACGACGCGATGAATGTAAGCAAGTCCACGGCAAATCTGCAGAATGAGCAGCATCTTCATCATAAATGCTCTAAATTTCCAACAAAGACAAATCATTTACTTAGCCACCACTGACCTGGTATGTATATAACTGAGCAAGTATAAGAGGCACATGCTGGTTCATTCGGTTATAGTACTTAGCAACGCGATAAACAGTCTCGGAAACATATTCAAGTACCAGGTTGAGGTAGAGTTCATCTTTGTTAGTGGTTGAAAAGAAATAATGTTTAAGATGAACTACATTAGGATGGTTGAGCAATTGCATAATTTGGAGTTCCCTGTTCTTATATCTCTTATCCTGTAGCACCTTCTTGATAGCAACAGTTTCCCCAGACTCCACGCACTTAGCCTGCACCACATTGCATTAAGACATTCTGTGACTATAGAACATAGAAAGGCTTAGGAATGAAAGTGAAGCATTGGATTGTATAAAGGTCACGTGTTAGTGTAAGATAAAACCTGTGATTTATACCTGAAAGACTACACCAAATGAGCCAGTCCCGACCACACGCTCTGCCATATATGAGATTGTCTGGTGTTCAATCAACAAGGATTTAATTTATTAGAGCAACCATGGTGGTTCAACAAGTTATAAATTGTAGTAAAATATAATGTAAGACTATTAGAAAAGAGAGAGAGAAAGATATTTTAAGGGACAAAAGTCACACCAGGCTATCAAATTGGATTCGAGTCAATAATCACAGATGAAAAACTCAGGCAAACAATGAATCTCAAAAGTAGGACATAGATATTCTACATAGTTGTCAACAACAAAGTTAAACAGAGACCATTACAAGGCAATGTTAGAATATTGATCAAAGCAGGCAGCTTATGATAAACAAAGCAGCTGCAAAATCAGCATGCCTTAACAAATACTAAGAAAAAGAAATAAATATCAAGTTCATGGTAAACAAGAATTAACTTGTGGTTCTGGAAAAATCACCTGTTTCGGCTGCCCGTTCCGACCGCCTATTGTTGTTGCAATTATCTGACCTGCTTCTGCTCCATTTCCATTCACCATTGTGCCCTCCATTTCCTGCAAAATTCATCATCAGAACTATGTTTATTGTGTAGAGAATATAACGTATGGCAAGAAAGAGAAGAACAGCCATGAACCTTCTCCTTGTGGTCTTTAACTTTATCATCTCTTATTTTCATCTCATTCATTTCGTTTGGAAGCTGATCAACGCCTGACGTGCTTGCCTCAGTACTCAAATGACTTGATGATCGGTCTACATCAGTAAATTTGTCCTCGACCAAATGCGGTTCAATCAGAATGTCCCCTGCGCCATCTTGATCGACCTTTGCTCTTTTGGAGCCACAGTCTCCACCCTTACAATCAAAGCGATAAGTAGTTTTCAGAACATCATAATAGGATTATAATTGGTTTATTTTTTTGTTCTTCTTTTTATTGTAAATCATAGGCTTGTGTATCTTCACATCCCCTAGGTTTCCCAATACATGCATTGGTTAACAGCATATAATTTTTCTTTGTTCTTTTGCTCTCTTTGACCCTTTAAGTATCTTCTTCATCATTGTCTAATGTGAATGTTCCTACAATCTACCATGGATGATCATAATACCGCGAATGCAATTCTTGTTCCGAGAATGGTGTCATTTTTTGCTATCAAGAGCCTAATCATTGTTATTGCAACATCAATTCCAACTATATGCACCACATTAAGATGGGAGAATCCAACAACCTATAATTAAGGTCATGTTTGGATGCATGAATATCTTATTCAGGATATCTCTTTGATGAGAGTGTGATCAAATATCTAGAATGGGTATCATATTTGGCCTTCAAGTCGTTTTTTCAAAATAAGATAAATCAGCTCGAAGGTGAAATATGAAATCCTACCAAATCATGGGTGCCAAGACCTTACAAGGAGCACAAATCAAATTCCTACCTTCCAATCACACTAGCAAACCTTCATGCCGAAAAAGATACCTTTGGATATCTTATTCCAACTTCTAACCAGGGCCTGAGTCAAAATGCTCTTAAAAAAAAAAATTACAACCAAAAAGCTGAAGATGCTTGATCTAACAATTTGGGGAAAACTAGAATTTTGACAGCATTATATTTGGATCACACTATTATATTATATTTCCTAAAGAGAACAGATATCTAGCATCAAAAAATCATAACAAAAGATCAAAGCAATTAACAACATCAATAGTTTTCATTTCCATAACTTTAACGAATCGAACAGATATCTAGCATCAAAAAATCATAACAAAAGATCAAAGCATTTAACAACATCAATAGTTTTCATTTCCATAACTTTAACGAATCGAACAGATATCTAGCATCAAAAAATCATAACAAAAGATCAAAGCAATTAACAACATCAATAGTTTTCATTTCCATAACTTTAACGAATCGATTCGATTCGCAATTAAGAACAAAACAAGAAAAAGGAAAAAAAAAAAAGAAAAAAAAAAGAAAGCTTGAAGGAGAATAGGTTCTTACGGGATCGGATACGGAGGATCGCCCGGACGCAATGCTCTTAAGCCGCCGCATCATATGCATCCTTCTCCCTCTTCCTCAGGCACAACCACAACCCAAACCCTAATTCCAACGCCCGATCCCACCCCCACACCCCAAAACCCTAATTCCAACACCCAATCCTCACCACCCCGCCTCTCTCTGTCTCTCTCTCTCTACATGTGTTCAGAGAGAAGGAGAACTCTCTCTCCCCCTCTCCTCCCCTCCATCGCCGAGCTCGGAATCGGGAAAAGAGGAAAGGTAAAAAGGAGGGGAGAGAGAGAAAGGGGGGGAGAGAGAGGGGAATATTGAAAAAAAATAAGAAAAAAAAGAAAAAGAAAAAGAAAAAGGCAAAGAACAGTTTCTCTCTCTCTCTAACAAAAGAAAACAAATCAGCGTTCGCTCTTTCTCTCTCTACGCTTTTTTTTAATTATTTTTAAATTTTTTTTTATGGCCTCAATTATGAGGTCTCCGCTGGTTCGCCAGTCAAATTCTCGGGAGCCCAACTCAATCATTTCCACCTCCCACGGATCCGTATGTTAAGCTCTCGGCGCATCTCGTCCGTCCGATGCTCAGTATTAAAGTATCGGACGGTAGTTTAGGACAGTGCCATGTTTTTTTTTTTTTTTTTTTGAACAAACTATTTGTACGTCCCAAAATAGATATATATATTTTTAAATCCCATCTATTTTAGGGTGCCGTGATTTTTACGGGCATATCAATATGACTAGTAAAAAAAATTTTATTATACAAAATATGAGATATATATCATATATTTTTTTGGAGTACCTGTTTATTTTTTTGGGTATATATGTATGAAGACTCCTCAACTCCTAGCGACTCGTAAAATTGCTGCACTTGCTCATATATTTCTAAAAGCTTTCGACTTTTTATTTACTCTACTTAAAAGATTAATATAAAAGATATATTTTTTTTAACGTTTCAAATTCTTTCAAATACACCTATAGAGTTAGAAAGAACGGCCGTTATATCTGTAAAATTATTCATCTATCGTCACCAACTTTTCTGATTTGCCCTTAAGTTATGGACAAAAGAAAGTATTTTGACCTTTCAAAAATACTCTTTAGCGTTACTAACTTTTCTTATTTGCACTTAAATTAGCGCAAAAAAGATATTTTGACTTTTTTATAAAATCCGGTAGAAATTTAACTAGGGTTTAAATTAAGATGACTAACTGACTTAATGGGTACTAGCATGGAGGGTATTTTGAATAATGAAGAAATATACTAGGGTTATATTTGAAACAAAAAAATATGAGATATTTTAGAATTATTGAGGGGTATATAAACAATTATCCTTTTTTTTTGTAGGGAAAAAAAAGTTCAAGGACACTCCAAACTTTAACACTTTTGCGAAGTGGCATTCGTACTTTAATTTTGGCAATTAAATTTATATAGTTTAATAGTTTTTTTTTTGAGTAAAATTACTAATTGAACAGTCATTTTAATCACATGTAACATGTTTTACATTGAAATATTAACGGGTCGAATTTGGGACGAATTTTAAAAGAATCTAAACCCTAACCTGATAACCAAAATCAAAATCTAAGCTTGAATGCGAACTCGAACCTTACGAGTTTTGAAAATTCATATTCAAAACCGAACCTAAACCAGAAACCTGACTAAAAATCCGAACTCGAACCCGACGACTTTTGAAAATTCATATTCAAAATCGAACCCAAGCTAGAAACCCGACTAAAATTCCAAATCAAAACCACCCGATCAGAGGAGAAAGGAGAGTATGCCGATATGAGCTAATAAAGTGATCATTTCTTACTATTGGATGAAGATCCAATGGTTAAAATACTATTAGTTTTTTTTACATATTATATAATATAAATCTATTCGAGTTCGGGTTTGGGTTTGGATGGGATACAGATAAAATCTATATTCGAATGCAAATTTGTCTGATTTTTTAATTTTATACCCGTAACCGAAACTATATCTGTTTAGCATCGGATAAATATGTTCCGTTCGGGGTCGGGTAGAATTTCGAGTATCAGTACCTGTTGGGATCCCTAGTCTTACGCATAATTTTGTATATTCTTAAAATACAAAAAAATCTATTTTTTAACTTCTAGTTATAACAGCTAAGCATTATGAGTGAGAATCAGAATAAATCTATTTCTTATCTTTATTTTTTTATTTCTTAGAATATAAAAAAATATTATTTTTTGTGCTTTAAAACTATATAAGATTATATGCAATGCACGCGACCAACACGATTGTGTAACTAATAACTTCAACGGATTAAGATTAGAAAATTTAATTTTCAAAATTAAAAGTTTAGACACTTTTAATTACATCTTATTAAAGACTTCTTGAAATAAGTATCTAAACTTTTAATTTTAGCAATTACATCTTATAAATTTTATTAAATAGGTCAATAATTTTAGCAATGCATAGTTGCATTGATCACATACCTTACATATAATTGTGTAAAACGCAACAAATCCCTTTTTTTTTTTTTTCTAACAGTATAATTAAATTGAGAAGAAAAAAGATGAACATATCTTTATTTTTTTTATTACCATTTTCATATGTTAGATTAAAAAGATAATCATTTTATATATTTTTTAATTTATTTTATAATTACTTTATTTGAGAAAAAAAATTTAGTATATAAAATTAAGGAATTACAATTAACAAAATTAAAAGCTTGGAGGTTTCTTAATTTCGAAAAACCTAAAGTTCCGAGGTGTAGCGCTCCAATGGTCCTGCATTGGATGGAAAAAAAATTATGATTGAATATATAAATATAAAAAGTTTTAGTAATAATAAATGAAATTAAATATTTTATGCTAATGATTTAAAACCCAACGAACTACTATTGCTAACTGGGTGCGTTAGATTGGGTCATTACAAGAGTTATTTATACTTTTTTTTTCCTTTTTTTTATACTTTTAGTTTACTTAAAGAAAGGAATTAACTGCATCATCATCTACACAAAAGATTTAATGCCACAATTATCTATCATTAATTAATTAATTCAGTATCAATTATTTTTTAAATTTTTTTTGTAGGCTGTTTTAAATATATTTTATTCTTATAGAAAGCGCCAGCCCACTATACTAAATAACGATCGTAAAAATTATCATATTTACTAAGTTTGAGAGTCCGTCGGATGTAGGAGTTGTTACCTCTAATATTCTTGGTCTTTTCTAAAATTAAAAACATGTTGGAAGTGGTCCTAATTCTTCCTGATTAGGTAGAGAGATATCAACAGTCTATAACTGATTAATTAGTTTAATTAATTAATTAATTAAGTAGACCAACCGTATGAGGTAAGCAACAAATGATGTCAACATTGACGTGCAAGCAATTAATTAAATAATTAGATGGTTTCTAGCTAATATCCCGCGTAGAGTACTGCTATTAAACTGGTGATTTGATTTGTCCTTAAACTTGTGTTTCACGCTTATCATCCTACTAAATATGTGTACATATATTTATATAATATTTTTTTAGAATAAAAATTTTAATAGAGAGGTCTCCAATGGAAGAGGAGTTTTCGATTCACTGTCACATGTCAATGTTGACTCTATCAAAGATAATAATTTTTCTCTCTAGAGCTTGATTTTTTTAAAATATTTAGTATTAAAAAACATCCAAATGAATTTTTAGATGGATGCAGAACCGACACATGGGCTCCCCAACGAGACGTTGTTGGGAAGCTTCCTGCTGGAGTTTTACTCAAACTTTTAAGGGACAATTTGGTTGTAGGCATAGTTAGTTAATTCGGATTCGGCAAAAATTCGGTACGGACATAATACAGATAAAATTAGTCTCCTAATTTTTAAATTCGTTAAAAAATTTGGCTTAAAAAATAAATTCAATAATTATTATACAATATGGCATATAAATAATCAAATAAGAAATAGATTAAAATAGCCCATAATTAATTATAAAATATATAAATATTTTTTTTAGGGCGAATGAACAAAAAAACTCATATTTAAATATAAAATATAAAATAATCTATATTTAAATATAAAAATTATATGTTTTTTATTCAAATTTTTAATAATTCAGGAATAATTCGCGAATAGTTTGCGAATAATTCGGCAATAATTCGGCTGGCTCCAAAAATTCGCGAATAATTTCATATTTTTTTAAAAAATTCGTAAACGGACCGTTTAATTCGAATTTTTAATAATTCGTAAATAATTCACGAATTATTTGCGAATTAACTAACTATAGTTGTAGGCATAGCATTACTCTTTTATAGACATTTCTTGCCGAAATAAAAAAAAAAGAAAAAAAAAGCATATACGAGACTATAGAAAATTTGTTACGCGGATGCAGGTAAAAAAAAGAAAATTCAAATACAGTCTAAAAATTTTATTTCTTTAAAAATTTTCAAAATTTTTATACCATTTTTTAATAGATATATAAAATTATAGATTTACAGCTTATAGGGTAGAGATTGAAGAAAATAATAGTTAAGTGGTGCTTTTGACAATAAAATAGTATAGTGTAGGAAGTAAAAATATGTAAAGTATATTACAGTTTAGTGTAATTAATTTTTTTTGGAAAACTTCAATTGGTCATTTACGGTTTATCATTGAAACTTAAACTCTATAATATTTTATAAATAGGCTTTTTATATAGTGTAAATTATATGGCCTTTTTGGGCTTTTGCAAAATTGGATCGCCTTTTTCGATTTTACAGATTCGGTCTGAATTTTCAGCAAACTGACCAAAATATCCTTATTATTTTTTCTCTCTCCTTTTTTTTTCTCTCTTTCTTTTTGTTCTCTCTCTGATGAAGAAGAAGAAGGCAGCGGAGGCGGAAACAGTCCGCCTTGCCTCTGCCCCGCACGCCCTTGCCCTCGCCCGTGCACCCCCCCCCCGCCCTCCTCGCCTCCGACAGTACTGAGGCCGCGTCGCGACCCTCCTTCTCCACTAGGGCACGGCGACGTCGAGGCGCAGGCTCTTCTCCTCCACCGCGCGTCGGAACGCTGCGACGTCGTCGGAGGAGGCGAGCTCGCCTCCGACAACGTCGCGATGGTTGCGATAGAGAGTAAGAGAGAGGTGGTGACAAAAAAAAAACTATAGAGAAAAAAATAAGAATAATAAGAAATAAAAATAAAAAAAATTTCCTACAGGAAATATTAAAAAATATAGAAGAAGAAAGAAGATAATGAAATTGGACTGTTAAAATAAAATTACACTGTTTTTAAAAAAATTTGTACTGTTTTAATAAAAATTGCACTATTTGAAATAAAAATTACACTCTTTTGGAATAGAATTTACACTCTTTAGGTCAAGTTGCACTCTTTAGAAAAATTTTACATCATTTCTTTTTCTCTTTTTTTTTTTCTTTCCCTTCATCTTCTTCTTCCTCCTCCTCCTTCCCTCTTTAATGATCTGATCCAGCGCTCCTCTCGGTCTGAGTATCTGGAATATATTTGGACGCCCGCACTCTCGTCCCCAAGATTCGGATGTTCACAGAGCAAACTGGGCAAACGAAATATTATTGATCCAAGCCAAGGTTGCTCTCAGTCTGGGCGTCCGAAAGAATCAAACGCTCGCTCCAAACGGTCCGAAAGATTTTGGGCACCAGAATTCTCTTTTCGGGTGTTTGCAAATACTACATCGCTGGCCAGAGAAGCGCCAAACCATTTTCGTGTGCCTGCAAAAGCTTTCGGATGTCTGGAAGAGCAGTGAACTCTGAAACTTTAATTTTCGTATCAAAATTATTCCAACTTATTTAGAACTCTTCCAAAACCTTCTAAATAGTATTAAATATTATTTCATATGGAACTTCGCTATTCGCAAAAGTTTAGTATACTACACTAATCTTATAGTTTAAAAAAAAATTTAAAAAAATCCTAAAGCATTTTCAATCTTCCCAATGCCTCTGTTAATAAAATAATAATAACAACTGCTGCTAAAAACCGACCATCCCTAGCGCAAGTGGCAAAGGGCTTGGTGGTTGGTACCCGAGATCCCAAGTTCGAATCCTAGTTGATTCATAATTTAAGCTAAGTTTATTTTAAAAAAAAATAAAGCATTTGGTGATGATTGCCCACCATAATTTTATAACATCACAAGGAAGGCTGAAAGCTCTTTAAGACTTTTTGGACTCTTCTATAAAATTTGGTGCTTTTAGAATTGCATTACCAAACCAGGCTAAACACATGTGGTTGGGCCTAGTTAGGTTGGGCTCAGGTCTAGTTAGTATAAATTGGAAAAGATATTGGTTAACATAAATTGAATTAAAGTATCGCAAAATAAATGGATATCCAAAAATATTCATAAAGAATTTTTGAGCGGTTATGGGAGCCCTACATATTTGAAATATCGTTTCCATTTCTAGGTCCATTTTTATATCATTTACTTGATGGGGTAAGATGAACCCCAACAACTACAGAGGCTTCTAGGTTCAATGACAAACCCAGGTGCCTACAAAAAGAGAAATGTTACTAGAAAAGAGACTATGGGCCTGTTTGGCCTAGCTTCTGGAAAAGTGATTTCTGCAGAAGTGATTTTGGTTTGGAGAAGTGATTTTGATGAAAAGCTGTAGAGCGTTTGGCTGAGTTTAGATAAAAGTGATTTTTCTGAATAATTTTCTAAAGCTGTTTGGCAAAAATTTTCTGATGTTTTGCATATATTAATATTTTTACTAAATTTTATTTTAAAATAATTTAAATTTTGAATTTGAATTAAAATTTTAAATTTGAATTAAAATTTTAAATTTGAATTAAAATTAAAATTTTTAAATTTTAAATTTGGACAAAATAAATTTAAAATTTCAAAATTTAAAATTTAAAATTTGAATTTTTAAATCCTGAAATTTAAAATTAAAATTAAAATCTAAATTTTAAAATTTAAAATTTGAATTTTGTAATTTGAAAATTAAAACTTGTAATTTTATATTTTCAAAATTTTAAATTTAAGTTTTAAAATCTAAAATGTCAAAATTTAAATTTTATCTTAAATTTAAAATTTGAAATTTTGAATTTTAAAATTTAAAGTTTGAGATTTGAAACTTAAATTTAAAATTTAAAATCTCAATTTTAAATTTTAAATTTAAAAAGTTGAAATTTAAAAATATGAATATGAATTTAAAATTTCAAAATTTAAATTTAAAGTTACATTTATACTTTGAATCTAAAATAAAAATAAAAATTTGAAGTTTGAGTCCAAAAGCAAAATCAGTTTTGGAGAAGCAGCTTTTTTTGCTTCTGATTCTGAAGTCTTCAAAATCAGTTTTCTGATTCTAAAAAGCAGAATCAGATTTTCCAGCAGTTATTGCCAAACGCTCTACTGAGCTCAGAAGTGATTTTGGGCTCAGAATCACTTCTGAAAAGCTAGGCCAAACACCCATATTAGTATTCTCCCACAACAATTTCTTTTACAGCAGTATTACAAATTAGAATTTTTACTTTTAGATACCGAAATCAAATTGGCGTCTTGCTATAACTAAATGTTTCATAATTCTGAGTGCTAAATAATGTTATAATAACTACAACTAAAATGTAAATGTTGAAATTGCACAAGGAGGTCCTGAGGCAGCTACGATTCGAGAATGTTTCAAACAGAATTAGGAAGAACAATTATTAATCCACGAACCCCAATCCATTGTCATCTCTTGTGTAAATAAATGGTTTCGAAAAAGTAGCACATATTTGAAGGAAGTAAGAAAGATGCTTCCAAGAAGCTTTTCTAAGGATAGTGATTTTTTCTCTACAGTACAAAGGCTTCACGAAAATCCCATCCTCAGGATACAATGCCTATATCGAAGCAAAAATTATAAAGAACGATTTGTTACCGACCGTTCCTAGCGCAAGTGGCAAAGGGCTTGGTAGAGTTCGAATCCTAGTTGATTCACATTTTCAGCTAAGTTTATTTCTAAAAGAAATAAACGAAGCGGATAGCATGCTATCTTTTTCTCTCTCAAAAAAAAAAAAGGTTTGTTTTTTTATATCAGAGGCAGACACTCTATATGAGGACCTCTTTAAATGGGCGTCCTAAAGATATCTGTTGGTGCAAAAGGATGCATCCCCATGATCATTTTCTTTCGCGAAACGATTAAAATTTGAGTCGTATTTGAAACCGTCTCGAAGTCATGTTCAAACCTGCAGTTAACCAGGTTCCGAAACCTTTCCGTGTTCCCCAAAAGTTTTTTTTAAGTTAGACATGTGAGCCACTTTCTGGGACTAGTTAATTAGGTTTCGGAACGCATATAATTCTCTATTTTCTTCTTCTGCTTCTTCTTTCTTTTATATATATATATATATAGAGAGTTGAGCTGGAATACTATTAATAGTATTTGAGCTCTTTTTCTATCGATTTTTTAGCCGTTAGATCGATACTTTGATCAATTTCATTCTTTAGATCATACTATTCAACTAACCACCCACTCAACCCTAGGAGGATCACTACTAAACCCTAGGGGACCACTATTATCTTAATCCTACAATTTTTCATCCAAGAGTTAAAAACTCGATAGCAAAAAAGGCCAAATGCTATTAATAGTATTCCAGCCCAATTATATATATATATATATGCTATTGTGTTATTAGAGCACAGTAGCCCTTGTGCTCCTAACTTCCTAATCATCCATCAATTTTGATGGGTGGTTAGGGTGAGAGAGAGAAGAGAAATTGGAGATGGATGGTTAGGAAGTTATGAGCACAACGGCTGCTGTGTTCCTAATAGCACAGTAGCTCTACTCTATATGAGCCCCGCTACTATATATATATATAAAATATATATACACTAGTTGAGTGTACGTGTAAATGCACGTAACAATTATTTTAATTTATTTTAAATTAATATAAATTTGTGCATTATATTTATTTAAAAATTTACAATAAAAATTATAATTAATAAATTTATATGTTATATTTTTATTAGAAAATATTTGCAATATACTATATTGTTTTTTTTATATATATTAAATATTTTCATATATTTTTTCTATTTATGATGAATCTAAAATTTAAGTATGTGTTTTAAACTAAAAGCATCAAAATTTAATTCACATTTATTTTAAAATTTAAAATTTAATTTTATTCACTATATAATTAATTTTTTAATTATTAATTCAAATTTGATATCAAAAATTAAATTTAATTCAAGATTTAAACTCAAATTTAAAATTTAATGTAAAATAGATGAATATGAATGCTATTTTTTAACATATTGATTATAATTGTCCGTTTTTATTTAAAATATTTTTAACAAATTGATCATAACAGTTCGTAGAATTGGATTTATAGATGAATATGAATACTATTTTTAACAGATTGATCATAACCGTTCGTTATTATTTGAGATATTTTTTAATAAATTAATCATAACCGTTTGTAGAGAATATTATTTTATTCCTTTTTGATTCTGTCTGTCAATCTTATACGCTTATATATATATATATATATATATATATATATATATATAGAGCTAGGCTGCTATACTATCGGTAGCACGGAAGCAAGTTGTTTTCGATGATGCGGCTTTCAAATCGACGATCGGCTCCGTTAGAAAGATCTACACTATTAAAAGTACTTGAAAACTAAATTTCAGATTTTTTCAATATTATTTGACTATCAAAAGGTCTCAAAATTGTCAATTTTAATGGCCGATGTGATGTGTTTGTGAGTTTAACGGTGTAAAATAATCCAAATCCGATGAAATTTTTATAGAAAATTCTTTTCACTATTTATAGTAAGATCAGTACTTCTGATCTTAAATTTAAGTCTTTTATCATCATTTTTTATGAGATTTTTATTTTCAGCCGTTCAATTTTAGACTACTTGTTTGATAGGTAAATGATATCGAAAAATTATGAAATTTAGTTTCCAAATACTTTTAATAGTGTAGATCAAGTCTAACGAAACCGATCGTCGATTTGGAAGCCGCATAATCAAAAACAACTTGGTAGCACGGAAGCCTCCGTGCTACCAATAGCATAGCAGCCGGACTCATATATATATATATATATATATATATATATATATAGAGCTAGGCTGGTATACTATCGGTAGCACGGAGGCCTCCGTGCTACCAAGTTGTTTTCAATGATGTGGCTTCCAAATCAACGATCGGCTCCGCTAGACTTGATCTACACTATTGAAAGTATTTGGAAACTAAATTTCATAATTTTTCGACATCATTTGGCTAGTGATCAAAAGGTCTCAAAATTGACAATTTTAATGGTAGATGAGATGCGTTTGTAAATTTAACGGTGTAAAACAATTCAAATCTGATAAAATTTTTATAGAAAATTCTTTGAACTATTTAGAGTAAGATCAGTACCTCTGATCTTAAATTTAAGTCTTTTATCATCACTTTTTATGAGATTTTTATTTTCAGCCGTTCATTTTTCGACTACTCGTTTGATAGGTAAATGATATCGAAAAATTATGAAATTTAGTTTCCAAATGCTTTCAATAGTGTAGATCAAGTCTAACGGAGCCGATCGTCGATTTGGAAACCGCATCATTGAAAACAACTTGGTAGCACGGAGGACTCCGTGCTACCGATAGTATACCAGCTGGACTCTATATATATATATATATATATATATATATATATATATGCTACTATACTATCGATAGTACCAAACACTTGGCGCTATCGCGTTTCAGCTGTTGGATGAAAGGATGTGCGGTTAGGATGATAGTTGTCCCCAGTTAGGATGATAGTGGTCCCCCTAGGGTTGAGTGGGTGGTTGATTGAATAGTATAATCTAACGGGCGGAAATAATCAAAGGGTAGATCTAACGGCAGAGAACTCGATAGTACCAAGAGCTTGGTACTATCGATAGTATAGTAGCCGGACCATATATATATATATATATATATATATATATATATATATATATATATATATATATATAGAGTCTGGCTACTACGCTATCGGTAGCACGGAGGCCTCCGTGCTACCAAGTTGTTTTTGATGATGCGGCTTCCAAATCGACGATCGGCTCCGTTAGACTTGATCTACACTATTAAAAGTATTTGGAAACTAAATTTCATAATTTTTCAATATCATTTACCTATCAAACAAGTAGTCTAAAATTGAACGGCTGAAAATAAAAATCTCATAAAAAATGATGATAAAAGACTTAAATTTAAGATCAGAAGTACTGATCTTATTATAAATAGTGAAAAGAATTTTCTATAAAAATTTCATCGGATTTGGATTATTTTACACCGTTAAACTCACAAATACATCACACCGGTCATTAAAATTGCCAATTTTGAGACCTTTTGATCACTAGTCAAACAATGTTGAAAAAATCTGAAATTTAGTTTACAAGTACTTTCAATAGTGTAGATCAAGTCTAACGGAGCCGATCGTCAATTTGAAAGCCGCATCATCGAAAACAACTTGGTAGCACGGAGGCTTCCGTGCTACCGATAGTATAGCAGCATATATATATATATATATATATATATAGAGAGAGAGAGAGAGAGAGAGAGAGAGAGAGAGAGAGAGAGAGAGAGAGAGAGAGAGAGAGAGAGAGAGAGCTAGACTATTGCGCTTTCACAAGTACGAAGGCCTATGTGCTTATAAGTTGTTTTCGATAATGCGACATCCAATTCGGCAATCGGCTCTGTTAGACATGATCTAATGTGTTGGAACTATTTAGAAACTAAATGTCATAATTTTTTTACTTCGTTTGCCTAGTAAACGAGTAGCTTCAAAATGAACGGCTGGAAATAAAAATCCTATAAAAATAGTGATAAAAAACTTAAATTTCAAATTGGAAGTATTAATCTTGCTCTTAATTGTAAGTAAATTTTTTTTTTATTATGATATCATTTCACCTAATTTAGAGTATTCTATACCGTTGAACTTACAAACATACCACATCGGCCATTAAAATAGTCAATTTTTAGACCATTTGATCATTTGGTAAATAATATCGAAAAATTATAAAATTTAATTTCTAAATAGTTCTAATAGCATAGATCATGCTTAACAGAGCCGATCGTCGAATTGGATGTCCTATCATCGAAAACAAATTACAAGCTCGGAGTCTCCTATGCTTTCGAAAGCACGGGAGGAGGCGTACTCTATATTTATATATATAGAATCCGGCTATTATTTTTTTGAGTACGATCGTCTTCATACTCATAAGTCGTTTTCAATAATAAAGCTTCTATTAAATATAATTTATAGCATTTAAATATTTTAGAAACTGAATTTTATCATTTTTTTGACATCATATACCTTACGATCAAATGGTCTAAAAATTGACATTTGTAACGGCCCAAATGGGGCGTTTCCTGGTTAACGATGTAAAATAATCAAAATTGGTTGAATTTTCGATAGAAAATTTTATTTACTATATAGATTAATAAGTCTAATCTTAAATTTAAAAACCCTAACCCCTACGTTTAGGAGACCGTTCAATTTTAACTACTTATTTTATACCTACTTAATGAACTTTATTATAAATTCAAAAAATTGTAAAATTCGTTTTTTAGATACTTCAGATGCTCTAGATTATATTTAACAATATGGATCATCGATTCAGAAGCTCCAACATCAAAAATGACTTATGAATATAAACGCTTCCATGCTTATAATAAGAATACAGTAATCTTATTATATATATATAATTTAAAATTTAAATTCCATTCCATGGTGCTCCTCTAATGAGAAACTCCAATGAAGCTTGAGGACAAAGAAGAGAAACACACATATTTATAACTTGGGGTAAAGCTGAAGCTTCAGTGCTAATCAATTTAGGACTAAGAAAACTACTAAGTTTTTAAAGCTTCAAGACGAAAGAATGAAGGAAAGATAAAATTTTTATTTTTCTCCTACTCTTTATTTTGTTGGATGTGCCCTACGTGATTTATTTAAGGCGATCCATAAAGATACAGTAGATCTATTTAAGTCGATCTATAAAGATACGGTAGATCGAACGATTAGGATGTATCTGGACACGTCCTTATTAAACATCCTTACATTAAGTTGTATATAAATATAACATACGGGAGTCCCGATCTAACCCTAATCTAAAATATCTGTGACGGCTCCATCTCCGAGGATAAGGGAATTAAACTCGAAACGTCCCGCTATTTTGCAGATCGCAAACGAGGACGAACCACAAGCGAGAATCGTCGACGACAATTCCGGTAAAGAAATCATAATCATGACAGAATGTACGATCTTAATTTTCTTATAAAGTTTTAACATGTGGTATCAGAGCCAAATCTTTTGCCGTTTTCCGTTTCTTTTAATTTGGTGATTTTTTTTTCATTAAAGAGAATAAATAAATAAATAAATATTTTGATTAGTTTACGTTAATGGTGACGTTGGCCGGCCTCAATTGTTCGGAGAAAGGACGTCGCGTGGCCGTAATCAGAGAAGGAAGGCACGAAGTCTTAATTAATTAGCATACGGTGACACTAATTAATTAAGGTGGCCAATTCCTTCATGCATGTCCGTACGACGGCAAGGGGGAGGTTTATAGAGACTTAGGCTATGTTTGGATGCGCAGTAAAAAAATATCATGGAGTCTAAGTACCATAGTTTTGGTCCGGATGAAATACGGAATCCTGTAACTTCAAAAAAATTTCATGGAATCATTTTAAAAGCCGTTTGGATACAAATTATACAATTCCATAGAATTTCTCACAATATTTAAAAATTTAGCCATTAGAAATTTTAAATTTAAATTGCTAACTATTTGGATTCACATAGTACGATTTCAAAAGATTTATGCAAACTAAAAAAATTAAAAATTTAAAATTAATTTTAAAATTTAAAATTTTTAAATTAAAATTTTTAAAATTTAAAATCTAAATAAAAATTAAATTTAAAATTTAAAAATTTAAAAGTTATAATTCTAAATTTTCAAAATTTTTATTGAAATTTGAAATTTGAAATTTAAATTTAAAATTTAAAATTTAAAATTTAAAATTTAAAATTTAAAATTTTAAGGATAATTTTATAAATAAATTTGAAATTTGAAATTTTAAAATTTCAAATTTCAAATTTGAAATTTTAAAATTTGTAATTTGAAATTTGAAATTTGAAATTTGAAATAAAAAATTTAAAATTTAAAATTTAAAATTTAAAATTTAAAATTTAAAATTTAAAATTTAAAATTTAAAATTTAAAATTTGAATTGAAATATAAAATTGATAATTTAAAATTTAAAATTTACAATTTAAAATTTAAAATTTGAAATTTGAAATTTGAATTGAAATATAAAATTTGAAATTTGAAATTTGAAATTTGAAATTTGAAATTTGAAATTTGAAATTTGAAATTTGAATTTGAAATTTAAAATTTAAAATTTTAAAATAAATTTTATAAATAAATTTGAAATTTGAAATATGAAATAAAAAATTTAAAATTTAAAATTTAAAATTTGAATTTGAGATTTGAGATTTGAGATTTGAAAATAAAAAGTTTAAAATTTTAAATTTGACATTTAAATTAAATTTTTAAAATTTAAATTTTTGATATTTAAAATTTAAAATTTAAAGTTTGAAATTTAAAACTTAGTACATTTTGGGGTGAGAGAGCTAGCCCAATACTCCATTTTTTGGAGTATAGTCTAACTATACTCCAAAAATTACTTTATTTTTTTTGTTTCCAAACGCTTCGTAAGAAAGTTTTTCTACGGGCGTAGCATAGTTTAACTATGCTACGTTTTTAGGTCCATCCAAACGGGGCCTTAATTAATTAGCACGAGGCATTGGCTAATTAATTAAGGTCCCCCAATTACATGTCCGTACGGCGAGGAGGTACGCATGAGGCTAAATTAATTAGCAATAATTAGCATCCAAGATCCGCTAATTAATTCACGGCACCCTGGATGACCGAACGACGGCGAATTAGCGGCCGTACCGGCCGCAGTATGTGGAGCCGTACGACCCAACAGGGTCGTACAAAATATTGTAATGTTGGTTCGGTCAAAACAAAAAAAAAAATTATTTATTTATTTATATTTAATGAAAAGGAATATATATATATATATATATATATATATATATATATATATATATATATATATATATATATATATATATATATGTATGTATGCATGTATGCATGCATATTTGTTTTATTAAATTTTTTTTTGTAATGTGACTTATTGTTGAAGAAGTCTATATATAGATAAATCATATCTGACATTTGGTTTTTGTTATATATGATTTTTGCGCTACTCATTAGTTTATTTATTCATGATTATAAAATAGTGTGTTTAGTTTAATTTTTTCGGTATAATTTTTTACGTCATTATTCTAAACATACATAAGGTTATCATGAAAATTTAGAATAAGATATATAGACTTCATATGGTTTATCGATTGTGAGTCACATAAGGTTATTAAGAAAATTACTCTGGTTGTTTATTTTATTTCCGCTGCGTTTTAGAACAATATAAAATTTTCGGTCATTCAATATCATATAAGGTTTGGTAAAATTAACTATATCTAGGAGTAGCCACAACATTATCACTTACGATATTTTACAAGGTGATATTGAACTAAGATTAACCCGAAAATTCCTACGGATTCCTAATTTAATTTTAATAGTCATTCAATGTCAAATAAGGTTATTTATATTTTTCATTATACTTAGGAGTAGCCACAGCATCCTATAGGTAATGAAGAATATGTAAAAATTTACTGATGGTTGAATTAAGGTTTGACTATTTGTTGCGGTCAAATGAAGAATAATTTTTAAATTTTGACTGGAATAGAATAGTGGATTGATTTCTAGATAACAAGTTTCTTATGTCCACAGGTACATAAATCTTGTTATTTAGAAATTAGTTTTCCGCTAGTCTTATTATCAAAATAGATAAATTCTATGCGTGTAGCGCCTCTACCCACAGGAAGGTATAATTTATCTAATTTAAAGATTATTGTCTTATAGTAGGCGATAAAGTTTTATATTTTCTTTGTTCTTGCAGCTTCTTCCCCTACTTCATTTCTTAATGATGTTTCTCGTATCCCTATATTTACTGGGGACAACTATTCTGATGGGAAAGAAAGTATTTCTTTTACTTTGGGCTATATGGATTTAGACTTGGCTCTGCGCTTTGATCAGCCGCCTAAAGTAGTGGGCCCAATGACTCCACAGCAGGAATCCGCGCAGAAAAAGTGGGAGCGATCTAACCGCTTAAGTTTGATGCTCATAAAGTCTAGAGTATCAAAAAGAATAAGAGGATCGATTTCGGAATGTGAGAAAGCCAAGGATTACCTGAAGGCCATTGAGGAGCAGTTTGTCAGCTCCGATAAAGCTCTGGCAAGCACGCTAATAAAACGACTTTCGGGCATTAAGTACAATCGAGTCAAGGATGTGCGCGAGCACATCATGGAGATGCGGAACATAGCGGCTCAACTAAAGGCTTTAAAAGTTGAGATCTCCGATTCTTTTTTGGTCCATCTAATTTTAAACTCATTACCGTCTGAGTTTGACCCCTTTAAGATCTCCTACAATACACATAAAGATGAATGGTCAATAAATAAATTATTGACCATGTGTGTTCAAGAAGAGGAGATACTTAAGCAGGAGAAGCCATAAATTATAACAGAATCTGTTAATCTGGCGACTCAGCGCAGAAGGGGAAAGAGCAAGGGTGCCTCAAATTACAAGAAGTCAGCTCAGTTGCCAATAAAGAATTCTGGTAAGAAAGATCAATGCTACTTCTGTAAAAAGAAAGGGCACATGAAAAGGGACTGCTTGAAGTATAAAACTTGGCTCGAGAAGAAAGGTATTGAAACTATCTATATTTATTATGAATCTCATTTAGTTAATGTTCCTAAAAATACATGGTGGATTGATTCTGGTACTACTGTACATATCTCAAATACCATGCAGGGCTTTCACAACCTAAAGATGCTGAAGCCAAATAAAAAGATATTAATTACTGGAGAAGAAAATGAATCTCAAGTTAAAGGCGTAGGAAACTTTATTTTAGAACTTACTACTGATTTTGTACTTAAACTTGAGGATACTTTTTATATTCCCGTATTTTTTAAAAATTTAGTTTCCATTTCTAAATTGAGAAATAAAGGTTTTAAATTTTTATTTGAAAATGAATATTTTACTATCTTCTCCGATAAAATTATTGTTGGCAATTATTGTTTGATAGATGATTTGTACAAATTTAATTTGAGTCAATCCTTTGAGAATAATTTTAATGTTGATCATAGCATTGGTGTTAAAAAGAACATTCTTAAAGAGAACTCCTCTTATTTATGGCACAAGTGTTTAGTTCATATCTCCTTAGAGAGAATAAAGAGATTGGTGAAAGAAAAGATCTTACAAGATCTGAACTTTGCCGATTTTGGTACTTGCGTGGAATGCATAAAAGAAAAGTATACCAACACAAATACCACTAAAGGTACCAGAAAGAGTTATGAAATTCTTGAGATCATACATACAGATATCTGTGGACCTTTTTCTACTCCTTATTTTAATGGTCAGAGATATTTTATCTCATTTATTGATGACCATTCAAGATACATGTATCTCTATCTCTTATTTGAAAAAGCTGAGGCGCTTGATGCTTCAAAACTTATAAGGTTGAGGTAGAGAAACAATTGGATAGGAAAATCAAGATTGTGAGGTCCGACAGAGGGGGTGAGTACTATGGAAGACATACGGATAAAGGTCAAATAGCCGGTCCATTTGCTCAATTCCTTGAAGGTGAAAGCATCATTGCTCAGTATACGATGCCTGGCACGCCCCAACAAAATGGCATTACCGAAAGGAGGAATAAAACACTCATGAATATGGTAAGGAGCATGATTAGTAGCTCTTGTCTTCCATCTTCCCTTTGGAGTGAAGCACTAAAGACAGCGGTATATGTTTTAAATAGGATTCCATCGAAAGCTGTTTCCAAAACTCCTTTTGAGTTATGGAAAGGGTGAAAACCTAGTTTAAATCACCTGCATGTATGGGGATGTCCAGTTGAAGTGAGGGTTTATAACCCACATATAAAGAAATTGGATTCCCGAACAGTCAGTGAATATTTTATTGGCTATGTGGTAAACTCCAAAGGATTCAGGTTCTATTGTCCAACTCACTCATCCAAGATAGTTGAGGCCAGGAATGCCAAATTTCTTGAGGATTGTGAAGCTAGTGGGAGTGTCGTTCCTCAAAAGATGGATTTTGAGAAAATAAGGGATTCAACTGATTATCTATGAACTGACAACGATTTAGTTGCTCTTCCAGGAGGTCAATTTGACCATAATGGAGACCAACTAATTTTGGAGCATGAAAATGCTGAACCAGTTGAATCTCCCCATGAAGAGCTGTCCCAAAAGGAACAGATAATTATAGAGCGAGCTGTACAGAATAATGAGAATCTGGAGGTTGACTTAAGAAGATCCTCAAGGCAAAAGAGATCGGCAATTCCTAATGATTATGTAGTCTATCTCCAGGAGTCCGATTATGATGTTGGACACCATAAAGATTCATAGACGTTTTCAGAGGTCATGCAGGGAGATAAATCCTCCCTATGGTATGATGCCATGAAGGAAGAGATGAAATCTATAGCGGATAATAAAGTTTGGAATCTCGTTGAGTTACCACAAGGAGTCAAAGCCGTTGACTGTAAATGGGTCTTCAAGACCAAAAGAGACTCTTTAGACAACATAGAATGATATAAGGCCAGACTTGTCGCCAAAGATTTTACTCAGAAGAAAGGCATTGATTATCATGAAACCTTATCTCCGGTATCTAAGAAGGATTCATTAAAAATTTTCATGACTTTGGTAGCTCATTTTGATTTAGAGCTATATCAGATGGATGTGAAAACGACATTAATTCCTAAATGGAGATATAGAGGAGATAGTCTATATACAACAGTCCGAAGGTTTTAGCACAGATAAAAATAGTCACCTTGTTTGCAGACTAGAGAAGTCTATATACGGACTCAAACAGGCTTCCCGTCAGTGGTATATCAAGTTCCATAATGTAATTACTATATTCAGTTTCGTAGAAAATATTGTGGATCAGTGTATATACCTTAAGGTTAGTGGGAGTAAATATATTTTCTTAGTCCTGTATGTGGATGATATTCTGCTTGCAAGTAGTGATTTAAGTTTGCTCAAAGAGACTAAAGATTTTCTTTCTAAGAATTTTGAGATGAAGGATATGGGTGAAGCTTCTTATGTTATTGGCATAAAAATTTACAGAAATAGATCTCGGAAAATTTTGGGTCTATCTCAGAAAGCCTACAGCGAAAAGTTCTAGAAAGATTTAATATGGCAAATTGTGCACCTACAGCTGCGCCTATTGTAAAAGGTGACATATTCAATCAGAATCAGTGCCCACATAATACTTTAGAACGAGAGCATATGAAGAGTATACCCTATGCCTCTATAGTAGGGAGTTTGATGTATGTGCAGGTCTGTACCAGACCTAATATAGCTCATACAGTAGGGATGCTGGGTAGATACCAGAGCAACCCTGGCCTTGATCATTGGAAAGCTGAGAAAAAGATTATGAGATACTTACAGGGAACAAAGGACTGTATGCTCACTCTTGAGGTGGTTGGATATTCGGACTCTGATTTTGTTGGATGTGTGGATTTTAGAAAGTCCACATCAGGATATATTTTTTTCCTTACAGTTGCTACATCCACCATGGAGGCAGAGTTCATCGCTTGCTACGAGGCATTGTCACAGGCTTTATGGCTGAGAAATTTTATCTCAGGTTTAAGAGTTGTCGACTCTATTGCAAGGCCAATCAAGATTAATTGCGACAATTCTGCTGCAGTATTTTTTGCCAAGAATAGTCGAATTACAGACCGCAGCAAATATATCGATATAAAGTATCTTACTGTGAAAGAATACGACAAGAAGAAAGTGGATATCCAACACATTGAGACCGAGATGATGATTGCTGATTCTATGACTAAAGCATTGCCGGCAAACAAGTTCAAGAATCATATTCATCGTATGAGTATCTTGAGTCCATTTAAAATTTAAGTATTTTCTTCTTGTATAAAGACTTTAAAGACTATTCCTATTTGAATAAGAACACATTTTGATCTTTGCACATATGCACATAAAGTTATTTCTTATACATTAAAGTACTATTGTGCACTAAAGTGGGACTCTGAGTTGAACTTATAATAAGTTCATACGGTTGTAACTCATAAAGATATTTGATTAAGGAATACGTACTTTTGATACATGAAAGGGAGTATTCATCTTTTGGGACATAACCGCTATGATCAAAGTATTGTGATTTCTTAATCGAGTGTGAGATATTGACTGTATAATTTAGTTGGTACCTAATAAAATTTTGTATCGTCTATACGATAATGAATATATCACTAGACCAAGTGGGAGAATGTTGGATGTGGCCTATGTGATTTATTCAAGGCGATCCATAAAGTTACATTAGATCTATTTAAGTCGATCTATAAAGATACGGTAGATCGAACGGTTAGGATGTATCTAGACGCGTCCTTGATGGACGGACGTGATTAAACATCATTACATTAAGTTGTATATAAATATAACATACGGGAGTCCCGGTCTAACCCTAATCCAAAATACCTGTGACGGCTCCATCTCCGGGGATGAGGGAATTAGACTCGAAACGTCCCGCTGTTTTGCAGATCGCGAATGAGGACGAACCACAAGCGAGAATCGTCGACGACAATTTCGATAAAGAAATCGAAATCATGGCAGAATGTACGATCTTAATTTTCTGATAAAATTTTAACATATTCTAGATGTCAAAAAAAATTATAGGATTATAAATTCTCCAACAATCACCTACAAATTATTATACTAGCATTAGCTTTAAGTCAATGCCTTTCTCTTATTCTCTCACCAGACACAGCATGTGAAATCTAGTTGGAGAGAGTTCAAAAAATTTATAAATATATATGTTTTTTCCTTAAAAAAAGCTAGTCTTATAAACGCGGCTTCGGAATTTGACCAACTCTGCATACATGTAAAGACCGTTCACCGACTTCATTATTTTATCTTTTAAATTTTAAACTCAGGAGAATCGAATCGTTCCGTCTCTTTTCTTCTTTTACGAACTGATCATTTCTAAAATTTAATATGAAAAAGTATAGTAGGGTTGATAGATTGTTTGCAATTTTTTTTATCTAAAATATTTATTTGATAATAAAGAATAAAAATGTTAATTAATCATCACTAGTGTAGGTGGTATGGTAAAAGGCTTGATGATCCTAATTATTTTGTATTTCTAGCTAAATTTATTTTCTAAAATAAATAAAAAATATATAATGGGTAGGTTAAGGTTTTTAATAAGTTATTATCTATTATTTGATTGGACTGTATTGCACGTATGTTTAAGTTAACCAATAATAATAAGAAAAGGAAATTAGCCTTATGCTACAACAACAAATTACATAAAAAGAAAAAGAATTAATGTCTAATTTTTTTTTAAAAAAAATGACAACGATTACCAAACTAGGCCTTTTCCCCCTTTTCATTAAAATAAGAAAGAGAATTAAAAACAAAATAATTTTACTAATCACGCTTCTTTTATATCCAGCTTCATTAAAATTTCATGCATATATATATATTTATAAGAAATGCTTGGTATTCACCGAAAAGTAAGTAAATCTTAGATCACTCCATCCAAAAATTTAATTTTTTATTTTAATTTTTTATAGTAAAAAAATTGATAAGGCTATTATGAAGATATTAGTCTTGAATACATGAATTTAAGACTACGATAAAGGTATTATTTTGTATTTATACATGAGTCTGTTGCTTTAACTATATTGTGAGAAAAAAATATAAAAATAAAAATATTCGCAACCCTTATTAATCCAAAGCTTAAGCTATTAGAACGGTAACTCAAACTTAAAACATCGTACATTTTGTTAAATAGATGAAACAACCGCTGTACTCTAAAAGCTTAAGCTGTTAGAGAACGATGTTTATATATTTTTATATTTAATACTCCCCCTCACGTCTGGGTTCGAGACTTTTTTGTAAGGCCCATGATGTGAACTTGAATTAAATGGGAGAAAATTAATAGTGCTAGGAGTCTGGTGTGACTCGAACTCAGTACCTCCTGCTCTGATACCATGTGAAACAACTGTTGTACTCTAAAAGCTTAAGCTATTAGATAACGGTGTTCATATATTTATCTATTTAACATCTTTAATATTATGCTGAAAAATATGAGTTCACAGAAAATTTAAGCTTTTAAAAAAGAATGCAAGCTCCCAATGCTTATATTGAATTCTATTCCACAAATTCAAAAAAAATTTAAACTCATCTAAACACGGAAATCAAAATATTTTTAAAAAAAGAAATATATTTTTTTGCATAAATAATAATAAATTCTAAAATGCAGTGTACAAATTTGACACATGTCGCAATGAGACACGTCTCATTAAAATTTTCCCGGCAAAATCTTGTGCAGTGAAAGTGAGCCAACGTGGATGTCGCATAAATTGCGTCATACACTCGTACTCATACTTTTTTTGGTTACAAAAGATTCCGTTTACTACACGGTTTTATACAAAAAAGAAAAAAAAGAAAAAAAGGGAATCATCTCGCCAACAAACACCCGCAATAAAATTGGCCCAAAATTATCACCATAATCATTTTCTGCGGAAACACGCGTACGCTTCCAAATCCACCGTCCATCATGCACATCCAACCACCGTACGTCAATCCGCATAAGAAACCGCATGCGATCGTTCGTATACAGTTGTTCCCCTCTCCTTCGTCATCCCCGCCCGATTGTCTCTTTATTGGTTAAAAGATATAGACAACCCCTAAACTTTAATCTATTTTAAAATTAAGCCATGAGCTTTTTTATTTAATTTATAACTTTTTTTTTTTTATATAGATAATTGCCTATATACCCCTCAAAACTTCGAAAATATCTTATTTGCCCGTACTTTTTTTTTCTTTCCAATATATCTCTTATATATTCCTCCGTTATTCAAAAATACATCTACAGTTACCCCTGCAATTGCCCCCTTTTTTTATTTACTAACATTTAAGTTAACTTCTGAAAGTAATTTTAAAACTTCTGTTAGTATTAATTTTTTTTATTAATATAATTTTTGATCTCATGCATCTCTTATGGGCCTTTGTTTTGATTTTAATAGAATTTTTAAAATTACTAATAGACAAAAAATTAAATTAAACAATTAGTAAATAAAAAAAATGTAAATCAAATTAAAAAAAGAAGCCAATTTCAAAATATGTTAAAGTTTGGGGGGTGTCTATATATTTAACCTTCCTTCTTTTTAATTCAAAAAATAAAATAAAAATAACTCTCACTCTATATATATATATATCATCGTCCTCTTCACTTACTTCGCCAACTCCATTCGAGCTCCACCGCGAAGCTCCACGGCGAGATGCGTTCCAATTTCGACCTCGAGAATGGCCGCGCCGTTAGATCCGCTAACGGTGACGGCGCGAAGGCGCGGGGCGGCCCAAAAGGCGTTAGAACGGCGCCGTCGCCGTTCTACTACGAGCCGGCGCCGGCGACGGCGACGGCGACGGAGCGGCAGTGGACGGCGTGGGCGGTGCCCGCGTTCGTGGTGGCGAACGTGGCGGTGTTCGCCGCGGCCATGTACGTGAACGATTGCCCCCGCCACGCCAACCCCTTCGGCTCCTGCGTCGCCCCCTTCCTCCGCCGCTTCTCCTTCCAGCCGCTGCGCCAAAACCCGCTCTTCGGGCCCTCCTCCGCAACGTGAGCTTCTTCCTAACCCTAACTCTGTTCGATTTGTTGCTGGGTTTGTGGTACGATGTAATGTCCCGGACTCGTCGCAACCCGTCGGTGATGAGAATGCTCTGAGGCGAGGACGGCGACGAGGATGATGGTGGCTCACAGTCGCAATTCCAAGATAATTGGGGCTGGAAAGGTAAGAGAAATGGGAAAGGTAAGAGAAAGAGAGATAGTGATAGAGATTGAGGTAGAGATGAGAATTGGGGATTTGAGATAGAAAAGGGGAGAATTGGGAGAGAAGAGTTTAGAGAAGAAGAGGTTTGGGGAAGAAGATACTAATTCATTTCATTGATGCCTCACTGTTTACACTTTATTATATATATATACTATCCTTTACGTGTACTAGAATGTAAAATAGTAGAAAATAGTGGACTAGGATGTAGAAGTAAATAACAATGGTAAATGGGCCATCAGGGCCTCAATCTGTGAAGATATTTGGGCTCTTGGGCTGGAAGACCTCTTCTCTTAACAATCCGGCCTGGGCTCTGATGCATTTCTAGGCTTGTTCCGTTGGCCTCGCAGTCGAATCTATCTCTCCCGGCCACCCGATTCGTTAACTGGGTTAAAATACTTCTTTCCAACCCTTCGCCATACTTGCCACCTCCATGAGCACCCTTACTGGGACCTCCATGAGCTCCTTCCTAACTATTGCTCTTTTATCCCTATTAATGCTTGCTATTTTCTATTACACTACTACATTACTATCTTCTTAACCATGACTCCTCTCTTTACTACTAGGGATGTTACAATCCCTCCCCCTTAAATCCATCCTTGTCCTCAAGGATGGGCTCAAGAAACTGGGTTTGGAGTTCCCAGTTGCTTCCCCAAGACTTTTTTTTTTTTTTTTTTTTTTCCCTTCTAATTCCTCTTTCTTTTCCAATATATGGGTCGTTCGGTTTCCTCGCTTCGCCATGCTTCGCCCATCTTCTCCGGTTAGCGGCACGGACGGTGGTTCCCATTGAGGTGAGGGTAGACCATTGGAGCCTTTGGGAGATCGCAATCTGCTCGCTGCCGGACCTCCCTTCGCCAAAAAAACTTTCTTTTTCTATCAGCAGAAGGTGTCGTTCTTGCTGAGCTTTATTTGATTGCTCTTCAAAAATATGTACTACTTCCCCTCTGTCCTTGCACCAACTCAAATTTGGGCCCATCATAATATTCTCAATAGTAGTTGAGGCATGGGTTGGAGTGTAATAGCTATATTCACCTTGTAAAATACTCCTTCCTGTTGAGATGTGGAATCTGGTGTGGAACCCCCATTCTTCAAGCATCAGCCACTTGTAGCCTTCATGACTTACCCTGCTAATGAAGCTTAAGTTTTAAATTTTGTTCCCAATTAGCCACTACCAGCATGATTGCAATGGTTTCTTTCTCATAGGTGGACCTTCCCAAATGCCTTTGATTCAATCCATTGTTTAGATAGGCAATTGAGTCCTTCCCTTGCATCAAAAATATTTTTTGCCCCTTCTCTAGCACCTGTCTCTAGTATAAAGGTCTTAGTACAACCAGGCAGAGTAATTGGCTCACTGAACACCTCAACAATCATTTCTAGTAGCTCTGGTATGCATGAATGTGAATGCTTTTTGAGCTTTATAGTTCCATAAACATTCTCTTCACAAATAACATGGCTTATAGAACCAATCTCTCTTATGACTTTCTTTTCTTTAATTAGCTGCTGTAACTCACTACTTTCTTCTTCTTTTGTTATTTCTAATCCAACCACCTTATTAGCCCCTTTTGTAGCTTTTAATGTGTTGAGAATCCTGCGTTTACATTGTCGTCCAAAGAAGAATTCCTCTTCACCCTTGTAGTATATCCCTTGCAATTTCTTTTGCTCACTTGAGGAACACCTCCATGCAGGGTTATAACCAGCACCCTTTTCTGGATGGTGGGCATTAATTTCGGCTGTGACAGCAGTATTTTCTATTTGTGCTGAAATAGTAGGGAGAACTGTTAACTTCACTGCATTTAGGTCCTCAAACCCATCTTGATTTTCCTTCACACTCCAAGGTTTGTTTAGTTCTTCACTCACTTCGGTGTACCCTTTTTGGTCGAACCTTTTGCACAACTCCGTGAGTTTATTCCAAGGGGGTTTATCCTTGTAGTTATCAATTTCCCGCTTTTCTGTCTTTTCTTTTCCAATTTGTAATAGCCCAATCTGAGTGGCAGCCCAATCTGAGTAGCATCCAATTTTTAACAGTCCGAATTGAGTAGCAACCTTCAATGATGAAATGGATATGAGAACTGGACGGCTATAATGATGATCGTTTCCACACCCATTGGATTGATCCAGGAGTTTATGCTGATGATGATGAAATTGATCCAACCATGGTTGTTGAGGTAGTGGGTTGCTAGTAGGCCATTTTTGAATTGGTTCCTCTTCTATTCCCTGCGGCCTTGGAAGTGTTGTCGGGATTCCTTTATCCTTGTTTTCTGTGAAGATCTGTGGAATGATATTACCTCCAGATGTGGTGCTCTCTGGGATGCTGCTCTTTATGCTGGACACAGTGGCCATTGGAGTGGGCTTAGTAGGTGATGGCTGAGTTGCAAACAACTTCAGCACCTCCTCAGGCATGTTGGCATTATCACTCATCTTTACTTCATGTCCATTGTTGTCCCCCATCTGTAGATTTTCATGGTGCTTTTGCTCTACTTCCTTCACTGCAGCTCGTTGGTTGATTACGGAATTAATTAGTGAACTTACTCCTTTCTCTGCAGGGGTAGGTATGGGTGTTAGCTCCTTCTCTTCTTTTGGAGCTTGCACTGTTGTCCATTTTCCTTTAACATGTACAGATCGGCTCCTAATTAACTCTACTAGTTGTTCATGTCTGCGGGCATCCTCCTCCATCATGATTTCGTACCTCCTCGCCTCTTCCTTTCGTAGGGCTTCGATCCTTTGTGCCAGGACATCTAACTTCTGATTAAAATTCCTAGCAATTTGTAATGCTCCTTCAAACCCTTGGTTATAGCTAGTGGTTTGCTGATGCAACTTTGTTCTATTAGCCATCTTTACTCCTGAACTTAGATTGATTTCAGAATTGCATTTCAGGTTTTCTATTTCTCCTAACAGTTGCTTCTGTTTCCTTTACTAACTGGCTATAGCAATGCTGTCAAGGTTGGCCTATGATGCTCACATGAGGCCTAGTTGCCGCTCCAGTCAATGGAACAGTAACTATTCCCTTACTAACCTTGATACAATCTGGATTGAGGCTATTTCATATAATGTGGCTTAATTCCAAAGTTTGGGAGGCAGATATTATGTAATACCTGATGCTTACAAGGTGTTTGGTGAATTGCTCAACTGCTTGACCCTCGTAATTGCTGCAGAATGGTTTCCGATCATTGCTTGCAACTTGTTTGTCGATTTGCCTTGTTGTTCCACCACCTGTTGGCTTTAGATTTGCCTTGTTCCCTTGCTTACTCCTTGGTGCACTCTTGCTCATGTGGTGTTTGATGAAATTCCCAGCTGCTTTTCTCTCTTTGCAGTCCTCTGTTGCCTTATGTTACTTGAGGGGGGATCTATTGTCGCTGCTTCAATTCTTCCAATTCAGATCTGATGCTGCCGCTTGGGTTCTTGCTCCAAGTATTGCTCCATTCTTGTGACTTCCCACCATGATGCTACTATCAGTTTCATCCCTTCCCTGGGATCGAAACAGCTCTGATACCAATTTGTAATGTCCCGGACTCGTCGCAACCCGTCGGTGATGAGAATGCTCTGAGGCGAGGACGGACGGCGACGAGGATGATGGTGGCTCACAGTCGCAATTCCAAGATAATTGGGGCTGGAAAGGTAAGAGAAATGGGAAAGGTAAGAGAAAGAGAGATAGTGATAGAGATTGAGGTAGAGATGAGAATTGGGGATTTGAGATAGAAAAGGGGAGAATTGGGAGAGAAGAGTTTAGAGAAGAAGAGGTTTGGGGAAGAAGATACTAATTCATTTCATTGATGCCTCACTGTTTACACTTTATTATATATATATACTATCCTTTACGTGTACTAGAATGTAAAATAGTAGAAAATAGTGGACTAGGATGTAGAAGTAAATAACAATGGTAAATGGGCCATCAGGGCCTCAATCTGTGAAGATATTTGGGCTCTTGGGCTGGAAGACCTCTTCTCTTAACAATCCGGCCTGGGCTCTGATGCATTTCTAGGCTTGTTCCGTTGGCCTCGCAGTCGAATCTATCTCTCCCGGCCACCCGATTCGTTAACTGGGTTAAAATACTTCTTTCCAACCCTTCGCCATACTTGCCACCTCCATGAGCACCCTTACTGGGACCTCCATGAGCTCCTTCCTAACTATTGCTCTTTTATCCCTATTAATGCTTGCTATTTTCTATTACACTACTACATTACTATCTTCTTAACCATGACTCCTCTCTTTACTACTAGGGATGTTACATACGATTGCTTTGGGTTTTGGGGATCTGCGATGTGGGTTGTGGTTTAGATCTGGAGAGAAATGTTGCCCTAATTGTGTCAATTTTGCTGGATCCAATCTTGGATTCTCAATTTTTGATGAAAATGGGGTGAAATGATCGAAACCCGGTTAAAGCGCTTAGATTTTAGGTTATTAATGTGTATGTTTACTCTCATCTTGCTTGTTTAACTTATTACTTGAGGCAAATTATGGGGGAACTTGTTCAAAATAAGATTTTGCGCGGTTCTATCAGAGAAAGAATTCGCCTTGACAGGAATCAGATGATGAAACTTCCAATTCTTGAAGAATGTGGATCGGCCGCTTTCATCAATTTAGACGGAGCGAAATCGGAATTTTGTTGTCAAATTGAACCTTTCTTATTGACTTGCGAAAGATCATTAATTTGTCGCATTTCCTTTGACTTAGTTTCATTCTGGGTTTTTTATTTTTTTTTCTCTGAGAGAAAGGTAGCACGCTTCCCGCTTCGTTTATCACTTTTAGAAATAAACTTAGCTGGAAATGTGAATCAACTAGGATTTGAACTCGGAACCTCGGGTACCAACCACCAAGCCCTTTGCCGCTTGCACTAGGGACGGTCCTTGATGTTTCATTCTGGGTTAATTCGAATTTTAGTCCTTGATGTTTGCTCCAAGCACCAATTGGATCCTCAAAACTTTCAATTGTAGAAATTTAGTTTTGAAGTTTGATCTTAATTTCTATTTCGTCCTGAGATTTCCTGTTTCGACCCTAAAAGTTTGTGCCTGATTTGAATTTCCGCTCTAAAGTTTAACAGCAGTTTTATTTTCATCCTCAGAGTTAGAGATTCAATTTTAGAAAGAGAAAAGTCCAGTGATGGATGTTAAACTCAAGAACTAATTGTTGTGCAGAACAAACTTAAAAGACTAGATTGTTACAATTGAGATCCTGGTAAAACTTCAGGGACCAAATTTCGAGTATGCAAATGCTAGGAACGAATTTATTCATCAGAAAGCTCCAACACTTTTTTTTGTGTTTTTGTTTTTTTCATCTTTTCAGATTAGAGAAGCTGGGGGCGCTCGAATGGAACAAAGTTGTGCATCAACATCAAGGGTGGAGGATTGTGACTTGCATATGGTTGCATGCAGGTGTTATACATCTGCTTGCTAACATGCTCAGCCTTGTTTTTATCGGAATTCGTCTTGAGCAGCAGTTTGGGTTTAGTAAGCTCACTCTTATCGGCTCTTTTTTCTGCTTCGCTTTAATTTGTCCCCCTTTTTCTTTAGATAACATGTTATGATTATTGTCACAAATAGCCAAAGTTGTAAATAGCGAATAGCAGGTATATAGCGGAAAGCGGATAGCAGGTGTCATAACGGATGTTACAAACCCATAGTGGATACGAACCCATAGCGGGTTTCACAAAAAACTACTTAATATATCTTATTCCTTATAAAAAATGCATATGATTTTGAAGAAAGATAACTAATTCTAGTATTGCAAGCCTACACATATTAAATGTCATTATCTGTAAAAGTAACTTAAAATATTATGATTTAGCAAAACAAAAGGCAAAAAACTAGTAAATCCATAATTCATTTACAGGGTTTTGATCAATCATTTTATTTAACTACAAAACCCAACCTGATAAGACATTTTGGCCTGTTTGCAATTTTTAAGCTTTTGGGCCCATAACGCCCACCGTGACACCGCTTTATAACACCCGCTTTAGCGGGCCCAATTCCACTAAAGCGGCCGCTACAAACCCACTCAGCTAAATCCCACTCTAAATGTTATGGCATAGCGGTAGCACGGTAATTCTGCTATAGCAGCCGCTTTGGCGATTGTAGCAGCCACTATTTAAAACAATGCAAATAGCCTACAATTATGTGATCATTTTGCACCAAGATATGAAAAGTCTCACATTTTATACTATTTACTATATCATATAGTTCTTGATAACACTTTGTTGCCTTTCTCCTACGAGCACTCTCGCTCTCATGAAACTTTCTTCAGCATAGATGATGTAATTCTTTGTCTATTGCTTCACGTCATGTAATCCACCTATAACTAATCTATGTTAGGGTCGTTTTAAGTTCTCAAGATCATTTAATTCATTTGTTTCTGAGTAACATTGCCTCTTCTGTTGCAGTCCGAATCGGGGCAATATACCTTCTCTCAGGGTTTGGTGGTAGCGTCCTCTCATCTCTCTTCATAAGAAACAGTATCTCAGTTGGAGCCTCTGGTGCTTTATTTGGACTTCTTGGAGCTATGCTCTCAGAGCTCTTCACTAACTGGACTATATACACCAACAAGGTATATTCTTTTCTTCTTCTTCTTCTTTTTTTTTTTTTTTTAATCATTTGAGATTTTAGCTCCATCAATTGAAAACCCCAGGAACCTCACTCACTTGATTGCTTTTGCAGGCAGTCGCTCTACTAACTCTTTTGACCATAATTGCGATCAATTTGGCACTCGGAATACTTCCGCACGTTGATAACTTTGCGCACATTGGGGGATTTCTTACTGGTTTTCTTCTAGGGTTCATATTATTGATCCGACCTCAGTTTGGTTGGTCGGCACGCCACAATCTGCCTCCTGGGAGTGAGACCAAGTCGAAGTATATGGCATATCAGTGCGTCTTGTGGGTTCTTGCTTTGATCTTGTTCATAGCTGGGTAAGTTTTTCATAATTCTTTTTCTTTTCTTTCTCTGTAAATATATATCATATGCATTCAATCTTACATAATTAGATTTACAAGTATCCTACTGTTGCTTCCAACGGTTCGTTTCTTGTACTCTCATTGTACATTTAACACACTTGATATCTCGTTGAATCAACTTCTTTTTCTTGAGAAAATGATGGACTCATTGCGATCGGTCAATGCTTTTTGTGTTGTAATTTGATATGCAATGAAGTGACGCAACACTGCGAAAAGCAGCAATATCCTTCTTGAGAACCAACTTGACCGCATCTCGTAGTTCAAAATTGGGATTTTTGCATACTATAGTCCATGTTAGATAATTCTACTTTTGTCCACTTAAATTCTGTTTGCGAGCCTATCATTTTAAATTTAGTTTGACAAGGTCTTCCTCTCTCTCTGGTTGATGAACTTGATCTTGTTATTATTGTGCAGTTTTGTTGGTGGGTTGGTACCGCTATTCCGGGGAGTGAACGCGAACGAACACTGCCACTGGTGTCACTATCTGAGCTGCGTACCAACATCGAGATGGAGCTGTGGAAACTGAAAATGTGTCGCAATACTGTACTTAGAAAATTCGTGTCTATTCTCATGTACGCGAGACAACGATATGTCATTATAGTTTGAGATGTTATGCCATTCTTACTGTACATAAGCTGTTGCTTCGTTCGGGCTTGGTGTTCAATTTGATTTCATTCTTTTTCGATTTGTCGTTGGATATCGGGAACTTTGAGCAATATACCAGTATTGTTTTGTAAACTCAAGTAGTGCTGCCATGTTATTGCAGTGGCCTGCAGGTTGGTTGCCCAAGCTAAGCATCTATGGACTGCTAAGTATAATTGGGAGCAATGTTAAAACAGTGTAAAAATAGTGTAAAAACTAAAAACAGGGTAATTGAAAAAGACAGGTTTTTTTGCTACTTTGGACGATGTTTTTATAATGGATCGTTTGCTGTAAAATAAAAAAGAGGTTTTAGTAAAAAAATAAAATCATAGTAAGTTGGTAAATCGGAGTAATATAGTGATCATCCAAACAGTATATAAATGCGGTATTTTGAAAAAGAGTAATGTGATATTATGATATATTAACACCAAATAAAGGGAGAAAAAAAAATACTATGCAAAATTTTCGAGGAAGATGATCTATAGATATTAGGTCAACATTTTTTTAATAAGAAACTTGATGTAAGAAAGATCCTTTCCACCTAAAAAGAATATTTACTACTAAAATGAGTTTGTTTAGAAAAGTTTAGATCATGTTTGGCATCATTGCCTTTTTTTTTTTTTTAACACTAGTCTATATAATTTGATATTTTGTATTTTTTTAAAAAAATACTAATTTTATATAAGGCTTTTTGCATAAAAAATCCACTAGTTTTGGGCTTTTGCAAAATTGGGTCGCTATTTTCGATTTTGCAGATTCGGTCCGGATTTTCAGTGAACTGACCAAAATACCCTTCTTACTTTTTCTCTCTCCTCTTTTTTTTTCTCTCTCCTCTTTTTTTTTCTCTCGCTCTTTTTTTTTTCTCTCCGAAGAAGGCGGCGGAGGCGGAACGCCTCGCCTCTGCCCCTCACGCTCTCGCCCTCGCAACCCCGCCCTCCTCGTCTCCGACCCCGTCGAGGCCGCATCGCGCCGCGACTTTTTTTTTTTTTTTCCCCTCTCTGACCCTCCTCCACCCGCTGTCCCCGCCGCCACCGCCGACGACGAAGGAGAAGTGCTTCTTGGGGCCGAGAAGCACACCGGCTACGGAGGGGAAAAAATATAGTTACACTCCGGCGAGGGCGGTGGATCGTGACAAAAAAAATTGTAAAGAAAAAAATAAAAATAAAAATTATTGTTTTCCTACCGAAAAGAATAAAAAATAGAGAAAAGGAAGAAGATGAAGAAATTGCACTATTATAAAAAATTACACTGTTTTAAAAAAATTTTAATGAATGTTGCACTATTTAAGAGAGAAATTACACTCTTTTGAAATTAAATTTACACTCTTTAAGCAAAATTGTACTATTTAGGATAATGTTGCACCATTTCTTTCTCTTCCTCTTCTTCTTTCTTCTTCATCCACTCTCCATCCTCATCCCCCCCTCTCTCTCTTTCCTCACACTCCAAAATAATTTTGGACCGATACGGTCGAAGCCGGAGGAGGAGGAGCGGCCGTAGTCGCGGGGGTCGATGAGGCAAACGGGGAGGAGGGAGAGGGAGGCGTCGGCAGTGGCGCGCGGGGCGGTCGTGGGCGGGCGCAGGGGGCGCGCGCGAGCGCAGGGGGCGGGGGCAGGGGCGGGGGGGACGCGCCCCCTGGGCGGGCGCGGGGCGCAGGGGACGCGGGCCCCCGCCCCCTCCCCGGCCCGTGCCCGGGCCCCCGCCCGCCCGCCCCCCCGGGTGGGCGCAGGGGGCGCTCCCTGCGCCCGCGCCCGACGCCCCCAGGGGGCGCGTCCCCTGCGCCCCCCGCGCCCTTGCACCTGCGCCCGCGCCCGCTTCCGCTTGGGCCGGCGTCGCTCGGGACGGCGGCGGCGAGCGGCGGGGCCTCGGGCCGGCATCGCTCGCCCCGCCACGGGCCCCGTCGTCGTCCTCGTCCTCGTCCTCATCCTCCTCCTTTGAGGCCTCCTCCTCGTCATCGTCGTGCTCCTCCTCCCCGCCTCCCCCCGATTCCGAGTGCTTCCTCGAGATCCGCTCCGCGCCGCGCGGCCCGGAGAGGGAGGTGACCGGATCCGAGTTTGGTTGGGAAGAAAAAGTGCAAAGAAATAGTGCAACGAGGAGAATGGTGCAACGAGGAAGAAGAAGAGAAAAAGAAATTGTGTAATTTTCATCCAAAGAGTGTAATTTTAGTCTAAAAGGTGTAATTTTTATTTCAAAGAGTGTAATTTCTGTCTCAAAGTTATTTAAAATAGTGTAAATTTTTTTTAAAACAGTGCAACATTATTTCAACAGTGCAATTTCATCTTTTTCTTCCTTCTTCTATGATTTTTGGTCTTTCCTGTAGGAAAGTATATTATTTTTTATTTTTTTTATTTTTTTATTTTTTTTCTCTTTACAATTTTTTTTGGTCACGTCCCACCGTCTTCGCCGGAGTGTAACTATTTTTTTTTCCCTCCCTCGCCGGCGTGTTTCTCGGCCCCAAGAAACACTCTTCGTCGCCGGCGGCGGCGGTGGGGACGGCGGGTGGAGGAGGGTCGGAGAGGTAAAAAAAAAAGAGTCACGGCGCGGCGCGGCCTCGGCGGGGTCGGAGGTGAGGAGGGCGAGGGCGCGCGTGCGAGGGCGAGGGCGTGAGGGGCAGAGACGAGGCGGGCCGTTTCCGCCTCCGCCTCCGCCTCCGCCTCCGCCGTTCGGAGAGAAAAAAAAAGAGCGCGAGAAAAAAAAAGAGGAGAGAGAAAAAAAAAGAGGAGAGAGAAAAAATAAGAAGAGTATTTTGGTCAGTTTACTGAAAATTCGGACCGAATATGCAAAGCTAATTTGATATGTTTATAGCAACTTAATGGAAAATGAAATTGATTTTTAAAGGAATAAAATGCAAGGTAAAACTTTGATAAAAGTTGGGGGATTGCTAATGTAATTAACTTGAAATTTAAGGTTACCAGATAAAATAAATTTGTAACAAGTCATGAAGTACTTTGGGTTGTGCTTGTCTTTGGGTGCATGGACAATAAAATATTTATAATATTTAATAGATGAGGAATGTAATCAAATATTCAGAATAGTATATCACATTCGGCATCGGACCTTGATTGGATGTATGAATATCTTGTTTAGTATATCTATAATTTATTTGAAAATTTTGTATATTTGATAGATGAGAAATATGATCAAAATTTTGAATTGGGTACTATATTTGGCCTTCAAGTCTTTTTTTGGGGATAAGATAAATTATCTCGTAGATGAGATATGTTATCCTATCAAATTATAGATACCAAGATCTTTCAAGAAGTAAAAAATCAAATTCTTTTCTTACATTGAAAATTTTTATACTGAAAAAGTTATTCTTGAATAACTTATTCTGACTTCCTAATAGGACCTTCAAGTTACTTTCTTGTAATAAGATAAATCATTATGTAGGTTGAAACATGCTATCCTACAAAATAAAAAAAGCCAAGAGCTTAGAGGGAGCGAAAATCAAACTCCTATTCTAACGACAAAAAAAATCAGGGTTAATTTCGTACGTACCCTACCTCCAACCTTGAATTATATAGATAATTGTCCATATCAAAAATACCCTTTTAATTTACATCAACTTTTTTTACAAAAAATTATTTGAATTTTTATTAACCCTACGATGAGGGGTGTAAGATCTACACTCTTTTTTTGGGTGTACAAAAAATATTTTTCTTTTTGAGCAATACTACCGATACACTCCAAAGTGAGGTATACATCTTACACTCATTCTATCCTAAGATCATTGATATTCTAATTATCAAATCTTACACCCCTTTTTGGGTGTACAAGCAGCACTTTTCTATTTGAAATACAAAAGTGGATATTGAACCGCTACCTCTAAAACAACAATTTGGGAAGAGTGCTGCCACAGCTAATCTAAAATGTAACCTACAAATTACAATATGTTGATGACATGTCAATATAATTATTATACCTTAACATTAATTACTAAATTTTAAATATTATTATTAAATTCTAAGCACTATCATTATACCTTAAATCCTGAACCCTAATCGCTTCACATGTATTATTAGTACATCACCAACGTAGTTAGATACCCCAAAGTAGGAGATCTAAAGAATTTCTCATTCGAAAAATATGGATAAAAATAAGAGTTCACCTAGTATACTGTTGATAGTATATGAATAGTATTTACTATTAATCTTTTTATCCTATTCCATGCACCAACCCCAATTAAATCCTAAACATCTAATGATTAAGAAACTAATAGTAAATACTATTCTCATACTATCAATAATATTCTAGCTCCACTTTAAAAATAATATAATATTTTATTTATATAATATTTTCTAGGATAGTAAAGTCGTGGTGTAGTTGGTTATCACGTCAGTCTAACAAACAAAAGGTTTTCGGTTCTTGTCCGGGGGGGTGCCAATTCAAAAAAATTTCGGTTTTTTTTAATATATTTGAGCCTATATTTTTTTTTCCTCGGGTTTTTTTCTTTATATTTTAGTTTGAAAGTTTTAGGCCTGATAATCTTTTGAGCGTTAAAAATTTAGGCCGGAAAAAGTTTATAAATTGCTATATATTTCTGCTTGCCAGTGGAATCACACAAATCATATCATGGCCGGATCACTGCGATTTATATATTGCGATAGATTTTACTGAAACAAATATGAATATTTTTCTGACAGTACTTTCTCGTGGTACGTAAAGCATTCTCCCGTAGTCCCAAATGGAGTCTTACTACATTTTGAGCTGAGCCTTACTATATTCTTCATTTTTCGGTGGGACTGCAGAAATTATTGCATTTTACCCAATGTGATATCTTTTATTCAATTTTCTTTGTTTTTTTGGGCTTTTTTCATATTTGAGCCTAAATGTTTTTTTCTTTGGGCTTTTTAATATTGGACCCTTAAATTTTTGGCCCAATAAAGTTTAATAAATTGATATATGTTTTCGTTTCCAGTGGAATTGCACAAATCATATCATGGCCAGATCACTGTGATTTACATAATGTGATAGCTTTTACTGAAACAAATCTGAATATTTTTCTGACAATACTTTCTCGCGATACGTAAAGCACTCTCTTGCGGTCCCAAATGGACTGAGTTGAGCTTTACTATATTCTGGGCTGAGCTTTACTATACTCTCTGTTTTTCGATGGGACTGCAAAAATCATATCATAGCCGGAATCTGGATCATTGAGTTTTACCCAATGTAATATCTTATCAAACAAGTCTGAATTTCTTCCGATTGTATTTCTCACTGTACGTAGTGCACTCTCCTGTAGTCCCGAATGGAGCCTTACTATATTCTGGGCTGGTTTAGGGCTTAAAAGTTTAGGCCCAATAAGCTTGACCCGTGAGAAATCATAATGTGAAGCCATGTAATTCTTTTATATTCTAATCCCACTTAGCTAGTATTATACAAATTTAAAACACTCTTGAACCAAGTACCTAATATTATCTCTACATTCATTTAGAGCCCTTGAATACAAAGAATGTATGTGGTTGTTTGGGAAGTGTATGACCCAATGAATAAGGGTTTCTGGAGTTCTAATTCGTATTCACAAGTTAAAACTTTTGGAATTTCACATTTGCAAAAAGTACAAGATAGTCATCTTATTCCAAACTACATTTAGCGGGCATGCGGATTGATGTAATTGCAATTCAGCCATAGATCAACTCTATAAAGAGCAGAAAATAGAAATATTAGTTCAGTCATCAATCATAACTTAAACCTAAGAGATCCACCTGAAAGCGGTGACTTTAATTTATTCGAAAACAATTTTCCCATAAAATGGTTCAAAGTCATTTTTATAACAAGATCCTAGGGTGTGTCTGTTTCACCGAAGGTGGAGAAGGGTGAAGTAACTTTCGGCCGTAAATGCCCATTTTCGTTGTTTGGTTCACATTAACTTTGTTTTCAATCAAAACTCAAACTCCAAAATGTACCGTAATTGAATTCGACCTATTCCAAACCGAAGTCAATTATAAAAAAAAGAAAAAAAAGTAATAAACTATTAATCCATCTCTCACACCTTCAGTTTTTACGCTATTTATTTTCTGCCAAACAAACAACAGAAACTTTCATGCTGCTGACTGTTGTGGGTGGAGCGTTGCTCACCACAAGGTCGGTTTAGGCTAGCGAGACGAGTCTCACATCGCCTGGTATTTGTGAGTCTGAGTCTGACGAGAACGTCAGGGCTTAAAGGGGGGGGGGAAGATTGTGAGACCCTAGATAGTCATATATATAAGATATAATAGAGCTAAACTTTTAACCCGGCTTAAACATTTTGGGCGGTGGCTAGGCCCAAGAGGTTAAGAGAGTTAAGCGTGCTAGGACGGGAGTAGTTCTAAAATGGGTGACCCCCTGAAAAGTTGGGGCATTTGAAAGAATTTCAGTTCCACAACTATACAAACAAATAGCAGAAAGAAAGTAATTTTTACATGAAGTTCACCCAAAAATCTACTTCAGCCTGAATTTCACCTTCGATAAAACAAACAAGCTCGAAATGTAGCATACGGCACAGCATCGGAACCACCAATTTTGTCATGACTGACAGCGGGACAAATATTTCTACTCTAAGTTTAAATCAGTGCCAAATTATACTTAAATTAATCTAAACACCCCTTACACGTACTCAACCTAGAGCATGGCTCACTGTTAATTGGATTTATACTTTTCAACACTAATGCCCTGTGTACAGAGACTACAGAATAAGACTCCATTCGGGATTACAAAAAGGGTTCGCTAAAGCATAATAGAAAAATATTTTAATTTTTAGATGGCAATTATTCGACTATAATATAATTTTTATGGTCCCAACAAAAAATTTTAAAAAACTTATATTGAAAGATAATTTTCAATACCCAACAGATTCTAATTCGACTGGTCAGTAGTCAACAACTTTGACTAAGATTTGAGCTACTTGTTACGCTTTAAAGAGGGACAAAAAAGTGTGAACGCATGTGGAGGCTTGTAGAAGTTGAGCAATTCCTACTTCGAGTATTTGAAAGCTTTAAATAAAAGCTTTCCTTTCCAAAGGGCTTGTATTAAGTGCATCATGTGCATGGACCATGCCAAAATAAATACTTTGTCATGTGCCATGCTATACCCCACAATCGCTTGTCTCAGAAATAGTAAACAGTTAAAAAAAACAATACTTTTATTATGCTTTATATCTATTAGTCTCTTTTATATTTGGATTTGCGACTTAGTTATCTATATACCTCTCAAAATTTTTAAAATATCTGATATACTCCTATTCTCTTATTTCAAATATACTCATCGTATATTTGAGTACCTACGCTGTTAGTACCCATTAAGTCATTTCGGATTAAATCCGAATTAAATTTCTACCAGATTTAAAAAGAAGTCAAAATACCTCTTTTACCCCTTACTTAAGGGCAAATAAAAAAGTGGTGACGGTGGAAGGGTATATTTAAAATGAAAGAAGTCAAAATACCTCTTTTTGTCCCTCACTTAAGACAAAATAAGAAAAGTTGGTGACGGTAGAAGGATATGTTTGAAAGGACAAAATAGTAATTTTACATAGATAACAGCTTTTTTAACTCTAGGAATATATTTGAAAAAACTTAGAAAATATTAAAAAAATATTTTTAATATTATCCTTCTAAAAGGGGTAAAAAAGAAAGTCGGAAATCTTGCAGAGATATATAAGCAATTGTTTCTAATTTATATGCGAGCAACTTAATAAGACTCAGAACACTTAGTAAAGTTTAACCTGCAAAGTAATAATATAAAATTTATATTAAACATATGGGTCAAAGCTTTTCCATGGACACTGTATACCCCATAATGTATCAACATTAATACGAGGGGCCCATTAATTTGTCTCTATATAAGCTAGATATTTGCTTTCCCTAAAAGTAAAGCATGGAACTGTGGGCCACATTTCCCCAGCATTTGTTCTCTTTGATATACTTTTCTATTTTTTAGTATTATTCTCTTTGATCTTTGTTAGCAAAAAGGAATATTAGCACTGCTAAGAGTTGAAATATAGATTTGTCACCTTTATTTTTAGGGCATGGTTGGGGTGACTGAAGCATCCCTAAAGTGCTTTTAGAAGCAGCTGCTCAAAGGAGGCTAAATATTTTTTTATAATAAAGGTTTTGGTTGGAGCTAAAGTAGGTTGTAAAGCTTCTACATTTTTTGGTTTAAAGGTTTTATAAGCTAATTTCAATTTATTGCTGAAATTAGAGTGCTAGACAGGGCTTCATTTGGTTCGGAGATAAGTAAGAACTAGTTGTTCCAGAGATAGATATAAGTTTAGGTATAAGCTGGAATAAGAGTAATTTTGTGTTTGGTTGAGTATTGGGTTAGTTCCAGATATAAGCAAAATAGTATTTTGTTGGGGTAAGTGGAATGAGAAGAATAGTGGGTGGTTATAGAGATGAAAAGACGAAAATACTCCTCTCACTAGCTTACTATGTAAATAAGGGCTTTAATTTAATATGAAAGTAGCTCCAGTTAGGTGAAAAATTGACAGATTTTTTATTATACTATATATGATTCACTCTCTTTTTGTCGCCTTCAAATTAAAATTAATTTACCCTAATTTGTTACAAAAATATTTTTTCACTCTCTTTCTGTTGCCTTCAAATTTAAATTAATTTATCCGTGGGCTAACCAGCAAAAGGAGCAAGATCGGAGTCGAAGACCGTGAATGGTGGCAGCACGAAGCCTCCCTGGCGACGATGGACAAGGCACGAAGAGGAATAGGCGAGACCAAGAGAACACCCAAAAATAGAGAGAAACCTCTCGGATCTAGCAAGATCTGCTAGATCTGTACGCTATAGGGTTCGGCCGAAGCGAGGAGGAGGAAGAAAATCGCAGGTGAAGGCCCCATGTAGCAGGCGGCGAAGAGGAACAGTAGATAGGTTATTTTTTAGGGTTAATTGCATACAGCTCCCCGTAAACATATCGAATAGCAAACATATCCCTACAAAATTTAACTTTTTATTTTTATCCTTGCAAAAGTTCAGTGATATTCATATTTGCCCCTCTGGTTTGTTACCATTAGAGCATTATTTATTTTTTAACTGGAGATAAATAAAATAATATTTTTGCCTTTATAAATATGTCCCTTCAAAGGTCCCAACTATTAGAATTATACAGAAATGTTCTTCCAAAAAAGTATTTTATCCAATAATATAAAAGGAATAAAAAGGTCAATTTAACTCATTCACTAATCAGGGTTAAGTATTTTACTTATGGTAAACTATATTTTTCTAACGGGGTATATTTGAAAATGTTAAGACTTTTGTAGGGATAAAATAAAAAAGTTGAACTTTGTAGTGATATATCTGCTATTCGATATGTTTACATGGAACTGTATGCAACTAACCCTATTTTTCAAAGAATAAACAAAGAAAATAGCATATACCTTTCTCTCTCTCAAAAAAAAAAGAAGGTTGTAGCAAGGAAATTAAATCTATTGTTGATCTAGGTTAGGTCCGAATATGGTCCTGAATAATCATAATATAAAAACTTTACCTTTTTTTTTCCCTCTAAGACAGGTTTTTACTTTTTATTATTAAAGCTTTTCAGAATTTAAGCCAAACAAAGGCTCTAATCAAAGGATTTTAGCTCCATCTTTTGCAACCTACCTTTAGCCGCTTTTTCGCACTTAGGTTATCGGTAAGATGCTATTGCTAAATAATTGTGTTGACATCTAAATCAAGCATCAAAGTGGGAACAAATCCTAGAAAGACATGCGTCGCCAAAGGAGGTTCCGACAGTCATGCCAAAATCTGTTACGAGTGAGAAGTTCAGTAGGTACTTCGCAAACGATCGATGCCAATAGTTTAGTTCTTTGTTCATACTTTGGTTCCAACCAATACTAAGGTTTCCACATAGGTTCTTTTACATACTCACATGTCGTCTATATGAAGGTTTTCATAGTTTACTCTATGTCTCAATGTCACTCACCATAGTTTTCTCCTATAACAAGTATCCTCTCTATGTCAACTAAGTTCTTATGCTGAAGCAACCTAGTATTCTACGTGCTTATGAATAGGTACAACAATAATATCATGGCATATTAAGAGAGAATGAAATACATCTATATGCTAGGTCATACACCCATAGCCCTTCTTAAATCCCCAAACCTTGGTCCATGCATAACCAACAAAGATTTAACCACTCTTACCCAAGAGAAAATGAAATTTGAACTATATGCAAGAAAATATTTTTTTTTAAGCAAATGGGAGATTAAACACATTTTGGCGATATTTCCTGTCTTGACTTGTATAAACTCTTCTTGAAATCATCCCTTGATCTCTTGAGGTTCTCAAAAAATCCTAAAGAGGAAGTTCTAATCACGTTAAAACTTTCAAAATCCTCATTAGAAAAACCTCCAAATTTTAAACCCTAAAAACTCTAACTCACATCTACTCCTCCAAACAGGGAATATGAAGCTTAGGATGCTTGCCTCCTCCCTCCTAGGGCTCTATCCAAGTGCTCTCGCTCTCGTCCAAACTTGTTAAGAAATGGAGCTCAAAGATCTCAATGATGGAAGCTTAGGATTTCCTTTTCTCTTTTAGAGAGAGAGAGAGAGAGAGAGAGATGAGGAAATAAGGGTGGGGGGTTTTGGCTATGCAATGATACTTTTAGGATTGCTACAATTATATTTAAATCTTTCCAATTGATATATTTGCATTTGAAAGGACTGCTACCTCCCGTGCCAGATTTCGTGCGGTCGCCCGATCTTTCGAGCTTCCGACAGTTTTAAGCTGCAGCTCTTAGGGCTTTAGGGTTGAGGTCCGAAAAATTGATCCGGGTGCCCCCCCCAACCATCTGATATAGATTACGAATGCCCTTGGGGCAAACTGAGCGCCCAAGCAATTAACATTCGAGCAACCCCTTCTTTTGGGTTGAGCGTACGAAAATGGAACCAGGTGCCCGCAATAACAGTTTGGAAGGTCACGAATGCAAACCTTTGCTCTCGGGTAGAGCATCCGCTAGAAAATAGGTGCTTGACCAGATGATCCGAAACACTTCGAGCGCCCGAAATATTTTCTGAGTGTCCGAAAAGTATGGAAAATTTGATTTTTAGTTCTTTTAAAGCTCCGATTGGATCCAAGTTGGTTTCAACTCCCATGTAACTCACTCTAAACCTTTGCACAACCATCCAGACCATGTCCGTCATGATTTTAAACCTCATTTCACCAATTTGGTCAAAGTTTGGTGCACTATACTAAGTTTCAGTATATTACAACCACTCAAATCCTCGCCGGACCACCTTATTCCTCACCATGAATGCCCTTTCATACTGCATGCCTGCATGCTTGCAGGACTTCGCTTTGAGAACCACAACTATGCAATGGTTCTATTCGTCCTAGTTTCGGCCTGGACCAGTGACCAAAACTTGAGAAGCCAAAGCCTCCACGTGTCGGCAAGCGTTTGAAAGTTTCAAAACCATCTCTTGAGAATTGAATTCGATTTGATTGTTACCTCTCCAATCTGTGTCTGAAACAGAGTCAGATTCGGCCTAAGCATCAAGAGTCATCACGAGGCGGACGAACCAGAGTGCATCACGTGTGATCTCACTATAGGATCATCAGTGCTGACCATTAATTTCAAAAGCTCGAGCTATTAGAAAAATACAACCAATTTACCTAAAACATATAGACACTGACTCGGCCTCCCGCCACTACAAACATGACTCCCGATCGGTTTAATCCTGTATCTCACCATTTTGAACGTGACTCGGTCCAATCCGAACTCCGGCCACGAGGAAGGATGTTGGCCTCTTTAAGTCAACAAACGATTTCTCCACCAACAAATTGTTATCCGAAATATTAATTTAATAAAAAACAATTTAAAATTAGTTTTAATACATTTGCTTATGTATGTGGCTTATACAAGTAAACCATACTGCAAGCACTAACTGAAGAGGCAACAGAAGAAGCAACAAAATAATAATCGTAATATATGCCATGAAATGGCGAAGATAAGAATTCAAGTCAAGACCTTTTGGAACGAAAGAGATTAAGAAAATGAGTTAATATTTGTCTAATGACAATAATCATTCATGTACATTTTATTTTTTTTCTCAGGGAAGGAAAAAAAAATTGTACTTAGTTATCTGTTCAATTTATTCGGAAAAAAAAAAACAAAATAAACCAAGGAATCTTGAGCTGGATACATACATGACAAGACAACAGAGGAGCTGCACAATTTAGAGCATCATCAATAGAAGGATCTATTTCATGATTCCTCTATTGTGACATTTTTGATACCTCGAGGAAACAACACATATAATCATCACAAACCAACATTAGAATTTTCCACCTAAAAAGTCGCAAACTACCGTACTAGGATAATTTTCCACCTAAAAAGTCGCAAACTATCGTAGCTACCTGCTTCGCTTATTTAAAAAAAAAAAATTTAGCTGAAAATATAAAGTAATTAGATTTCGAATTTGGAACATCGGGCACCAATCACCGAGGCCTTTGCCGCTTGCACTAGAGACGGTCAGTAGTAATTATGTATTAAATATTTAAATATAAGGTAAATACATCATTCTCTCATAGTTTGGATTTTTGAATATGAACAGTCACTTTATATTTTTCTCATTATGAATCCTAATTATTGTACAGCATTCTAAAAAATCTTTTATTTTTGGATAAAACTTAAAAAAAGCTCAAAATCAACGGCTAAAATAAAAAATTTAACAAAAAGTGATGATATGACACTAAAATTTTAGATCGAAAGTCTTGAACTTATTTTATATAGTATAAAAAATTTTCTATCATAATTTCACGTTATTTCGATATTTCTATACCGTTAAACTTGCAAACAGCTCACCACAACCATTAAAATATTAATTTTGGGCCCCTTCGATCACCAGATAAATAATATTGAAATATAACGAAATTTATTTTCTAGATACTTCAAATATTCTAGATCAAGTCTAACGGAGCCGATCGTCGATTCGGAAGTCCCAGCATCGAAAATGACTTGATAGTATGAATACCATCCAAGGGCCGAAAACCTAATAGCACCAATGAAGGGATGTGCGGTTAGGATGATAGTAGTCCTCTAGAGTTGAGTGAGTGGTTGGTGGAATAATATGATCTAAGGAGTGAAAATGGTCGAGGGGTAGATCTAACGGCGGAAAACTTGGTAGCACCAAGCGCTTGGTGCTATTGATAGCATTGTATCCGAACTCTAAATTTTTTTTCCTGTGGGATTAATATATAATAAAAAATATTAAAAAATGAAAGAAAAAAAATATAAATAAGTCATTAATATTGTATAAACAAAAAATGTACCATTTTTATTTACAGTTGTCCTCGATGTATTTTCATATTCTGCGATGCATGATAACCTCATTGGTAACACCAAAAAATACATCAATTTTTATATATGTCACCAAACGATCGTTCATCAATTGATGATACATATGGTTGTGCAATTTATTCTTTTTAAAATTCACTATAGAAAGAAAAAAAAAAATTCACTGTAGCAATAGTAATTAGTAAAATTAATGCCAATTTTAAAAGTAAACATATCTTTGAAAACACTATATATTTCTTCGTCTCAATAAGAGAAAAAAATTTAAAGTTAACGGGTTTGACATTTTTATTGGACCTGCTATTTTTTTATTCTTTTTTTTTCTAATTTTATTCTACTGTTTTACCTAGTCCTCCATGCTTTCTTGTAGGCCCATTGCCACGATTAAAAAAAATAGAGAGCCATATTATTCGGCCCCACTTTGGAGTCAACTTTGGCCTCAAAGTGGAGTCGATAATTCAAGATTGGACAACATGGCTTTTATTTGACATACCTTAGTAGGGTCTACATAGATTCGCCAATGAGGACAGTATCTCGCATGCCTCCGAGTTGAATAACTTTCTCAATTTCCAATTTTTTAAGTATTTTTCTTGTAAATTTATTTTAATTAATTATAAAATTTGTTAGATTATTTTAATCGCAATCGAAGTTTTAGTGCTCTATACCTAACATAAAATCTATGCTAGATACCATGCTTATCTTGTAAAGTGTAGCACAAAGGTGAAGTCTAAATAGCATACCAACTAGTAGAATATTGCTAGGGCTAAACTAGAAAAAGCCTTCTTGCACTTTAAGCTTTTTCTAGTACTTTAACCAGTCTCAATTACAATAACTGTCCTACACCTCTACTATTATCTCAAATAGATTCTTTATTTAGGATGATTGTTGAATTCATTTATACAACTTTATAACAACAAATTTACAAATAAAGTTACTTATAGATAGTACAATAGAGTCATATAAATTGAATAAAATTACTCAAATAAACTATTAATTCGGATAGTATTAACAAAATAAAAAATTTCTTTTATATATTTGAGTTGCAAAGTAGCTAAATATTGAAATATGAAATAATGTGATATACCAACTCATTTTAGTAAAGTTTCACAATCTAATTTGTTTCGTTTCTAAATTTTTGAATATATTTGAGATAGCAGTAGTAATGTAAAATGTAAAAAGGGAATTGAAACAGTAACTAATGGGAGCGTTTGGTTCGGAAATAAGGGGAGAATAAGCCCTTGTTCCTCCCTTTGTTCCCAAACATAACTTTTGGTACCCGAGAACAGTAGTTTTCGGGTCCATGGAATAAGCTGGTATAACCCGGTATAAGTCTAAAATTGATGTTCCAGCCTTTTTTCTGAAACAAACTTGTTCCCAAGTGGGAACAAGGTTATTAAAGTCTAAATTTAATTTTAATTATGGTATTAAATCATTAATTAATCTAATTGATATATTTAAATCATTATTCATTGTTTAAATAATAAAGTAATTTATTAATTTATTATTTATAATTAAATTAATTATTAATAATTTAATGTGTTTATCCATAAACTAATATTTATATTGATCAAAAACATTAATATTTTTATCATCCAATTAATTTTTATACTAGTTATCTAATTAAAATAATTTACTGACTAATTAAAAGGTTGAATTATTTTTTATATTTAATTAATTAATTAACATATTTTCATTATCTTATACAATATTCATAGCTAATAAATTTATTAATTCGTTAAGTTATTTTTAATTAATATTTGATGTTAATTACTTAGATAAAATATTTTTAATTTAAAATTATAACTCTTATTCCTCTTGTTCCAATCTAACCATCCAAACACTATTTACTTTTCATCTTGTTACCTTATATAAATATTCTCATCTTTTCTTTTATAGGATAATAAACATTCCTTGTATTATTGTGTAATATAAAAGAAAAGATGAGAATATTTATATAAGGTAACACATCTAAACAAAATATTGGTGTAGTTCCTGCTTACACCTGAACTTTGTACTTATATTTAGAATAAGCAGTTCTTATTTATATCTAAGCCAAACGCAGTCAGAGTGTAGGGAGATTTTTTTTAATATAATTTAAACTATTTTTGGGGGAGTGTAACCTTATCCTAAGTTGAGCAATGAACTTCAACATGTATTCCAGTTTAGAGAGGGAAAAATCCAAAAGAGGCTGTAAACATGTGGTATGCAGTTGGAACAAGGGATGATGGGACAAAACACAGATAGGGATAAATAAATAAATAAATCTCCCTTCATATTCTCTTTTATATGTATATCTCCCTTCATATATTCTCTTTATACTCTGTATCGATAATAACAGAAGAGCACAGCCCATGTGCGTGCTGAGTTCTACATTCTGAAACCGACGTCTTGGATGGAATCACGTGTCCTCTCAATGCTTCAGAAATACCAAACTAGAGCGCATCTCATTCTGAGGAAAAATAAAAAAATGCAACGGTGCATATGCTGACGTGGCGTCCCAAACCAATCAAATCTTTTTTTTTAGATATATATGTCCCATCATAATTATAAAAAAATATTTTTATTATATTTTTTTTAAAAAGAAGAGATGTAATTGGCTTGTTATTGATGACGTGGTGCAAGCGTGACACAGTAGACTTCCTCCATTGTGAGGCTCAAAATCTCCCCTTTTGCTTTTCTTGTTTTTTTTTTATAGAAAAAAGTAGCATACTACCCGCTTCGTTTATTTTCTTAAAAATAAATTTAGCTGAAAATATAAAATAATTAAGCTTCGAACTTGAAATTTCGGATACTAACTACTAAACCCTTTGCCACTTACGCTAGGAACGGTCGGTGTTTCTGCTTTTCTTATTTTTTTAGAAAAAAAATAGCATGTTATCCGTTTCGTTTATTTTTTAGAAATAAACTTAGCTGGAAATATAAAGCAATTAAGTTTCGAACTTGAAATTTCGGATACCAACTATTAAGCCCTTTGCCACTTACGCTAGGAACGGTCGGTGTTTTTGCTTTTCTTATTTTTTTAGAAAAAAGTAGCATGTTATTCGTTTAGTTTATTTTTTTAGAAATAAACTTAGCTGGAGATATAAAGCAATTAGGCTTCGAACTTAAAATTTCGGATACCAACTATCAAACACTTTGTCACTTACGTTAGGAACGGTCGGTGTTTTTGCTTTTCTTGTTTTTTTAGAAAAAAATAGCATGTTATCCATTTCGTTTATTTTTTTAGAAATAAATTTAGCTGGAAATATAAAATAACTAAGCTTCGAACTTGAAATTTCGGATACCAACTACTAAACCCTTTGCCACTTGTGCTAGGGACGGAGGTGTTTTGCTTTTCATGTTGAAAGTGAAAAATAGGAGAGTAAAAAGCTGCAAGTAGTAAAAGAGTTAGCTATTAGTACCCAAGGTCTTAAGGCTGAAATTTAGTTGTTTTATATTTTTAGCTAAGGTTGTGTTTGGTTTGTAGCAAAAAAAAATAGTTTTTCGTTACGATTGTTTGACTGGAAGGAAAAGAAAGAAAAATATAAATAGAAAACTATTATATATATTTTCTCTTACTGTATATATTATATATTATATATTATTAATATACAATAATTATTATACTATATATATTATTATTATTATTTTTATTTTTATAAATAAATATATTTTTAAAATATATTATACAATAAATATGTAATATAATACATAATAGTATATATATTTAATACTATAAAATAAATTATTATATATTTATAAATAATATTTATAAATACAATATTATATAATAATATATTATATAAAAACTAAATATTATTATTATATATTATATAACCAATGAGGGAGAGAGAGTCCACGAGGCGATTTTTTTTACCGCGAAGTTTTCGTTTTCCGCTCCAAGAAGGCGGAAAACAAAAACGAGAAGTTTTCTGAGAATCTGTAAAAAAAAATTTCCGAGAAAAATTTTTTACGGACAACCAAACAACAAAAAATTAATTTTCCAAACACACCCCGGAGGTGTTGATTTCTCGAAAAAGCATAGCAAATTTTTTTTCGAAATGTTTCAATGAAAAATTGCTTTCTCAGTTTTCCGTTTATTTGGTTTGAAGACAAATTTGTTTTTTTAAAAGTCTTTTTTCAAATTTCACGATAAATTAATATTTTTGTTTTTAAATTTTTTTTAAAAAAATAAAAATCCTAGCTTTATATGAAATTCGAAAAGAAGCTTTCCAATAAAAGACTAATTTTTCTTGAAAATAATCGGGCGGAAAACTGAAAAAGAGATTTTTCATAAAAAAAAAAAATTTCGAAATTTTTTTTCATACTTTTTTGAGAAACCAAACTGTCACAAAGTTCATTTTTTAAAAAAAAAATTGAACGAAGGGGATAGCATTCTATAATTCTCTCAAAGAGATCATATAAGACTATAAAGGATTTTTCATTAAGAAAAAATTAATTTGCCCTACTATGGTTTAGCTTATTTTTATTTTATCCTTATGTAGTTCAAAAAATTATACTTAACTATCATATGATTTAGCTTATTTCCAAAAGCTACACTTAACTATTTTGTGATTTTTAAAAAAATTAATTTACTATCTTATTAGATAGTAAACTTTTTTGAATAAAAATAGAGATAAAATTATATGGTAATTAAGTACAACTTTTAAAATCACAGGATGGCAAAACAAAAAATGAGCCAAAAACTAGAGGGTAAATTAAAGTTTGCCCTTTTTATTACGCAATGCTACTGGTACACTACTCCAAAGTCGGGTGTACATCTTACACTCATAAATAATACGAAACAATCGTTGTATTTTAAAAGCTTAAGAAGAGCTTAATGTCTGGGCTCAAGATATTTTAATAGGCTCATGACGTGAATTTAAATTAATAAATGGGAGAAAATCAATTATGCTAGAAGTCTGGCGTAATTCGAACTCAGGACCTTCTGTTCTGATACCATAAAAAATAATACGATACAGCCGTAGTATTTTAAAAGCTTAAGCTGCTGAAAAACGGTGTTTTTTATATTTTTATATTTAACATACACCTATTCTATTCAAGAACCATTAATTCTTTATTTATCACATCAACTTTTTTTTTATGTTTACTAAATTATTATTTAGCTTTTTGTGAATCCTAAAAATTTATATCTTATTTTTTTGGGTGTAAGAGTAGAATTTCTCTTTGGTGCAAGGTATTCTCCAAACAACGCCATTAAATTTAGTCAAAGTTAATGAATAGATATTAAATGTTGGGTCAATTTATGATGCATTCTAAAAAAAACTAGGAAATCAATATCAGTTTTGTCATTGTAAATTTATGAATTATCATGAAAATATTTTTTTTTTTCGTTTAGAATCATCACTTTAACATCATACATAGCAATCTCCATTATGTGTAACAAACAAAATCGTTTCTCATCCAGAAATAATACTATGTATTATTTTACCACTTTATTGCGTTCAGTTTATATTTATAATATATATTTTTCTTTTCCGTCTGCTTCAATTTTCTTTCTATTCAATATCATACAGGTTTTATGTTCATTTTAGTCAATTAAAACTAAAAGTAAATATACTTTTTAGTTTACCATTGTATAGTTTAGTTTGTTCCAGTAATTTGCGTTAATTAATTAGTTTCAATTCAGTACGCATTTAACTGTATTTATAATATCTTAAAAGTAGGAAATCTTTGAATTAATTAAAAAATACTAATGACAGAAAATGGGTAAATTGAAAAATCTATTTTTTTTTTATGGATTGTTAGCAATGAAATATTATTTTTTTAGGGATAACTTCAAATACCACCCATGTGGTTTCGTGCTTTCTCACTTTAGTATCATGTGGTTTAAAACGTATCATTTTAGTACCATGTGGTTTGGTTATTCTCTTTTTGTTATCTTTTCGTTAATTTTTTCGTAAAATTAATGAGAAAGTTAAAACTATAGGATGGTAAAGTAAATATTCGATAAACCATAGGTAGGATATTTGAAGTTTTTCTGTATAATTTAACGAAAAAATTAATAAAAAGATAACAAAAAAGAGAATAACCAAACCACAGGGTACTAAAGTGATACGTTTTAAACCACATGACACTAAAGTGAAAAAGCACAAAATCACAAAGGTGGTATTTGAAGTTATCCCTTTTTTTTATTAACATTTTCGAAAAGTTTCTACATCATAAAGAGTTGGTGGAGAAATATATAAACAAAATTATCCCGTAATTATTTGTGACAATTTTTGTTTTTGGTGATAATAATGAATGGTCCCTTCCCTGGCTACAGTTGTTAGATGCTGACGCTGGGGACTGGTCCTGCTGTGTTCTGTTTTGTCTAAACAAGTAATTGATCCTCATTAATGAACGGTACGGATTAAGCTGATCCTGAAGCTTTTATGGGCCCCACACTTAAACACTTGGTATGATGGACGAAAAACAAATAAACAAACAAACAAACAAATAAAACAAAACAAAAAATCTACACTACTAATGGCTTGAGTGAAAATTTTAAATGCTATTCATCCCAACCATTTTTTAAGAGCAATGTTTGATCGTTTTTTTTTTTCTCTTTATATTGAAATTTAATTTGAATTTTTTAAACTCCAAGAGAGGGACTACGACTTCCAGATGACAGTTGTAATCCCTACAATCATTAGTGGGTTATAGACTTAGCATTTCTTCATTTTTTAAGTGTAAACTTTAAATTGTCCTATGTAGTATAGCTTATTTTTATTTTACTATCCCGTCATTAATAACTAATGAAAATATTAAATTCTATAAAACAACGTAACTAAGTATAAAGGCACAAACATATATACAGAATTGAGTTCCTATACTTTTAAAAGTACCAAATTATTTCATCACTCTAATGAATGAAGCGGGTAGCATGCTACCTTTTTCTCAAAAAAAAAATTTATTTGTGCTTGTAAGTTTTCGGTTCTTGGATTAAGAGATGTGCGATTAGAATGATAGTGCTCCTCTAGGATTGAGTAGGTTGGTTGAATAGTATGATCTAAAATGGTTAAAGGAGTAGATTTAACGGCGAAAACTTACAAGCACCAAGTGCTTTGTGATTTTAAAAGCACCATAACCGGACTCTGTATATATATATATATATATATATAGAGAGTCCGGCTACTATACTCTTATGAGTATAGGCCCCTTTGTACTCATAAATTTTCGGCCGTTAGATCCACCCCTTTGATCATTTTCACCCGTTAGATCATACTATTCAACCAACCATCTACTCAACCCTAGGGGACCACCATCATCCTAACCGGGGACCACTATCATCCTAACCGCACATCTCTTTATCCAACGGTCGAAAACTTATGAGTACAAAGGGGTCTATACTCATAAGAGTATAGTAGCCCTAGCCTATATATATATATATATATATATATATATATATAATTGAGCTCCTATATTTTTAAAAGTACCAAGTCATTAGTATATGTAGGTTTTCGGCCCTTGGATTAAGGGATGTGCGGTTAGGATGATAGTGGTCCTCTAGGGTTGAGTGAGTGGTTGGTTGAATAGTATGATCTAAGGGATGGAAATGGTCAAAGGGGTAGATCTAACGGCGAAAAACTTATAAGCACCAAGTACTTGGTGCTTTTTAAAGCACCATAGCCGGACTATATATATATATATATATAATTGAGCTTCTATGCTTTTAAAAGTACGAAGTTATTAGTGCTTGTAGGTTTTCGGCCAGTGGATTAAGAAATGTACGGTTATGATAGTACTAGTCCCCTAGGGTTGAGTGGATAGTTAGTTGAGTAGTATGATCTATCGAGTGAAAATGGTCAAAGGGATAGATCTAACGGCGGAAGACTTACAAGCACTAAGTGCTTGGTGTTTTTAAAAGCACCATAGCCAGACTCTCTTTCTCTCTCTCTCTCTCTCTCTCTCTCTATATATATATATATATATATATATATATATATATATATATATATATATATATATGTAGAACTAGACTACTATACTATTAATAGCACCAAGACATTGGTGCTATTATATTTTCGACCCTTGGATGAAGGGATGTGAGGTTAAGATGATAGTGGTCCCATAGGGTTGAATGGGTGGATGGTTGAATAGTATGATCCAATAGATGAAAATGGTCAAAGGAGTAGATTTAATGGTGGAAAACTCGATAGTACCAAGCGGTTGATGCTATCGATAGTATAGTAGCCGGACTATATATATATAAAAGCGGTTGATGCTATCGATAGTATAGTAGCAGGACTATATATATATATATATGATAGAACTATTATACTCTTATGAGTATAGACACCTTTGTACTCATAAATTTTTGGCAGTTGGATGAAAGGATGTACGGTCAGGATGATAGTAGTCCCCGGTTAGGATGATGGTGGTCCTCTAGGGTTGAGTGGGGTTGGTTGAATAGTATGATCTAACGGGTGGAAATTATGACGCCCCAACTTTCCAGGGGGTCACCTATCCTAGGACTACTCCCGTCCTAGCACGCTCAACTCTCTTAACCTCTTGGGCCTAGCCACCGCCCAAAATGCTTAAGCCGGGTTAAGAGTTTAGCCATATTATATCTCATATATTGGACTACCTGGGGTCTCACAATCTCTCCCCCTTTAAGCCCTAACGTACTCGTCAGGCTCAGACTCACAAGTACCAGGCGATAACCATTAATCCTAAAAGTTCGACCTGTTAGAAATATGCAACTAATTCACTAAAAACGTACAGAAATAGCACTCATGGGTCTCGATTGTGACTCGTTTCAATTAGCCTCACGCCACTTCGAACATGACTAGGCCCAACCCAGCCTTATGCCATTTCGAACGTGACTCGACCCAACCTGGTCTCCCGCTACAAGGCAGGATGCTAGCCCCTCTAATCCAACAGCAAGCACTTGGTGCTAGTAATTTTTCCACAATTAGATCTACTATTTCATCAATTCCATTCCTTAGATCATCATCATGGCCCTTAATTCGTCGAAGCAGATGACGTCGTTGCTAGTGAGATCGAAGCAAAGGATCACAGTGGCGCACTCTCTAGTGTTGCGGGGGTCCCCAAGCCTGTGGAGTGCCCGCTTGAGGCTCTCAAGGGTGCAACCCTTGCCCTCCATCTTGTACACTCGGAATGCCGCTAATAGGTTGTAGCTCTCCTCCTTCGCTGCTATCGATATTCCTACAGTCTTCTTATCCTCTGTGAGCAACCTCACGAAATCCTCAAACACAACTAGCCCGTCCATGTTCAAGTTGGATGACGCCACCACTGCTGCTGCCGCCTCGGCCGACAGCTCCTCTGCGACGCTCCGCCACATGCAACTATTCAGCTTCGCAGGCGAGATCTTCCCGTCCCCTTTCTCGTCAAAGTAGCAAAACAAATGCCCCATTACCTCCGTATTCTTCGATCGCCTCCTCTCCCCGCTAGAGTCGGAGCTGGATCCGAATTGATAGAGTAAAAAAGTATAAGAAATTTTTTTTGATAGAGAGAAAATATTATAAGAATTGTAAGAAAATTTTGTGAAATTCTATAGGATATGATATGATTGAGAAATTTATGAAAAAAGAGTGAGAGATAGTAGTAAGACACAAAGTTAGGGTCCTGCGGAATAATAATTGCCTAGGAGAGAATGGTAGGTAAGGAATAGGCAGAGGGAGAGAGAGAGAGTTTGACATGAGAAGAGAGAGGAGGAAGGGATAAAATTGAGAGAAGGGAAGAGAGAGAGAGGGAATAAGTCGAGAGGCGGGAGACGGAGAGGTGCGTAGAAGTCGCCACGTCGATTGAAGAAATTGCCAGATATATATTTGTATGGATATATATGCTCGAGCTATATCAAGTTGAACACCAGTGAGCAGACCCCAGTTCGTTTTCGACTCTATTATTAAATGAGCGATCGATCTCGAGCTCTAATTCGGGAGTCAAAGTGCTGTTGACTAACTCAAATCAAACAAATTGAAAGATTGGATAGTAAAATTAATATTTTAAAAGATTGGATAGCCAACTCAAAATGATCCACAGTTCAGATAAATTATGTACATTTTTACTTTATATCTACATAGAAGTCAAAGTGTCGTGGGCTTCTTCAAATCAAATAAATTAAAACATTAGATAGTAAAATCAAAATTTTAAAAGATTGAACAGCCGACTCAAAATGATCCATAATTTAGGTCAAATTCTGTAAGCTTTTACTAGATCTGGCAAATGGGCGGATGGGCCTCCATTGGTCCACCTGTTTCACTTGAAATTTTTTGGATAAAAAATTTTATGTCCATATCCGTGAAATCTACAGACACCTGTGCGGTATGGACAGAGATCGCCAGGTCTAGCTCTTATATCATTTCTATATACTTTCGCGGTTGAATCCTGATACCGTCCGTGCGTTGGGGCTCGTTCCTGCTATACATTTGTTGGTACGGAGGGGGGCCCAAATTTTTGGAGGGGGTCAAAAATTCGGAGTCGTAGATCACGTTCGCACCTGAAGAAGGGTACAAAAAAAATTGCGACGAAATGAGACCACGCGGACCACTTTCGGCGAAGCCGACCACGAGCCAATCAACGCGGGCGTGGAGAGTCGATCCAACGGCGTAGCATGGCCGCCACTCACAGCCGTTCCACCGACACTCCCACGCTCTGCCCCACTACTCCCAGTACCATTTTTCCCATATTTAATTTTTGATAATAATTTACTCCTCCCATACAGTAACGTTCTTCTAGAACGATAATGTATAAAAAATAATAATAAAATAAAATCGTTGGCTGAATAATTATTTAAAAAAAAAAATCAAAAGCGAAAAAAGAAATGCATCGGGGACCCCTATACTATAAGTGATTTGTAAAACTCTTTTGGTATGTTGAATATTATTAAAAAAAAAAAGGCTAAATTACAGAAAATTTTTCTGTCAATATCTGTTTTTTTACTTTTTTTCCTGTTATTTAAAAACCTACACTTTGCCCTCTCAAGAAATAAAAAATATTCACTTCGGCCCCCTCCGTCAGCGTTCCCTTAGGGTTCCGTTTATATCATATTTTTTATATCCAAAATATCCCTGAAAACCCTCATCTTCCTCCTCCTTCCTCACCAACATCCTCGGCCGCGCCGCCTCGCCCGACTCCGCCGCCTCGCTCTCGCCCTCGCCTTCGCGCTATCCGTTCCCAGATGCACGTCCTTGGCCTCCTTTGCCGTCTTACCCTCGCCCTCGTCCTCGCCCACCTCTCCGTCCATACCCACCACGATCTCCTCCCTAGAGTCGCCGAAATAAAGGGGCCGCGAGCATGCTGGAGAAGCAGGGGAGCAGGCGAGGAAATGGTGCTGCAGCTGGGGTCGAGAAAGGCGCCGGCGAAGGTGCGGGATCAGTAGGTTGGGAAGAAGACGAAGAAGAAGAGGGTAATTTGGTCATTTTGTCACACTGTACCCCACTGTAAATATTTTTTATTTTTCGAGGGGGCAAATTATAGGTTTTTGAATGACAAGGGGGCAAAGTAAAAAATCGAGTTTTGACAAGAGGTTTTGTGTAATTAAGCCAAAAAAAATGTTCATTTGCCCATCCTGATTTAGCATGCATTTTTTACTTTGCCACGTATGGGTCAAAACGTTGCACTTTACTATTCTGTGAATTTATTTTTGTTTCACCAAAAAAATACTGCCATCAAATAGGCTAGCAAAATAAAATATTATAAAATTACTCGATGATATTACATTCAACTATAGATTCTTATGGTGAAATAACAGGATAAATAAGTATAATTTTTTGAACTAGAGTATGATAAATGAAAAACGTGCTAAACAAAAAGATAGTTAAGTGTAACTTTTTAAATCACAAGATGGCGAAGTAAAATATACTAAACCAAAACGAGGTAATTAAAGTTTACCTGAAAAAAAAATAATAATAATAAGACAAGTGAGTAAATGTTAGCCTTTGAGAGGCAAGGGTATCAAATCAAGCAGCATTGCTCTTATTAAAATTTGTTTTGTAAGTAGATTCAATTATTTACATATAGCTATCTCAACTTTTAATTTCTCGCTATCATCCACCTAAGCGTACAAACTATCAATTTTTTTTTTTTCTTTGAGATAAAGAAACCATCAATTTAAAATGATTAAATTAGCTAAATTGTGAAGAAATAATTATAATCATATCAGTGACATTAGATGAATCCTTGTACTGTTAAAAATTATACCTTTAGTGTAAAATTAACTGTGATTATCTCATTTTATTTTTTTAACAGATAAAATGGTAAAAAATTATCATTTTACTATAAAACTGTATTTTGGCGTTAAAAAGATCAATATATGTTGCCCGCGTGCGTCATTTACTGTATTTTCATCAATATCCGACGAAAATAAGTCAACCCTAATTTAACATTTTTTTAAAATTTTAAGAAAGCCCCTAGGGTTAGAATTATCATTGAGAGAAGAGAAAAAACAGTACAAAATAACAAGAAGTACAACGCCTTTAATTGCATCTTTAATTGGATAAATGCAGGAGGTTGATGGCTTTTTGCTAGGTGAAAATTCAGTTAGTTATGATACATTAAGGGCGTTTGTTTGTTAACACGAGCTCGACTTCATGAAAGACTGCGAGTTTCATCCGTACGGACGAACTCGACTTCGGGCGTGACAGTCGCGAAGTCGCGAGTTCGCGCCATATGCAAACTCGCCGCTGTATGAGACTGTCTCGCAAGTGCAGGTTGTGTGGACTCCATTAACTTCCAAAATGGTATATAGCATCGTCCAAACACTGGCCATCTCGAGCTCCACAAAATGGCGACTTCAACACTGGACTTTTATGGAATCAAACACGTACTAATTCTCCAATATTGACAATCCCTTCAACTTTAACTTGTCTTCCAAATTCGGATATTTTAAGTCAATTTAATTGAAAATTATGTTAATTTTTTCAATCACCTATCAAATTTAACAACTCTTGTCATGAAAAATGTAAATATTATTAATAATCAACAATTAAAAGCTAATGAATATGTTAATTTTTTTAAAAAAATTCCAATCACTGAGTTAAGGATATAATGCTAAAAATAAATTTAGGGACTCTTTTAAAAGAGAAAAGTTTTGGATCCCAAATTTTGCCTAATGCAAAGACGATGTTGTCCGCGAACATATATGACCATATTAGATTATGCGTATGAGTTATGAATTAATTAAAAAAGTTTCAAATTATAAGGAGTTGAGCTATGATACTCTTGATAGTAATTAAATAAGTAAATGTACATCTTTTGTGCTTTCAAAGCGACAGAGGCTTCGTATTTTTGAGTTATTTTTTATGAAGGAACATCCGATTCGACGATTGACTCTGTTAGGTATAATTTATACTATTAGAACTGTCTTGAAATCAAATTTTATAATTTTTAGACATCATTTGCCAAGTGATCGAAGGATATCAAAATTGACTAATTTAATAGCCGATGTGACATGTTTTCAATGTTGTCAAAAGAATCCAAATTAGATTAAATTTTAATAAAAAATTTTACTTATCATCAAGAGCAAGATCAATACTTCTAATTTTAAATTTGAATTTTTATTATTGTTTTTAATGAGATTTTTTTTCGGTCGTTCATTTTGAGGCTACTGGTTCACTAGACAAAAAAAGCGATCAAAAATTATAAAATTTAGTTTCTAGATAGTTTCAACACTGTGAATTATATCTAACTACGCCACTCGCTGAATCAGACGTCCCATCATCAAAAATAACGTGAAAGTACATAAACCTTCATACTTTCGAAAGTATAGCAACATAGTTCAATAAATTATATTTACTATCAATTTTTTAGCTCTTGAATCCATAACAATACAACAACCAAATAATAAAACTTAAACAACCAAGGGATAAAAAATAAATAACAAAAAATATTCCTCCACTATTTATAGTACTCTATTTCTTCTCAATTATAACTACCAACATATTTACAACATAATGCTTTCAAAATTCAAAATAACCCTAAATGAAAGCCAAAATTGGCCCAATTGAAGTACTTTGAGTACTCATACATAATGTTGAGGGAGTCTCATGCATTGCCCAAAATAAAAGCCAAAATTGGTTTAGCAAAACCCTATTATTAAAGTACTCTTGCGTACTCACAAAAGAACAAGAGGAACGGGACAAAAGCTTAGCTATGTCACAAAATAAGCTGAGCGAGGAACAGCAAAATGTAACGTTAGATACATATTAAAGTAATAATAGATAGATAACTCCAATTATATAATACAACAAACGATTTCACGAGTATATCTGCAGGTAGAAAAAGTGAAGCAGAAACTGACATTTTCATTACATAAGAAGTTTTAACTTCAACACACGAGATAACACACATTTGTAGCTACTGCAAAAGTAGAAAACATGATTTTGTTAGGGACTTGCATGCAAATAAAACAACCAAAAGAAAAGAGAAACAAGTGAGTGTAGAGATCATTTGAGCTGCAGTGTGATTCATTCAGATTCAAGCTTTAGGTTTTCATCAGTATTTGATGGGCATCCCCAGCCGGTCCAACCGGCCCGAGCCCGGGTACGCCTTGTTCGCGAACTTGGCCTGCAGCGACGCCGACTTGTGGTGCTGCGCAGCTCCGTAAGGCGAGAGCTTCTTGACGGAGCCCGATTTCTCAAACTCGGGCCGCTGCTTAGGCGCGCTCTGCGACCGCGCCTGCGCCTGTGCCTGCGCCTTCGCCTTTGAGGATTCTGTGTTTGCCATGTAGTTCGGGTAGTCCGAATAGCCCCCGAACAGGCTGCGAGAGCACTCGCTCTTCGACGGAGTGAACGCGCCCCTCCTCGAGCTGCCGGGCCGGGAACTGGCCGAGTAGAAGTGCGGGCTCTCGCCGAACTCCGCGGCATGGAGAGGGTACTCCAAAGGGGTGAGGGAATGCCTCATGTCGACCGAGGACGGGCTCGGGGTGGACAATTGGGCGGTCGTCGAGTCCTTGGAAGGGGAGTCGGGCACGGTGGCGAAGCTGCGGCTGTTTTGCTCCGAAGTGTGGGCCGAGCTCGAAGAGTGGAGGTGCAAGGCGCCGGCCCTTCGCTTCGAATTGAATTGCGGTTTTCCGGGGTCTACTTCTAGGATCTTGGCGGTCCTTTCGTCGTCCGCCGCGGCGCCGACTCCGGTCCTCGGATTGAACTCTGCCCGACTATTGCCGTACTTCTCGTCCATCCACCGGTCCAGCCAATTGCTCCCGGAAGAGTGCGATCGGTTCGAAGAATTCCTCTGTCGAAAGAAAGACGAGAACACACATGAGTGGATCCTGGGTTGCGCAGATGTACAATTGCATCTGAATGGGAAATTTTACCTTGAAAGAGCCGGACCGGTCGGATTTCGACCCGTTTGTTCGCGCATCTTGCTCGTACTTCTCAGGCGTCGGCGGACCCTGGAATAAACAAAACACGATCAGTAAAACAGAACGGCAATGATAAATAAAGATCTCATTGAAGAACTCGGAACTGCTTGCAAGAACACTCGGGACATACCGGGTTGGAGCGAGAGGGTTTATCGGGGCGGCTCCGCTCGGAGCGCAGGGCGCGGCAAGCTCGAGCCCGGGCCTGCACCCGAACCAGCGCGTGCATGCACCGAAGTGTCTCTGCCGCTTGTTTCCGCACAATGTTGCCTCTTACCAGAGCCTGCAGCTTCACCAGCCCCCTCAGTGCCTTCAAAGCTCTTCTCGCCTAAATCCCATCAACATAACCAAGCATAGCCATGAGTTTATGGAATTCATAAGATTAAAGAGGTTAATTAATTACTAAAAAAAATGTTAGAAATTTTTTTTTTTTTTTTTTTAAAAGAAGGTGCGGGAACAAACACCCACAACTCCGAGTTCCAATTGTGGCCATTACTACTCCAACAACATGTTAGTAAATGCGACACAGAAGTAGCCGGACCATAATCCCCAACCGTCCGCATAAATGAGCCATGTATGTAGGAAAGAATTTTTTTTTAAAAAAAAAAAATCAAATACGCTGCAAAAATATCCATAAATGGTAACTGTAACGAATTATTAAGTTGGAACGATTGTGAAGTGGACAGAGATAGGCTTTATTATTAGTAAAATGGCAAATTTACATCGCATTTTAGGCCCAAAAAATAACATTTGATTCTAACTTTTTTTTCTACATAATTTCACCTCCAAAATTGATAAATAAAAAAAACTTTTTTGATGAAATATCTAAACAAAATTCAAAATAACACTGATTTAGCAGAGTGTAAAGAGAGAGAGAGAGAGAGAGAGAGAGAGAGAGAGAGAGAAAAGGGGCTTCACCAAGTATCCCCGGAACGCGGCTTGGATCCGGACCGCGGCGCACTCCTCGCGCCTCCCCGCGGCGGCGGCGGCGGCGGCGGCAGCGGCGCACCTGCCGCTGCTGGTGAGGCGGACCACGGCCGCGGCGGCCTGCGCCGCGGCGACAGCGGCCTCGGCCACGGCGGCAGTGGCCGCCGCCACCGCGATCGCCCGCTTGCTCTGCTCGTCGCCTCCGCCTCCTCCTCCTCCTCCCGCGTACGGCGGCGCCGCGTCGCTCTGCGGCGGCGCGCGGGGCTTCGCCTTCTCCCGGAAGGATTTGCCGAAGCCCCAGCGCTGCTTCTTCTCCCTCGGCTCCGGCGCGGGATCCGAGCGGCGCCCCCCCAGGAGCCCGCGGAGCCACCGCGCGGCGCGCCCCATCGTCGCCTCGCTCCGCTCCGCCCCTCAAAAACCCATCCCTCTCCTCAAATTTTCTCAGCACAAAAACGTCCCGAAAATTTGAGCGGGAGATTTAACTAGCAAAAAATAATTATAAAAAAAAAAGAAGAAAGAAAAGGAGCAGAAGAAGAAAAGGTCAGCGGAAAAGAGAACGAAGTCACGAAGGGGAATAATAATAGGACTCACTATCTCTCTCTCTCTCTATCCTCGTGGACTCGAGAGGGAGGGGGACTAATTTATTTTAAATAATTTTTTATTTTTTTAATTGATTTTTTACTTTTTGTTAGTTTTTTATTCTGGTGTGGAAAAGTAAGCTGCCAGTGGTCCGCCGGCAAGGAATGCAAGGCTTTCTCACTCGTAATTACGCTTTTACCCTCAAGGATCGATTTTAATGTCTTATTTGTCCTTTGCATCTGTTTTTTATTTTATTTTTTTCTGTAAAAATGTGTGGAACTCTCATAGATCATTTGAATTTGACTGTCCAACCTTTTAATATTTTAATTTTATTATTTAATTTTTAATTTATTTGATTTGATCACTCGGTCAATAATACTTTGATTTCAAATATTAAGTTAATTATTTATTTTAATAAATTTATAGTTATAAAAATTACATAAAATATACTAACCAAATATGTAAAGATCGATAAACAACACGCTCAAATTTTAAAGTCAGAATACTGTTGACTGACTCAAATCAAACAAGTTGAAATATTAGATAGTAAAATTAAAATTTTGAAAGATTAAGTAGCTAAATTCAAATGATCAATAGTTCTGATAAGGTCCACACATTTTTATCTTTTTTTTCTCTTGAGAAAAATGGTACCTCTAGTACACATAGTTCATAAAATTCTTTAAATTTTAGTTTAAAAAAATTAATAAGTAAGAAATAAAAGCTGTTGAATAAATAGGGTATAAAATTACAATCTAGTCTAAAAATGTACAAAAAGTATTGCACGAATTTGTATTGCAGTTATCTATAATAAATCATTTAATAATCAATTATTCTTCAGAATGTTGCTCCCATAAACTGTTATTATATCAACAAATATGATGTAAAAAGTTTTGCTTAATAAATATATGCATTTCAAAAATATAATAAATATATTTGTTAACATAGCAACTATAGTTATCCAGATTTCTTGGATCAAAACCACCGATCAAAAATATTTAAACCAAAATTATTAATACTAATGTACTAAGTATGCATAAGCCTCTCATTTATAATACAATTCAAAATTAGCACATGATGTGAAATGTATGACGCCCTGTTTTCTATGGGGGTCATTCATCCTGAAAAGTGGGGTGTCACAGTTAGTATCAGAGACAATCACTAGTCGAGAGTGTGAGATGAGTCTCGACTGAGTTAGGATCATCCAACTTCCCAGCTGACGATCGTTGTGGGTAGAGTGCAGCTCCCTACAAGGTCGGCTAAGTTAAGGTCATACAACGGGCAGAGCGTAGCTTCCAATTAACGATTATTGTGGAGGGAGCGCGGCTGAGTTAATTTTACTATCCGATTTTTTTAATTTATTTAATTTAAATTAGTCAACAGCACTTTATCTTTGATATTTAAATGCATTATTTATCTTCACAGATTTAAGTAGTATACTGTATATAATTCTTGTAACTACAAATTTATTAAACCAAGTAATTAGCTTAAATTTGAAAGTCAAAATTTTGTTTACTTATTCAGATCAAATAAATTGAAAGGTTGGATGGTAAAACTAAAATTTAAAAGTTTGAATAGTCGGTTCAAAATAGTCTATAATTTGAATAAATTTTATATATTTTATCTTTTTTTTATCTAAAGAGTATCTTGTGTTTAGTCTATATTTTATATATATTTTTTATTTTTTTAAAATTTTGTGAAATCTAGGATGGAAAGAGTATGAGATTTACACTCGTAGATATGATAGGTGTACAAATAACATTTTCTATCATCAATCTGTACCAACAACATATTTATTTTAATAATATTTTTAAAAATAAAAATTTATCAAAACAAACCCGAACTACTCTTACAGATGCAAACGGATCCGTGTTGGTCAAGCTTTCACCCCGATCCGCCCCTAATGGGACGGTAAATGAGAACCAAAAAATACAAGAAAATATAATTGACCTGAATTTGTCTGATCCGCCAAGTAAATAGAGCAGGAGACGAGAGACCTTCTTCTTCTTTTAATCTGCTCCGATTCATCAAAAATTCACTTCTGATCCAATCCTTCCCGAAAAAAATAGAAATTAAAAATAAAAATAAAATTAATTTATCCCGAATTTATTCTGACCCGATAAAAAGTAAAACGAAATATGGGATTCCTCCAGTCGAGAAAATTTACACTGTAACACGTACACCACATCATCTATGTGTAACCAATCACATCTCTCTTTTTGAGAGCAAATACAACAAAAATATTTTTCTAATAATCGTGATGACCACTCTATACATTGGAGCTGCCAAAGAAAAAGAATGTGATTTTGCGTCTCCAGCTAAGCTTCTTCTGAACCGTCCGTACCAGCGAGGCCGGCTGCTGCTCCTCTGTGATTCACGCCACCGTGATAATGCCACGGCTGCTCACGCCGACAGGTGGGACCCACGCCCTCCCTCGTCTGCACGTGTCGTTCGGCTAGCCGGGTGGGGCCCAGATGTCCCGTCGTAGCCGTCGGATCTGGATCTAGCGGGGGTTTGGAGACCCGAGATTCGCTGCTTCTGCTGCAGGATAATAGAGGCAGCGCAGACGGACACCTACGAGTCCTGTGGCTGGTTGTACGGGTTGGACCTCTGTTTCACTCTACGAAAGTACATTTTTGCTCTGACACACGCGACGGTGATGTAAAATAATAACAACAATTCTTATAATTATTATTGTCATTAATTATCTCACAATTATTTTTTTATTAACCTAGTTATATATATATATATATATATATATATATATATATATAATTAGGCGGGAATACTATCAATAAGTACCAAGTTATTGGTGCAATTAGTTTTTTAGTCTTTAGAATGAGAAATGTGCGGTTAAAATAATGTGGGTTCTCTAGGGTTGAGTGCGTGGTTGGTTAAATAGTAAAATCTAACGGATAAAAATAATCAAAGGGTTAAATCTAACGGTGAAAAACTCGATAGCACCAAGCCCTTGGTGCTACCGATAGTATCCCAACCGGACTATATATATATATATATATATATATATATATATATTATCAGTAGCACGGAGGCCTCCGTGCTACCAAGTTGTTTTCAATGATGCGGCTTCCAAATCGACGATCGGCTCCGTTAGACTTGATCTACACTATTGAAAGTATTTGAAAACTAAATTTTATAATTTTTCAATATTATTTGATTAGTGATCAAAATGTCTCAAAATTGACAATTTTAATGGTCGATGTAATGCGTTTGTGAATTTAACGGTGTGAAACAATCCAAATCTAATGAAATTTTTATAGAAATTTTTTTTCACTATTTAGAGTAAGATCAGTATCTCTAATCTTAAATTTAAGTCTTTTATCATCATTTTTTATGAGATTTTTATTTTCAGCCATTCATTTTTAGACTATTCGTTTGATAGGTAAATGATGTCGAAAAATTATGAAATTTAATTTTCAAATACTTGTAATAGTATAGATCAAGTTTAACGGAGCCGATCGTCGATTTGGAAGCCGCATCATTGAATAAAACTTGGTAGTACGGAGGCCTCCGTGCTACCGATAGTTTACCAACCGGACTATATATATATAGTTGGGCAGGAATACTATTGATAGTATTTGGTCCCTATTGCTATCAAATTTTTAACCCTTGGATGAAAAATTATAGGGTTAGGATAATATTAGTTCCTTAGGGTTGAGTGGTCTCCCTAGGGTTGAGTGGTTCCCACTGGGTTATAATATTTAATCCAATGATTAGAAATGATCAAAGGAATTGATCCAAAGGCTAAAAACTTGATAGCAAAATGGGGCTAAACTATTAATAATATTCTAGCCCATATATATATATATATATAATATATATAGTAGGGCTACTATATTCTTATGAATAGAACTTTTGGTCCTCATAAGCTGTTTTCGATGATGAAGCTTCTGAATCGACGATCCACACCGTTAAATATGATTTAGAGCATTTGAAACTTCTAGAAAATAAATTTTGTAACTTTTTGAAGTAATAATAAAGTCCATCAAGCGGGCATAAAATGATCGGTAAAAATTGAACGAACTCCTAAAAATAGAGGATTGGATTCTTAAATTTAAGATCGGAGTTATAGATCTCTATCTAGATAGTGAATAGAATTTTCTATCAAAAATTCAGCCGATTCCAAATCTTTTACACCGTTAAAGCATTTCATACCTGCCGTTACAAATTGTTAATTTTGAGATCTTTTTTATCGTAAATTAAATGATGTCGAAAACTTATGAAATTTGGTTTCTAGAAGTTTTAAATGCTCTAAACCATATTTAACGTTATTGATCGTCAATTTGAAAGCTTTATCATCAAAAACGACTTATGAATACGAAGTCGATTGTACTCATAAGAGTATAATAGCCGGACTCTATATATATAGAGAAAGAGAGAGTTGAGCTGGAGTGCTATCAATAGCAAACAGGTTCCGTTGCCACTCATTTATTTTCGATAACAGAGCCTCCAAATCGACGATCGGCACTGCTGAACATGATCTATATAATTTAAAGCATATAGAAATTAAATTTCATATTTTTTGAATATTGTTCTCTTGTCTATTAAATATGCTGTTTTTTTTTTTTTAAGGCAGAGAGAGAATGATGCCTCTAATGATTCGTATATAGAAATCAAATTTCATATTTTTTGAATATTGTTCTCTTGTCTATTAAATATGCTGTTTTTTTTAAGGCAGAGAGAGAATGGTGCCTCTAATGATTCGTATATAGAAATTAAATTTTATATTTTTTGAATATTGTTCTCTTGTCTATTAAATATGTTGTTTTTTTTTAAGGCAGAGAGAGAATGGTGCCTCTAATGATTCGTCTGTTTTTTTGAAATCATCTTAGCTAAAAATATAAAGCAATTAAATTTCGAACTTTGAATCTCAGTTACTAATCATTAAATTTTTTTGTCACTTGCCCTGAGAACGATCAATGCTAATAATACAGTTGTGTAACCGGAAGTTTTGATTGGGTACAGAGTTGATCGGACGGTGGAACGACCGAACCAAGTGATTGACATGAAATCTGGTGGAGGCATTGTGTGGCCCACGGCGCGTAGATTTCTCAGGGTGGGAGAACGCCAAGTGTTGCTCCAAATGATGAGGATTTTGGCTTTCTCAAATAGACCCCTCTCCTTGGACTCGGCTTAATTATTAGCTTAATTAATTAATGGCTTAATTACTAAAGTCCCCTACCATTAGGGGTGAAAGCGGATAGGATATTATCCGAAAATATTCGTATCCGTATTCGATAATATCCGAATTCGGATAAAAAATATTCGGATTCGGTCGGATATGGATACGAATATGATTTTAGAGAGTTAATTTTTTTCAGATATTCGAAAAAAACGGATATGAATGTGGATATCCGGACTTTAGTATTATTATTCTTTATATTCTTTATTTTTTGGATCCGTCCGGCCTAATTTCGCCCGCCCGCCCCGCCCCGCCCAAATCCCTTTTCTCCAGAGTCGATCTTTCTTGTCCACTCTTCTAATTATTGCCAATCAAGGTACGGAGGGATGATTAATACATGTTGTGAAAAAATAAGGTAATTTTTTGTATTATTCGATTATTTTATAATTACTTATATATTAAAATTATATATTTTATATGTGAAGAAATATAGCTAGGAAACAAGATAGAAAAATAAAGTAATTTTTTGTGTATGTGCATATTAATATATATTATTATTTAAATACATATCCGATCTATTTCCGAATTCGAAAAAATATCCGACCATATCCGAATCCGTTTTTAGCGGATATGATAATAAAAATTTAGCATCCGACATATATCTGTATCCGGAAAAAAAATATGGATGCGAATATGATTTTGTCAAATATCCGATCATATCCGATCCGTTTTCACCCCTACCTACCACCTTAGGTCATGGTCCATTTACCCCCAAGATTAAAACAAATAAAAATTTATATAACTTATCTATCTAAACTGTGGACCATTTTGAATCAGCTATCTAACCATTCCAATTTTTAATTTTACTGCCCAATCTTTCAATTTATTGATTTACGCGAGTTAATAGTATTTTGACTTTAAAATTTAAACTAATTACTTAATTTATAAATTTATAGTTACGAGAATTTTTTTTTTGATAGAGAAAGGTAGCATGCTACCCGCTTCGTTTATTTTCTTTTTTCAGAAATAAACTTAGCTGGAAACGTGAAGCAACTAGACTTTAAACCTGAAACCTCGGGTACCAACCACTAAATCCTTTGTCATTTGCGCTAGGAATAGTCGGTTAGTTACGATAATTGTATGAAGTATACTCACTAAACTTGTGAAGATAAACACCACGTTCAAATTTTGAAATAAAAATGTCATAAACCGATTCAAATCAAAAAGTTAAAAGATTGGATAGTAAAATCAAAATTTTAAAAAATTTGGTGCTTACTTAAAATGAATAGTAACTAAAGTATATTATGTACGTTTTTTACCTAAAATTTATATCAATTGCTTTTTTTTATTTTACCACTGTTTAAAATAAATCTAAAAGTTTAAAATAAGAGGATGAAAAAAAAAAAAGTCACTACAGTTGATTTTTTTTTTTTTTATCTCTTTTTTCTTAGTCAACTTCGCAGCCATCTATATCGAAGTTAATTATAGTACTCGAAAACATAAAATTATAAACATATTTAATTTATTCTAAATTAAATAAAAAATAAATATTTACAGTCGAAAATTAGTGCACCTGCTCTAATTTCTTTTGAGCAACAACCATTTAAGTGTGCAGGTCTTGGAAACCCAATCATTCATTGGACGACAAAGATTTGTCAAAGGCACCATATAATTCCTCTCCGGATGCGTAGATTTTGTACGAATTTCATTTAATTGAAATATAATTTTTATTATCTTACTAAAAAGTAAAAAATATATATAGATTTAAATGCACCATTGGGTTTTTTTGTTTTTGCTATTGTTAGGTTTTTTAAATTTTCTTGGAGTTAGATCCCAACCATTAAAACTTTTATTATTATGTACAAATAGATCATATCAGTTTTAATAAAATTTCATTATATAAACCAGGATCATGGTGTAGTAATTTCTTGTTAATTTCGGTACCGATGTTTTCAAATTTTTGCAAGAGTTTAATGACGTGCTCGACTCAATGCAAAACCCAGTAGGCATTGTGTGCGAGTTGATATGGTCGTAGACACGGAAGACAATTTTGAAGATGGTGAGATTAGGGATATCAACAGGTCGAATTCGGGGCGAATTTTTAAAAACCTGAACCCGAACCCGACTCCGACTCCAAATCCGAAATCCAAATCCGACGGATTTTAAAAATCCATATCCAAACACCGAATCCGACCAAAAATTCGAAACCCGAATCCGAACCCGAAAATTTGAACCTGTAACAATTATTTCTCTTTTCAATATTTCAAAATATATTACATTAAATCTAAATTTTTAAAATAAAAATTCAAATATAACATAATATTTTTATATACATATTATATATAATGTAAAATAAATTCGGGTTCAGGTTTGGGTCGGGTACAGTCAAAATCCATATCCAAATTCATATTCGTCGGATTTTTATTTTTGATATCCATATCCGAAACCATATCCGTTTAGCATCAGATAAATCCGTTCTGTTCGGATGCGGATTCGGATAAAATTTTAAATATCCATACCCATTGACATCCCTAGGTGAGATTGAGCTAAACGCAATGTGTGCATGTATGTGATAAAAGGTTTTGAATCAAAATGAAAAAAAAAAAAGGGGTTAAAGTTAGGACCAATTGTGCAATTAATCCTGAATGTTAAGGATTGGATTGAGGTTGGAGACTCAAAATGAAAAATTGGATAAAGATTGGAGACCGATAATAAAACCGAACTTTTCATCCTATCCAATTATTTTGAAAATTCGAAAGTCCAAATAAATGATTTGAACCCTTAAATTTGATCTAAGGGCGTTTAAAACATCTAAGAATGATAGAAAACAAAGGATACAACACCATCTGAAAAACTTTTGTGGACCGTGTGATTTACTCGTCCATTGTAAAGGCAATTATACAAAAACTATAGCAAAGTATGTAAAATCCAGCAAAATTAGGCGAATAAAAGCAAGCAAAACTAGTCCTACTAATCTATACTTTTACATTATTCTTCCTGAATTTATCGCATGGCAACGTTCCATTCATTGTTGGGTGTGGACTCCACCCTGAACCGGCTCTAGTCCTCCATATATATATATATATTTTCTTTGCTTGAACCGAATCGAAATTTTCTCTTTTTTTGTTTGAACCGAACCAATCATTGTTGAGTGTGGGCTCCCTCGAACCGGCTCAAGTCCTTCACATATTTTTCTCTTTCTTTGCTTGATCCAAACTGAATTTTTTTTCTTTTTTTGGCTTGAACCAAACCGGGTCACATCTCTGCATTGGGTCAAACTGTTGCTCTTCCTCTTCATTAGGCTGTTACTTCCTTCATCAGCAAGATTAATCCTCCCCCCTTATTGTCACTTCTTTTATCACTGTTTTTTCTTTCTTTGTCGCCGTTTTTTATTTTTTCTTTAATTATCTATTCGTGGCATCGCGCAGATTACTATAGTAGTGAAACATTACTGGAAATCTGAATTTCAACACCATTTTCTGATTAATTTTTTTTTGAAAAGATAACAACTGGTACGAGGATGAGCAGTTCCGTGATAATCTTAAAAAAAAATAGTTGATCAATCAACAAAAAACTTGATCTCCACAGTTCCTGCGATTGTTTTGTGAACATGCATGCTCTTGGCAAAACACTGTTGCTGTGTGCAATGATGGCACATGGATGATAGACTCGTCCTGATTTCGACAGTTCAGCTACTATCACGCTCGACCACACGTTACGAATATTTTCACAACAATAAAACGCATGCTAAATTGCACTCTTTTGATCCTTTCGACATCCGCAGATTTTAATTTTATCGTAATTTTTAGCTTAAGCTTTCTAGATTGTTATAATTAAATAGTGCGCTCGAATTAAGCTGACTAAATGATGATGCTTCTATACTGAAGTAGCGTTGTATCTAAGGCTGGCAATCCGGCTTGCACTTTACGAACCGGCTTGTGTTTGGTTTGAAATGAGCTCGAGATCAATCACTCGTTTAATAAATAAACCGCATATGAGCTGAATTTTTCAGCCCGAAATCTTAACGAGCCGAGCACGAGCTGGAGTCAGGTCGCTCATATCATATATATATATATATATATATATATATATATATATATATATATAGAGTTGAGCTAGAATACTTTTGGAAGTATCAACCCCTTGGTGCTTCCACATTTTTAGCCATTGGATCTACTTTTTAATTACTAATAGCCTTTAGATCAAACACTATTCCACCTACCACCACCTACCACCACCTACCACCATCATCCCAACCCTCCAAATCTCAATCCAAAGGCTATAAACCCACAAGCACCACCTCCTTGATACTCTTAGAAGTATTCTAGCTCAACTCTATATATATATATATATATATATATAGTTAGTCTCCTATACTATCTATAGTACCGGGGCTCCGGTACTATAGTCGTTTTTTCGATCTTAGGGTGTTCAAATCAACGATCCACACCGTTGAAACTGATCTAGGATATTTGAAGTTCTTAGAAATAAAATTTTATAATTTTTCGACGTAGTTTACTTTGTGATCAAACCGTTTCAAAATTGTCAAATTTCAATGGTTATTATGACGAGTTTATAGTTTAACGGTGGAGAAGAATCTAAATTTATTCAAATTTTGATAGAAAATACTTTAAACTACATAGATGAAAGTCAACATCCTTGATCTTGAATTCGAAACTCCTATACTCAAATTTTAAGGATTATTCAATTTCCACCGTTCATTTTGACATGATTTATTTACTAATTAAACGATATCGAAAAAAACTAAAATTTTATTTCTAAGAACTTCACATACCCTAGATCAGTTTCAACGGTGTGGATCGTTGATTTGAACACCCTAAGATCGAAAAAGCAACTATAGTACCGGAGCCCCGGTACTATAGATAGTATAGTAGCCTCATTCTATATATATATATATATATATATAAACACAGAGAGAGAGAGGGGGGGAGAGAGAGAATTGAGCTCCTATACTTTTAAAAGCACCAAGCCATTGGTGCTTATGAATTTTTTGTCTTTGGATAAAGATTTGCATGGTTAGGATGATAGTGGTCCTCTAGGGTTGAGTGGGTGGTTGGTGGAGTAGCATGATCTAAGAATGGAATTGGTCAAAGGGACAGATCTAACGGTAAAAAACGTATAAGCATCAAATGCTTGGTACTTTTAAAAGCACCATAACCAAACTCTCTCTCTCTCTCTCTCTATATATATATATATATATATATATATATATATATATATATATAAAGAAATATGCTACTATATTATTAATAAGACCAAGTCATTTGTGCTATTAGATTTTCGGCCCTTGCATTAATGGATGTGCGGTTAGGATTATAGTGGTTTCCTAACAGATAGAAATGATCAATGCAATAGATCTAACGGTGGAAAACTTGATAGCACCAAGTATTTAATGCCATTAATAGCATAGTAGGGACTCTATATATCTATACTATATATAAAAGTATATAGAAAATCTTATAATGACAGACTGAATCACAAGAAGAATAAAAGAATACTCCCTTGTTATTTATTCTCGGCATTTAATAAAAAAATTAATTTAAGGATAAAATTAAATAACGGTGTTTAAAAGATAAGATTATCTAAATACCATCTACCAATATTTAGTTGTTATATTAACTTTTTATTGATTATGACTAACAATCAAATTTGAGATTTAAAAGTTGAGTTTAAATCCTGAATGAAATTTTATTTTGGATATCAAATTTGAATTAAAAATTTTAAAAAATTAATTAAAAGTGGATCAAAAATAAATTTTAATTTTTGATTTAAATGGGAATTATTTTAATTTAAAAGGCATACTTAAACTTTGAATTCGTCAGAATTCAAAAAATATTAATATTCAATATATATTAGAAAAGAAAGTAAAACTATATAATTATTGTCGGGAGCAACCATGTAAATTTGAATTAGGATACAACAGATACTTTTTTAATTTTTATTGTAAATTTTTGGATAAATATGATTACAAATATATGTTGATAAGAGATAACTATTACAATAATTATAACGTGCATATGCACGGACACTCAACTGTATATATATATAAGTGAGCTGGAATATTTCTAAAAATATCAAAAATTTTGTAGTTCTTGAATCTACCTCTTTCGACCATTGGATCAAAATTCAACAATGATGATTGCTTGTGAGACCCACTATTGTGCATAATCTAAGAATCACAAGAGTTGATTCAATGGCCAAAAATATTATAGTACCAATACTTTGATGCTTTCGAAAGCCCCCCAGCCGGACTATACATATATATATATAGAGAGAGAGAGAGAGTATAGCTTTGGTGCTTTTAAAAGCAGCAAGCACTTGGTGCTTATAAGTTTTTCGCCGTTATATCTACTCCTTTAACTATTTTCATCCGTTAGATCATACTATTTAGGGGTGAAAATGGATCGGATATTATCCGAAAATATCCGTATTCGTATTCGATAATATCCGGATCCGAATAGAAAATATCCGGATTCGGTTGGATACGGATACGGATATGGTTTTAGAGAGTTAAATTTTTACGGATATCCGAGCAAAACGGATACAGATACGGATATCCGAATTTTTAGTACTATTATTTTTATATTCTTTATATTTTTGGATCTGTCACGCCCCGCCGGGTCCTTAAACACCAACTAGGTGGAAAGGATAACCGCACGAGCGCATGCACCAGACCCGCCGAACGGATAGAGTCTTTCCTATCCGCCCAAGGCGTCACAACACAAGCTTATCCACAATGTTCCAACTAGGAACGGAGTACAAGAGTTGCACAAGGAAAGCATCAACATAAAGAAGTTCTACTTCTATTACATCACATGGCACAATATACATGTCCCAAATTTTTTTCTTTTCCATTCCATACATTATGTTCCAAAACTATGGAATATACAACATTCATACAAGAATGTAAATCCCCTATACTATCACATTTCAAAAATAGGGGTACAACTCTACATACAACCAAAAATGGAAGGGCCGTTATCTAAAGAGCCAAACCCTTGCCTCGCTCCGCCGCCTCACTCGCGGAAGGACCTGGAAAATGTGGGGTGAGAACTATAAACATAGTTTCCAGTGGGTAAGGCCACCCAAGAGAGGAGCTCGACCCACCAGGTCCAAAGAAACACCATATGCATAAGTTAGATCACATATAACTATGCAACAATTACTTACATGCTTGTAAATAAACATAAATGATGCAACCAAATGAAATATAATTTATCATTCTCTCATAGGTTCATCCTATGTCTCACAATGACTAAGTTCATTTACTTGTCATTTACTTATGGTTTCGGAATCGCCGTCTCACCATAATTATTCCAACATTCGATGAGTGAACTCGTCACCTCCTAGTTCGAGTAGCGAACTCGTCGCATACTCGGGATAGCAAAATCGTCGCATACCCCGTCTCAACACGGCCACCGCATGGCATGGGTAGCGAACTCGTCGCATACCCGAGATAGCAACCTCGTCGCACATCCCCTCTCGACACCGCCAACTCAAGGCGAGGTAGCGAAATCGTCGCCTACCCGGGATTGCAAACTCGTCACACATCCCGTGTCGGTACGGCCAACTCATGGCATGGTAGCGAAATCGTCGCCTACCCGGAATAGCAAAATCGTCGCACATCCCGTCTCAATACGGCCAACTCATGGCATGGTAGCGAAATCGTCGCCTACCCGGAATAGCAAAATCGTCGCACATCCCGTTGTTCACGTTTTTCACTTGCCAACCTAAGTCTCATGACCTTAGGTTCAAGTCACTAAGTCTCGCCTATGTTCAATAACACTAGGCTTACTTTCTCATTATCAACCTAGGTTCCATGACTCTAGGTTCCAATCTCATGTCAAACCTATGTTCAATGACACTAGATTTCAATCTCACATGTTCCAACCTATGTTCAATAACACTAGGTTTAGCCTCATGTTCAACCTATGTTCAATAACACTAGGTTTACCCACACATGCAACCATGCAACAAGTATTAATATTTGAATTATATTTGAAATATACATCATGCAATAGGATCTCATTGTTCAACCTATCATGATTTTTACTTTTGCCAACATGCAAATTCTAGGGTTCACAACATATACCATTTTATCTTTAAATGGATATTTACCCTAGACATGGAAGTGACCTAATCACTTCGGTAAACACAAACCCACCTCAAGAGCTTTCAAATCCTTGTATTCTTCAAGCTCCTAAGTGTCCAAGCCTTGAGTTCTTGTTTCAACCCAAGCTTCTACAAGAAAACGGTTCGTTACTCATTACGAACCCTAAATTCAACTCAACATGTTAAATCAAGTGTTCTAACATGATTTCCTATGCCTCACTTGCAATTCCCGAAGGTCCAACTATTTTTAGAACCTCTCATTGCAAAAGCCCCAAATCTACTTAGGTTACACATGCATGCATGTGAAACCACAAAATCTCTTGGCCAATCCCCACGTTTTGTGGTTTAGATTGCCTAGGGTCTCCAAAAACCTCTTGCTAAAGGATTGAATCCAAGGTTTAAACCCCATATCACAAGAACTCACCTCAAAGCCCAAGCTCCCAAGCTTCTTCTTGCACCAAGAAGCTCCAAATCCACCTTAGAAGCTTTTCCCAAGGTCAAATCCTTCACTTCTCCAAGCCTTTGAGAGATCTCTAGATTGAGAAAGTGAGGGAGAGGGAGAGGGAGTATGAGGAAGATGGAGGAGTAATGAGGAGAGGGACCCCTGCCCTCTATATATAGCCTATCTCCCACGAAATTACCAAAATACCCCTCACTGGGCACTCTGCACCAGCCGGGTCCGGACCTTGCGGGTAAGGTCCGGACCCCGCACTGTTACTCTGGTCAGTGCGCAGGCCGGGTCCGGACCTTGGCATCAGGGTCCGGAACCCGTTCGCACCCCAACTTGGAGACCCGCTCGGGTCCGGACCTCAAGTCCCGGGTCCGGAACCCGTACGTTCCCCATCTCGGACATCGGCTCGGGTCCGGACCGTAGCTGCCCGGGTCCGGACCGCAGCTGCCCGCGGACTTCATTGTCCGGACCCCAGCTTCCAGGGTCCGGACCCCGTGAGCAGTTTTGCTCCGGTAGGTCCTTTTCTTCGAAATCTTCGATTTCTGGGTTCCCACTCGCACCCATAATGTTCCGAAACCTTCGGAACCCAATTCCACACTAGCCATTACCGGCTCTCTCCGAACTTCATCAAATTTAGTAAAGTTCGAGACAACGCACCGAAATTCAAAGTGCTACAGGATACGCCCGGCCTCGGCCCAATTTCGCTTGCCCGGCCTGCCCAAATTCCTTTCCTCCAGAGTCGATCGCTCGATTTCTCTTTAACGAATAAAACATAATCCCCAAATTCTATCTCTATTTCTCTCTCTCCGGCGTTTGCTCTTTTACCCTATTCATCTCTTCGCTCTCATCCTATTTTCAAACCGATCGCGACGCGAGATTCGCCATCCGTGAAGAGGAGGACGAGAAATTTGGTGACTATTTTGATGGCATTTTGAATTTGATGAATTTGGTGACTATTTAAATAGCTCTTTTTCAAGAAATCTCTTTTGTCTATCCTCTAATTCATAGCAAATCAAGGTACGAAAGGATTATTAATATATGTTGTGGGAATATAAGGTGATTTTTGTGTTATTCGTTTATTTTATAACGAGTTATATATTAAAATTGCATATTTTATATGCGAATTAGAAATAAAGTGAGGAAAAAAGATAGAAAAATAAAGTATTTTTTTGTGTTTCTCGTTTATTGTATACGTGCATATTAATTATCCGAATACATATCCGATCCATATTCGAATTCGAAAAATATCCGACCATATCCGAATCCGTTTTTAGCGGATATGGTAATAAAAATTTAGCATCCGATACATATCCGTATCCGAATCCGTATCCGAAAATAAAATATGGACGCGGATATGGTTTCATCAAATATCCGACCATATCCGATCCGTTTTCACCCCTAATACTATTCAACCAACCACCCACACCACCTTAGGGAATCACTATCATCCTAACCGCATATCCCTTCATTCAAGGGCCGAAAATCTAATAGCACCAATCATTTTATATTTTTAAAAGCATAGGAGCTTAATTCTCTCTCTTTCTCTCTCTATATATATATATATTACAATTTTTTTACTATTTGGATTTTAGACCAACCCAAATATAAAGAGATCAATTTTTTGTGAATTTTAATTATTAGATTAAGATTTTAATTTTTCTAATTTTCTTCCAATTTTTCACCTAATAAGAAGACTGACCATTTAACTTGCTGTTCGAGAGCCGAACACAAGCTCAATTTTTCAGCTCAATATATATTACAAATTTTTTACTATTTAAATTTTAGATCAATCCAAATATTAAAAAAATCAATATTTTATGAATTTTAATTATTAGATTAAAATTTTAATTTTTATAATTTTCTTCCGACTTTTCGCCTATTAACTGACCATTTAACTTGTTGTTAGCGAGAACCGAACACAAGCTCAATTTTTCAATTCGATATTTTAATCGTATTTGGCTTGTTTAATAACGAGCTGGCCCCAGCTCGCTCATACTTTGCTAGTTGACAATCCTAGTTGTGACTGATTATATGATAATAATTAAAATATTATATTACTATTGTATCAGCATAAGCCAACCAAATTAGACTATAGAACTTAATTACAACGATTTAAAAAATTTGAACCAGAATTTACAACAAGCATCACTTGCCTACTTCATTCTAGAAAACGACATCAGGACAATTATTTGCCAACTACCGCATTTGAAAACATTATTAGAACAGCGAGGGGATGGATGAAGACACTTCGTACAATCGATCATCAAATAATCAAATAATAATACAACCAAACAGTGGAAAATATGCGATTACATTTATCAGCTATTAACGGATAAAGTAATCAAGACCAACATGTTATTCACTAGTACTACATGTACTCTTCACCGAAAACATTTTTCCATCTCCATCAGCTTTAGAACAAACATTCAAACATTCTATTATGCCTAACTAAGAACAACCAATGCTATGCGAATGCGAATAAACACAACTAATGGAATGCGAATAAACACAACTAATGTTAACAATTTCGCTCTTTAAATTTGCTCCATTATGCAGCAAATAATCTATAGACACCACGTCAACATCACCGCATAATCGAAGCTTTAGGAAACTATTGGATCAGCAAACTCCTATGATAACACCGATGCAACATACAGTAGATAATAGAAAATATAATTATTATACGGGACAAAGTACAGTGTCCTACCGATAAGCCAAATTTCAAGGGAAAAAATTGTAATTAGCTCCATGTAACATAACTAATCTTCAAATATATTTCCTTCAACAGCTGCTAAATGATATAGTAAATACTGCTACCAAATGGGGCTGTAAGCGTCAAGAAAATAATCCGCTCTTGAAAGTCGAAGGTATATACACTAAATTACAGCAACCATGATGACAACAGTCCCGGTTCCCTCAGTCTCACCATTACACGATACCGACGGATTGACTCCCAAACACAAAATAACAAAATTCATCATCTTTCATCAGGCGAAGAAGGTGAAGTCCAATTCAGGAGAAACATCAGAAAGAAATGAAGATCGTCTTACTGGTTCAAAGTTTTCTTGCTGACTTAAGGTTGCTCTCGTGTTTAATGAGGTTGGCCCTCAACAGCATCGCCCGAATTTCTCTCTCAAACTCTGCGCCAGTTTGTAGGGCGCGCTGGAATGTCGCATTTCTTTGATCGGCGTGCCTCGCGTAGAGAATTTTGTTGTGCGAGTCTATTCGGGCCTGCAGAAATTTCATATAAAATCAATTTAAGAGAGGAAAGAAAATCACAGAGATAGGGTGCTGAATAATGTGATGATACTTGAATCTGGTTGTTGGTGATCAGCACTTCCAATTCTTTCTCCAGTCCAGTAACACTTGTCTTGAAAGCACCGGCCATTGTGTGGAGATTGACAGATATAAAAGGAAGTGTGTACTGAATGATAGCTTTGTGGCGGATTTCAGTGTACAATGTGTCGACGTGATCATGTAGATGGATATCAAGCAGCAAATTCGGTTTCAGATTCTCCAGATATTCCAGGCATGAAGCATAGCGGCTAGGAAGGGAATTTTCACAGTTAATTTAAGAAATAAAATCTTTAAAAAGAAAAAAAAAGGTCATGATACTTTCGCAGAAAATTACAAATACCAGTCCCAAAAAAGTATTTGGAACCAACTCAATGGACATTTGGGAGAAGCAACAAAAATCTTAGAAACAGCATTTCAATCTTTGAACCACCCGTAAAATAATTTGGCCCACATCTCTAGGGCGAGGATGATTTTTGTCATTGGCTTCATATAACAAGTCAGACGAATGGGCAGTAAAAACACAACAACAACTTGGCATGTCATAACTAACAGGTACGTAGCATGATGACATAAAATAAATAAATCCACAGTAAAGCAGTACCTTTGAGACTTACAGCTTCATAGTATTTGATTATTAGCAAAGAAGTACAACTGAGGCTTGCAGTTTCATCATATTTGGTTATTAGCAAAGTACACTAGAGATTTACAGTTTTATCATATTTGGCGACTTAAAATCAATGTTGTATGGAACAACCGTATAACCAATGTTTACCTAAGCTGTTCACATTTCCGACAAACTCAAGGGAAACTTTTCCAAGATTTCACCTGAGCACCATAAGAATTTAATGGGCACAATTCCACTATCATGATTAAATTGCCTGCGTAAATGAGATGACAACACATATGATTACCACGTTTTCTACCTTAATCACCATGACTTTAGAACTTTCTACCTTAAACACCATGATATTAGAAACCCTACTAAAAATAGCATACATAATGATATTATCTGATCAGAGAAATCTACTGTCTAATAACAGAAAAGCCAACAAAATTACAAATCAATGGAAAAAAAAAAATTGTGCAATTCCATCCCTAATTTTTTGATAATCTATCATCGTGAATTACAAAATTAATTAGCTGGTAAACGAAGAAACTTTATATGAAGGAAGGCCCAATGTAACGAGGCAAATTTATAGCACCTTCAACTTAGTGATTACTATACAATAAGAACAAAAGCAAATCTAAAATACCATCTTACCTTGCATAGAAATCATTGATAAGTTCCCTCACTTCAGGCACTAACTCTAAAAAGTTTCGGAAGTTAATGTTGTCAATAACTTTCTTCTGTTAACAAAGAAGCGGCAAAATTCTAAATGAGCAACTGCAATCTAAAATATGTAAGAATGTAAATTGCCGGTGAAGATAGGAGGAGAGCAAAGATGAAACCTTCAGCTCTGTTCTGTCAAAAGAAGCAAGAGCACAAAGTCCACCATACACTGCAACATCTTGGGGTGCTATCACTTCTGTATAATTATTTCCAAGTTCAGGCCCTGTTTCAATAAACTGCAAAAAGCACAATAGTACTAAGCCAAATAACAATATAAGCTTTATAATAGCCAAGCATGCAATAATTTTCTGTATTTTCAGAGAGGAGTCCCAATCTGCCACTGTACACTACAAGGATTTCAAATGATATGTCAGAAATCCAAGTCCACTGCAGTTACATTTGAGAAGGTAGCAAGGGTTGCGAAAAGGCAAGGATATGACCTACAAGTGCAACAGCCAACAAAAGCATACAGTGCTTTACTTTTTAACGATTCAATTAGCAATTCCATTTTAATGTTGGAGTAGGCGTCACGGACACCAACACGGGACACAACACAACTCGGACACGACGACTCGACAACTTAAAAAAAAACATTACGACACGGACACAGCTTAGACACCGATAATAGAAATATAATGTTACTAATATAATAATATGTATATATTGTATATAAAATATTAATTTTGCTAAAATATTATTATATTTCTCATACAAATGGAAGTTCATAAAATTCTCATTAATAGTTCATATATTTTAACAAAATAAATACATATTTTATTTACATCGTTCAAAAAGAGTTTGTATGCATTCATCAAAAAGTACATCGTTCAAAAAGAGTTTGTATGCATTCATCAAAAAGCCAAAATATTTATCATCTCACATTATATATGCATAAAAACAAAGTAAAATAAAATATATATTTTTAAAATGGGATGTGCCATGGACACGCGCTCGTGTGCGTCCATGGCGCGTCCACGTCAGATACGAGTCCGACACGAACATGCGATACATAGATGTTGGACAAATACAATTACAAAATTGACCAGTGTCAAAAAAAAAAAAAACAATACAATTTGTCAAATTAAGATGGTCTCATTTCCAGATTAATCATCGAAAATAATAGCTTAACCATCTAATAATATATGGCCATTCTAAGTTAAGGATAAATTGATTTAGCATTTAATAATGGATGTACCTAGTTACTAAAAGTACCGCACAAATAAGAGTCCTGCAGGAAGAAAAAAATAACCTAAATACAATAAATAGTAACAAAAATCTTGATAGCGGTTCAAAAAATTTAGATGCCTTACAATCTCCTTTTGAGTCATTTGCCTTCTATATATAAAAGATTCAAAGAGGTAGTTTATTAGCTGAAGAAGAAAGAAAGATCAATGTTTTCTTGACTTTGAGTAGCTTAACTTCCTTCTGTCTGTTTCTTCATCTCAATTTCTTTCATTAATCCCCCTACTTCTCTTATTTGCCCCTCTATTTCTCCAGTAAGTGATGAACTGATGCAGAAAATTGATTTCTTTCATAAATCCTAAATTAATGCCTTGAATCTACTCAAATAGTTCAGATTTTGCCTTCTTTCCACATCAACTGGTATCTGAGCTTAAAATTAGCAACCTATCCTGATAGGCAACTACAATTAATCAAGAAAAATTCAGGAACAAAAAATATATAAAAAATAAAACCATACCCCACCAACCAAACTGTGTGTGTTAGTGCCAAAATAAATTATAATCATGTTTAGAGTACTATTATGAAAAATTGGTAGTTTCAAATAAAAGCCTGAAGGAAGCAATAAAGCACTCAAAACTGTAGGGACTAACCTTGCGAGCAGCAAGCTTATACTTCTTTGCTTCCAAGTTGGCTAATCCTGCAGCACATCGTAGCTTTGCAATCGTAACAGCATCCAAAGAGTCTGGAGTTTGTTCTGCTTTACTGACATAATTCGAGACATGCATAAATTGGCCCAACTCAATGCTAACAAGAATCACATTCAAACACATCTGAATTATGTGCTTTGATGTAGTGCAATAATCACGAGTTCGGACATAGCTCTTAAAAGCATCTCCAAGTTGACCGTGAGCATAGTAGAAGTCGCCGAAATCATTGTAACCCATTCTGATGCTTTCCTTTATCAAGTTTGTCTGCAGTATAAATTAAGATGACGGTTGAGATAAAAGAAACATCTACCAACATCTAACTAATCATTCATAAACTGAAAATACCAACGTATTGAAAAATATAAAATATGCAAATCTCAAATTTTTGTGTAACCATTCTGCCCTTTAGTGTGAAAATTTTAGTTACAGACAGTACAGCTGAAAAGGCAATTAATAACTAAATATAAACAATCATTCTTATACAGCTCATAAAACTGCACTCAGTAGTGATGGAGATAATGATTCAGATGAAAAAAATTCATGCTCATATCCACTGTGCCATCTATACGAAAACTGTAAATAGCCGATATGCTAAATAGCAGTTTGAGCAAAATATTTTGTATTGAAAACAAAAGTATAACCACTTCCATAACATGCAAAAGTGATTCTAAATATAACTAGCTTAACGAATAAGGAAAGATATGTATCTATCGAGAAAATTTAACATTTCTGAATACTTCCAATTTCTTCCTTCCTAGAGCTACATTGAATTCAGGCTCTAAATTTGAACTAGCATTCCGCCAACATAGGTGTTGCAGCATGTAGCATGTAGCATGACAACTACATGCCGAACAACAGATCGAAATCACCGAGTCCAGAGGTGGTTTCATACCCTAGAAAAATTAGTGAGTTATGTTCGTTAACTCGAGAATCTAGCTTGATTAGAAACTCTCAGACTACGAAACTGTTCCATTTGATTGAACAAATCAAAATCGATTGCGAGAAACACAGCCGGTAATAGGGCATTCAACGTGTTTGATTCGAAGAAACTATAAACTTAGACTTAACCAATCGAGTCGAAACAATAGGAATGGTAGAGAACAAAGGAAGAGGATATACCCTGTACCCATTGAGCTCGTTCTCGAGCTTCTCCTTGCGCTGCTCTGCGCGGCGATCGACGGAGTCGGCCCAGGCCTGGTCGAGAACGTACTGGGGGCCGAGGCGCCCGGCGATCTTGGCGGAGACCTCGCGGTGGAGGTGGGAGTCCTCGCCCCTGCGGATCTCGTCGTAGGCCATGCGGAGGGCCTCGAGTTGCACCGCCTCGCTCCCGCACCGCTCGGCGATGAAGAGGAGCCGCGCCACGCGCGTGCGCCCCGTGTAGAGCGCCGCGTACGCCTCCACGTCCATCTGATCGCCGCCGCCCACCGCGGTGTAGCGCGCGGCGTCGGAGTCGACGGAGCCGTTGGGGAACGCGGGGTCGTCCACCATCGCCGCGCCCAGGGACTCGTCCTCCCCGTCCATGGCGCTAGGGTTTTCTCCTCGTCGCAAAACCCTAGGGGGAGAGGAAGAGGAAGGGGAGCGATGGTTGTGGTATGTATACGAGGGCTCGGTACTTTTGCTTCTGGAGAGGTGATCCGTATCGCCGAACTTTTCTCTTAATAATGGACCGGGTTTTCGACAAATGAAAACCCAAATAATGGACCGGGTTTTGTTGGACCGGGCCAGGAAATGGTGCAAGGGTGCAAGGGTGCAACGGTTCGGCCCAGTTATTTGAAACGGTTCACGTGGAAAGGCTCTTTGGTGCAGCCCAATTAAATTATAGGCCCATTAAGGGCCCACTTGTTACTGTGTCTCTGCTGCAGCCTTTTGTAGCTAGGATGCTAACTGGGTGGATCCGTGGGCGGTAGTGGTCCCCCACATCCTGTTCATTTTCTTGGCTGGTCGGGACGGATTCTAAAGCAGGCTGATTTTTATCTTATTTTCTTGCACTCACTTACCGCTCCATTGGAGGCAGGTCAGGAAGGAAGCAAGTTTTTGACCAATTAGGGGAGATTGAGAGAAGGAAGGGTTTAGGGTTTAGTCATCTAATATATTCCTCTAATATAGTTTGCAAATATACGTCGCTTTTTGTTAATTGACCAGTAATGATTTGGCTTTTCTTCAATTACATGACAATTTTAACCTTGAGTAAATATCTTTTTAACTATATTTAATGCATTTTTTATTTCTAATATTTTTATGGTCTTTGCATAAAAAGATTTATTGGTTTTGCAATTTTGCAAAGTCATCTTTTTGGATTTACAAACTTAAGCTGATTTTTTTTAAAAGTGACTAAATTATTCTTATTCATCTTTCTCTTTTATTTTTTTCTTGTACGTTTCTCTCCTCCCGCTTTGTCTCTCTTTTCCTCCTCCTCCTCCTTTTCCACCGTTGTGACATCGCCTAGCTCCTCCCCCCTATCTTGCCCACGTCTCCACTGCCGCCGCCGCGCTTCTACCAGCCTATCCCGTCTTTGTAAGCAGAAATGCGCATGTTCTAAATGAAGAGCTCGGCAGCGAGGCCATGGCAGAGGGTGTAGCTGTGGACGGCGAGAGCGCTGCAGGATATAAGAACAGCAGAGAGGGAGAGCACGTCGGGGTGGTGGTGACAACTGCCGAACATGCGGTGGAAGAGGCAGAGGGCAAGGAAGGGTGTTGGATTTTATCCAATGATAAATTTTGATGATAACAAACAAATTTTGGATTTAATTTGTTACTTAGTAATTTCAGGTTTTAGTTGGATTTAAAGTGACTCAAGTCGAACCGAAATTGATCAAAGGTAACCATTCAATCAAATCGTTCAAATTGGCTCGGACAAGATCAAATTGTACCAAATTCAATGCAAATGCCACAACAATATTTCGCTACATTAAAGGCACGTTAACCTTAGGTTTGTGGTATCCTCGGATAGACTCTTTTGATTTACTCGGTTATACCGATGCCGACTTTGCGGGTTGCAAAGTTGATCGAAAGAGTACAAGCGGATCCTGCCATTTTTTAGGACACTCGCTTGTATCCTGGTCATCCAAAAAGTAAAATTCTGTAGCGCTTTCAACGGCCGAAGCTGAATATATAGCTGCCGGAAGTTGTTGCGCACAAATTTTGTGGATGCAACAAACTTTAAGGGATTTTGGATTTCAATTTTCTAACACTCCTATTCGATGCGATAATACTAGTGCAATCAATATTTCTAAAAATTCTATTCAACATGGTAGAACTAAACATATTGATTTAAGACATCATTTTTTACGTGATCACGTAAATAAAAAGAATGTGTCTTTAGAATTTGTTTAAACGGATCGGCAATTAGCAGATATTTTTACAAAACCGCTCAATTTTGAAAAGTTTGATTGCCTTCGCAGAGAAATAGGAATGTTGAATATTGAAACTTTGTAACTTTTTCTGATACCACTTGTTTTGATTTTTTGGCTTCTTGTATTTTTGGTGGATTTTTGTCTTATGTTTTTCTTTCGTTTTAACCTTCTTTTTTTGAATTATGGGGCTTTCTGTGCGAATTTTTTTTCCTCCTTATCTTTTTAAATTATTTTTTTAATGATGCCAAAAAGGGGAGAAGAAAAGATTACCTCAAAATTATTTCATAAACTTCTTTCACTTTAATGGAAAGATTTTTTATCGTGCTTATTTTGAGGGGGAGTTCTTCTATTTCTTTATTATCTTTTCAAATTGTTTGTCATCATCAAAAATGGAGAGATTGTTGGATTTTATCCAATGATAAATTTTGATGATAACAAACAAATTTTGGATTTAATTTGTTACTTAGTAATTTCAGGTTTTAGTTGGATTTAAAGTGACTCAAGTCGAACCGAAATTGATCAAAGGTAACCATTCAATCAAATCGTTCAAATTGGCTCGGACAAGATCAAATTGTACCAAATTGGATGCAAATGCCACAACAATATTTCGGAGGACTTCTTTGCAATTTATCGGACTTGAGCCGGTCAACTTAGTCAAGTCGACCAATTCATCTTGAGCTTAACATCAAATTAGCCATTATTTTTAATATGGTATGAAAGGGATTTGATATATGGTATAAATTCAAAAAATAATTTATTATGGCATGAATTTAAATAATATAAAATATGATATAAATGAGTTTTACAAGTATGGTATTAATTCAAAGGCTTTTTACAAATGTGGAATGAATTCAAAAGATTTTCTATTTGTAGTATTAATTTAAAAGGATTTTACAAATCTAGTATAATTTCAAATGAGCTTTTCAAATGTAGTAATATTTCAAATGTGTTTGCAAATGTGGTATGAATTCAAAATTATTTTGGAATTAATTCAAATGCATTTGCAAATATAGTTAAAATCCAAATTAAAATCAAATTACTTTAATCATGCCTTTGTTCCATTTTTGAAATGATGGCTAGTGTATTTAAAGGAGGGCTTGGATGTTGTTTGAGATACAACTTGAGAAAATTTCTCTAAGTCCTAAGTGTTATTTTATTTTTGAGCCTTGTTGAGAGAATTGTAAGAAAAGTGCTGTAAAGTGTGATTGTAAGCGGCTTTGGTCTTGCCCTGTTGAAAAGGCCAAGTGATAGTGGTTAAATCGGTACCTCAAGGAGAAGAAGGACCGGACTGGAGTAGGCAGAAGGCCGAACCAGGATAAATCATCTGTGTTATCTGAGTTTGTTTCTTGTTTCTTTTCTTTCTTTTATTTGGTTGTGCAACTTTTATCTTGATTTGATTTTACTTGGGTTTTTAGTTCTCAACTAATTCACCCCCCCTCTTAGTTGCCATTTGATAAAGGGGGCATCGTAATGGAAGAGGATGCAGAGGGTGGAAGAAAAGGAAGAAGAAAGAAAGAAGATAAAAGAAAGAAAAATTATGAACATATATTTCTTTTTCTTGGAATGCTACCACACACTGCGGCAGCTCAGAAGAAAACCAAGAAGCAGAGAAGAAAGAAGAAGAAGAAGCTGCACTATTTAAGACTAACTTCTCAAATAACACAACTTAATCTCAAATGGTGCAACTTACTCTCAAATAGTATAATTTCTATTTTTGTGGCGCAACTTAGTCTCAATTAATTTTAAATTATGCAATTTAGTCTCAAATGGTGCAACTTAGTCGTCATCTCATCGAACAAGCCGTCTACTCTACCGCGGCGATCGAGGTCGAGGCTGTTAAACGCGCCAAGCACTTCCTTCCTCCCATGGTGAAGGACGAGGAGTGACCTCTAAGGAAAGTGCCGTAGTAAAGAAACACCTTCGCAATCCGTGTCGTGTCCGAGTCCGCGCCTCCACCACAGGAGCCAGCGGAGATGTGGGCTAGGTATGGGGGAGGAGTGCGGTGGTGACAAATGGCGGTGGAGGAGGAGGAGGAGGGAGAGGAAGCAAGAGGAGAAAGAGAGGAATGAGCGGCGGCGGAGGAGGAGAGAGATGAATGAGAGAGAAAGGAGAAAGAAAAAAAAAGAGGCAATTTGATCAGTTTACTAAAAATTCAGACTGAATATGCAAAAACAAAAAAATTGACCTATTTTTGCAAAAACGCATAACCAGTGAATTTCTTATGTAAATTGGCCTATTTCTTAAATAACTTTTGTGTTAATTTTAAAACTAAAAAGGATTTTAAGGAAAATTATTATATACAACTATACAAGGAATTAGGCTAGAATACTATTAATAGTATTTGACTTTTTTTGCTATCTAATTTTTAACCTTTGGATGAAAAATTATAGTGTTAGGATGATAGTGGTTCCTCAGGAATTTAGTAGTGGTCCCCCTAGGGTTGAGTGGGTGGTTAGTTGAACAATATGATCTAAAAAATAAAATTGATCAAAGTGTAGATCTAACGGTTAAAAAATCAATAGCAAAAGAGCCCAAATACTATTAATAGTATTCTAGCTCAACTTTTATACAAGAGCATAATGGTTCTAACAGGGGGGAAAAATTACGATCAACTAATAGTAGTCTACCTGCAGAAACAAATAATATTTTGTAAAAATAAATTCTTAATCTCAAACCTCCGTGTGTGTGTGTGTGTGTGTGTGTGTGTGTTTTTACTTATATTGGGGTCTTTATAAGATTTCGAAACTCCTACATCCTCCGCATTGTTAGATCTCTGCCTCCTCTGTAAGATTCTGTGAGTTGGCAAGTTCTATATTCTTCTCAGAACTGATCTAACATCGCATTAATAATTCTTTGTATCTTCGCACTAATTAATCTCTCTCTCTCAAAACACACAAAGCGACATAGTGAAATTTCTCTCTCTCTCTCTCTCTCTCTCTCTCTCTCTCTCTCTCTCTCTCTCTCTCTCTCTCTCCCTCTCTCTCTCACACACACAACACACAACACACAAAGAGACATGGTGAAATCTCTCTCTCTCTCTCTAGATCTCTCTCTCTCTCTCACACACACACAGACACACCACACACAAAGAGACGAGAAATCTCTCTCTCTCTCTCTCTCATTACATACATCATGAGATATATGAAATTTCTCACTCTTGTTAAATAATATAAAAAAATCATATTTTCTAAATTTTTTTAAAAAAATGACGTTTTTTTTAATATTTATATTTAATACTCTCCCGTACGCACACTCACAAAAAGAGACGAAGTGAAGTCTCTCTCTCTCACATACACACACAAAGAAATGAGTGAATGGAAAAGGGTGTTAACAACTTAACATTACAGGAGATTGTATATTTTGTGTAGGGATCAGATGGAATTTAAAGGTCAATACTTTAATTTGAGTAGTAGTTCAGTTGGATATATTAATTCTATACATAGATCGAGCTGGTGACTCCATGGTGTACGCAGTGGAGTTGTTTGGATGTTGAAAAAGTGAGGAGATCTGCCAATCATGCATGCATGCATGTAGGGTTGGTCTCTATTGATGTGGCATTTTATAAATAGCCTCTCAAAAGTGGTGGATCCACCACTATTATTATTGAGCCATTATACCTAAGGTACAAGTGATGCATGTGTCTGGATATAAAAAGCCATCACAGTGCATGTGTTTGACTTATATGTCAATTGGATCTATCCTCTTGTTATAAAATTTTAAAATAAATATATATATATAATATATATCACTGCTCATTAGATCTGAAATAGGAACTTGGAACTTTGAATACCTCTATATATGATTAAGACACTTTTAACTCCATGTTAAATTATAGAGCTTTTTTGACCTCACTGGAGTTTCTGGAAATATTTTTCTTTAGAATGCTTCTCCCATGAATATTCCTACATATAATCGGTTAGATATATATAGTTTTATGAGATAGTTTTAAAACACTTTAGGATATGGGATTGCGGTTGATCCAAAAAAATTTGAAGCAATTCAAAATTGGCCTAAACCGACGAGTGATTCTGAGGTGCGGAGTTTTTCTGGGGTTGGCTGGTTATTATAGTCAGTTTGTTGAAGGTTTTGCAAAACTTTCCACGCCCCTCACTCAACTTACTCGAAAAGGCATTAAATACATTTACAGTGAGGATTGCCAAAAGAGCTTTGAAGAATTAAAAAAATGGATTGATGTCAGCTCCTATACTTACCCTTCCTGTTATGGGTAAGGAATTTGTTATTTATAGTGATGCATCATGAAATGGATTGGATTGTATATTGATACAGAATGATAGGGTAATTGTCTATACTTCCAGACAGTTGAAGGAATATGAGAAAAATTACTCTACTCATGATTTGGAGTTAACTGCCGTAATTTTTGCATTAAAGCTTTTGCGCCATTATCTTTATGGAGAATATTGTACGGAGATCTTAAGTATTTACGCGATTGTCTTCGGAAAATGCAGTTATACCCAAATAAAAAGCACATCTTGACCTTCCCAGCGAAGCAAAAGGTTCAAATTACAGCTTCTACTTCTAGAAAAATATAAAAATTAGTAGTTTAAAGGGTTAAATTAAATGAATAATCATTATTCTCTAAAAGCTTTAGCTACCAGAAAATAATATTTTTAATATTTATATTCAACAGTTTTTCTCACTTCTAAGCTCAAAACCATGGATGTGAATTACATGAGAGAAAATTAAATAATGCTAGAAGCCTGACGAAACTCGCACTCATGACCTCGTGCTTTGATACAATGTTAAATTATATAAAACGACTATAATTCTTTAAAAGTTTAAGCCGTCAGAGAACGATACTTTTACTATTTATATTCAACATAAAGTTGAATGAAATGGTGTTACCTGCTACATAAGGACTCATGATAATGGTCAATATTCTAAGGCTTTAGCTGTAGCAAACCTGGAACATGACCTTCAATGATGAAACAGATAAAAAAGCATATATGTATAGACAACTAAAACTTTCACTGCAACACAGGTTGTGTTAGGTGTGGTTAGCTGCACAGAAAGAGAGAGACAATGACACTGAGGTAGGAAAGAGACCTTTCTGTTGCCATGTGTAACTTTTCTTTTCTTTTCCACACCGACAGATTTGTAGCATCTACCCAAGTCCTTTTCATTTATTTTGGATTGCCTTTCTATTAAGGAGATCCTTAACGAAATCTAGTTAAGACAGTTTGGTGAAATGTATGATTTATTTTATATTTGAATTTATAAAAAATGTTAATTGCATACAGCTAGCTCTCTGTAAACATAGCAAATTACAAATATATCCCTACAAAGTTTAATTTTCTTATGTTTTCAAATATGACTCTGACTTTAGGATCCGTTAGAAAAATTTAGTAAACCATAGGTAAAATATTTAATCCAGATTAGTCAATAAGGTAAATTGACATTTTACCCCTCTTATACTATACCTTCTTCTCTCAATTAAAATCCTAGCAATGAGAACTCTTCTTCTTCCTCTTTCTCTTTCTCTACCTCTCTCTCCTTCATGCTAGTTTCGAATCCGTAACTAAAATTTTTTCGTCCCCATTCATCCATGACGCGTATTGCTTTGTCCATGTCGAACGCGTGTTACTTCCCCATTCAATTTTTTCTATGATTTTTTTTTATTTTGCTCAAAAGAAAAAGTTTAAGAGAAAAGAAATGAGAGAAGAGGTTGCAACAATAGTGGATTGAGTTGGATTTTAAAGAGAAAGAAGATGACCATTAAAAAAATTTAGAGGGACATTTCTGCAAGATTATAGCAGTTGGGACTTTTGAAGGGATATATTTGTGATGGCAAAATTGACATTTCACTTATCTGCTACTAAAAAACAAACCAGAGAGACAAATATGAATATCACTGGACTTTTGCAGAAATAAAAATTAAAAGTTAAACTTTGTAGGAATATATTTACTATTCGCTATATTTATAGGAAGCTGTATGCAATGAACCCTTATAAAAAAATGAAACGAATAATATACTATCTTTTTCTCTCAATATTTTGGAAACTAAAGTATGTTATCAACTAGAAGCGCAAAAAAGCCAATTGAGCATTGTCAAATAGGATTAGTGAAGTAACCCCCGAATGAATTAAAATAGCAAGAAAAAAAAATTATTTAATATTATAAAAACTAATTTTGTCTACATAACAAAGAAAATTTTCTCCATTAAAAGAGGTAAAATCCTGGTTTTCTTAGTTTTTTTTCTTTTTCTTAATTCTACTTTAAGCGACACCCACTTATAATGTATCATCAATCGATCCGTACAAATTAAATTGTGACCTACTCTCAACTAGTGGGGAAAATGGATAAGATATTATCTTATCCAACCCGACTCCAATTCCGAAAATTATCAGATATGGATTAGAATTTTAGTATTCAATTCGAATTTTAAGTTAGAATTTTTATTTTCAGATTCGGATTTGAATTTTTCGAATCCGATACTGATTTTACTATTTTTTTTTAATATGTAATATAACTTTTAGAAACCTTCTATATGTATAATGGTATATTTTTTTTCAGCTTTTAGTTAAATATATTTATTAAATATCCAATTCATATCAGTATTCCTTTGATATCCGAGCCGAATACATTTTTATCGGATATGATCTAAATTTTAGTATCCGGCTAATATTTGAATTCGAATTCAAAACTTATATAAAAACATGAATGTAAATATGAATTAGGCACTGTCCGATTCATATCTAACCAATTTTTATCCCTACACTATTATTATTATTATTATTATTATTATTACTATTATTTTGTGGTGTGAATCTCTTTAAAGCCCTTTTATTTGTCTAAATTTTGGGGTCCATTTGAAGTGGACTCTTCAGGAAAAAAAAATAAAGGTGATAGGGATAGATCCGACCAAAACAATAATATCGCAATTTAGTCCATTTTAACCTTTAAATTTGGTTGGCTCACAATAAATCACTGTGACATGACCATCACATCAACACAAATCATACGAACACTAAAAAACAATTGAAAGAAAAGAAAAAAAAACTTTGATTTGCTCCATATAATTTATCATATTTTTATTTTATCGTTTTTTAATTTAACAATTTTTACTTTACTATTTCGTGATATATTCTTTATATTATTGAAAGAATATGTTGTTAAATGAGATTTCAAAATATAATGATGTACAAAACACAAAATGAAAAAAATATAAAACTTTACAAGTTTATAAATTACACTAAGCCATTTTAGTGATTTGTAAAATATATTATTTTATTATTCTGTTTAACAATAAATTTTTGTAGTAAAATAAAAATAAATTATAAGCTAGTAAAATAAAACTTTAGGCCATGTTTGGACTTTAGAGTAAGTTACCCAAGAATAATTTATTCAATATAAGAATTTTCTATTATTAGTATAAGAAAGGCCTCGAAAGATTTTGATATTTATAATTTGATATGGTAATATATTTTAGGGTTAATTGCATACAGGTTCCCGCAAATATAGTGAATTGCAATATATCCCTGCAAAGTTCAACTTTTACAATTTATTCCTGCAAAAGTTCTAACCTTTGCAGATATGTCCCTCTGGTTTGTTGCTGTTAGAGAACTGTTTATTTTTTAACAGTGAATTCATGAAATTGCGTTTTTACCCTCATAAATATGTCCCTCCAAAATGAGGACACGAAAAAGAAGAAGAAGAAGAAGGCGGCAGCGGCGGCGGTGGGCGACGGTGCCCCCGCTTCCCCGCCGCTGCGGCGTCCCTCGACGTGTGGATCGCCGCGCCCACGCCCGTCGAGGAGCGGCGGCGCTGGCTCCTCCTGCAGATAGGCCTCGCCGGCGACCCCACCCTTGCCCACCTCGGACCGGCTCCCGACGCTGCCGCCGTGCCGCCGGTGATGGGTATAGAGAGAGAGAGAGAGAGAGAGAGAGTTACTCCTTCTCCGTCGCGATCGCCCGCGGCATCTCCTCCCTCACCGGCAACGACGACGACGACGACAACTCCACCTCTCCGGTGTCAAGGTCATCGTCCGCGTCAAGGATGCCGTCGACGGCGACGACGACGACGCCGTCGAATCGGACAGCGGAGATCGGCCCACGCCGTTCCCGATCAAAGAAGAAGAAGAGGAAGAGGATAAGGGGTAAAATTGTCATATCACCTTATTAACTAACCATAGTTAAGCATTTTAATTGTGATTAACTAAAATTTTCTAACAGATGCTAACGGCAGGGACATATCTGCAGACGTTAGGACTTTTGCAGAAATATTTTACAAAAATTGAACTTTGTAAGGATATATTTGTAATTCACTATATTTGCAGGGACCTATATGCAATTAACCCTATATTTTACTTACGAGATAATTTTTTTTATCTGAAAAGATAATTTGAAGGCCACATAAAATATTCAATTCTAGATATTTGATCACTCCTCATCTACCAAATATACAAGTTTCTTAAATAAATTAAAAAATTATACTGAATAAGATATTCATACATCCAAACAGAACGAGTATGATACTTGATGCGAAAGAAAAGTAAACCAATCGAACAATCTTTAAGTATCCATTCTTTTTCTTTTTATAACTTTGCCCATCGAAAACTCCCATAAATTATCTTTATAAATTAATCCGAATAAGAAGATACAAAATTTAAAATTAAATTTTATACAGAGATTCGAATCCTCGACCTCATAATCTGCATCTCGACACCTAACCACTAACAAATCCTGTTGATAAATTGTGATTGGGTGTGATGTGCAGTAACCTTTCTTTATTAACTGTTCTTCATGACATTACTTAGTTTAAGTTTCAAATCACAAACTGAATGGGGAGGAAATTAAATTGGACAAGCTAACTTATACACTATGCATTTAATCCATTAAATGAGACTTTAAAGCATGTGTCCAACCAAATATAAATAGCATCATTAAAAATACACAACTGTTTAGGATCTCTGTTTCTATTAAGTAAACACATAGAACAGTACTATGCTTACGAACAAATCTTACGATACTTTACAAAATTATATTTCTGGCCATATTTATTTAGTTGCAGTATTGGTCCCTAATCTTTAACAGATTTTTCACTCGGTCCTCTTTTTGTTTGAGATTAGATCCTTAACCTTTATGATTGTTGCAGTTAGGTCTCAATCATCTAAATTTTTGTTAATTTTGATGGAATAGGTTATGAAAACTTTAATAAAGCCCGACCTAATCATAGCACCAATTTCTTCAAGTTTCTGTAAGAGTTTAATGGATAGTTGCCTTGATGCTAAGGCGCCAGATGCTTAAAAAAAAAGCAGTTAGCGTGATGAAATGTCAAGATGGTTGTAAGCGTAAAGGACGATTTTGAGGGTGATGCGCGCATACAGGAAAAGATGTTAGAGGTCAAAGTTAAGAAACGAAAAAAAAAGAAAAAAAAGAAAAAGGGAAAGGGTAGGGACCAAATGTGTAATTAACCCTAAACATGATGGCCAAAAAAAATGAAAAAACAAAATTGGGTAAAAGTTGGAGAGCAATGGTGCGACTACCCTCTATTTGGCCAATGATTTAAAAATCAAGTCGAGACAGCCGGTTCGACTAGTCCGTTCGCAACCCACTCTATAGAGCTGTTCAGTTCAACCCTTTGAACTGGATAAGTCAAAAGACTGTTTTGAACCGTTCGAACCGGCGTTCAACCATCGAACCAGTAAACCAGTCCGATTTTTTATCAAATTGGCCGAGTTTTTTTTTACCAAATCATATTAAAATCTAACAACTTAAAAATCAATTTAGCTGATTTTATTTTCTGTTAGCAGAGACTAATATTACAAAAAGTGAAACTTAAAAACTATATCTACTTAATTTGGTCTAGAAATCAGTATTTCATAATTAACTATAAAACTAGAATAATAATATATGTATATTTTTCTCTACGACCTACTGGTTGAACAAGTGACCTTGACCCAGTAATATTTACGGGTCGCTATTTGACCTATTTTTTAGAACACTGTATTTAACTAACTGAAAGGAGTGAATCACGGAAAGATAAAGCATGGTTTATAAGTTCAAGATAAATATCCAACCAATTAATTGTATAGTTTGTGAAGTACTCCTAACTCCCAAGGCAAATACAATCCCTTAATAGGTACACATTAGTAGCTCATGGACATTCAATCCCAAGAGTAAACAATCACAATTAAATAAAGATTGTAATTAATTTTGTCTTCTAACAAGTTGAAAATCTGTAACAACTAACAAAAAGAAACCAGAAGATTAAATGATGGTTGGATGGGATCTCAAATTGATTCCTTCCCAGAAGATGATTACAGAATCTGTCCAACTTATACCAACATTAGTTGACCCCCACCCTATAAAATCAGTCAAATCCCAAACTATAATCTCTCTTCTCTTCTCCCTCTCTTTCTTTTCTCTATCAGATAAACAAAGGCAGCTGTTTATGAATTTATGATAGAAAGAATTGACAAAAATTGAAGTGAAAAACCCCCACCAACAAGTCTCACTGAACAAGCCAGAGTGAAGAAAAGAAAAAGTGCTTCTAGTAAGGCAGCACAGCAGCTTTTCATATCATTGCTCATGGTTTTGGTCCTGGGCAGTCCAGTATGTTTTCACAACCAAGAGAAGCTTCTCCCGCTGCAGCGGGCCGTCCTCGTGATCGACGATCTGGCTGTCCCACCGCATGCCGTCGGCGATGCTCTTGATCTTCACCAGAATGTCGACGTCGTCTCTGAAGATCACCGTGCCCTCCGGCCTCAGGATTCGGTCCATCTCCAATAGAATGTCTTCCATCTCACACCTAATTCACACATACAAAAAACCAAAAAAAAAAAACAGAAAAACATATAATCATTAATGAGACTCGACTTAATCTAGTCATTCGTAGGGCTAAAATACAGAAAACCTTACGAATAAATATTTCGAGGGGTCAAAATAAGATTGTAATATAAACCACCATAAAATTACCTGTCCTTGTAGAGGGTGAACACTGAGTCAGCATGAATGAGATCATATGTTCTTGGATAAGTAGACATGGCCTCACACCTGCAACAAACAAAAGAAAACCATGAAGTGTTGAGAAGAAGTTGAGAGTACCAGTACTGTGGATTTCTTAATTTGTGCTGTAACTCTCACCAATCCTGGTAAGTGCCGATGAGCCCGCGCTCATAGATCACTCCGAGAGTGTGAATGTTCGCGGCGGTCGGGACCATGTTCATGACCCAGACCGGGTCGTCGATGAGCGCGGCGGCAAACCCGCCGAACCGGGCATTCATGTCCAGCAGGTTACGGTATCTGCCCTTCTGCCCCAGCTGGTTGATCACCGTCTTGTAGTACCCCGCCCTCTTCTTCCACAGCGCGGTGTCCTGCAAGAACATCTCGGCCGTCACTCCCTGAAGGCTTCCGCTGCTGATCCTCGGCGGCACCGCCGTCAGCCTCTCCGGCCAATTCTTCAGCTCCCCCCCCGCCACCTGCTCGATGCTAGCCACCCCGGGCAGGGCAGTAATGCAGGTCTCCATCTTGTTGTACCTATCGATATGTATCTTTACCGGATCAAGCTTTCTGCAGTTTTTTATATGTTATTTAAAAGTGAACGAGCATGTAATATACCAAGCAGCATCAGGATCCTGAGCAGGGCAGAACGGCGGGGACTGGACGAGCTTTCTGCTGGCCTTGCAGTGGATGTGGTTGACGGGTTTCTGCCAAATTGCAATGTCTTCCTGCTCCTTGATCTTGTTCCAGCAGAGGCTCTTCGCGACGGATTCGATTGCATTCTGCTCCGCGCTCAGATCCTCCTGAGTCCTCTGCCACCCCTTCCAGTGGCGCTTCCAGTTGATCGGCGGCCCCGACAGGATCCAGTACCCTCCGGGCCGCAGGACGCGGTCGATTTCGATCAAGTACTGTCCATCTGTCAATGTAAAACACCAATTACTTTAGCCTAACAAATAGGACAAGATGCATGCATATTAATTGTTTGATTCAGAAACTGTGGACAGAGGCAAAGGGAGAAAGAAATCATTGCTCAGACCTGGTCCACACCTGAAGTGAGGAACCACCCCATTTTTTAACCTCAAACTCAGTAAAATTTAAGGACCTCTTAAGTTCACAGGGTTTAATTTTTTTTTTTAATTGAGAATTAATTTTTCAAAAAACTTATTTTTATGATAAAATAAATATAACAATTGGATGTGACTCAACAACTAAATTCTCTCTCCCTACATCCAATTTGAGCATGGATCTAACAGTTCCTTAGGTGTTGTACAGCGCATTTAATGGTTTATGTCTTAATCTTGAGACAAATCACAAGTCGATGATGGACCACGGCCCTGTACTACATTTTGGACACGTCAAGGAACAGTACGTAGTTAGATGCGCACCTCAATTATTACTCAATAATTTTACAATAAAAGCTGAAGAGCGGTCGAAGGAGATGTGTTGTGTTACCGTAGAGGTGCCAGGGGATGAGGCAGCGGGAGCAGTGGGCCATGTCGAAGGCCCGGGCGGGGTAGGGGAGGCGGTTGGAGGCGAGCACGCCGATCATGGCGGGGACGCCGCGCTCCAGCGCGAACTGGACCTGCGCCTCGTGCGTGTCCCGCGGCGCAAACGACATGGTGATGATGTCCCGCGACAGCAAATACGCGCCCCAGCTCGCCACCTAACAATATGTGTTGTTACATTGCATTATTACATTGCATTACATTACATTACGTAGCAGCAGCGACAGCAGTAACAGTAGTAGTAGTAATAATAATAAAAATATAAAAAAAATCAAATGTAGCTCATATTTCACAATGATAATAAAAGTGTACGGAGACTGCCTTAACTATACTTTGAATCAGGTAAAAATGTATGAAGACCCTCAAAAAAAAAAAACAATGGATACCCTCTAAAAAAGAAGGCAAAAATGTATGGAGACCCCTCAACTATACTGATTCTGAAATACCCCCCTCAGCTATTTTTTCTCTATTTTTATTGACGCGCTCTAAATTTTTACTTTACTTCTACTTTAATTAAGTGATTCTAACTAAGGAAAATTAAAAATTTTATCAGATTTTTTTTTGATGAGTTTATCAAATTTAATAATTTTAATCACTCTATACATAATTCAACCATTAGATTTGACAATTCTCAATCAAATATTTTTATCTTTGTATTATATATTTTAATTACCTAATAAGTTGAAAAATTTGTAGATTTAATAGCTCTATTGGCTATTTATTTTTAATTATTTTAAATTTATTTACAAAAAATTAAAATAATTATATCGATAAAATTATCAATAAATTTGATAAAATTTTTAGTTCATTTAACTAAAAAAGTTTATTCAAGAGAATGTGAATTAAAATGGGTTCTAATTTATTTCTAGGAGACGAAGAACCGAGTCGCCACCGGGTTGACTCACGAGCGACCCGGTTTTTTTCTCGCTTATACAAAGGAGAAATATTAATGTTTGCTAAAAATATCTTGCTATAATTATCCAAATTTTACCCAGGAAAAAAAAATATATATGAGACATTTATTTCAGGGTTACCGAATCATCCAACGTATCCAATAAAATCATAAAGATTCGCTATAAACGAGGAAACGCCACAATTCCCCACCAATTATTATTACAGAAAAAAAAACTCGTTTTTTTTTTGCATTAGGACCGAACCGGATCCGAGAATATCCCCGGTTTTTCCAACTTTAGAAAACTTAAGGGAGAAGGTAAATATTTAAGGAGGACCCCTCAACAATAGCACGTTTTGAAAGAGGTTCTTAAACTTTTTCTTAAACTTTTTTTAACTTCTAAATTCTTAAATTGAGTTAATTACTCTAAATAATTGTAAATTTCTAGTTAAAATACTTTCCAAATTTTACAGTTTTATTAGCTATTAATGTTTAATTTTTTAGTTTTTTGAGATAAAAGTGATTAAAACTATCGAATTTTTTATCCAATAGATTTAAAAATATAAACGTTTAAGAGCTTTAGTAAAATTGAAGTTTTAAAATGGCCTATTGTGGACCGGATTGAAAACTAAAACAGTAATATTTAATAAAATTTTCTTTTTACTGAAAACTACTATGCAGATAGTTCAGAGGTTTTTTTCTGAAAATCAACTATAGTCGAGGGGTTCTCCATACAATTTTCCTTCTCCCAGCAGTCACAAAAATTAAAAATAAAAATAAAAACGTAGGTCTGAATCTAATATATTAAAAAAATTATTTTACTACTCAATTCTTTTAACTTATTTAATTTTGGTCGTTCAACGATAATTTAACTTCAAATTTAAATAAATTAATTATTTTAATAAATTTATAGTTGTGAGAATTGTATGAAGTATTCTAATTAAAACTGTAAAGATAAACGGCGCATTCAAAATATAAAGTTAAATTATCGTTGACAGACTAAAATCAAACAAATTGAAATGTCGAATAGTAAAACCAAAAGTTTTTTAAGATTTGATAGTCGAGATTCAAAATAGTCCATAGTTCAGATATAAAACAGGGTGGGTGTGCACTGTGAACTGACCCCGCAGCCGGTGTCGAGGGCGGTGCGGACGGCGGCGGAGCGGAGGGCGGGGACGAGGCGGTGCATGTCGTCGATGTAGGCGTCGGCGCCGTTGGGGAACATGGTGCCGCCGCCGGGGAAGCGGAACTTGTCGCCGTCGACGCGGATCCAGTTCTGCACGGCCTTCTCGACGGTGAGCTCCTTGTGCGGCACGTTGGCGAACCACGCCACCCCGCGGCTCGCCGGCCACGGGAACGGGTTCCGGTACCCGCTCGGCGCCGGCACCAGGCACTTCAGCGCCTCCCCCTTCTCCGGGCAATGCCGCTCCCTGTACACCAGCCGCTCCCTCTCGAACCTCAGCGACCGGTCCCGATCCTCGCACGGCGTGTACTCCCCGTACTTCGCGTCGCACGCCGGAAACCCCCTCCCCCTCCTCTCCCCCTCCCCCTCCCCCTCCCCCTCCGCCGCCGCGTGGTGCGCCGCGAAATCCAGCGCCGCCGCCGGAGCAGCCCCCTCTCCCCCGGCTCCGGCGCGGCGATCGCACGGGACCGCGGTGAGCACGACGGCGGCGCCGCCGGGGCCGGGGCCGGAGCCGGCGTGTTGCCAGACGCCGAGGAAGTAGGAGGCGGAGCAGAGGAAGGCGACGAGGGCGACGGAGAGGACGTTCGTGCGCTTCAGGTAACTCTGGTAGAGCTTGCACACACTCCCGTACGGTGTAGAAGCCCCCGCCATGGCTAATTAGGGGGAGAAGAGGAGAGGGCTTAGGTTTGGGATTTGGGGGAGGAGGACGATGAGTCGGTATATATTAGTAATTTAATTGGGTATAAAATAAATAAATAAATTGGGCGATTTAAGGAGGGGGGGAAGGGGTGGTGATGTATATAGAAGGAAAGAGAGGTAAGAGAAGTGTATGGTTTTGATATTATTATTGGGAGTACAAATGGAAAATTACATGGGGGGGTGGGGTGGGGTTTTGGATGCATCTGAGGAGGGGTCGAAGAGGGGGATTAAATTAACATTAAAATTACATTAATTAATACTAATAAAAATATTACAAGGTGAGAGCTGTGCCCTCATGCTCGCGTAGGTGGGATTTAGGGATATGGAGTGCAACATGTCATAGTTAATTAGTATTTCGGACCGGGTCTAGAAAGGTATTTAAGAGTTAGAAGAGTGGGAGTGGAGATGTACAGCAGAGCTCTTTTCTTTAGAGCGCGTTTGGTTCGCGTTATGTAGTATTATAGATTATTTTGATATAATCAGATTACTACTGATACTGCATTAACGCGTTTAGATTAATGTAGTATAATGCTAAATTGCAGTGTATATAGAATTACTATATTTGCTGCATTATCGCGTTTAGTTTAATACAGTAATATAATACTAAGTGTATATAGAATTACTATATTTGGCTCATTTTATAAAATTAAATAATTTTGAAAAATAAAATATAGCCTATTCCAAAATTGCCCTTTAGTCATATTTGGCAAAAAAAAAAATTATTGTTTACAAATAATTATTTTTTTACTCAATTTTATTTTAAAATAATTTAAAATTTGAATTTGAATTTTAAATTTTAAATTTTAAATTTGAAAAAAATATATAATTTAATATTTTAATTTACAATATAAATTTGAAAATTTAAAATTTTAAAAATTTAGAAATTTTAAAATTAAAATTAATTTAAAATTTAGAATTTAAAATATAAATTGAAAATTTAGAATTTAAAAATTAAAATTTGACAATGCAAAATTTTAAATTAAAATTTTAAAAATAACACTTTTAAAGGTTTTGAGAGTTTGGAGGGGTAAACTTGTAATTTTACATAATATATGATTAGACTCTTCAACGGTAGCAATTGTCTACGCAATTTCATCATAACTTTCGAGAATGAAAAATTAAAAGTTGCTTTGAAATTTTATAAACTTTCTAAAGTATAAAACTGGTGCTTTAGCTACCGCATTAATAAATTAGTAGTAAATTTTTTTATGAATCAAAAAAAAAAAAAAATCACTCCGTGTATTATAATTAAATTAAAAGAAAAAAAATTGGGAGCAGAGTAATTAGTATGTGAGTTTTATGGGTTGTTTAGGGAGATAGGAATTGAGCGATCGAGAGGTGAGGTAGGAATTGTTGGTTGAAATAGGTCCAGTTTCTTGTTATGTGGCAAAGGCCGAGTTGAGCCGAGTCACAGTCGAACCCGTGAGCATTGTGCATTTATACATTTTAACTGTAATAGGTGCGCTCTTTCCTCCTTGAGCTTTTAGAATTGTTGATTAGTATTTACGATTCATAGAGAGTGGGAGGGGTGGAGTCTGATTTGTAACGGTTATAATATATAAGATTTATCCCAAACCAATTACATGGTATCAATGAGATAAAAGAAAGCTCTATCAGAAATAAGAGTTAGGCTTGTGTGCTTTTAGAAGCACAGTGATCTCCATGCTATTAAGTAGTTTTCGATGTTGGGACTTCTGAATCAACTATTGGCTTCGTTAGACTTGATCTAGAGTATTTGAAACAGTCAAAAAATAAATTTCGTAATTTTTCGATAACATTTACCTAGTGATGAAGCGGCACAAAATTAATAATTTTAATGATCGTGGTGAGCCATTTGCAAGCTTAACGGTATAGAAATATCTAAATCACGTGAAATTTTGATAAATTTTTTTTAATATTATATAAAACAAGATTAATATCTTTAATTTAAAATTTTAGTGTCATATTATCACTTTTTGTGAGATTTTTATTTTCAGCCATCGGTTTTGAACTCTTTCGATCACTTGGTAAATGATATCGAGAAATTGCAAAATTTATTTTTAGATATTTCAAATACTCTAGATCAAATTTAATGAATTCAATTATCAATTCGGGAGTCCCAGCATCAGAAACAACTTGATAGCATGAAGGTAACTGTGTTTCTAAAAGCACACAAGCCGAACTCTAAAAATAATACAATAATATATTAAAATTATATTCTATAATAAAATTATATAATTTTATACAATATAAAAATATTTAGCTAAATATTCTAATTTTATATAACATAATTGTAATAAAAAAAGGGGTTAATTTCATACAGCTCCCTATAAACATATCGAATAGCAAAAGTCCAGTGATATTCATATTTGCTCCTCTGATTTGTTACCGTTAGAGCACTATTTATTTTTTAACAGAAAATAAGTAAAATGATATTTTTGCCATCAGAAATATGTCCTTCCAAAAGCTCCAACTATTAGAATTAAACAGAAATACCCTCCTAAAAATTTTCAGCGGTCATTTTCTTCCTTTCTACCATCACGAATAATATAAGAGGAACAAAAAGGTCAATTTATCTTATTCACTAACCAAGGTTAAGTATTTTACCTAGTTAATTATATTTTTCTAACAGATCCTAGCAGCATGAGTATATTTGAAAACGTTAAGACTTTTGCAGAAAGATATATGAAAAGTTGAACTTTATAGAAATATATCTGTTATTTCATATATTTACAGAAAATTGTATGCAATTAAACCTAAAAAAAAAACTTGTAGGTAACTGACAAAGTGTATGTTTTGGGTCAGATATTGTGAGCGAAGTAGGAACAAAAAGGCAGGGCTGTTGGTGGCCGTTTTGGCTTTTAACTCGCCCGTTACCTAATTCTAACTGGCATACTGCTTTCCCCTGCTTTTTTTACCCGCCCATTGACCGTTTGATCAGAAACTTGGGGACTGCATAATTTAGGGCCGCAAGTCTAGCTCGCGAGACCGCTCGCGAGCCGGCTCGTGTTCGATTCAAAATAGGCTCGAAAATGACTCCTTCGAAATTAATTTCAAATATAAAACGAGCTGAATTTTTTTGCTCGAAAATAATTTCAATCCGAGAACGAGCAGGTCTCTGCTCGTTCGTGTTCAGCTCGAAATAGTTCGAATATATATATATAATTAAAATAAAAAATAAAAAATAAAAAATATTAATATTATTAATAATATATATTAAATATTTTAATTCAAATACACATTTTAATGCATTCTCTATGTACCGCATAGGCACGAACCCAACTCCACATAGAATTTCGAGTTATAAACGAGCCGGCTCGGAATCGAACAATTTCGAGCCAAATTCGAACATGGCTTGAAATTAGCTCAAAAAAAAAAAAACTATTTCGAGCCGCTCGAATTCGGCTCGATTTAAATTTCGAGACGAACTCGAACAGGCCTTATTCTGGCTCGAAATTAATTCGAGCCAGCTCGAATTCGGCTCGTATCTAATACGAGCCGAATTCGAGCAAGGCCGCGCTCGCTCGTGTTCGGCTCGTTTGCACCCCTAGCTGCATTACATGACTAGTCCCTAAACTTTAAGTCACATTTCGTTTTGGTCCTCAAACTTTTGATTTCGATACGAATAAATTACAGTTTTTGGTCCTCAAACTATGAGGGGCATGACACTTTGATCCCCAAACTTTAATTTATTATAATTTTTGTTTGAATTTTTTGGATTGTTGCGATCAAGTTACACTACCAAAATTAGTCGGCTAAAATATTGGCAATTTGTTGATGTAGAAGTGATATAGCATATCAATTATTACCGCATCATCAATCAGAATACTTTTACATCACTTTTGTATCAATAATTTGTCAATATTAATTAACCAACTAAATTAAATTGTAGGACTTGATTTTAATAATTCAGAAAGTTCGAGTCAGAAATTACAGTAAATTAAGATTTTGATTTAGTCTCTAAACTTTGAGTGAATATTCTCGCTTGAGCTTGGTGGTGCAATTTACTCGTAATCTTTGGAACAATATCCTAGGCCTCATTTGGGATTGTTATTATTTTTCATTCATGTAAAATAAAATTTATATATAAAATATTTATGCATGAGGGGATGATGGATTATTTACAATCCTTATATTCAAGATGTTTATTTGCCATAAAAACTTCAATTGTTACTTAGCCCAAGAATGCATGATAGTTCAAAGCAACGTAAATATTTTTTAAAAAATAGACATTTGTTAATTACTTAGCCCAAGATTGGATGATAAACTAACCAATCATAAAATATAAAAAAATCCTTTCGCTAGTATATTAGATTATACACAATTTTTGTTTAAAAAATAAAATAACGACAATGATGTCTAATGAGGCCTTAGTGTGATAAAAAAATTTAAATTTTAAAAATACTTATAATATTTATTTTCCAAAGGGTTTGCATGCAATGTTTATGAGTACCCAATGCGTCGAGTTTTGGATTGGGAGCATTCTAATCTTAACACGCTTAATCTTTTTAATTTTTTGGTCCTAATCACTATCGAAAATATTGTAGTCCAGTTAACAGGTTTTAGCCATCTTATATTTTATATATATAACTATTTCAAATCCTAAAGTATCATATTCCTCTCCCTCTCTTTTAAGCCCTGATATCAGCGCTAGTTTTAGCCAACCTTATGGGGAGCAGCGCTCTACCCACAATGAGGCCCAATTTGGATACCCCTCAAAACGTAGCATAGTTAAACTATATTATACCGCTAGAAATATTATCCTATGAAGTGTTTGACACGCACAAAAGAGTACCTATTTTTTGGAATATAGTTAAACTATACTTAAAAAATTGGAGTAAAATGATAATCCATTCCAACAAAGAAAAAAAATTTCACCATTCTTGGGCTCTCTCACCCCCAAGATGTGTCAAATTTTAGAATTTAAATTTCAAAATTTTAAAATGTAAATTCTAACATAAATTTTGTATTTTATATTTTATATTTTATATTTTATATTTCAAATTTCAAATTTTAAATTTTAAAATTTAAACCTCGGTTTTAAATTATATTTATAATCTGAAAAGTTAAATTTTAAATTTTAAATTTTAAATTTTAAATTTTATAATTTCAAATTTTAAATTTCAAATTTAAATTTTTAAATTTCAAATTTTATATTTCAAATTTCAAATTCCAAATTCCAAATTCCAAATTCCAAATTCCAAATTCCAAATTCCAAATTTAAAATTTAATTTTTAAATTTCATAATATTGATTTTCAAATTTTAAACTTTAAATTTTTAAATTTTAATTTTAAAATTTAAAATTTAAAATTTTTAAATTTTTAAATTTTTAAAAATTTTAAATTATAATTTTTTTTAAATTTAAAGTTTAAAATTAAATTTAGATTTTCTATTTCAAATTTTGAATTTGAAATTTGAAATTTTAAAATTCTAAATTTCAAATTTCAAATCTAAATTTAAAATTCAAATTCGTAAATTTCAAAATTTAAAGTTAAATTTTAAATTTCAAATTTCAAATTTTATATTTCAAATTTCAAATTCAAATTCCAAATTCCAAATTCCAAATTCCAAATTTAAAATTTAAAATTTAATTTTTAAATTTCATAATATTGATTTTCAAATTTTAAACTTTAAATTTTTAAATTTTAATTTTAAAATTTAAAATTTTTAAATTTTTAAATTTTTAAAATTTTAAATTATAATTTTTAAATTTATAGTTTAAAATTTAAATTTAGATTTTCTATTTCAAATTTTGAATTTGAAATTTGAAATTTTAAAATTCTAAATTTCAAATTTCAAATCTAAATTTAAAATTCAAATTCGTAAATTTCAAAATTTAAAGTTAAATTTTAAATTTCAAATTTCAAATTAGAATTTAGATTTAAAATTTGAAATTTAAAATTTTAATTTTTAATTTTAAAATTTAGAGAAATTTTATGGAATTGCATAATGTGCATCCAAACAGTTTAAAAATTAAAGCCGTGAAATTTTTTGGCGTTACATGATTTCCTATTTCATCTAGACCAAAATCACAGTTTATAAATTCTATAGAGATTTTTTACTATGCATCCAAACATGCCCTAATTGTCAGCCGGAGAGTCGCGCTCTATCCATTATATGACTCTAGCTCATTAACTGAGATCCATCTCATATTTTCGGCTAGTGATCGACTCTGATATCCAATTGTGACGCCCGGCTTTTTAGGGGGATCACTCATCCTAAAACTAGTCTACCCTAATTCTCTTAACCTTTTAAATATAGTCACTATCCAAAATATTATAGCCGAATTAAAATATTTTGTATTATACTTTGTATAATACTTTGTATTTTCTTTTTTCAATGTTGGTTTGAAATCACTTGTCTGTGTTTTCGGGTGAGTTCTTCTTTTACATTTCTATTATACTTTGTATACAAAAATAATTCAAATTCTGAGATGTCACAAAAACTGACATACAACTTTTACACTCCGTTTGGCTCGGGTATAAGGAGGGGAATAAGCCCTTATTCCCCTCCTTATACCCAAACAAAAAAAAAAGGTGGGTGGGCCCACCCTTGTTCCCACCCACCTGGAATAAAGTGGTATTGGGTGGGAACAAGCTTGTTCCCACCCCTCCCGTGTAGAGAGAGAGAGAGAGAGAGATTTGTTTTAAATTAAAATTAAAATTTTGTAATTTTGTAATTTTAAAATTAAAATTTATAATTTTCTACTTTAAATTTAAAATTTTAAATTTTAAATTTAAAATTAATAATTTTAAATATTTAATTTTAAAATTTAAATTTAATATTTCATAGCTTTTAAATTTAAATTAGGTCTTAAATTTAAAATTATGATTTTTAAAATTAATAATTTTAAATTTTAAATTTTAAATTTTAAAAGTTAAAATATTAAATTTAAAAATTAATATTCAAATATAATGAGAGGGATAATATTATTATTTTTAAGTTATAACTACCCATTATTCTTCTTATTCCATCTTATCTAGCCAAACGCTATTTTTTTTATTTCTTAAAACAACTTAATTTTCATCCAAACGTAAAATTAGTCTAGTTCTCGCTTATACCCGAACTTGTATCTATTCCTGAAATAAGCAGTTCTTACTTATACCCGAACCAAACGAAGCAGTAAGAGCTAAGTGAGAAAGAAGACAAACAAAGTGCGAAAAATGACGTAATTAAACCAAAATTTTGATCTGCACTGAAACGGGACTAGAAATATATACTAACAATAATCACATGCCAGAATACTCCTATGTTCTCACCCAAATTCGTGGAATACGCTGCTCTGATGTGCGTGCGAACAATTTGGATTAGTAATTACCCTAAGAATCCATCTCAACTCATCTAGACATACTCATCATATTTAGATCAGTTGGTTAAAAATTTAATAGTTAGTACCTAAAGTTTCAAGTATAAAGTCTAGTTACTTTACATTTTTAGTTGAATCAGAGAATACAATAGTGCGTTCTGTGCGGCGGCGATGTAGAGACTGTTGATCATTTGCTTGTCGGATGCGTTATCAGCAGATTTTTTATATACAACATTCTAAAAGGTAGGCATATTTCGAGGCTTGGGATGGAGGTCAGGGGTGTCTGGGAGCTTCTGGCTGGGGACCGCCGCCAAGGGGCAACAGCGAGAGATCTAATCAGGGTCGTAATCTGTTGGTGGATGATCTGACGGGAAAGAAATAACATAATTTTTAGGAACCAATCACTTGACCCTTTTTTGACTATTAGACGAATCCGGGACGTGAGCAGGATGGGATGAGTTTTGCAGCTCTTAGTGATTTCGTTTTGAGTGAGGAGTTGAATTTTTAATTTTTCTACATTTTTTTTCTTCTTTGTTTTTATTTGCTTTTTTTTGTTTTGGTTGCCTTCAATGTTTTCCGAGGTCACATTGCCTCAATCCATATAGCTAAATTCATCTGCTAAATGAATAGCGTGCCATCTTTTTCTCAAAAAAATATATTTTTAGCTGAACTTTTTTTTTTATAGGAAGGTAGAATGCTACCTGCTTTATATATTTTTTTAGAAATAAACTTAGATGAAAATGTGAAGCAACTAAACTTCGAATTTCGGACCTCAGGTACCAACCATCAAGCCCTTTACCACTTGCACTAGGGACGTCGAATGCTGAATTTATTTTTTTTGAAAATAAAGTGAATAACATACTATCTTTCTATCTCACAAATAAAAAAAATAAAAAATAAAAATAAAACTGATCCAGATGTGGTTGTGTCATTATTGTATCTTACTTGTGTATAAAATAAAACAACTGTAAAATTAAATTCACAGGGGGTTTTAAATTCTAATTACGTATAGGAATTTTTTAGGGGGATTTAAATTCTGATTACGTAAGGAATTTTTGTCGGAGATCTCTCTCCCGATTCTTCAAGGAAAAAAAAAAAAAAAACTTGGGGACTCTATTTTTTTTTTTTTTTTTCTTAACTATTATACTTGTTTCAAGTAGAACACTCACAACGTGTGGGGACTCCATTTATTTTTATTATTTAGAATGATATTATAATTTTTCTCACTTATTACATATTTAATTATTAATTAAGATAAAAAAACGAGAATAATTTTTCTTTTTTGTTACAGTGTGTAAAAGAATTACTTTCGCGTTCATTTAAGTAATGTCTTTTTCCCTTTTATTTTTTTATTTTATTTTTAAAGAGATCACGTGCTTGGCACGTTTAAACTGAGTGAGCCTTTATTTCCTCACGTGAGAAAGGAGTTTATGTTGAATTGTATTCTTGAATAGTTAATTAATTTTGTAGCATTAAAATTAGTAACTTACGGTATTGGATTTTCAGGATTTAACTTTTTTTTTTTTGGTTCCATTGTAATAAAACCTCTAATTCTTTTCTTATAAAACATTGTTCTAGAGCATGTTATTGTTAACATTAGACTTTTGTCAAACGACTTTTTAATCTTTCAATTTTGACAACTAGACATTCCAAATTGATGGGTCAATTTAGCATTAGAGTTCCTGAAAAAGCATGATTCAATCAAACTGGGTCAAAAATCTCGCTGAATTCGATAATTTTTTACAATCAGCGTAATATTTTTTTAAACGACCATAACTTTTCACTCGAGTGTTCATTTTCAACATACAATCCCAGTTCAAAAAATATTTTTCGAGATCTACGTGTTGGACGATAAAGCTGTTCCGGCCAAGTTTGGAGCCCAAATTCAACTATTTTAGGTCTTCGTTTTTGCATTTTTAAATTATTTTCAAAATGTTTGTTTTTTTTTATTTGAATTCGATTATTTGATTAATTTTAACCGGTTTAGATTTGAAGACATATTAGACATTATTATCTTCAACTATAATAGGATTCGGGTATCGATTACTGTAATTAGTTTTTAGAGTTAATTAATAATATTTTTATTTTTGTTGAAACATTGTGTTTTTCGTGTATCTCTCTTTTCACCCCCTGTGCTTCTTTTTTCTCAACGCGACTTTAGGCTTGTATCACAAATTTATCAAATAGTTAATTGGCTCTTTTTTTTTTATTAAATTATTAATTAAACAGTCGGTCTGATGGCATGTTTTACAAATAATCTATCAAAACTTCAAAACACAAAAAAAAAAAAAAGAATCTTTTTATGGATTAGAAGAAGTACAAAAATTTAAAGAAAATGTTGAATTTGTTTTCGATCTTTATTATCTTTTGCAAAAATTAGAGTAGGAAAGATATATGTTAATGTATTCCGAAGTTTTACGAGATCACACGCAAAAAAATTTGTTGAGAATGAATATTTAGCTAATAAATTTGCTCAAGAAAAGAATCTATAAAACTATTTAATAAAATTTAGAAGCCTAATCGTCAAATTTAAAAGTTCATATGCCTATTTGCAAAAGTACAAAAATGTATAACTTTTATTTTTTATTTTTTTTTACATTTTTCTCTTTTAGTAACAAATTGTAAAGGTAAAATATATAGAATCATGTGAACTACGGTCAGTTTTGACTCGGCTATTCAATCTTTTAAAATTCTAATTTTGCTATTCAACTTTTCAAGTTGTTTGATTTATGTTTTTTTGTTTTATTTTGAGAGAGAGAAAGGTAGCATGCTATCCACTTTGTTTATTTTTTAAAAAAATAAACTTAGCTGAAAATGTGAAGCAGCTATGCTTCGAACTTGATTCGGGTACCATACTACCAAGCTGAAAGTGTTATGTGATGATTTTTTTGGTATAAAATTTATGTTTTCTGTTTATTTTAATGAATCTCTAATTATACGAATTACATAAAATATACTAATTAAGTTCATAAAAGACCACCGATTCATCTAAATTTTAAAACTAAAAAATCATTAAACTACTCAAACCAAATAAATTAATATATTAAATAGTAAAATAAAAATCTTAAGAGATAAAATAGTCGGATCAAAACACACGATATTTCAGATAAATTCTAGCATAAATTGTACATACTGTCCAGAAACAATGAGACCGGTGATACTTTGGTCCTCAAACTTTGATTTGTTATAATTTTTTGTTCGAACTTTCAGAATTATTGTAATTAAGTTCTATAACCCCAATTTAGTTTACTATATATTGATATATCGCTAATATAAAAATAATATAGTAGGATTGTGATCGATGATATGCTAATAATTAAAATGCCGCATTATTTTTACATCAATAATGCATTAAAATTTAGTCAACTAAATCGAATTGCGGGACTTGATTGCAGCAATCCTAAAAGTTCGAGACATAAATTATGCTAAATTAAAATTTAAGGACTAAAATGTCACATACCTCATAGTTTGAGGACAAAACATATATTTTTTTCCTAAATTTTATTGTTTTTTACCAATTCAAAAACTAATATAAATTTTACTCTTTAGTTTTTTTTTTTTTTTGGTCAGTGGGACCCATTAAGTAAGCTGTACATTTCGGTACCCTGTCGAGGCCGTTACTGGTGCAAAATCCAAAGCGGTTATTTCTCCCAAGAGTCAACGCAGTTGAATTAGTCCCGTAATTTCGAACAACCCCAGGGGCAATTTTGTCACCTCACATGCAATAATCACTAATTTTTTTTATTTCATATTTTATATAGGATTAATTGCATACAGGTCCCCGCAAACATGGTGAATTACGGATATATTCCTGTAAAGTTCAACTTGCATTAGTTATCCCTACAAAAGTTCTGATGTATTCAGATATGTCCTTACCGTCAGTCACCGTTAGAGAATTTTAGTTAACCACAGTTAAAATGCTTAATCATGATTAATTAATAAGTTGAAATGACATTTTTATCCCTCTCCATCTTCCTCACCCTCTCCATCTTCCTCATCGCCTCCGCCTTCTTCTTCTTCTTCTTCTTCTTCTTCTTCTTCTTCTTCTTCTTCGTATCCTTCTTTTCCTCATCTTTTTTTACCTCCTTCTTCTTCTTTGTTGTCGCCGCCGCCGCCGTTTGCGACGTTGCCGCCGCCGCGGACGTTGCCGCCGCCTTAGGAGAGAACCAACGTTCTTTCCGACGTTGCCGCCGCCGCCGTCTGCTCCCGCGGCACGAAAAGGAAGAGGGAGAGGAAGAGGGAGAGGAAGAGGAAGGGGGTAAGGACAAAAATATCATTTCACAACACTGCTGTTAAAAAATTAACAGCTTTCTAACAGATCCAGACCATAGGGACATATTTGAATACTTTAAAATTTTTACAAAGATAACTAATGCAAGTTGAACTTTACAGGAATATATCCGTAATTCACCATATTTACGGGACCTATATGCAATTAACTTTTTATATAATATAATATAATATGTTTTTAAAATTTTTTAATTTATTTTTAATCGCGCCCATCACTTCGTGTTGTAGGCGTCCGAGGGTGGGAATTAAATGATGTTGAGACACTTTCGAGGGTGAATTGAATTCATCGTTAGCGTGACGATTTCGCTTCCACTAATTAACATTATTATATTAATTTATTATGATAATAATGATAATAATAATTATTAATCATTATTAATTTAGTATTTTGAGGTTAAATATATGAGAACGATCCGATCGAAGGTCACTGAAATTTTCACGGTCAAATACGAAGAACCAACCACGCCGCATTTATAGCTTCAGGAGGGAGCATAGAATTAATCAGAAAATTCTCGGTAAACTGCAAGGGTCACTGAAATTTTCACGATAAAATTCAAACCAGATTAATTTTTATTTTATTTTTTATCTTTGTTTACTATTTCATTCAGAATAGATCGTAACGGAGGGACGTATTTTTAATGAATCAAAATTTCTGGCTCCCATCAATGATCCCATTCGGAGCGGATCGAGGCGACAGCTCGAGCAATCCAGATACATCTGCACCTATACAATCAACTTTTAAATAGTATTCACTTAACCAAACTAGTGTAGTCAAGTCGAAAAGATACTTCATTGCTGAATTTGATCAGATTCAATTGCATCGATACGTGGCTAGCTAAAAATTTTAATTTCTCTACTTTGTTACCTTGTAAATCCAACATGCATGGTTGCTCAATCATGCATGTGTGGGCCCTATTATAATTCAATTTAGGTCCAAATCAACAACTTGCCCTCACAGTAAGCATTATATTTAATTCCACAACTAATCCAACTTGAAGATGCACATGGTCTGGTCCACTTCTTGAGAAGCATATAGATACATATGAACTTGGATACACTAGTATTGTTTCTATAATTGCTTTAAACACTGTGCACCAAATTACCATAGGGGTTTTTGCTTACTTATTTCTGATTATTATTCAAAATTTTTAAATTTATTTTAAATTTATCAAAATAGGTAATTTTTATTAGTAAATCTCAGAAGTAAGGGACCAGAAATAAATTAGATATTTTCGAAATTTGAAGGATGTTTTAGATATTATTCCGTTACCATACGTTTCATGTGAATAAAGTCAAAGCAGCTTTTGGGTGGTTGCAAAAATTGTTGGATAAGGATAAAAAAAAAGTTTTTATCCACATACAAGTTTTATTATTATTTAAAATAAATACTGACCTAATACTTTCCCTTCGATTCTCTTCGACTGCTATAATTATTATTCTATCCATAAATCAAATATATGTCCTAAAAAATTATTAAAATGCTCCATGTCGGTGAGTACAAAATTACTCATTCGATAAATTAAAGAAAATAAAAACGCACAGAGTTTATCTAAACTATGGACTATTCTGAGTTACCTATTCAATCTTTTAACATTTTGATTTTACCATCCAACTTTTTAGTTTGTTTGATTTAAGTCAGTATGTACATTTTGACTTCAAAAATTGAATGCGTCGTTTATTTTTTCAGATTTAGTTATAACATTTCATACAATTCTAGCAACCATACAATCATTAAAATAAGTAATTGGTTTAAAATTTAAAGTCAAAGTATCGTCGACTGACTCAAAGTAAATAAACTGAAAAATTAGATAATAAAATTAAAATTTTAGAAGATTGAATAGCTGATTTAAAATTGTTCGTTACTCAAGTTCTGTACGATGCTATAAAAGAAAGGAAAAACTTCAAATACCACCCCTGTGATTTCGCACTTTCTCACTTTAGTGCCATGTGGTTTAAAGTATATTATTTTAGTATTCTGTGGTTTCGTTTTTCTCTTTTACTTGTTTCTTTTATTAATTTTTTCGTTAAATCATATAGAAAAAACTTCAGATAACTCACCTTTGGTTTATCGAATTTAATTTTAGTACCCTGTGATTTTAACTTTCTCACTGATTTAACGAAAAAATTAACAAAAGGAATAAAAAAAAGAGAATAACCAAACCACAGGGTACTAAAGTAAAATCACAGGGTATTAAAGTGAGAAAGTGCGAAATCACAGGGTTGGTATTTGAAGTTTTTCTTAAAAGAAATGACATGAGGGACTATCTAGGTGTAGGCAATAAATAATTTCACCATAAATAAGGTCAACATCATGCAACCAAACTTGTACCTACCCATGTATGTACCATTCCCAGCTAAAGCCTTTATTACAGTTAAAATGATAGAGATCACATGTTCTAACTAATTTCCATGGCCCATTTCTCTTTTGAGCCACTCTAATACATAAGTGGGTACACCACCACTGCATCAAATTATTTAGGGATAACTTCAAATACCACCCCGTGGTTTCGTATTTTTTTACTTTAGTACCCTGTGGTTTAAAACGTATCACTTTAGTACCCTGTGATTTGGTTATTCTCTTTTCGTTATCTATTCGTTAATTTTTTCGTTAAATTAATGAGAAAGTTAAAACTACATGATAGTAAAGTGAATATTCGATAAATCGTAGGTGGGATATATAAAATTTTTTCTGTATAATTTAATAAAAAAAATTAACGAAAAGATAACAAAAAAGAGAATAATCAAACCACAGGGTATTAAAGTGATATGTTTTAACCACAGGGCACTAAAATGAGAAAGCACGAAACTATAGGGGTGGTATTTGAAGTTATCCCAATTATTTATAGAAATATAGAATATTTTAAGAGTAAACTTCAAATTGCCCTCATGTGATATAACGCGTTTTTACTTACTTTATCACTCTATTGTTCAAAAAATTAGATGTAGTTTTTTTGTGATTTTATTTTTATTTCAACGCAAATATATATCGTCAAATAGAATTGTAAAGTAAATTTTTTTTAAAACAAAAATAAAATCATAAAAGAGTTAAGTATAATTTTTTGAATTATAGGATAGTAAAACATAACTTTGGAAACCACAGAAAGAAAGGCAAAGTGAACATGCACTATACTAGCGGTGGCAATCCAGCTCGCTGTTCGCGAGCCAGCTCGTGTTCGGCTCGAAATGAGCTCGAGATCGAATTGCTCGTTTAGTAAACGAGCCGAACACGAGCTGGGGTCAGATCGCTCGTGTTCGGCTCGATAACAGCTCGAATACATATATTTATATTTATATATATAAATATAAAATTTTCTTATTTGATTTTTAGTCCAACCTAAATATAAAACCCAACTCAATTATAAAAAGTCAATTTATATATAAAGTTGTAATCATTAGATCAAAGTCTAATGGGTAAGATCTCATAAATTTATTTTTTATATATACATATTCTTTCTAATCTTTTTAATTTATTATTTGTGAGCCAGCTCGTGTTCGACTCGTTTATTTTTGGCTCAAATTCAGCTCGTGTTCGGCTCGTTTATTAACGAGCCGAACACGAGCCGGCCCCAGCTCACTCGTGTTCGGCTCGTTGACACCCCTACACTATACCACATAGGGACAAATTGAATATTTTAATTATTTATTTATCGAGAATAGAAGTTTAATTTATGAATAAAATAGCACCTATAGCAGTTAAAAAAACTAAAAACCTAAAACTAAAACGTAGAACAAATAGTTATATTTTACATTGGAAATTGTGTCAGTAATTGTTCTCTGTTCTTGTATTCTATTGTTTTTTTGGGCTTTCCATTAATGCTTTCTCGCGGCTGTTACGAGGTTGGCTGCAACTCTTAAGCTTCTCTTTCTCTCCAGATTCGAAGATGGTGTAGGAAGTACCGCTCAATTTTTATTTTTTTTTGTTTTTTTTTAAGTAAACTTCAAATTTATTCAATGTGGTTTAATTTATTTTTACTTTGCTATACTGTAGCTTTAAAAAATTTACTTTGACTTCCTATAGGTTAAATTTTTATTTCATTAAAAATTTCTATATCAAACAGGATGATACATTAAAAATTTATAAAAAAGTAACAAAATAAAAAGAAGATAAATCACACGGGAGCAATTTGAAGTTCACCCTTTAAAAAAAAGGGTTAAGAGTTGAAACAAATCTTTACCGTTTTAACTAATTTTATCCGTAATATTATGCCCACTTTCTGTTGAAGAAAAACTCAAAATTTTAAAATTTAAACTTATTTTATTTGTATTTAATATTTAATATTATTTATTATTATTATTTTATTAATTATTTTATTTATTTATTTTTTTTCTTGGCGCGAAAAAAAAATCTAATGGGAATTTTTTTCATTATGTTTCTTGCGTCTAATGGGAGAGATGTGGTCCAACAACTCTCTCATCCTCTATGTATTTCCTTTTTTTGTTCTTAGAGAGAAGGATATGATAGACATTAAAAAGTAAAATTATAGAAAGAATAGATATTTTCCTTTTTTCTCAATTATTCACTCTTTTTCATATTCTCTTTATTTATTGAGTGCTGAAAGAATCTCCGTCAACCTTTGCTACGATCGTGTTTGCAGAAAAAGAAATTCCAGTCATATCATCAGATGGTGCTCTCGGTTAATTCCGCACAAAATACGAGAATACACTTTAGGACAGTACTATGCATGCTTCCGGATAGATCAAATTTATAAATTTTTTTAGTTTATCTATAAATCTAATTTTATTTTTATCACTTAATTAGTTAGATTTTAATTATAATTAATCACTTAATTAGTTAGATTTTAATTATAATTAATTAGGATTAGCATATTAAGAGATTTATATAAATGGCAGCATGGTCCGTTACTTAAAAAAAGTAATATTAAATATTTTAATATTGATTAATTCTATTTTCTGTCTATTTTTTGAAGTGTGTACAGTAACCAATTGCGAGATGATCTCCCACACACGCTACCTTAAAAAAAAAAAAAAACAATTATTTTAGCATAGATTCTATTTCTTTCTACTTTTAAAAAGTGGGCGTAACTACAAATCACGAGTTAGCCTAATCTCATGCCGCCTATGAAAATCAATTATTTTAGGTAAAGATTTTAAAAAATTTGTGTAAACTATAGACTAGTTTAAATTGATCATCAAATCTTTTAAAATTGTAATTTTACTATCCAATATTTTAATTTATTTGTTTTGAGTATATTTTGATTTTAAAATTCAGGCTAATTGTTAATTTTAATGAATATATAGTTGCGAGAATTGCATTAAGGATAATAACGAATAACTAAATATCTAAAAATAAATAATGTATTCATATTTTAAAATCAAAATTTTGAAAAATTATATAGTCAATTTAGGTAAGTTCTGAAAGTTTTCACCATTATTTTATCATAGATTCTTTTTCATATCTATTCTTGGACAGTTGGACATGAGCACAAATTATTTAATCTCATCGTCACATGTGATTTTGGAATATAACAACTTTGAAGTGAAGTTAATTATGTGTTAAGGGAGAGATCTGGATCTGATCGTTGTACTCCACAAGTCCAAGTAGTGTAGAAATTTAAGAAAGGAAATGTAGAAGTTTCATGTTGCTTGTACTTAGGCGCCTTTTGGTTTGATGTAACTATGAATACAGTATAGTTAAAGATACATACAATTAAAAATATAATTATTTTAATTACATATATTTTGTTTCATTATATGTAGTAGAAAGTACTGTAGCTACAGATACTTTGTTTGGTTGTATGCAGTTGAAAAGTGTATGAGGTGGTGAGATTATCCCTACGTAGGAAATAAAAAATATTTTTAAAAGATTATTAGGGAGAACTATTAGAGAACTATTAGAGAACTGTTTATGTTTTCAATTTTGCCATTACAAATATGTCCCTCTAAAAATCATAACTGTATAATATAAGAGAGGTAAAAATGTCAAAAACTAATCAAGATTAAGTATTTAACCTATGGTTAAGTATTTAACCTATGGTTAACTACATTTCTCTAATGGATCCTAACGGCAGGGATATATCTGAAAATATTAGGACTTTTGCTGAAATAACTTATGAAAATTGAACTTTACAGGAATATATTTATAATTCACTATATTTACGGGGATCTGTATGCAATTAATCCAAAATAATAACTATGAGGTTTAGAGAACTAGTAAAACACTTATTTCCGTGCAAACATATGCCCTTGTTAGTTATTGTCTCTTTTGTTCTTTTCCTCTGAACTGAAAATTCCTTTGTATCTGCATAATCTACAAAATCTTCCCATACTTGCATCCAATGTTCTAAAATAAGGAGAGTGAACTCAAAGCTCGGCCTAATTTCGAACTGACTCGCCATGAAAGCTTGAATATCGCTGCAGACTCGAAATCAAATCCAATTCAAACTCGGCTAACTCAATCGTGTTATCTGAAACTCGGTGATGAGTATGATTTATTTTCCAAACGCTTTCAATAGTGTAGATCAAGTCTAACGAAACCGATCGTCGATTCGGAACTAGCATCATCGAAAATAACTTAGTGGCACAAAGACCTTCGCGCTACCGATAGTATAGTAGCCAGCCGGACTCTATATATATATATAGAGAGAGAGAGAGAGAGAGAGAGAGAGAGAGAGAGAGTTATGTTTAAAACTCTTACAAGTGTTTGATTGACTTACTTAAAAACTCCACTCTCCTTACTTTCGATTTTCATTTACCATACGCATTGGTTTTCATATTTGAATAAAAAAAAAGAGAGCTTGAATCAAAAAAATAATTCCAAATATACTCCACTAGAACAAAAATTTAACTCGAGCCCCATCATACTTCATCTAATTCGCAACGTAAATCTCTTTACGCACCCTTGGATCATGGACCACTTGTGTACACAAAATTAAGCTCGACAGGGATACATATTGTAAAGCATATTATCATGTGTCACGCCAAACTTAGATCATTTTACGGTTCCATGTGAACAGCGCATGCGTCACTCAAGTATGCTATTATCACGTACTCTAATATGCTTTTAGTAGTAAGTAGTAGGGCCGTTGAGGGTGATATATTTGATGATTGTGACCTATTTTATCTTCCTAAATAAAAAAAAATTTATTTACTTCTAACTACTATTTAAAATTTTTAAATTTATCTTAAAATTACTAAAATATTCTTCGAAACTCAAAATCCTATTAGTAAGCCCTAGATATTAATTTGGGGATATTTGAAATTTTTTTTGAAAATAAATAAGAGTATTTTGGTCAATCAGAGATATATTAATAATTTTAAAGTTTTGAAAAATATATTAGATATTATTCTTAAAAAAAGTAGTAATATTATAGAGGGGTTCTCTTTGTATGTAATCTTGAAATAGACCTTTTAATTATGATTCTTTTAAAAAAAATTGAGGTTTTTAAATTTTTAGCTTTTTAAGTTAAATTATTTTTTCAGTAATAAAATGAAATTTGTGGCTTAATTAATTGTACGATAATTTTGTTGAATTTAACTTTGTAAATAGTTGTTTAACTTACGATACTGCAAAATTTATTAAGGGGTTATTTGCACGACTAGTCTCTAAACTTTAAGTCAAGTTTCATTTTGGTCCTCAAACTTTTGATTTTTGTTGTTTAGGACGAAGAACTTTCATTAATATTTCATTAATGTTTCATATTATCACTTAAACTTTCAACAATATTTCATTGTAATTCTTATCTTAGAAAAAAAAATATAGATTATTCTCACTAATTAGTTCGTCTGATGTTCATACAACATAAATTTCACCGATTTTTTATTAAATTGATACTTTTAATTTAACAGTCCAACTTCTAAACAAAGAAAATATTGTTACTTAATAGACAGTAAAATTGAAATATATGATGAGAGTACTTTGAATGGTAAAGATGCATTGGGACTAAAATAAAATTCTTTCAAAAAATTTTGGACCCTCCGGCATCGAAATTGAAAATTCAAGGACCAAAATGAAACAGAGAAGAATGTTCAGGGGCCTAATTGTGCAATTTACCCATTTATTAACTGTTAATACCTGATATAAAAAAAAATCAAAATGTTTAACCCAGGAGAAAAATAAAAAAAAGGTGAAAAAAAACAACTGGGAAAAGAGGAAGGTCCCTGTAGTGTACACTAGAGTACAATGCATGCACTGGATTTAGTTAATTAATTAAGGTATAAATGTATAAAGGCCCCCAAACTATAGGCCATTCTAAAATAGCTCCCTCAATTTTCATTTTTTTTTCCGATTAAGGCTTCTTAAACTTCCAATTTATTTTTATTGCAGTTTTAGTATTCAGTTGAGTTAAAAATTTATCAAATTTGATGACTCTTACTAACTATTAGTTGGTCACATAAATAAATCTAACAAACGGCAGTATCGTGATTTGATTGTGATAGATCGTTACGTGGCACACAGACGAGATAAGCTTACGCGGGCTTATTATATACCGTTATGTCGTCGAGTTTTCGCACTTGGAGTCGGCGACAAAGATAATCGGTTAAGAAAAAATACTCGTATTATAGTTTTTCTTCCTTTTTTTTTTTCCTTTTCGAGCGGCGCAAATTAGATTTAGGGTTTTATAAATAATTATTTAATACGGGCTTTCCATGAACTTAGGGCTTTATCAGTAGTTCTAATTGGATTTGGTTGTGGGCATTCCATTGATGTCACGGGGAAACTCCTAGTGAACCTAGAAGGAGTCAAAGAGTTAGAAACGAAAAGAATTTATATTCTGATTTTGTATTCTTTCTTATAAAAAACAGTAGAATAAATGTTCTAAATAAAATGCCGATTCTACTCAATATTGAAAATGATCCAAAGATATTTAAAGAGTCACGACTTCTAGAGACGCGGCATTCTGGAAAGAAGTAGTGAATGATATAATAGACTCGTTATTATCTAATAATACTTGGATTCTAGTTGATTTATCGTCTGAATCAAAATCAATTGGATGCAAATAGATATTTAGAAAAAAGTATAATACGAAAGGATCTATACAAACGTTTAAAGCTCCTATGCTTTTAAAAGTATCAAGCTATTGATGCTTGTAGTTCTTCGGCCCTTGGATAAGGGATATGCGATTAGGATGATAGTGGTCCCTTGGGGTTGAGTGGTTGACTGGTTGAATAATATGATCTAACATGTAAAAATAATCAAAGGGATAGATCTAACGGCGAAAAACTTACAAGCACCAAGTGCTTGGTGCTTTTAAAAGCACCATAACTAAACTCTCTCTCTCTCTCTCTCTCTCTCTCTCTCTCTCTATATATATATATATATATATATATAGAATCCAGCTACTATCCTTTTAGGAGGATGGGAGCCTTCGTCCTCCTAAATTTTCTACCGTTCGGATGAAAAGATGTGCGGCAAGGATGAGAGTGGTTACGGTTAGGTTGATAGTGGGCCCTCTAGGGTTGAGTGGGTGGTTGGTTGAATAGTATAATCTAACAGTTGAAAATGATTAAAAATTAGATCTAACGGCCAAAAATTTGATAGGACAAATGTTTCTATCCTCTTAAGAGGATAGTAGCCGGACTATATATATATATATATATATATATATATAGGCTAAGAATACTCTTAAGAGTACGGAGCACTCCTTACTCCCACGTCGTTTTCGATGTTGGGACTTCCGAATCGACGATCGGCTCCGTTAGACTTGATTTAGAGTATTTGAAATACCTAGAAAATAAGTTTCGTAATTTTTTGATATCATTTGCCTGGTGATCGAAATGGCTCAAAATCAACAATTTCAATAGTCGTGGTGAGCCGTTTGCAAGTTTAACGGTGTAGAAATATTCAAATCACGTAAAATTTTGATAGAAAATCCTTCATACTATATAAAACAAGATCAATATCTTTGATCCAAAATTCTAGAGTTATATTATCACATTTTGTGAGATTTTTATCAGCCATTGATTTTGAGCCCTTTCGATCACGATGCAAATAATATCTAAAAATCGTGAAACTTATTTTTTAGGTACTTCAAATACTCTAGATCAAGTCTAACGGAGCCGATCGTCGATTCGGAAGTCCCAACATCGAAAACGACGTGAGAGTACGGAGGACTCCGTACTCTTAAGGGTATTCTAGCCTAACTATATATATATATATATATATATATATATAGAATGAGGCTACTATACTATCTATAGTACCGGGGCTCCGGTACTATAGTTGATTTTTCGATCTTAGGATGTTCAAATCAACGATCCACACCGTTGAAACTAATCTAAGGTATGTGAAGTTCTTAGAAATAAAATTTTAGTTTTTTTCGATATCGTTTACTTAGTAAATAAATCATGTCAAAATGAACGGTAAAAATTGAATAATTCTTAAAATATGAGTATAGGAGTTTCAAATTCAAGATCAAGGATGTTGACCTTCATCTATGTAGTTTAAAGTATTTTCTATCAAAATTTGAATAAATTTAGATTCTTCTCCACCGTTAAACTACAAACTCGCCATAATAACCATTGAAATTTGACAATTTTGAAACGGTTTGATCACAAAGTAAACTACGTCGAAAAATTATAAAATTTTATTCCTAAGAACTTCAAATATCCTAGATCAGTTTCAACGGTGTGGATCGTTAATTTGAACACCCTAAGATCGAAAAAGCGACTATAGTACCGGAGCCCCGGTACTATAGATAGTATAGGAGACTAGCTCTATATATATATATATATATATATATAGAGTTGAGCTAGAATACTTTTAGAAGCACCACCCACTTGGTGCTTCTAACTTTCTAGCCCTTGGATCTACTTCTTAATTACTAATAGCCTTTAGATTAAACACTATTCCACCTACCACCATCTACCACCACCTATCACCATCATCCCAACCCTCCAAATCTCCATCCAAGAGCTATAAACCCACAAGCACCATCTCCATGGTGCTTGTGGAAGTATTCTAGCTCAACTCTATATATATATATATATATATATATATATATATATATATATATATATATATATATATATATATATATATATAGTTGAGCTGGAATGCTCTCGGTAGCAAACAGGCTCCATTGCCACCCATTTATTTTCGATGATCGAGCCTCCAAATCGACGATCGGCACCGTTAAACATGATCTAGACCACTTAAAGCATCTAGAAACCAAATTTCAAACTTTTCGACATCATTGGCCTAATGATCAAATGATTTCAAATTTTGTGATTTTAATGGTCGATATGAGACATTTTCTCGTTTAACAGTGTAAAGATATCCAAATCAATTGAATTTTTATTAGAAAATTCTTTAAACTATTTAAAACAAGATCTATACTCTTGAACTTGATTACAAAACTCCTATCATCACTTTTTAAAGAATATTTATTTTCAGCCGTTCATTTTTGTGTCCACTTGATGGACATGAGAATAATATCAGAAAAACATAAAATTTGGTTTCTAGATTCTTTGAGTGGTCGAGATCACGTTCAACGATACCGATCGTCGATTTGGAGGTTCCATCATCAAAAACAAATGGGTGACAACGGAACTCATTTGCTACCAATAGCATTCCATATATATATACACACACCGTTAGACCTAACCAAAATGTGGGCCGTTGTCATTAAAAAAAACATGTAGAGCCAAAAGTTTTGGTTCAAAGCGGGTTGATGCATTATTGAACTTAATTTTCAATTTGAAAATGACGTACAATTATTTTTATTTTGTATAAAGGTACTGGTTTTGGAACTATAGTTATTTTATACTTTTTTATTTGTTTTATTGAAAATCTTTTACACTAGCATATAAAAGGATCCAAAAATATAACATTAGTTGATTTTTTTAATTATTTTTCTTACCTCTTTTTCTTTCATAATTAACTTTGGCACTATTCGAGATGTACGTAGTCAACTACAACATTTTGAAAAAGTGAAATTACAGGTGAATTGCATTATAACAGATCAAACAACAAAAATGAGTATGTACAGTCCAAAATAACTTATTCTTCTCCACTTTTTTGGAATAAACACAGGGGTTGTTTGACCTAGATTCTGAAAAAATAATTTCTGCAGAATTGATTATGGACCACTTTGAATCAGCTACTTAACTTTTAAAAAATTTAACTTTACTACCCAATCTTTCAGTTTACTTGATTTGAGTTAGTCAATGATATTTTAACTTCAAAATTTAATCTAATTATATATTTTACCAAATTTATAGTCCCAAGAATTGTATGAAGTATATTAATTAAATATGTAATGATAAATGATATATTCAAATTTCTAAAGTCAAAATATCGTTGGCCGACTCAAATCGAACAAATTTTACGGTTTGGCAGTAAAATTAAAATTTTAAAAGGTTAGGTAACCAACTCAAATTGGTCCATAGTTCAAGCATGTTCTGTACATTTTCACCAAAAAATAAAAAATAAAAAAAATACTAGATTGTATCAATAAGGAGCGTAAAAGATTTGAATTTAAGAATATACAAAATTATTTTTTTCTAAAAACTTAAGACGCTAAGAAACTAATATATATATTTTCAGAGGAAGTCAGCATACTATCCGTTTCGTTTATTTTTTTAGAAATAAATTTAATTGAAAATGTAAAACAACTAGATTTCGAATTTGCGATCTCGACTGCTAACCATCAGACCCTTTACACTTGCACTAGAAACAGCCATACTTAATACTAAAGTACTAGTCATTTATTTAAAGTTCTGTTTGGAATTGCGAGAAGATTGCGTTATATCGGTGGTTTTTGTACGTAATATCGCGTCCTCATATCACAATGAATATTTTCTGCAGACCGTCGGAGAATGCAGAAGCATATCCTATATACTTTCGTCCTAACTTCATTTTCTCGATTAGCTTTAGATTGGCCCCAACACCAAACACGCCCTAAGGCAACAATCCCACTTCAAAGTATAATGACATGCACAGGTAACAAAGTGTTGGCCCATGGATCGGCCCATGGGCCTGTGTTTCCAGAAGAGCTCTAGCCCAGGTGTGTAATCCAAATTGGCTCATTTGCAACTCTCAAAGCATCATATTTCTTTCTAATTTCTTTCTTTTTAGGCGAAAATATATAAATTTTTTTTAGGACTTTTACTTATTTATTCCCGACTACTATTCAGAATTTTCAAATTTAGCCTAAAATTATCAATATACTCTTCTAAAACCCAATCCCATAAGTAAACCCTATAAAAAATAAGGATATTTGAAGGATTTTTTTTAAAATAATCAATGGTATTTTGGTCCTCTAGATATAAATAAGATATTTTGAAGTTTTAAAGGGCATATTAAATATTATCCCAATTTTTTTCAACTTTGGTCTGTTTTGATTTGACTATCCAATCTTTTACAATTTTAATTTGGATACTCAACTTTTCAATTTATTTGATACAAGTTGTTTTATGTCTCTTCCAATATCAATTTTAGGCTCAGTACTTATTTTAATAAAATTATAGTCGCATAAATTAGGTGAAATATACTAAACAAGCCCGCAAATGCGAAGTTTAAGAGTCATTAGATGGCTCAAATTAAATGAATTAAAAATGTTATATAGTAAAATTAAACTTTTAACGGTTGGGTAGTTGGATTAAAATAGATAATAGTTCAGACAAATTTTATATATATATATTTTTTATTCACAGAATCTACAAATATATTCCGTGCAATGCATAGGTAAATTAATTCAAACTGAAATAATAAAATTTATCTTTTAAAATAATAGAATTGTAAAGTATGACTCCAATTTTAAACTTCGAATAAATTTAGACCGTGGAGTTTTGGTAGACTAAGTTAAAAATAAATTGAACAAAATAAATCAAAACCGTAGAGTGCAATTTTAATACTAAGCTTAGGATAAATCTGAAATCTAGATTGTAGGTTGTAATTTAGATATTAAGCATTTAATAAATTTGTAATGTAAAGTTTTAATACCATAAATTGAATTGATCTAGGCAAAATAAAAATAGAATAAATGTAGATCGATGGTAAACTTTCTTGCTTCAAAATTGGACCATTTGGCGCAATATTGTTGTGTAGATACTAATTTAGTGTAGTTACCTGCGCATTGCAGCGGATAGCTACAGTCGAAATAAAAAAATATAGAAAAATTTATTATTGAAATACAGAAAAAAAAAATTTCGTTAGTGTTTTTACACGAAGTAAAACAACCTTCTTCTTCCTTACCAATCAGTAGTTTTTTCCAAACATAAGTAGATGTAAGAGTTGCCGTTATGCTATCAAACTTGCTCTACTATCGAATTTGCTATCGTTATTGCTCATCTTTACTTACTTTGGTGGGTGTTTCTGCCTCTCTTTTTTTTGTGGAGAAAATGTAGCATGATACTGCTTCATTTATCAGAGAAATGAACTTAGCTACAAAAGGTTGAGGCAACTAGGACTCTTGGAAGGGCAAAAAAAAAAAAAAAGTTAAGGTGACCAGAGACCCCTGAGAGATCTAATCTCGCGTAAGAGCCGACCTACGTCCGTTTTCTTGTTTTGAAAAATTCTCTTATTGCGTTCCAGCCAAATTACCCACCAAGTAGCCAGCAATTATCATAAGCTTAACACAACTTATAGACGATATAAGTTCAACTTATAGACGATATAATTTTCAAATAATACTTATAGAGAATCAGTCAACTTAACACAACTTATAGACGATATAAGTTCAACTTATAGACGATATATGGGACTAAGACAATTAGTCAGCTTTATCAGTAATCAACCAAGGTGATTTTCTATATTTTAAATGTCAATCGAACAAATTATATCGAAAAGGATAAATTGTCGTAATAGTTGCCCTGTGGGTTGGTTGTTGAGGGAAATCAATGGTTTCAATGGTTGTCTTGTGGCCATTCGAGTTGCTTTACCATTTAGACTTTTTGATAATATTTAATAATTAGCTTTTTCCTTTGGTCGTTACCGCCACTTCCGAATAGGCAAGTGAAAGGAAGTAAAGAGAATGCGAAATAGAAATAGATGCAGAAGAAGACTTTACAGTTCCAGCATAGGAGGAAGAGAATAGCAAGCAACGAGAGCACCTCTATGCTTTACCGTCGGCATTCGTGACGATGGACCACCAAAGTTGGAGGTGTGATTATATAGCCACCGACATGGAAGAGAATAGACGGCCCTTGCAGCCGTTAGTGGAATTTGATGCGACATGAATTCATCAGAGAAAACGGCGAGGAAGGGAGAGAATGGCGATGTAGATTCGCAAGATGCAACCGGTGATTGACAACGCATCGGACGGCATTCGGATGCAACCGGTGGAAGGATTTGATGTGACGCGCGTGAATCCAATAGAGAAAACGACACGGACGATAGAGGAAACGACGATGGAGCATGTGGCAGGGAGCAGAAAGAGAACGACGTTGGGCCCCATTTTTCTCAGTCAAGAAAGGAGAGCTCGGTTCAAGAAAGCACAGAAGTCGGTTCAAGGGAAGAAAGAAGGTGGAACTGGTAGGTGGAGTCCACACTCAAAGATGAAGGTGGTGATGTCATGTGTACAACTTATTGAAAATTATATAAAGTTATAGATTATGATATATCATATTAGATTAAATTAGATTGTTTTTTTTTACTTTTTATGATTCACATAAAATTATTTGAAAATTAGTCGTAGGAATAAAATATATGTATAGTTGAATAAATCTGTAGTCTTCATCGGGACGATTAATGCCTTATTTTTATTTTTAAGCTGATGCAACTTCATTGTATTTTTTCTCACTCTAATAATCACCAAAAGTCATCTCTCAAAATTATTTTTAAATCTGTTTTTGATTTTCTGGACCAAATGTCTAATGAATACTCGTTAAAGTCTACTAATAAAAATGCAAGAGCAATTTCATATATATTCATCAAAATCTTCAAAATATGACAAATATCCCTACAAATTTTAAAATACCATAAATACCCCTCTAATATGACCTATTATGGCATGAATACCCCTACCGCTACCGTCCGCTGTTCAACTCGATGTATCGGTAAACCTGGTTTGAGAATAGTTTAATATGTGTTAAGTTTTAGAATAACAATTTTCACCTTAGACTGTTAGACACCTCCTTCAAATTTTTTTTTTTTTTTTTTTTTGGTACTCGAATGATTTTTATCAACTAGATTCAAAATTTTATCAGATTCATGAGAAATTTTGTTGAATTTAATATTTTGAACATGAACAATTAACAACTAATAGCTAATAGAGTGAGTATTAAAAAATAAATCAACTTAACTAACTAGAAAATTTTAAAATTTGAAAGCTAAGTGGATATCAATTAGAAAAAGGTTGATAGAATATTTTATAATGCCATTTTTTTTACAATGCCTTAACTTTTAATTTTTTAATTAAGTAATTTTGTCAATTATATTAAAGATATTATTAAACTTAAGTTTATTTAAGAGTGGCCGGATTAAATTTAAAATTTTATTCACTAATTAGCGCAAAGAAAGTAGGTATATTAATAGATAATTGTTATAAAAAAATTTAATTAAAATTTTAACTAAACTAGCTATAACTGATTAGAATTCTTTAAGGCCTTTTTGCATAAAAAATCTACTAGTTTTGGGCTTTTGCAAAATTGGGTCGCTATTTTTTATTTTGCAGATTCGGTCCGGATTTTCAGCAAATTGACCAAAATACCCTTCTTACTTTTTCTCTCTCCTCTTTTATTTTCTCTCTCCTCTTTTATTTTCTCTCTCCTCTTTTATTTTTTGTCGCTCTTTTTTTTTTTCTCTCCGAACGGCGGAGGCGGAGGCGGAGGCGGAGGCGGAGGCAGAAACGGCCCGCCTCGCCTCTGCCCCTCACGCCCTCGCCCTCGCACGCGCACCCTCGCCCTCCTCACCTCCCACCCCGCCGAGGCCGCGCCGCGCCGCGCCGCGCCGCGACTCCTTTTTTTTTTTTTTTACCTCTCCGACCCTCCTCCACACGCCGTCCCCGCCGCCGCCGCCGGCGACGAAGAAGTGTTTCTTGCAGCCGAGAAGCACGCCGGCGAGAGAGGGGAAAAAAATAGTTACCCTCCGGCGAAGGCGGTGGGTCGTGACCAAAAAAAAATTATAAAGAGAAAAAAAAGAAGAAATAATAAAAAATAATATTTTTTCCTACAGAAAAGACCAAAGATCATAGAAGAAGGAAGAAAAAGATAAAATTGCACTGTTAAAATAATGTTGCACTGTTTTAAAAAAAAGTTACACTGTTTTAAATAACTTTGAGACAGAAATTACACTCTTTGAGATAAAAATTATACTTTTTAGATTAAAATTATACTATTTGGATGAAAATTACATTATTTTTTTTTCTCTTCTTCTTCCTCGTTGCACAATTTCTCCTCGTTGCACTATTTCTTTGCACTCTTTCTCACCAACCAAACTAGGATCCGGTCACCTCCCTCTCCGGGCCGCGCGGCGCGGGGCGGATCTCGAGGAAGCACTCGGAATCGGGGGGAGGCGGGGAGGAGGAGCACGACGACGACGAGGAGGAAGCTTCGAAGGAGGAGGAGGAGGACGAGGACGACGACGGGCGCGGGCACAGGGGCCCGGAAGCGGGCGCGGGCGCAGGGGCGCAGCGGGCGCGGGCGCAGGGGCGCAGCCGGCGGGGGCGCCGGGCGCGGGTGTAGCCGGCGCAGGGAGCCCCCTGCACCCACCCTGGGGGCGCGGGCGCGGGGCGCAGGGGGCGCAAGGAGCGCCCCCTGCGCCCGCCCGATCCCTCGACCCCGCCCGGGCCCCCGCCCCCGCCCGGGCCCGAGCCCCTGCCCCCCCCCGGCCCGGGCCCGCCCCCGGCCCCCCCCGCCCCCCCCCCCCCCCCCGGGGGGCGCAGGAGGCGCTCCTTGCGCCCCCTGGGCGCCCCCCGCGCCCCTGCGCCCGTGCCCGTCGTCGTCCTCGTCCTCCACCTCCTCCTTTGAGGCTTCCTCCTCGTCGTCGTCGTGCTCCTCCTCCCAGCCTCCCCCCGATTCCGAGTGCTTCCTCGAGATCCGCCCCGCGCCGCGCGGCCCGGAGAGGGAGGTGACCGGATCCGAATTTGGTTGGAAAGAAAGAGTGCAAAGAAATAGTGCAACGAGGAAGAAGAAGAGAAAAAGAAATGATATAATTTTCATCCAAATAGTGTAATTTTAGTCTAAAAAGTGTAATTTTTATCTCAAAGAGTGTAATTTCTGTCTCAAAGTTATTTAAAACAGTGTAAAAATTTTTAAAAACAGTGCAACATTATTTTAACAGTGCAATTTCATCTTTTTCTTCCTTTTTCTATGATTTTTGGTATTTCCTGTAGGAAAAAATATTATTTTTTATTATTTCTTCTTTTTTTTTCTCTTTACAATTTTTTTTTGTCACGACCCACCGCCTTCACCGGAGTGTAACTATTTTTTTCCCCTCTCTCGCCGGCGTGCTTCTCGGCCGCAAGAAACACTTCTTCGTCGCCGGCGGCGGCGGAGGGGCGGCGTGTGGAGGAGGGTCGGAGAGGTAAAAAAAAAAAAAAAGGAGTCGCGGCGCGGCGCGGCCTCGGCGGGGTGGGAGGCGAGGAGGGCGAGGGTGCGCGTGCGAGGGCGAGGGCGTGAGGGGCAGAGGCGAGGCGGGCCGTTTCCGCCTCCGCCTCCGCCGTTCGGAGAGAAAAAAAAAGAGCGACAGAAAAAAGAAAAGAAAAAAAAGAAAAAGGAGAGAGAAAAAAAGAGAGGAGAGAGATAAAATAAGAAGGGTATTTTGGTCAGTTTGCTGAAAATCCGGACCGAATCTGCAAAATCGAAAATAGCGACCCAATTTTGCAAAAGCCCAAAATTAGTGAATTTTTTATGCAAAAAGGCCATTCTTTAATTCAAAATAATAAAAAGTTAAATGTAATGTTAACTTAAAAAAGGCTATACGGCGTGGTCCTTTTTTCTTAATAATTTTTTTATTTTTTATTTATTTTTTAAAAATTAATTTAAACAATTGAAATTTTAAATAGTTTTTTCAACAAGTCATCTAAAACTTATTTACGTAATAAAGAAACTATATATAATTTATAAAATCAATTGAAAAAAATTATAAGAAATAAAATTAAAATATATAAAAAAATTACTAAAATGAGCCGGCCCGTGGCCCGGTACGGCTCGGTCGGGCTATGGGCCGTACTGGGCCACAGTCCAATGAAAGGTGGTCGGGCTGTGGTACGTCAAAATTTTTAATATTTCATTTTCAATTTAAATTTAAACTAATATATTATAAAGATAAAATTGATATATTAATTTGATTACGTTTCTAATATCTATCTGAACAAAATATCGACAATGGGAGTGGTTTATTCCGATTCTGATTCAAGTGGCGAACTAAACAGAATTTGATAATGAATCATTCTTATTCCGTTTTCAGCTTATTCTCATTCCGATTTCGATACCGATTCCGACTTCGAACCAAACACACCCGTAGATTATTAGAATTTTTATTTGATTGTTAGGATTGTATAAATAGATTATTAGGATTTTTAGGTTGTTAAGATTATATATGATTTATTAAAATTTTTATGTGGTGAGTGATTCACCGCTTTTGTAGAAAATTAGAAAAGGCGGTGAATCACACCGTCTTTATGAAGGCGGTGAATCATTCACCGTTTTAAGAGAAAATTTCAACGTGGCTCCTACATGGCAAAATGAGGGTTAGTTTGTCAAATATTTTTTTTCCATAGGATTATTTACCCAATTAGAAAATTTTATAGGGTCGTTTTGAATAAAAAGTCCTTTAAAGGGGTGTATGTTATATTTTGAACTTCTCAGGAGTAATTATAAAATTTTTGGTTATAAGAGGGACATTTATAACATTATTCATAAAATATAAAATTAATTTTTGAGATCCTCAATGACTCAAATATATTGCTGAAATAATTTCTATGTCGGAGCCCAGTCAAAATTTTAAACGGATTCGGATTTAATTTAATTGCACATCGGACTCAATCCAACAGATTACGAATTGGCTTATGAGTAGATTTAAAAGCAGGGTCAGCACTATTTGATTTAAACTGAATTATAGAACTCAGTCGCATCATATTGATCCGTTTAGTTCAGTTCGCATAGGGCTTGGTGGTTGGTACCCGAGGTCCCGAGTTCGAATCCTAATTGATTCATATTTTCAGCTAAGTTTATTTCTAAAAAAATATAAACGAGGCGGGTAGCATGCTACCTTTCTCTCAAAAAAAAAAAAAAACAAACAAACAAACCAAATTAACCTAACTAATTAATTTTTTAATGACGAATTAATCTAAAATTATAGTTTATAATTAGAGAGTTTAATGGCTTTCTATCTTAGGATTAAAGGTTTCAGGCAAAATTAATTATGTTTATACATTTTTTTGGGTAGTTTAACATGTTTTAATTCAAAAAAATTAGGGGCAATTGCTTATATACTCCTGAAAAATTTTCGAGATTCTGATTTACCCCTCTTAAAAGGCTAATATTAAAAATATATTTTTTACGTTCCAACCTATTTTAAATATATCTCTAGAGTTAAATTCTGTTAATGAACTGTTAGCAATAGCTGTTATCTCTGTGAAATTACTATTTTGCCCTTTCAAATATACTTTTTTACCATCACCGACTTTTCTTATTTGCCCTTAAGTTAGAGGCACAAGAAGTATTTAGATTTTTGGTCTTTTCAAATATATCGTTCTATCATTACCAACATTTTTTATTTACCCTTAAGTTAAGGGCAAAATAGGTATTTTAATTTTTTTTTAACCCTATTAGATATTTAACTCACGTTTAATCCAAGTTAACTTAACGGGTGGTAACTGCGGAGGTATTTTTGAATAACGAAGGAACATATGAGGGGTATATTAAAAAAAAAAAAAAGTAGAAATAAATGAGATATTTTTGAAATTTTGAAGGGTATATAGGCAATTATCCCAATAAATTAATTTATCAATTTTCAACCCAAATAAAACCCGACCATAAGTCCACCGGTTCGGGTTTGCAAAAAGTCCTAAAAACCGAACCGCGTCGAACTGAACCGCTCCGAACCGAACCGAAGTATCTTCGCCCCGATAAAAAAAGTCGAAAGGGTCTCCTTCTAGGGTTTGCGTTCCAAGCTCTTTACCCAAAGAGGGAAGAGAGAGAGAGAGAGAGAGAGAGAGAGAGAGGAAGGAGAAGAGGATACCTCTGTCGCTTCAACAATGGCGGACGACGAGTACAACGACGTGGACATGGGGTTCGAGCTCCCTTTTCCTCCCTTTTCTTCCTCTTTACTTTGTTCCTTGCTTCGTCCTGATCGGGTTGAGTAGAAAATTTTTAACTATTCCATGTCAAGTTTCGATCTTTGAATGGATTACGCCATGGTTAAGTAGTGATTGATCGAGTCCTGCATACTATATGTGTGTGATTAACTTCGAGATGCTCCAATATGGTATTCGCCATGGATTTAGTTGGTGAGATTATGTTTAATCGCGCTAAATAACCAAGTTGATGAAGTTTTTATCAGCTTGCTATGTACAGCTTTGTTTCGTTTGGTTTAAAGAAGCTCTAAGATGTTTATGCGGAGGGCGACAATTAAAAGGTTTTTTTTAAAATTTTTAGAGAAGAGTGTTGTAGGATTTCATAGGAAGGGTTATTTGCATTACGAATTTTCTGTATTGATCTAAGGTTCCATTTGGGAGCGTGTGTTGTGTTATGTGCGTTGCGACGCCTATCGCAATTCGCAAGAGGGGATGTAAATAGGACCGTGAAGCAGTAGCTTGAATTGCCGTTCCATAATGCGTGGAATGACGGTTCTAGTCATTATGCTATCTTTTTCTCCATTCTACGCCGAAGGCTGCATAAGCTCGTGGGCTTATGCTCTTTTGGATAAGTCCGGTTGAACTTTAAGTGCGTCCTTCGCTTCATACCTAAACAGGACCTAAGTTGTAGAATTACTTGTGCACACCTGCAACCTGATTTTGTTGTCGAAAGAGCTATGTGTCAACGTATAAGTAGATAACAATGCATGCTAAGTTTGATTTCAATGGCAAGGTTACTTTAATGGTTCTTTAGAAAAAAACTTTTTAGTCTTGTGGCGTTTTAGGTTTGCTTAGAGTCCCAGATTGAGTCCTAACTAGTGCAACCATTTAGGGTCATTTATTAAGGGTAAAATCAGATAGGCACTACTTGAACTTCAGCGCATTTTGAAATGGAGACCTCAACTTTTGTACTCAATTTTCATAATTTTTTTTTAAAATTTCTGTACTCCTTTATGTGCTGTCGAAATTAATGGCTTCTCTGAAAAAGTTACAGATTATCCCACCATAGAATTTTTCCTTGAGCTGTATAATGATTCATGAAAGGTTATAAACAACGTTCAGTCCTAAACGAGGGGCAGTGAAATAAAAAAATTAGTGAATAATTACATTGTAAGTTCATGTACCTGTTTTAAAGTGCCTAATAGTTCATCTTAATGTTTCTTGCTCTGCAGAAAATCTTCCCAGGTCTTGAGATATTTATGAATGAAACTTTTGCGGTCACTATGTATTGATTTAGTGCATTTGATGTACCATATTGATAGCATTTATATGGTAAAACTTGGGCGAGTTGCATGATCTGTGAAGTACCTTAGTAGCCATTTAATACTACTTGGGGCTTTTGGACTGGATGGAGCTTGTGCATATCTGTTATATAAGTAAAGTTATTTGAATAGCTGATAGTTTATGATGTTTATAGAGAGTATTGATGTATTATGGAGAAAAGGGGCAAAGGGGTATCTACATGAAATTTATTTTGGCTCACAAGTTTCTGCGATACAGTCTTCTGGGGAAAAAAAGTTCTGCTCAGTTAGCTCTCTGTTAGAGTAGTTCATTATATAGCCACGAGTCAATATCAACTTGTGCTACATGTACACTTATTCCATCTCATTTTGTCAATTTTTTGTAGGCTGTAGCATAATTTAATCGGTTTGAACATTTTGTTATAAACATAAGTGCAATTTTATTACTAACACTTGATTTATTCATTGCTTCTTTTCTAGTTACACAGGCCGTTTCCGTGTCCGACTGGTGTTGGACTCGGGACACGCTGGGAAAGGAAAAAGAGAGAGAGAGAGAGAGAGAGAGAGAGAGAGAGAGAGAGAGAGAGAGAGAGAGAGAGGGAGGTGCGGAGAGGGCGTAGGAAGATTTCTCAAGAGTTTTTGTAACGACCCGACCCGCTAGCAATAATAACTCGTTGGACCCAAACCACCGGCCCAAAATGCTTAAGCCCAGTTATTATTACTAGTGTGTCCGTCACTTATAAACCCATCACACTCTCCCACATATCCGATGTGGGACTATTGGGATATCACATACTCCCCTCGTTTAGGCCCTGACGTCCTCGTCAGCCCGGCCTAATCACACACATAGCCCAAGATTCACCAGGCGATGTGAGATCTATCTCACACTTCCGGCTGGTTATCAGGCTCTGATACCAAATGTAACGACCCGACCCGCTAGCAATAATAACTTGTTGGACCCAAACCACCGGCCCAAAATGCTTAAGCCCAGTTATTATTACTAGTGTGTCCGTCACTTATAAACCCATCACACTCTCCCACATATCCGATGTGGGACTACCCACATATCCGATGTGGGACTATTGGGATATCATAGTTTTAATAATAGGAAATAGGTTTGCCTGCACCCTGTGTATCTTTATCTATAATACACCAACCAATTTGATTAGTGCTTTAAAATTAAATATAATATAACATATATGATCTATAATATTGAAGATACACACACGCACACAAATTGGACGTGCAATATGCACGTTACACAAATTAAAAGAACAAAAATTTTACCGAGTCAAAACAAAAAAATTATTTGACATCCAATAAAACCTTAAACCAAAAATTTAATCCTAAAACAATATCTCGAACTTTAACCTAGCCATAGAATTGTCGTGTTGATAGCATCGTCGAGGGTGATGACATTATCGTCCTCACACGCCAGATCGAACTTTATGTCGAGACCTCGATCTACTCCCTATTGACCGAGGATCTCCCGCCTCTGTCGGCATCAGTGGCGGAGACCCCTCGAGAGCCCTTCGATCTATGAATAAATAGGACCTTCTCTGCAACATCTATGGCGACATCGACGCAGATGCCCCCGGCGACGCTAGGGTGGTGGCGGTGTCAGCGGCGGTAGCGGTAGAGAGAGGGGGGCTCGAGAGGTGAGAGTAGGGTGGCGGCCGAGGAGGCGAGGAGGAGCGTTGGGGTTTCATTCAGGAGAGGAAGATGGAGAGGGACAGAGATGGAAAGAGCTTGTGGGAAGGAAGAGGAGGTCTGGGGTTTTGACGTGGAAAACTGAGGGGGATTCTGCGCATAATCTTTGTGGGAAAGAGAGAGGGTTCATTAGAAAGAGGATTTTTTACGTGTGATTTCAGAAATCGAACCGATAAGGAGGAATTAAATGAAAAGATGGAAATTTCGTCATAAAAAGTGACATATACTTTATTTGTTATCAGTCCGATGAGATCCAACAGTTCAAAATAAGCATATAATAATATTATTAAAGAAAATGTAAAAAGATCAAATGGTTGCCGTATATATAACATAGATTGAACGGATGATGTCATAAGAATATATTTGACATTATATTTTAACTGAGAGGTATTTTTGAGGAAAAAAAGAGAGAATAACTCCCTCTTTTAAAAGGATTATATATATATATATATATAGAATGAGGCTACTATACTATCTATAGTATCGGAGCTTCGGTACTATAGTGTCGTTTTCGATTTTAGGGTGTTCAAATCAACGATCCACACCGTCAAATATGATCTAGGGTATATGAAGTTCTTAGGAATAAAATTTTAATTTTTTTCAATATCGTTTACTTAGTAAGTAAATCATGTCAAAATGAACGGTGGAAATTGAACAATCTTTAAAATTTGAGGATAGGACTTTTGAATTCAAGATCAAGGATGCTGACCTTGATCTCGATAGTTTAAAGTATTTTCTATCAAAATTTGAATAAATTTAGATTCTTCTACACCGTTAAACTACAAACTCGCCAAGTAGCCATTGAAAATTGACAAGTTTGAAATGGTTTGATCATAAAGTAAACGATGTTGAAAAAAATTAAAATTTTATTCCTAAGAACTTCAAATACCCTAGATCAGTTTTAACGGTGTGGATCGTTGATTTGAACACCCTGAGATCGAAAACGAGACTATAGTACCGGAGCCCCGATACTATAGATAGTATAGGGGCTCCGGTACTGTACTATCTATCCTATCCTATACTATCTATAGTACCGGGGCTCTGATACTATAGTCTCGTTTTCGATCTTATGGTGTTCAAATCAACGATCCACATCGTTAAAACTGATCTAGGGTATTTGAAGTTCTTAGGAATAAAATTTTAATTTTTTTCGACATCGTTTACTTAATAAGTAAATCGTGCCAAAATGAACGGTGGAAATTGAACAATCTTTAAAATTTGAGGATAGGACTTTTGAATTCAAGATCAAAAATGCTAACCTTGATCTAGATAGTTTAAAATATTTTCTATCAAAATTTGAATAAATTTAGATTCTTCTCCACCGTTAAACTACAAACTCTCTATAGTAGCCATTGAAAATTGACAATTTTGAAATGGTTTGATTATAAAGTAAACTATGTCGAAAAAATATAAAATTTTATTTCTAAAAACTATAAATAACTTAGATCAGTTTTAACGGTGTGGATCATTGATTTGAATACCCTAAGATCGAAAACGAGACTATAGTACCGGAGCTTCGGTACTATAGATATTATAGGAGCCTAGCTCTCTCTCTCTCTCTCTCTCTCTCTCTCTCTATATATATATATATATATATATCCGGCTATGGTGCTTGTAAAAGCACCAAGCACTTGGTGCTTGTAAGTTTTCTGCTGTTAGATCTACCACTTTGACCATTTTCACCCGTTAGATCATACTAATCAATCAACCACCCACTCAACCCTAGGGGAGCACTATCATCCTAACCACACATTCCTTAATTCAAGGGCCGAAAACCTACTAGCACCAATGTCTTGATACTTTTAAAAGCATAGGAGCTCAATTCGTGTGTGTGTGTATATATATATAATCTTGAAAAATCTAATATTTAATTGTTAAGTAGTTCTAAGAATCAACAATGTTAAAGAGGAATGTTGTTCAATTTATAAAAAATTATACCCAAAAAGTTATGATTTTTGATACATGTATTTTTACATCTAATAAATTAAATTCGAAATTTTGTTGTGCAGTGTGTGGTGAATGACATATACTTATTATCTTGGTTAAGGTAATATATTTCTGATTCACTTTGTAGGGTGAGTAATTATAATTTATTTACTAATTTAAAAATATTATAATATTTGTGTATAATATATATAGAATATTATATTTAAAGAATAATATTTTATTGTTGATCTTGTCGTGTACATGTCCAATTTTTTTTGAAGTTGCCAAGTCGCCATGTCCGAGTCATGTCGTGTCCCGTGATTGTGTCTGTGTGACATAGCCTCTTTTCGAATTTCAAGTAGTTCCACAAAATTCCTTGTAATGTTGAAATTTCTATACAGGTACGAAGATGAGCCACCAGAACCTGAAATAGAGGTATGAAATAGCTATTTTTTTTAAGGGAAAACTTCAAATACCATCCTTGTAGTTTCGCATTTTCTCACTTTAGTGCCCTGTGGTTTAAAGTGTATCACTTTAGTACCCTGTGATTTCGTTTTTCTCATTTTCTTGTTCCTTTCATTAATTTTTTCGTTAAATCATATAGAAAAAACTTCAGATAACCTACCTCTGGTTTATCGAATATTCATTTTAGTACCATGTGGTTTTAACTTTCTCACTGATTTAACGAAAAAATTAACAAAAGGAATAAGAAAAAGAGAAAAACGAAACCACAGGGTACTAAAGTGATACACTTTAAACCACAGGGTACTAAAGTGAGAAAGTGCGAAACCACATGGGTGGTATTTGAAGTTTTCCCTTTTTTTAAATCAATTAGTGTGTATCTTTTGCTTTTAAATAGAGAATGAAAGAAACATCTCATTTGTGTAGGAAGGAGCTGAGGAAGAGCCAGAAAATAACAACGAGGATTTACCTGACGATGTTGTAGGTGCAGAGGCAGAAGAGAAAGAGCAGGAACCGGCTGAAAGGCCTCGTAAAACATCAAAATTTATGACAAAATATGAACGTGCTAGAATCCTTGGGACACGGGCTCTGCAGATTAGGTATGTATTCTCAACCGTCCAAACTATTGAGAGAGAGTCCCTGCTAATCGATTTTCTATGAATTTACTATATGTTACTGTTTTGGATAGCATGAATGCACCAGTGATGGTTGAACTGGAGGGTGAAACAGATCCTTTGGAGGTATGATCTTTTCTTATGTGTTTTCCCCACATCCTGTTTGTTAAAATGAATGTTAGCTCTATGATTGTTTCTTTCTTTTTTTATTTTATGTTTTTTCCTTCGTGAGGTGTCACAAGAAGACACATATCTTTGTTAATATGAAACAGTGATCAATGTTACCATGCTCTGTCGGCATGATTTCATTTGTCTCTGTTCGGCCATATAACATGGTCAGTGAGAATAAATTTTCTTAGGCTTATCATACAATCCTGAGTAGTTCAGGGGGTAAGCGCAATATGGTTACTGTTTACACAAATGCGTGTACAGCTCTTTGAATGTTTAAGTTGGAATTGGAAACACTGGAAGTAAAAGCAACTCAAGAATCCCCATGTTACCCCTTCATGCACATGTATGTCTATGTAATATATAGTCAATTTAAAATTTTAATTAAAAATTTAAACATCTTTGGAAACTAAATTGTTTAGAACAAGCATTATATTGGTTTTTTTTTTTTTTTTTCCTTTTCTTCTTTTTAACAAAGTATTATATTGCTATCTTATTATGTTAACAGAAAATAAATGGTGAGCCTAGTGGGACACGGTTATGATAATAAAATAAAATCTGGTACTTGATGAGAGAGAATCCAGATTGAGTGGCTCTAATGAGTGTCATTATTGATATGTTTTCTTGGTAAATTTTCTTTTATCAACAATTCTTGGAGCTGTAGTCATTTCATCTGACATTTACATTACTTTTAATAATCGTAGATTGCAATGAAGGAACTTCGAGAGCGCAAGATACCCTTCACAATCAGGCGCTATCTGCCAGATGGAAGGTAGTTAGATTTGTTCTACTTGGCTTATCATCATATCTTGATATGCAGATATGTTACGGTGTGCGCGCGCGCGCGCGCTTTAACTGCTTGTCACATTTTGTAACAGTTACGAAGATTGGGGAGTTGATGAGCTTATCGTGGAGGACTCGTGGAAGAGGCAAGTTGGCGGGGACTGAGCCGTCGTTTTCCGTGCACAGTTCGAGAGATGTCCTATGTGGTTGGTAGCGTCTATTTGTCTATACCAAACATGTTTGTGGTCCATAGACGTAGAATCGACGGGCTCCGCAAACTTTAGCTGATTCTATCTATTTTGCTATCATTTCATGTAAGAAGCATCTCGAACTAATTATGGTCCAGTTGGATGGTTGAACTTGGCTTCTGCTTCTGGATAACTGCTGCTGGAAAGAAAAAAAAATCTCTGAATGAGCTCTCAGGTGTTTCCTTTGTTTCTGTGACTTTTATTGTTTGTGGATCCAATTTTAGGAAAGGTCCTGTGCTGTACTGTTATGAAAATCTTTGGTTACTGTGCTCTCTTTTTGAGTGTGAGGCTGAAATGAATTATATCTGCGGAGGGAGCCTTGAAATCTCTTTTTCTGTAAGGTGGAAAAAAAATTTGTAAAAGTATTTTGGAGCTTCTCACTAATGTTCACAAAATGGTGCTAATTGGAGAAATAAATAGATTTCAACAACAATTAATTTGTAGTGGAAGAAATTAATTTATTTGAACTATTTATTTTTTCATTAAGGGCTCCTCGACTTACTAATTTCTTTGAAATTAAGTGATTTTAGTTAAAAATTTTGGGATTTTATCAAATTCATTGTGGATTTTACTAAATTTAACAACTTCAATTGCTTTTTAGTATATAAAACTAGGTTAATTAATTGGTAATAACTAGAAGAGTTGTTAAATTTAATAAATTTTAAATTGATTCTAAGTATAAAAACTGAAATAAAAAATTAGAAGTTGAGGGGTCCCCATACAATTTTACCAAATTTTTTTTTTAAATACTTCCATATTTTTTTTTGAACCTTTTAAGAACATAAAAATTAAGAAAATTAAAGTAATTGACTATTATAATTTTAAATAAGGTCTAAAGTTTTTTTAAAATATTTAGCCCCATCTAACGTTAATATGTATTCTTCTAGTGTTAATAGGCAAATATAGAGATATTTATATATATATATGTAATCGACTCGCTGCGATATGTGAAACTCAATATTATATACAAAAATAAATATAAAAAATTTATGGTACTCTCGCGCTGCATGTAACAAAATATCCCGGTAACACCAAATAGAGCCTTAATACACAACAAAAAATTTACATATTTTATTTATTCATCGTCAAATTGGCAGTAAATATAGTGGACAAGAAAAGCTGTGGAGCAAACACTGAGATGGATGGTCACGTCATTATCCGTCCCCTCTAAATAAAGGAGACTATGATATGTACTATGCATTTTTATTATTATTTGTTATTTATTATTTTTTTTTAAATTGTTTTCTCGTAGATTAGGAATCTTATCCTCATCCTCTCCACAACTAAAATACGAGCGATATGCCCATGGTCTAAGGTGACTAGACTTTCAGCGTGTGTTAGTGTCAGCAATTGTAGTATTTGTTTGGAATTCGGCGAGCCAAATAAGACTCCTGGACACCTCTGTCGGATCGTTGGCGCTAACTATTAATCTCAAAAATTTGAGCTATTAAAAATATACAATTAATTTATTTAAAGTGTACAGATACAGTATTCACGGGCCTCGATTATGACTCGGCTCCACCAGCCTTACACCACTTCGAATATGACTCGGCCCACCCAGTCTCACGCCACTTCGAACATGACTTGGCCCCACATGACCTCCCGCCACAAGGCAGGATGCTGGCCCATTTAAACCAACAATCTCAAGTTGGAGGATTCAAAGTTGTTAAATCATACAAAATAACTGTTGTTTTTCAAAAATTTAAGCTATCAGATAATGATATTTTTAATACTTATATTCAGCATTTTCTTTGACGTCCAGACTCGAAACTTTTTGATAGACCCAAAACGCAAATGTAAGTTTAAATTCAGTAGGAGAATAGAGTCTGGTACCATATTAACCATGTTAAAATATATTAAACAATCTTCGTTTTTCAAAAGCTTAAGTTATCTCTCACGTTTGAATTCGAGCCTGTTTGACCAAGACGTAGGGTTTTTACTCTGATATCATGTTAAATCATAAAAAACAATCGTTGTTTTCCAAAAGAGTTAAGCTATTAGGGGACGGTTATTTTAATATTTGTATTCAAAAAAAGCCCCTCCCGTCTTTGGAGGGTGTTTGGTTACGCAGAAAAAAAATTCATAACAAAATTTTTTTGATTGAAAAAGTATTTTCCGTCCGGTTAGTTTTCAAAATAAATAATTTTTTTTTAAAAAAAATAGGTTAATGTATAATAAAACTTATCTGAACTAAAAATCATTTAGATTCAACTATTCAATCTTTTAAAATTTTGATTTTAGTACTCAGTCTTTAAATTCGTTTGATTTAAGTGATTTGAATGATACAGAAATATTGTCGGGTCATGGATTGTTTGTTCAAAAACAGGTTCAACCACATACTTGAAAGACGTCAACATACACGCGTCATAGATATTTAATCATTAATGTAGTATATATAATAAAAATATATTCTAAATATAGTATTCTATATTATTTTTAAATATTATTATATTATATATAATTAAAAATATATCTAAAGTGCATATTGTTAAAGAACTAAGGAATAATTTTAATTAATAATTAAAATATAAACAAAATAGTCCCGTTCTTATAAAATCAGGCCGATTCACCGTTTCACTAATTGAACCAACGATCTGAGCAGATCAAACCAGGTTTTAAGTCAGTCCATATTAAGTTGAACTAGTTTGGGCACTAGATTATGGTTTGACCAATCCGACCGGCCACTTTGATCCAAATTTTAAAAGGTTGCTATAAGGCACTGACATTTTGATGCTCGAATTTTAATTTTTTATACTTTTTAGCTCGAAACTTTTTTAAATGATGTGCTGTAGATGTGGCAGAGATGTGGCAACGCTATCATATCATTGTCGTATTAGTGATATATAAGCACCATCATTCAATCAGCTAGATTATATTGTAGAAATTAATTTAAAAAGTTCAAGCAAAAAGTTATACAAAGTAAAATTTAAAAAACTAAAGTGTTACACACTACATAACTTGGGGACTAAAAATATAATGTGGCTTATAATATTTTGAGAAAAAGAAGTTCAAAAGGGGAAAGTCCAAACAAACAACTTATTAATGCATTAACAAATCCATACGCGGTCATGGATAGGACCGTTGAAATAATTGTAAAAAACCCCTTGAACATATTCTTTTTTAAAAAAAATATGGGACTAGGTTGACTTTGGACCAAAAAAAGTATAGCTTTTCAAAAACTATCTAAAATAAAAAAACCAAGTTCTAAATAGTCTAAAACAGGATGCGCCCCTCTATATTGTTTAATAACAATATGGTACAGGTTATTTATTTTATTATCTCATAGAGGAGGAGTTTGAGTGGTTCTTTCAGCATCAATTGTTCTTATTCTTTATCTTTTCTTTTTATTTGGCTGTTAGGTTTCTAATCTTTAGATTTTATTTCAGTTATGTCCCACTATTCAATTTTTTATTAATTTTGACGGAATAGTTCACATTAGTACTCCAATAATTAAAGTCTTATCCTGCTTATATAGGTTACTGTTATGGTCTAGTAGTCTCTGATCAATCTCAGTACCGACTTTTAAATTTTCAGTACAGTTTGGTTGCTCACTTGGCTCGACATCAAGGATGCCGCATGCTTGAAATGAAGCAACATGTGTCGTGTACAAGGTTGAGGAGGTCATAAGTGCAAAAGAAGATATTGAGGGTGGCGAGATTGAGCTTAACGATGGGTGCGCACATGGGAGATAAGGTAGGGACCAAAGTGGAAACATAGATAAAACAATCGTCGTTTTTCAAAAGCTTAAGTTATCAGAGAATAGTATTTACACTCCTACTCTGATACCATGTTAAATTATATGAAGTAATCGTTGTTTTTCAAAAGCTTAAGCTATCAAAGAACGATGTTTTCAATATTTATATTCAACAATGTTAGGAACCAATTGTGCAATAAGTTATGTACAAGTTAAGGATCTGATTGCCAAAAAAATTTTAATTTTTTTCTTTTGACTCTTCAATTGGATCCCTAAATTTTTCCCCCATAAATTATGTTTTTTTTTTTATCTCCACGATTCTATTATTTTTTATAAAATTCAGCATGTGAGCTTGCAATATCTTCAAGAAGTGGCAGAAGATAACTTAGTCATGAACACCAATAACTCAATTGAAATAAATTATAGTGGTCGGAAACTTAGTTAACAAAAAAAAAAAGGGGTTAAAGAACTAATTGAGAAATCAAGAAAAGGTTGGGACCAATGGTGTGATTAATCCAAATCTAAAAGTTAGGTAAAGGTTAGGGACCAGTGATGCAATTAATTCTTAAGAAAATAATGCAAGTGATAATCATGGAGATAATGCATTCCTAAAGCAACCGTCATTATAAGCCGGCTCACCTAATATATGAATCTTTAGGTCACACATACGCATCAAATCTTTTACCATTTGTACTAGGGATGATCGATGTTTACAAATTTTTTTTAAAAAAAATAAACATTTAAGTATTTGACTGTTGCATCTAGGGGTTAAAAAATTATTTTAGAAATCAGGCCAAATAAGTTGGCTTTGGATTAATGGTAAAAACTATTGTTTATGAGATTATTTGTACATAAAAAAAGCTGTTAATTAATGAGATTTCGAATTCCCTAATAACAATGGTTTTTCTTTCTTTTTTTTAAGAGAGAACGATAATAAGATGTTTACTTAGTTTATTTATTTAAAAAATAAATTTAGCCAGAAATGTTAAGCAATTATGTTTCGAACTTCAAACCTCGCCAACTGCGCTAAATATGATCGGTCAGTTAATAACACACTTTGTAAAATAATATAAAAATTGTTATTTATTTTGAGACATATAATAATCTTTTGTTTTTTTTCTCCCACAAACTCATACAGTAAATTTAATATTCTTTTTAATATTGAAGAGTTTATTTACCACATACTATGCTGGGAAAGATTTTTTATTAAACTATTTTAAAAGCTAAAATAACTCTAAAAGTTAACCGATCGTTTACTTCTATGTGATTGAATGAATTTTACGATTTTACAATACAATTTATTAAATAATAAAATAGTTTCAAATTTATGATCTTATGTAGATCGTTGTTATCACTTTCAGAATCACGTAAATACTAAGTAAAAATCTTAAATAATATTTAACAGTATTAATCGTCAAAAATTACGCGGAATTAGATGCTTTCTTTTATTTATGAAAGTATTAATTCTAACTTTACTCTAATTAGCAAATCAACATATGCGACAAACTGACCGACAGAACTGAAATAAACTTTTTTGTGTACTAAACAACCTTATTAAATTAATTAAATTATATGATAAAGCTAACACACAAATTAATTGTGGCCACAACTTTTTGAAAAGAAGAGCTGATTTTATTATTATTATTATTAAATATTAAACATTCCCCAACATTATGCTTTTCTCATGCGCGTAATTGTCTCGCTAACGATGCGCCACGTGGCTGTCGGATAGAGCATGAACAGCAGAATCTATCTACGTTTGCTGACTCGGATGCACGCTTATGGGCCGGGCCCAGGATTATTTTTTAAAATTATTATTTTTATTATTATTATTATTTGCCTTGTGTTTTGATTATTAATAGCAATGCTACATGTAGGAGTAAAAGTGGTTACCATTAGGGCATGTTTGTTTGGGTGGAAGTGGAGAGGGAAAAATTCGTTTTCACCGTAAATAATTACTTTCGTTGTTTGGTTCGCCGTAAAAAAATTACGGTCGAAACTCGAGTTACGTGAAACGGCGTAATTGACTTCGGCCCACCGGTGAAGAGAGGTGAAGAAAAAATAATGTACTAGGTAAAGATAGTTATATTTAAATATATTTAATTATGGTACTAATTATTCTTTTATTTAGTTTGTATATTTAAAATATGATAAAAAATTGATTAGTTAAGTTTTAATATTTTCTTCATTTTGTTTGTACAATTAAAATATGATAAAATTGATTAATTAAGTATTAATTTTTTTTACTTTATAATTTTATTGTTGTATTACTATAATTTATGTATAAAAAAATAATTTAGTTGTTTTAAATTAAATTTTAATTATATAAAAATATAATTATATTATTTTTATTTATTAAATTATTTATTATTTATACATAAATTATAGTTTTACATCATGCACTTCCTACCAAACAAACAGTAGAAGTAATGAAACTTCACTTCCATAACTGCGAAACAAACAGCGGGGAAGAAGTAGTTTTTACCGAACTTCACTTCAACCCAAAGTCCACTTCAACCCAAAGTCCAGTTTCGGTAAAACAAACATGCTTTAAACTGCAATCGAATTCCACACCAAATTCGATAGGATGCGAATATGAATATCAAAATTTAGCACTCGATACGTATTCGTATTCAAATTTATATTCGAAAAATATTAAAAAAAATATGAATACGAATATGGTTTCTTACAAAAATCCGTCCGTATTCGACTGTTTTCACTCGTAAGAGATAAGAAGGATGATGATATATATATATATATTACTGGAGAATAAAGTGGTTTTATTATATTCTTCATTTTATTTTACTATGGATTTCATATTAAAATTGTATTTATATTTATTAAAATATTAAGTTTGATTGAATAAAATATAGGTATGCAAAGTTTGAATACGAATGTGAGCCTTCAATTGTATTGTGTATTTTATTTGCGCCAATTTTAGTTCATATTTATATATGTATATTAGTATATATTATTATCCGAATACAAATTCGACTCATGCATATCCGAATCCGAATTCGTTTTAAGCAGATATCGTAACGAAAATTTAGCATCCGATACATATTCATATTCAAATTTGCATCTAAAGAAAAATATGGATGTGAATATAATTTTGTCAAAAATTCGACCGTATACGATCGTTTTCATTCCTAGCTACATGTACACTAAAAAATATGCGTTAATATTGTCTCTTCAACCAGAAATTAATATTTTATATGTATTTTATTATTTTTTAATTTTCAATATTTATAAAAAAATTTAAATTATAGGATTGGGCATATGTTACGTCTATATCCTTTGGTGGCTGTACAAATAGTATTTTTTTAATTATTATTAGATAAAAATGTACAGAAATCCCTTTGACTATAGAGTCTTTTGAAATATCTCCTCAAATTTATTTTATTTTATTTTTTTGACTGAGACTTTTTGAACTTCTAAATTTTTTTGAATTGAATTCTTCCAGTTATTTTAGTTAAAAAGTTTGTGAACATTTGTAATTTAATTAGCCATTAATTATTACCTATTCTAATTTTATTTGTTGTAAAGTAATTAAAATTATAAAATTTGATAAAAATTATGAGTAAATTTTTTTCTGATAAAACTAGTTAATTTATGCTTTGCGCACCCGAATATTTTTAATTATTTGAAAAGATAGTTTTCTTTAAACAAACTAATTGTCTTAAGTAATATCACAATATGTCAATAACACGGATTGTCACTTGATAAAAGTAAAAAATTTTAGCTTATGTTCTCATATTATATATATATATATATATATATATATATATATATATATATATATATATACTTTTTTTGACTAAATTATTCAATTTTAAAAATAGATTGGATGTTAATAGTAGGGAAGTTGACAGATTGGATTCGGGGCAGATTTTTAAAATTCTGAACCTTAGGTTCGGATTCGGCTTGAATAGAGACAAAATTCATACATGAATCCGAACTTGTTGAATTTTTTATTTTCTATATCCATATTTGAAACTATATTTGTTTAACCTCGTGTAAATCCGCTTTACTCAGGTTGGTATTCGGATAAAATTTTAGATATTCGTATCTATTGATATCATAGATCAAAAGGTCTCAGCTACAAAGTTTAAAAGATTATTTGGTTGCATATAGTTGCAACTACCTACATGCAATTCAAATCCAACGTTTGATTCAATGCATTTGAATCCAACTAATGCTGTTGGAACAGTATGAAGAGGCCAAATTGCAGCAGTTGAAACTACATTTAAATTGACCGCAGTTCAAACTGCAGCAGTTAGAAAAAATTATTTTAAAGATAAGAGATAAACTTCCCTCCTTAATGATGTTTTAAATAAAAATATTTTTTTTATATTAGATAATCTCACCACCATAGATATAAAGTGATAAATTTCATAAACGCACTTCTTAATTATATGCATTAAATAAATTATTTATAATTACAGCGTAGTTTTTACTGTATCTATCCAAATAAAATATATATAGTTATAAATACTGTATTTTTATTTATGCTATATTTTTAATTATATCAAATGAAACGACGCAAACGGGTTGGTACCATGTGATGGACACCATAATATGAACTTTTCTTTTATATATATATATATAATTTTTATTAGAAAGAATTGAAGGAAAAGAATAAAAAGTGATGCGCTCATGAGTGGGTCAAGGTGTTGAAAAAGAAAACTAGGGTTTGAATAGTGAACCAACAAGGAAGGGCAATTTTGTAAATAGAAATGGCGCACGTAGTTTGTTTGCTTCAAAAGAATATCTCCCTGAAAGAAAATAATAATAATAATAATAATAATAATAATAATAATAATCAAGGTTTTAAGTAATCATATCGTGCGAGGTAAAATGTTGAAGTATTTAAGCAAGATTACTATAAATAGTTATATATAAAATGATGCTTAATTTTTTTTTTATATCATGCGGATTTTTTTGATTGAATATTATAAGACTAGCGACACGAATCTCATATCGTCTGATATTTGTAAGTTTGAGGCTGACGAGGATGTCAGAACTTAAAAAGAGGAACAATATGAGCTATAGTATTTTGAATGATGGCTAGATCCAAGAGTTTAAGAGATTGAGCGTGATAAAACTAGAGCAGTCCTAGGATGGATGACCCCATAAAAAGTGGGACGTCACAAGTGGTATCAGAGCTACCCTCATGATTTTTAAGATTAAAATTATAAATTTGGATAATTTAAACCGTTCTTCGCCGGTTGAACAATTTATAAATCGTTTGTATCTTATTCGAAAATTCATAAACTGATCATATTTTTTTTTATAATTTAATCCGCAGTTTCCAAAAAAAAAGACTATAGCAACCATACGGACGCTATTGTAGCGGCTACGGACGTATAGAAATTTTTAAATTTTTTTTAAAATTTTAAAATTTTGATGAGATCAATTTCAAAAAATACAAAATTAAAAAAAGGGGTTAATTTGATGAGATCAAATTTAGTTTCTACATGAGATTTGAATTATTGATGAGATCAAGTAGTTATTTTTGCGGGTTAAATTTTTGATCAAAATTATATGAATTAACTAAGAAGTTAATATAAACAATCAATAGCATCAATTAGTTTTGATAATTTGATCACTGTTATTTTTCGAATCATTAGTAACGGTTAATTAAAATATCCAAAATTAATAATTATATATGTGATGTATGAGATACATATCGGTGATGATCATGGATAACAACCTATTTATTTTGTTTCAATATGTGATGTATTATGTATATACAGAATTCTGTAATTTTAAATTTATTTAAATTAAGAACTCTATATTAGTTATGACTGATTGATTTTAGTGCAAGTGGGAGATTATTAGTTGTATGCCTTAAAAGACACATATATATTCTTTCTAGAACATAAATTTGTATTTGATTTTAAATATTATGCATGAATTTGAATTTTTATTTTCATTCATATTGTGTATGTGTCTATGAATCGTTCAAAAAATTAATAAGATGATGACATATATTCTCAAAAGTTAAAAATTTAAGACATGTGTGGTTAATTTAACTTAAGTTCTTTGAAAATAAATAATTACATTTATTAATTAAACATAATACTAAAGTGGGAGATTCTAAGTTCGAATTTATCAGACTCTTAATATGATTAATTTTTTTTTAATTCAAATTTATATTTTAGGCAAATAAAAAACTCTCCAGGTTACACGTGGGTGAGAGAGATAGAAAAGAAGAGTGTATTGAATACAAAATCTTAAAATAATTATTTAATATAATTTATCATTCATTCGAAGGGTTTAGTGTATATTAATGTGGTTTGTAAGTTATAATATTTTGACACACATTACGTTACAGAATATTATAGTAATATAAAAAAATCACATGATAATAATGTAATTTTTTTTAAAATTTTATCGAGGCGAAATTATAAAAGAAAATGTCCTAATCAAGGGGCCAAATTATAGAGAGGGGTTCAAAATCAGGTAGAAGCCTCTAGAATCTAGTACACCATAGCCCTCACTTTCCACAAAACCAATTTATTTATTTAAACATCATAAACCATGGACACTTAAAACTAATTCATAACAATACACAAATACACAAATACACAAATAATTATTTAATATCTAAATATAATTAGATATTTAGAAATTTATTACTTATCTATCATCTATCAAATAATCATAAAAATTAGTAGTTTTAAAGAATAGTTATTGGGTAAATTGTGCCAATAGTTTCCAAACTTTTAGCTAGGTTTTATTTTAGCGACCTAAACTTTTTTAAAAAAAATTTATTCTAGTGTCTAAGCATTTTACTGCCGAGGACTAAATTTTAAAAATATTTATGTACTATTTATGGATCTTTTATTTCATTATGTATTTCAATCATACTATGGAATAACAATTTTTTTACTATTTAGAATTTGGACTACTGAATTGAATGTATCAGACGAATAAAAATTTATTATATATTAAAATTTTAAATTAAATAAATTAAAATTTTAGATAATTAAATTAAAATTTTTAAAAATTAGATATCAGATAAGTCCCAATAATTTTCACTCTATTTAGGTGCGCATGCATTTATGTGATGTGTATTACATGCATGCATGTATGCGGGTGTCATCATGCGGGGTTTCCAAATTCGACCCTGGAATGGCGGGGACCACCAGGGGCATTTTGGTCAATGTGATGATCTGGGTGTCCAACTGTCCAAAACCCGACCATTGCCCACGACACGTCGCCGTGGTTGCAATGTGAACGGGACCAGCGATATTTTATTTCCTGCGCCCGGTGTACACGTGTGTTTCGTGCACCGTAGAACCTTGAGATAAAATTTTAATTTAATCTAAAATATAGTAGTGTGTATAATAGTCAAGACTTTCAAATATTAATCGATTTTTACAAAGTAAAATATATGACATCACTTAAAACTAGTCATTGACGCTAATCATTAATCTCAAAAACTCGAACTGTTAGAAAGATATAATCAATTCACTTAAAGCGTACAGACACAACGATCATGGGTCTCAATTATAACTCGGCTCAACTAGCCTCCCGTCATTTTGAATACGACTCAACCTAACCCGGCCTCTTATTATTTCAAATATAACTCGGCCCAACTTGGCCTCTCGCCACAGAGCAGTAGGATGTTGGTCCCTTTAAGCCAATATTTTTATCAGATTATTTAATTTTTCTTTAAAAGTTTGCATTTCGTTACCAAAGTTTCTAATTCTTTTAGTTTAAATAATTTGACAATTTTTTGTTATAAAATTTGTTAGCCTAACTCAAATCAAGATAAATTAAAAAAAAATCAAAATGATCCACATGCTTCGTATGAAATTTATGTAACTTTACCTACTATAAAAAAATTTATTAAAGAGACATAGTGTACGAGATAATATGAGTCCACTATATATGCATCCGACAATTTTTCAATTCAATACAAAAATTTATACCGACTGTTCCTAGCGCAAGTGGCAAAGGGCTTGGTGGTTGGTACCCGAGGTCCCGAGTTCGAATCCTAGTTGATTCACATTTCTAGCTAAGTTTATTTCTATAAGAAATAAACGAAGCGGCGTGCTACCTTTCTCTAAAAAAAAAATACAAAAATTTATTTTAAGAGAGATATAGTGTATTTATTAAAGAGATATAGTGTATGAGATATATGAGTACACTGCATGCATCCAACAATTTCTCAATAAACCTACGACCTCAATTCTCAACCATTATATAAGTTGCGATCCTTTGTTGAAAGGAAAAAAATCTCCCCTGTTCCTTTCGGCGTATTTGCACACCGTCCTCCTTTTTCTTTTTGTATTAGAATGGGAATGTAGCGAAAAGGAGAAAAGGAAATAATATAAAAACAATTCCTCAAGCGTTCGTAACTCCATTCGTCACCTCCTCCTCGTCGCCATCGTCGTTGTTTCGTCGACTCCAAAACCCTAGTTTCCGGCGCGGGCGTCGGGGGGAAGTGCTAGGATTAGGGTTAGGGTTAGGGGTGGATGGGGGCGGGGGTTTCGAGCATCATGGGGCCGGAGGGGGAGGCGTGGGGGGAGGGGGCGGAGACGGGGCTCGGCGACCTCCCGGAGAGCTGCGTCGCCGAGGTGCTCCTCCACCTCGAGCCGCGCGAGATCTGCGGCGCGGCGCGGCTCAGCCGCGTGTTCCGCGGCGCCGCCGCCGCGGACTTCGTGTGGGAGGCGAAGCTCCCGGAGAACCACGGGTATCTGATCAGCTTCGTAGCGGAGGGGGCGGAGAGGGGTAAGGGTTTCATGCCTAAGAAGGAGATCTACGCGAGGCTCTGTCGCCCGATCCGCTTCGATGGTGGCAACAAGGTGAGTGTTCGATCCTTGGATCGAGTTTTTGTACAATTTCATCGGCAAATTTAGGGTTCTTATAGATATTGATTGATTTGGTGCGATTGGGTGCTTTTGTTGTGGTTTCTTTTAGGAATTTTGGATGGAGAAGCGCAGGAGCGGGATTTGCATGGCGATTTCATCCAAGGGGTTGGCGATTACTGGTGTTGATGATAGGAGATATTGGAATCACATCTCAACAGAGGAATCTAGGTATTAAAATTTCTTCTAATCTTGTTTTGGATATATGTAGCAATTTTAACTTTACTATCCGGACTTTATTTTTTTAAATAACTATTATTTTCTCGGGGATCTCTCTCCACTGTACTTACTTTTTAGAGAATTAGTTCGTTTGCTATGTTGTACTCTTTTTTTTCCCCTTCTTAAGACACTACTAAAATATTATTTTCTCGCGAATCTCGACACTGTTGTCAATTGTTGTAGATAGAAACAGCAATTTTCTTGGGAGGCATTGGTTGGAGGTAACAGAGATCATACCTTCAATCCATTTTGGGGAAAAGAGATAGATCCATTGAATTGTTGTCAATAATTGGTACTTTTTTTTATTTTTTCCACCAAAATGGATGAATAGATTTATGTTAAAATGATAGTAAAATGGTGTCTTTGGGTGTCTTTGGAAAGAAGCTTTAGTAAATCGCGGAAAATAAAACAAGTCCCAAAGTAAGTGATTTGTAATTAAGCCCCTTTTTTATTGTTGAAAACTCAAGTTCGAGATCAAATTTTTACCAACATGTGATTTTTCCTTTTCCAGCATCCTAATCCAAATTTTCTCATATAATATTTTTTGACTTCTGGAATGCTCTGTTGTTGTAGTAGCCTAGTCATGCTTGTTCTTCACCTTGACATGTGTATTGCCTTTTAATTATTCATTTAATAAGGGTTCTTGTCCTGATATGAACTTGTTGATTTGTGGTAATCACAGCAATAGAGTCCGGGACCTCTTGAACAACTCCGTATATTAGTTTGGTTTGTCCATTAGAATAAGGTAAATCTCAACCATTTAATGTTGTTTCTGTGCGTGCCAACTATATAAAACATTTGTACGCCGTCGTCTAGTGGCTTAAGTTTATAGGAAAAAAAAAAGGAAGAAAAAAGACAGTTTCAACTTTCAGATGGTATCTGCTATTTAATTTTTTTTTTAAAAAGCCCACCTCTGCCCATTGATTCAAACTCGAGTTCTGAGGCTTATTAAAAAGTTTTGAGCCTAGACGTGGGGGAAGTGTTTAGTTTAAAATATTAAAACACTCTTCTCTAGTAGCTTCAACTTTTAGGAGTTGTAATTTAGAAGCTGCTTTTTAAGCTAACTAATTGCTTACAAATGTAATAGGTTTGATTCATAGTTGTTTGCAAACTTTTTTTTTTTTTTTTTTTTGACTTTCTAGACTGGTAGATTCTTCTTTTATCTAGGCTTTTTATGAATCTTGTCATTCTGTTGGGTCTGTTGTGTGGAAAAGCTATTAGCGGGTTTCACGCATCTGTTGTTTTAGGAATTAGGAAGGGTATCTGATATTACTTGTTCTAGTCTTATGTTGAAAACAATATAAGGAAGAATTTTATTGGTTCTAATAATTGGCGATGCAAGTAATCATGAGAGAAAGTACTAAGAAAAACTAAGGTCAAAAACTTGTTTGGATTTTGTTCTACACTTACATGCAATCAATAGTTTTTTTTTGGGACTTTTATACGCTAAATAGAAACGTTAGCATCAACTTTTCTTCTCAAGCCTTCGGCATACGGATTTGCTCCAGCACATCCTACTGTGATTGTTGCTGATTCAGAACCTATTTATGAGTATTGATACGGTCCTTTGTTCGGCTTCAGGCTTTCAGCATACAAACAAAAAGTGTGGGTCTAGGCATTATGCAGCACATTTTAGCTGATTATTTGATTAGCAAATGGAGTCTATTATATATTTTTCTTATAGATGTAAATTAATATACTCTTAAAAAAAAAAAAAAAAGAATATCCTTTTTTTATTTGTAAATCATGTATAACACATCTAGACTCTCCCTTTATTGATTTTGGAACAACCTCATCTACTTGACGAACATTTATAACTATTATTTTTCACTGCCAACTATCTTTGAGACACTAACAAAAGAGTGAACACACCTTTTACCCACGTAAAAATTGCTTGTATGTAATTGTTTTCTCTTTTATCATGAAACCATATGATCAATCCTCTTTACTGCTGCCACTTGAAAATTCAACTAATGGAGAACAAATTCATGCAGATTCTGCTCCGTGGCATACCTCATGCAAACTTGGTGGTTTGAAGTGGCCGGAGAAGTCGACTTCTGCTTCCCGGCCGGTAAATACAGCCTGTACTTCAGGCTCCACCTGGGCCAGGCCTACAGGCGATTCGGCCGCCGCCTCTGCAACTCCGAGCACGTCCACGGCTGGGAGAAAAAGCCCGTCCAGTTTCAGCTTTCCACCGCAGATGGTCAGCATGCTCGAACCCATTGTCACTTGGCCGAGCCCGGCACTTGGATCTTGTACCATGTCGGCGATTTCGTTGTACCAAACTCGGGCGTACCGACCAAACTCAAGTTCTCGATGACGCAAATCGATTGCACACACACGAAAGGCGGTCTTTGCGTCGACTCTGCGGTGATATACCCAAAGGGGTTTAGGCAGGGAAAGGCTTATACTGCTCGCATGTAACTCTTTTAGGGGTGGGGAGTGTAGTTTTACTGAAACAGGAATGCATACTAGGGTAGTGGCCTGCTTTTTCCCTAGGCATCTGGTATGCTCTTGTAACATGTATATATTAGTTTGTAGAAACAGTTTTGATCAACTGTGAGGGGCTTTTCTTGTGCATTAAAAAGAGAAAGTTCGCAAGAGAATAGATGTTCGATCCCATGTGCTGAGTGGTTCTGTTTTTGATTTTCAGTAACAAGTAATAATTTTGTTTTTTTAGTTGGTGTTGCTTCTACTCATGATAAAAGTACTAAATTGTGCTTCTCTATGTGGCCTCATTAGGGGTAAGGGGATTACCTTTTTTCCAATTTCACCATGTCCTCTTGTGCCACATGTGATATTGAATTGGTAAAAATGTTCGGAGCTTATAATTTCACTATCCAATATTAGATTTGAATGCGTCGTTTATCTTTAGAGATTAAGTTAGTATATACTTCATGAAATTCTCAACTATAAATGCATTAAAGTAATCAGCTTAAATTTGCTGCTAATTCAAAGTGATCTAAAGTTCAGATAAGCTCTACGCGGTAAAAAAAATCGAAGAATATGGATCTCTGATTACTCTTGGGTCTGTTATTTCAACATGACTTGGGTGTTGGAAGTGGATAAGTTAGTCAAATTGTAGTTTGAATTTGTCAAATTCCAGAACCGTTTGAATTCATAAAGTGAACCAAATAGGGTAACTTGAATTGTAGTTAAATCACTTACGGTGTTTCGTTCACTTATAGTAAAATAAACATCAAAATATAAAAAATAGTCATTAAATGAAAGCTTATTTATGAATTTCTGAATTTCATCGAATTCAAGATTCATTGAAAGTAGAGTTATGCTTAAACTCACTCGCACATAAATAAACACCCCCAAATTCAACAAAACTGAAACTAATTACGAGATCTAAAAAAAAAAATCATTGACAAAAATAATAATAATAAAATTAATAACTCAATAGATTTATTACTACTTATGTCCTTATCAACATAAAAGTTGATAAATAAGAGGATATGTTGCAAGATACGAAAATCTTAAATAAGATATCAAACGATTATTTTAAAAATCTTTTGATAATATTTTAAGGAGATTTGTTAAATGAGCGCACGGTTATCATCGCTCATTGGATTGATCGAAAGAGTGGGTCCCACATGTCACCGTAATACCCACTATGATACAGGGTAAATTTTATGGGAGGTCCCTAAGTTTATTTTCACGTTGCAATTGGGTCCCTAACTATCTAGTCCCACTTAGATCCCTGACCTCTTAACAAAGTCTCAATTGAAACCCTAACGTTCTAAGATTTGCAATTAGGTCCCTAACCACATTAACTCATTGTAGTTAGGTTCTCTTCGGCGTAATAAATTTTATAGAACTTGTCATTTCAGCAACAACGCTGAATACATAATTTTGATATTTGAATGATAAAATTTTAGAATACATAATTTTTTTCTAGATAAGATCTTTAAGTATTGTAAACCATATTTAGTGGATCAATTTTCAATTTTAACATATGGATTATCAAATTTTTGATGCGATGCATAAAATATACATATCTGAAAAAAAAAATTAAAAATTACTTTCCAATATTAGTTTACCATATTAAGGCCTTGGAAATAAAACGTTGCAAACTTGTCCGACACAGCAGAGATTTTAATGAAAGAATCCGATCAAACTGATTAAAAAATATATAAGGGACTAAATTGAAACTTTTGATCAAAGTTAAGAAACTAATGGCAATAATTAGGAGGTTAGGAACTTAACTGCAAATCAGTAAAAGGTTAGGGACCTCTATGTAATTTACCCTCTATATAAAATAATTTTTGACTTTTTCATAAATTCTTCATGTTGTCGACGTTAGTAGAAGGATTAGGACTCGAGTGAGAAAGCGATTGTCTAATCACACGCTAATTATGCATAAAATCCTGCCACTACACGCCTTTAATCACTCACATAGAAGAGTATATTCCGAAACTAGGTGGGTGGTTTTATCACTCCACTAGCAATTTAATTATAATCCGTTTTTTTCTTTTTCCGCATTTTACCCCCCCCAGGGTAAATTTCAATTTGCTCCCCGTAATTTAGCATATTCTTACTTTACTATTTCGTGGCTCAAAAAAATTACTTAATTATAATATGATTTTATTTTTATTTCATCTAAAAATCTATCGGTAAATATGATAGAAGAGTAATACTTTTTGGAAAACCATAGGAGGATTAAACGCAAATTATGCGACGATAGTATATTATATTATATAAATTAAAGTAAAACAAAAGCAAATCAATAGAACAGTTGAATGCAATTTTTTAAATCACATAATGATAAAGTAAAAATATGCTAAACCTCAAGGGGCAAATTGAAGTTTATTCTTGAAATTATATTACAAAGGTTAAAGAATAGGAGCCCCAACTTATTCAAACCCTTGGATGAGTTGTGCGTAAGACTTACACCAACTTTTAGATATACAGATAATATTTTTTTTTGCAAAATTAGAAGTTTAGAGGGAGTCAATTGAAAAAAGGCAAACTATAATTTGCTCTTGGTCCCTCGAAGTTTAGCGCATTTTACTTTACTACTTTATAGTTCAAAACTTATACTAAACTATTTTTTAATATTAGTTTAATTTTACTAGAAGGTTCTACCGTTAAACATAATAGTAGAGTGATATTTTGGTAAATCATATAATGATAAAACTCATATACTAGGATAATAAAATATTAATTATATCGTTATGTAATTTGCAAAAGTATTTCTTTACTATTATATCTAATAATATAATTTTATGGCAAAAAAAATAAAATTATATGATAATTAAGTATAAAATTTTGAACCGCAGAATAACAGGAAAAATATATTAACAATAGGAGGGTAATTAAATTGAAGTTTATCCTCGAAAAAGAAGGCTTACTTACATCCTACTGCACTGTATTTTAGTATTATTTTTTATTAATATATACTCTACCACTTTCAATCATTATTTTTTACAAGTTTTCAGCCAAAATTATAAACTTATTATTTCTAACGTAGAAATTTTAAAAAAAAATATAGTTGAGTGTTGCATTTGAAAAACAACATATATCTATACATTATTCTCTCTAAATTTGTTACATGACAGCGTTCTCTTTATTGTTGGGTGTGGGCTCCATCCTGAACCGGCTTAAATTCTCCATATATTTTTCTCTTTCTTTGCTTGAACTTAACCGGACCGGATTTTTCTCTTTGTTTGAACCAAACCAATTATTGTTGAGTGTAGGCTCCCCCGAACCGGCTCAAGCTACATATTTTTCTCTTTTTTTCCTGAACCAAATCGGGTTTTCCTTTTTTTTTGCTTGAATCAAGCCGGGTCACACCTCTGCATTGGGCCGAACTGTTCCTCTTCCACTTCCTTCGGCTATTACCTTTCTTCATCGGCAAGATAAATCTCACCCCTTATCGTCGCTTCTTCCATCGCTATTTTTTTTCCCTTTATTACCATTTTCTATTTTTTTCTAATTATCTATACGTTACATCGCACGGATTACTACACTAATAATGCATTATGAAAGGTGAAAAAGTTTGTAAATTACAGTATACAAATAAAAGGCTAAATTACAGAAATTTTTCTGTCAATACCCGCTTTTTTAATTTCCTTCCATGTCATTTAAAAATCTACACTTTGCCCCCTTGTAAAATAAAAAAATATTCACTTCACTCCCTGCCGTTAGTGCTTCGTTAGGGTTCCGTTTATAAAATGTTATTATATATTTTATTATACAAAAAATACCCCCAGTCTCCTCTCCTAACATTGCCGCCTCTTTCCTCGCCGCCTCGCCCTCGCCCACATCTTCGTCCGCGCCCACAGACACCCCCTCGCCCTCTTCCACCGCCTCACCTTCACCCTCGCCCTTGCCCACCTCTCCATCCACGCCTATCTCTATTTCCTCCCTACTGTCGCCGAAATGGAGGGGCGATGAGGGTGCAGGAGGAGAAGGGGAGCATGTGGAGAAGAAAATAGAGTCGAACTGCGGCCGATCAAGGCGCGAAAAATGGAAGAGGCGAGGCGGCGGATGAGCAAGATTAGGAAGGAGATGAAGATGGTGAGGGGTAAATTGGTCATTTTGTCATCACAGTTAACACCGTATTCTCCGTGAATATTTTTTATTTTACAAGAGAGCAAAGTATAGATTTTTAAATGACAGGAGGGATAGTGAAAAAGCGGGTATTGACAGTGGTTGTATGTAATTTAGCCCAAATAAAAAGCTGAGGAGTTGATGTCCAAATAGTTTATAGCTGAGGGGTCTCCGTACACTTTTATAAATCGTAACGATAAAGATGCGGAGCCAAACTGCGCCTTCGTCACCTCTCTCGAAAAGGGCTCCGTCGGTTCCCACAACCCCCCATTCATTTCCTGCGAGTTTTTCGCCCCCCTTTTTCTTTTTCTTTTTTTTTTTTCCCTCTCTTTTTTCCCCCCTCTTTTTACCCCTCCTTTTTCTTTGCCCTACTAGGGTTTATACTCATCACATGATCACCCTCTCCTAGGGTTTCTCCATCGCTCGGGGGCCGCGTCCGCTTCGTTCTCGAGGTAATCCCCCGCCCCCTTTGCGCCATTCTTAGGGTTCCTCGGAGAATTCTGGGTTTTGATGCGACTGTTGTGGATAATTCTAGGGTTTGCGATGGAGAATCGCTGGGACTTCTTGGAATGGCTGGGGCCGGACACCTCGACGACCGTGTTCATGCGCCTGGAAGATCCCGCCGATCTCGCGCACGCCATTGCCGTGTCCCGATCGTGGCGCCAATTTGGTGGGTTTTTGCGTCCTTTTTTATTTTTGTTGATTTTAGTAGAATTAATGCGATTTTGGGTGGTTCGGTATTGCTAATTGATCATCTAGTGGTCGTTGTCCTAATCGTTGCGCCAATTTGGTGCCCCCTTTTGTTGATTTTAGTAGAATTAATGCAAATTTCCGTGGTTTTGGATTGCTAATTGATCGTCTAGAGGTCGATCGTTAGATACTTATGGTTTGTTGTTTGTTTTCGGTGATCGAAAGCAATTATGGTTGGGTTGGTTTTTTGTGCTGATGCTGTCTCGCGGTGCATTAGATTGATTTATGTAGTCACTGAATTAGTGAATGGTATGATCAAGGCTTATTCGCCAATTCTGCTTACTAATTGATTGAATTGTTAGTCAGGAGTGCTAGTGAAAAATGCGCCTTTGGTTATGGAAATTTTTGTGTCATTGAATATAATCCGTTAAACAAGATCCTTTCTTTTTCTCCTTTTCCTTACCAGTCATTTGTTTACGTGATCGATAAACGACAACGGATATATTTGGTCCTTTTCCTTACCGGTCATTTGTTTACGTGATCGATAAACGACAACAGATATATTCGGGATAGATTTGATTTTTAATTTATGTTGGGATAAAGTAATCAGTACTAGATATGTACATGGAATTCTGGTACTTTAGATGCAATATCTACTTTGTGGATAATGACAATTGTTACACATTTACAATTTGGTGAGGGTTCGGTAATAGAGCGTAAAGAGGATTGCACTAAAATTCTTATGTGGGAGCTCATTTTGGTGAACTTGTTAGAGAAATAGAATAGCGAACATACCAGATTTTGGGTACTTGCAAGTAATTGTTTTAGTAAGTTTTATGCTGTTTTTCTTCTACAGATACCACAAGTGTTTGTGGGAGGAATATGCTAACATTTTCTTCAACCACATCTATTCAACTACATACGTAGTTTCCTTTGGTGGTCTATCATTACGATTTTTTTGTTTTAGAATCTCGTGTAGATGGCTTTCCATGGCTAGTTCAAGCATGAAAAATAAAGTATATTGCTGTCTTGATTTTTTTTTTTTTAACTTCCTTTTGGGGAGTTTATTTTTATGTCGTACAGCTACTACTGTACAGTAAATGTTCATAACAGAAATTTAACCACTTGTGTGCAGGCAATGGTAATTTCCTTATTGGATTTGTAATATGTTTTGCTATTTTGATATAATTTTTCTTCTCCTATTTCTTCCACATGAACGGAGAGTTGTTGATCGGTTGTCTGGTATTTCCTTTCTTTTCCAGAGTTAGTGGCACTTCCTTTTTCCATTTCTAGTGTATGTGCCAAATGTGCAGTGTTCTATCCTTTCCATACTAACTATATCAAATGTTTCTTTGCAGTAATTATGAACAGTTTTAGCAAGAATCTTTGCCTGAAAATTTGTCCGGAGGCTTCAAAGTTTAGTCAGATAATGGAAGTGAATAGTTCAACCACAGATCCGGAAGTTGGGTCTAGCACTGCTACAGAATGGAGAAGAATGGAGAGGGAACACAGGATTTATAAGTATCTTCTTCACTGCATTGTTTCACATAAAGGTTTCCAGGATTGCATCCTTCATTGTATAGGTGCTTCCAGCACTGATAATTTTCCAGATGAGAGCATTGAAAACACATTGGAACCAAGCGATCGAGTGGATATGAGACCATCGTACTGGTCAAGTAGTGGGCAGACAGATCCTGGAGTACCTGAGAGTCTAACTTATCGGCTAGGCTCTGATTTATGCGTCATTAATGAAATTAAGATACAGCCGTTCAAAGGTTAGTCTTTTATACTATTTATATGGGGACACTTCCTTTTATGGGTAATTGATCCTGTTGTCCGTTCTCGTTTTTATTCAGCATATTTCCAGTTTGATCATCCCATATATTCTGCCAAATCTGTGCGCTTTTGGATGGGTCATTCCAAGCTCCCTCCAGAATTGGAATCAGCATCATATCTCTCTGATGAGAATGAAGGCCAACTAACTGCTGTTGACAACTATGTATGGACGTATATATCACCAGAGTTTCCAATGTTGCAGGTGAGCTGAGATCAGTTGCGTCTTTGCCTTTGTCGTTGTTGAACTTCTGTTAGGAATATTTCCCTGACTTGTTTATATCACGAAATGCTGTTTGCACCAGCAAAAGGGTAATATACTGGTGTTGCTTTATTAACTGTATTTTGAGATAGGTAGATAAGTTTTTGCCAACTGTCTTACATCTGTATGTTTTGGGGCTAACAATATTTTTGAGCTATGTTTTCTCTGTGACAATTGTATTGGGCTCAGCTACTATTGGGCTCTTAGTTTAGTATTTCTGCGTAGATTATGAAGTTGAATATGTGATATGGTTTAGGAGCCTATTAGGTAACCTATCAAAATCTAGATCCATTTCATCTGCTTATTCCTACACAAGTTGGATATTTTGGACTTGTTGGATGCCTGAGCAGCTTATCCAACATAACTGTTCTGATTCACTATTGGGCATTTCTTACTTAAAGTAATGAGAGACATGAGAAGATGTATGTACATGCAAGTAAGAAGTGTTGAATTTCCGTTCTCAGAATATGACTAATAGGTCATGAAAGAAAATGATTGAGTTAGACTTTACAATCGCGGAAAGTCATACTCCTATACCGTAATCACTAATCACAGTAGAGAACTTCTCTCCTTATCACACTATAACTCGGTCCAACATTCAAATTAGGCCCTTATCTTATATGTTCCTTCACCATAAGTTGAGAGATATGTTGCATTCACTTTTATTGGAACTAATTAGACAATTTTGTATAGAATTTGGAAAGCCAAGTGCTTTTCATAAAATATGGAATGTTTTTATACTGTATAAGTGACTATACTTTTGGTTCATTCTATTTCACATGCATCATTCTCCAAATCTGCTGACCACTATTTGTGGGTAACCTGCCGGATGCTTTTTAGAAGTTAAGACCGACATTTATGATGAGAAAGTTCCTGCACCTTTTATTAAGAAAGACACAAGCTTATAAAATAAAGCTTCTGTACATTTATGTGACAGCTTTTGTCTGAACTACTGAAGCTGAGAGAAGCATCAGAAGCTGGATTCCCTCGGCAGCTGATGTTAGGCTCTTTTAGACTGACTATCCAGAAAATTGGTCCTTTTCACCTCTTTTCTTTCTTGTGTCCTTTCAAGTTCTTCTGTTTCCCTTGTCTCTCTGTAGATTGAATCAATTTTCTGAAATAGAAAATTGTTTAATGTACTTGTGCTGTTGCAATATCATCAGCGTTTTGAAGATATTCCTTTATTGATTGTATTTTTCTTTGAGACAAAGTTTTAAACATATCCTCTCTTTTGTTTGAAATTCTCTAATAAATTTGGGTTGTTGTATGTTCCAGGAAAATATTCTGCAGTCTTTTAAGCTTCCGCGCCCGGTTCTTTGCATCGGCGGTGTAGTGAAGATTGAACTTTTGGGTAGGGTTCAGAAACAGGCAATTGATGATTTGTATTACATATGGTCAGTTCTTCTCGATTTTCTATTCTTCTCTTTTAGTTATGTTATATGACAGTCAATCTATGTGAAACTTTTCAGAAAAGCTAAAATAAAAGGTTATAGGCTGATGCTAAGTTACTAAGATGGCTACTTGCAACAGCACCACCGCACTAGCCCTCACTGAAAAGGCCTATTAAAAAGTTAAACTTCATTGCCTTGTTTAGACTTTTTCATACTATTCCTATCCTTTTCGATGCCCGTCTATGCTACGATCGATAGTAGATGAATAGTGGTTGCTATCTAGATTTTAGCCCTTGGATCATTTACTATTCCACCTATCCCGCCTAAACCCAAGGAATCTAAGGGCTATAAACTAAGTGGTAAACACTATTCCTATACTCTCGATTGTATTCTAGCTTTGCTCGTCCTTTTCCTTTAGATATTTTATCTTGCAGATGATGAGCCCATCTTCTTCATGCACTTCACCCTAAAGTTGATATCTGCCTGAGTAGTTGTTAGTAAAACAAGAATGAAAATAAATTTCGTTGCTTTGAAATTGACAGCTTTAGTTTATAGTGATTTTAGGAGTCTAGTTTATTCTTGCTTATTTTGAATAAGGTGTTTCTATTGAGGAATAATATTTTATACGTAAACCGTCTTGGATATTCACTCTTTTATGTTCTCTTGCACTGGTACAGCGTGTGTCATGTCCAAGTGATCGGTCGGCCGCTCTCGCCTGTCCTAGCCGTTAACATTCTAGAGGGTGATGGTGGTTCCATTCTCAAGTACTTTCCCGAGGCCAGGGACTTGGGTGGCTGGCATGCGTTTGCCGCCAGACTCAGGCAGATGGGAGCCGCGGGAGGATGGAACCGAGCGGTCCTTAACACACTGCTCGAGCCTGGACAGTTTGCGGACGACGGCGATGGCTCGGGGGAAGAAGACTCTTTTCCCGAACCAGCGCTGTAAGTTTATAGCCGCGGCGTTTAGGCCCCTATACTTTCGGTTTTTGGTCAAGCCTGAAAAGTAATTATAGTCGTGCTACACTTGTTGTGTGTCGAAGAGCACTAACTATACTCTTGTCTCGTGTATCGGGGTTGCGTTTTGTCAGATGCTCACAAACAAAATGCACCAAATGAAGTAAAGTTGTATAAGTTTGCTGAGATATTTGCCCCTTCAGTTTCCTTTTATCGATCATAAGTGCTTCTGTGGTTTTTCCTGTTGAATGTGATCAACATTTTCTGGAAGCTTTTAAAATAAGCACTTGATCTAAAGGAAGTTCTATTACTACTATCATCATCATATTTTGCATTTTTGACACACTTAAGTTAAATTAGTTTCCTAATTTGTAAGTACCTTTTTTTTAATGTAAATATCCTTTGTCTATTCTTCTCTTCCGCTCATTCATTTGAGTTATGTTGGGCCAAGCTGGCCTTGTTTGTCTTTTGGCATTGTTGTTTTTTTAAAATAAAAAAAAAAATTCTATACAATTTGATGTGCCTGCAGATTTTTTTTTTCCCGGTCATTGTTAGTTAACTTACAAAACATACTGATCAAATAATATGTGATAAATTAAAAAAAGTTAGTAGAAAAAAGTTTCTTTTTAAATGTTTATTTTTATTCTCTTAACAAATATTTTAAAAGGGATTTTGCTCATATCTTACTACTATTAAATATTTTTAAATTTATCTCTTAATACTCAAAATATTGTTGGAAATCTCATCTCATTAGTAAACCACAGAGAAAAAAAAGATATTTGGCAGAATTTTTTAAAATCAATAAGGGTGCTTCGATTATCTAGAAATAAATAAAATATTTTTGAAGTTTTGACAGATATATTAGATATTATTTCTATCTTAAATATCGAGATTATAAGTAATTCATTATTGTTTTAATATTATTTTATATAAAATTTTATTTGAAATTATAAAATCTAATAATAATGTCAAATGAGCCTAAGTGAACAACGCTCTCTTCTTTAGTTTGTTAAAAAAAAAAAAAAAAAAAAAAAAATCTGATTTCCGCTTATTTTTGTGCATAATGAATTCTCCCTTGTAAATTTTTCTTTTTTCTTTTTTCTTTTTTGATCCTTTTGCTTTTCAAAATGAAAAAAAACCAACCAATCAAATGGCTTCTATAGAATTTATTCCATTATAATTTTTAGAAAAATAATTTTATTATATTTTTCTCTCAAAAAAAGAGATGTGATTGACTGAACATAAATGATACCGTAAAAGTGCTATATAGTAACTTCCTCCCAAATGAACCTCAGGGCAGGTTTCCGTACCTCATATCAACTAAGAAGAATCTGAAAGTCCAATTTCTTTGAAATAAAAAAAGTAATTTAGAAAAGAAAAGAACATAAATAATTAGGTCATGAGGATCTTAAGATCAAGAATGTGCGGGCCAAAAAAAAAAAAGTGATTCCTGATGAGAATATGTCTTTATTTATTGGCCTTTTTGCATAAAAAATTTATTAGTTTTGGGTTTTTGTAAAATTGGATTGCTATTTTTGATTTTGCAGATTCGATCCGGATTTTCATTAAACTGACAAAAATACTCCTGTTATTTTTTCTCCCTCCTCTTTTTTTTTTCTTTCTCTCGCTCTTTTTTTTTCTCTCCGAAGAAGGCGGCGGAGGTGGAGGCGGAGGCGGAAACAGCCCGCCTCGCCTCTGCTCCTCACGCCCTCGCCCTCGCACGCGCACCCTCACCCTTCTCGCCTCCGACGCCGCCGAGGTCGCGCCGCGCCGCGACTTTTTTTTTTTTTTTCTCTCCGACCCTCCTCCACCCGCCGTCCCCACCGCCGCCGCCGGCGACGAAGAAGAAGTGCTTCTTAGGGCCGAGAAGCACGCCGGCGAGAGAGGGGGAAAAAAATAGTTACACTCCGGCGAAGGCGGTGCGTCGTGACAAAAAAAAAATTGTAAAGAAAAAAAAAATAAAAAAATAAAAAATAATATTTTTTCCTGCAGGAAAGACCAAGAATCATAGAAGAAGGAAGAAAACGATGAAATTGCACTGTTAAAATAATGTTACACTGTTTTAAATTTTTTTTACAAAAGTTATATTTTTTGAGACAGAAATTGCACTCTTTGAGATGAAAATTATACTTTTTAAATCAAAGTTACACTCTTTGGATGAAAATTACACAATTTCTTTTTCTCTTCTTCTTCCTCGTTGCACGATTTCTCCTCGTTGCACCATTTCTCCTTGTTGCACTCTTTCTCCCCAACCAAATTCGGATCCGGTCACCTCCCTCTCCGGGGCGCGCGGCGCGGGGCGGATCTCGAGGAAGCGCTCGGAATCGGGGGAGGCGGGGAGGAGGAGCACGACGACGACGACAAGGAGGAGGCCTCGGAGGAGGAGGAGGAGGAGGAGGATGACGACGACAGGCCCGTGACGGGGCGAGCGACGCCGGCCCGAGGCCCCGCCGCTCGCCGCCGCCTTCCCGAGCGACGCCGGCCCAAGCGAGCGCGGGCACAGGGGCGCAGGGGGCGCGGGGGGGGCGCGGGCGCAAGGGCGCGGGCGCAAGGGCGCGGGGGGCGCGGGCGCAGGGGCCAGGGGCGCGGGTGGCTGCGCCCGCGCCCCTGCGCCCCTGCGCCCGCGCCCGCTTGGGCCCGCGTCGTCATCCTCGTCGTCCTCCTCCTCCTCTGAGGCCTCCTCCTCGTCGTCGTCGTGCTCCTCCTCCCCGCCTCCCCCGATTCCGAGCGCTTCCTCGAGATCCGCCCCGCGCCGCGCGCCCCGGAGAGGGAGGTGACCGGATCCGAATTTGGTTGGGGAGAAAGAGTGCAACAAGGAGAAATGGTGCAACGAGGAGAAATCGTGCAACGAGGAAGAAGAAGAGAAAAAGAAATTGTGTAATTTTCATCCAAAGAGTGTAACTTTGGTTTAAAAAGTATAATTTTCATCTCAAAGAGTGTAATTTCTGTCTCAAAAAATATAACTTTTGTAATTTTTTTTAAAAACAATGTAACATTATTTTAACCATGCAATTTCATCTTTTTCTTCCTTCTTCTATAATTTTTGGTCTTTTCTGTAAAAAAAATATTATTTATTATTATTTATTTTTTTTTTCTCTTTACTTTTTTTTGGTCATGACCCACCGCTTTCGCCGGAGTGTAACTTTGTTTTCCCCCTCCCTCGCCGGCGTACTTCTAGGCCCCAAGAAGCACTTCTTCTTCGTCGCTGGCGGCAGCGGTGGGGACGGCGGGTGGAGGAGGGTCGGAGAGGGGGGCAAAAAAAAAGTCGCGGCGCGGCGCGGCCTCGGCGGGGTCGGAGGCGAGGAGGGCGGGGGTGCGCGTGCGAGGGCGAGGGCGAGGGCGTGAGGGGCAGAGGCGAGGCGGGCCGTTTCCGCCTCCGTCACTATTCCATCTATTTTTTATAATTTACATCAAAAAAACTTTGGCCAATTTGCATTAAAAAATCCACTAGTTTTGGACTTTTGCAAAATTGGGTCGCTATTTTCGATTTTGCAGATTCGATCCGGATTTTCAGTAAACTGACCAAAATACTCTTGTTACTTTTTCTCTCTCCTCTTTTTTTTTCTCTCGCTTTTTTTTTTTCTCTCCGAAGAAGGCGGCGGAGGCGGAGGCGGAAACGGCCCGCCTCGTCTCTGCCCCTCACGCCCTCGCCCTCGCCAGCGCACCCCCTCCCTCCTCGCCTCCGACCCCGCGCCGCTTCGCGATTCTTTTTTTTTTTTTCCTCTCCGACCCTCCTCCACCCGCCGTCCCCACCGCCGCCGCCGGCGACGAAGAAGAAGTACTTCTTGGGGCCGAGAAGCACACTGGCGAGGGAGGGAAAAAACCATAGTTACACTCCGGCGAGGGCGATGGGTTGTGACAAAAAAAAAATTATAGAGAGAATAAAATAAGAATAATAAAAAAAATAAAAAAAATATTTTTTCCTATAGAAAAGACCAAAAATTATAGAAAAAGAAAGAAGAAGATGAAATTGCACTGTTAAAATAAATTTACACTGTTTTAAAAAGAAATTGCACTGTTTTAAATAAAAGTTGCACTATTTGAGACAAAAATTACACTCTTTGGAAAGAGAGTTGCACTATTTAGGCCAACGTTGTATTATTTGGGTAAAATTTGTACCATTTTTTTCTCTCTCTTCTTTCTCGTTGCACTCTTTCTCCGCGTTGCACCATTTTAGATTCGGCCTCGTTGCACTCTTTCTCCGATGCGGACGACGACAACGACGACGTCCCCGCCGCCGCGCCCGGAGCCGTGGCGGCGCCCATGGGCCGCACCATCGCCGCGCCCGCCACCATCGCCCCCACCTCTGGGCCGCCGCGTGCGCGCTCCTCGGCGGCGGGAGCGGAGACGGCCGCGCCCCTCGTCGTCGTGCGCGCCGCGCTCCACTCTCGTGTCGATGGCGGCGAGATTCCGGAGCGCGGCGACGGCGAGGGCGCGGGCGGAGGGGGAGGCGGAACCGTCGCCGCGGCAGGCGGCGATGAGGATCGGGACGCCGCCGTAGGCCGCGACGCCCTAGGCGGAGGCGGGGTCGGCGGCGAGGGCGGCGGCGGCGCGGTCGCGGGCGGCGAGGGAGGGGTCGAGGAGGCGGAGCAGTGGGCCGAGGCCGCCCTCGTCGAACACGGCGCAAGGGGCGCGGGGGGCGATGGTGGCGGGCGCGGGGGGCCATGGGGATTCGGAGAAGCATAAAGAAAAAAAAAAATTAAAAAAAACTCACGGTAAATAAACTAGGCCTTTGGGCGTGGCGGCGATGGTGCGGCCCATGGGCGCCGCCGCCATGGCTCCGGGCGCGGCGGCGGGGACATCGTCGTCGTCGTCGTCCGCATCGGATAAAAAGTGCAACGATGCCGAATCTAAAATAGTGCAACGCGAAAAAAGAGTGCAACGAGGAAGAAGAGAGAAAAAGAAAGATGTAAATTTCACCCAAATAGTGCAACGTTGGCCTAAAGAGTGCAACTCTCTTTCCCGAGAGTGTAATTTCTGTCTCAAATAATGTAACTTTTATTTAAAACAGTGGCGGGGCGAGCGACGCCGGCAGAGGCCCCGCATGGCTCGGGACGGTGGCGGCGGGGCCCGCGGCGGGGAGAGCGGCGGGGCCTGGCGCCGGCGCCGCGGGCCCCGCTGCTCGTCGCCGCCGCCGTCCCGAGCGACGCCGGCCTAGGCGGGAGCGGGCGTGGGCGCAGGGGCGCGGGGGCCGCGGGCGCGGGCGCAGGGGGCGCCGGGGCTCGGGTGCAGGGGCGCAGGGGGCGCCGGGGGCTCGGGTGCAGGGGCGCGGGGGGCGCGGGCGCGGGCGCAGGGGCGCACGGGGCGCGGGCCCGGGCGCGGGGGGCTCATCCCCTGCGCTCCCGCTCGCCGCGCTCCCCGCTCCCCGCTCTGCGACCACGGCGTCGTCCACCTCCCCATCCTCCGCGAGCTTCCGAGCCACGAGCCCGGACTTGCCGACACCGGAGAAGAAGACGGCCCCCGGCGCGTCGACGAGCGCCTGCACGAACGCCGCCTTCTTCGGAGAGAAAAAAAAAAAGCCAGAGAAAAAAAAAATGATAGAGAAAAAGTAACAAGGGTATTTTGATCAGTTTACTAAAAATTCGGACCGAATCTGTAAAATTAAAAATAGGGACCCAATTTTACAAAAGCCCAAAATTACTGGATTTTTTATTGAAAAAGGCCGATTTTATATATTTTAGTCGAAAAAAAGAAAAGGAAAAAAAGAAAAGGAAAAAAAGAAGGGTGTACTCCTCTCGGCGGTCTCTGCTTCCTAAGCGAAATATTGCGCGAAACCGAAGACAGAAATGGCGGGCAAATGTGTCGCGCTTCTCTTCCCCACCATTCAACCACTCCGAACCCACCTCCGCCATCACCTCCACTCCAACTCCTACCACCACCACCACCACCGTCGCCGAACACGCTTCGCCACCAGAGCCCAAAACTCCGACCCTCCGCAGCAGCAGCAGCAGCAGCAGCAGCAGCAGCTCAATCTCTCCGTGCTCCGCTTCACTCTCGGCGAGCGAAACAAACAACCACTGTTCTTTAAAACAACTAACTTAGGCATCACGCCATTGCTCGCTCTGATATCATGATGATAAATTATGTGAAATCGCAGGTATACCCGGGTTGGATGAGTCGTACCTGCCCAGATGGATCGGCGCGGGGTTCGGGTCCCTCATCCTGCTCAACCACTTCCTCTCCTCCTCCTCCTCCGCGGCGACGACGCCGGCGCAGCTCGTGAGTGCCCGATCGATCCGAGCCTCTCTCTCTCTCTTTCTCTTTCTTCTCGATGTTGTGTGGAATAATTGTTCTGATTTGAGTTTTTGCCCTTCTTTTGTGCGAGTGCAGCGATCTGAGGCTCTGGGCCTTTGCTTGGCCGCTTTCTCGCTCGCGCTCCCGTATCTCGGGAGGTTCCTTGAGGTGGGGAGGAACTGCAGTGCCCACAATGTGTTTGTTCAATTGCCGATATGAGTAGTAGAACGCTATATTTTGCCGTTATGTGGTTTGTAAAATGTATATTTATCTGAACTATGCACTATTTTGATTTTACTATCCAACCAACCTTTCTGTTTGTTTGATTTGGGTCAGTCATCGACACTTTGGTTTCAATATTTAAATGTATTGGTTATCTTCGTAGATTTGGTTTGGTTAGTATACTTCATGCAATTCCCGCAACTATAAATTCATTGAATTAGGTAATTAGTTTAAATTTCAAAATCAAAGTACCGCTTACTGACTCAAATCAAACAAATTGAAAGATTGGGCAGCCCATCCAAAATGATTCATAGTTCAGGTAAGTTCTGTACGTTTTTATAGATAATAAACTCTCCAACCTTTCAGTTTATTTGATTTTGGTTAGTCAACGACACTTTAGTTTCAATATTTGAATGTATTGTTTATCTTCATAGATTTGGTTTGGTTAGTATACTTTATGCAATTCTCGCAACTATAAATTCATTGAAGTAAGTAATTAGCTTAAATTTCGAAGTCAAAGTACCGTTGGCTCACTCAAATCAAACAAATTAAAAGATGGATTAAATCAAAATTTTGAAAGGTTGGGTAGCTGATTCAAAATGGTCCATAGTGTATGTAAAGTTCTGTATGTTTTTACCTTTATTATTTCACTATCCAGTGGTTTATACATTATACCATTTTGGTACCCTAGAGATCCTTAGGGTGAAACAAATACAAAATACAAAACTGCAAGATACCAAAGTGGAACTTTTCAAACAATAGGGTAGAAAAGTGAAAATGCGTGAAAGCACAAGAGAGCAAATTGAAGTTCCCCTTAATTAATTCCATTGTTTAGGAAATGGAGATTTTATATGCATAGCATGCAATGCTTCTTTGTCAAATCTATAGATTCATATAAAAAGAGTGTACGTTTTTCAATGTTGAGAGATAGCTATGGACCTGAATTTATTTAGCGGACTAAAGCGAACTTTTACTAATCGTTCGGTAAATCTTGTGTAGGGTATAAATTCAGTGGATCGTCAGTCACTTCCGGAAGGAAGTAAGCAAATGTTTATCATGTCTGAAGAGCTATCAGATACTGAGAAGGAAGATATGGCTTGGGCATCATATGCGATATTGCGCAACACCAACACTATGTCGGTGGTATTTTCAGGCACTTATGTTTATCATTTGAATTTCTTTTCTTTTATTGCCACTTATAGTCGATGTATAGGCTATTGTTTCTCATTGATATGGCTCAAGCTGGCTTGCTGCGCCTTAATGGAAAAATGTGAATTTGGTCCTCGTTTAGGTTTATGAAAATAAGTTCATTGAAAATTGAGATGGTTCAGTTCTAGCGCCTATATCTGTTCTTATGGACTGTTCTTCTGTGCCAGCTTATAAGAGTTAATGACGCATTATGTATACGTGGCTACTGGAACACACCTGAAGATGTTTCAAGAGTTACCATGATTGAATTGTTTAATAGCCAGATTCAGCAAAGCGGGCTGCTTGATCTGAAGGATGCTTTATACTTTCCCAAATTCGCAGGTAAATGGATATTCTAGGTTTCTGTTTTCATAGGAAAGGGCAATACAATGTTGAGGGTGTACTTACATCGCACAAAATATGAATGATTTGCATATGCGTTCTGGTGACGTATTTAATTCAGTTGCTTGAAATGATGACCTAAAAGGCACCTTTTGTATGTAACTTGCTTACTGTTATGTCATTATATCGTTCTTAAAAATTAAAATTGGTTTCGTCCTCCATCCAGATATTTGATATTAAAAGAAACCCTTCAAGATTAAGAAAATTTGTTTACATCAATGTAGCTCAAAATATGTACAAGTCTTTGCCACATAAAGTTATACATTTGCAAGTCACTTTTAGAGTTTTCTGTTTTGTTTACTTAGTACATTTTCATTGCATTGCATGCTTATTTCTTCTACTTTGTCTTGTGAAATTCAGATTCTCAGCTTGGGAGGATTCTACCCAAAGAGACTCTCTCTCTTCTAGTACAACCAGTTATGGGCTCCTCCAAACCAACCACTGATACAACAGAGATTGAAGGTTTTGTCTTGTTGGCTTCCAATTCAAATTATGCATACAGTGATAAAGATAGAGCGTGGATACGAGCAGTTGCGAGTAAATTTCAAGATATGACCGTCAAAGAGTTTCAAGGCATCTAGGTGTTGTAGAAGCATACTAATCTATTCTGTTTCTTCTTGAACTATATTTTGTTTCTTTGTTGTGCAAAAATTTCTTTGGGTACTTGTATGTCTTCTATCTCCAACCATAAATGATATACATGGTCTTTGTTGAGTAAATTTCTGTTGTTTAAAAAAGTGATCCTTATTTCAAATAATTGTGACAGAGGAATTATGAACTCTTAGGTATTAAGCAAGTGAATATTACGCATAATGCTAGATCCTTCATGGCTAGGATATTACTCTAGATTAACTTGATGGAGGAGATAGAGCGCGGCAACCATCGGGAAAGCAAGAATAAATGGTAATTAAGATCTAACATTCCTCATTATTTTGATTTAATCAGAAGTGTGAGAAAAACTGTTGAACTAGACCAAGGCGAGATAGCTATTGATATTGAGATACCTGTATACAACTAGAAAGAGATTCTTTAACCAGAAAGAATTCAGTTCAGATGTGGGATTCCTATTCAGATGTCTTTGCAACTCAATCATATATGATGAAATATCAAAGATTTGATCTTTTCTAACTCTGTCTGTAACTCACTAGAGGCTCGGGAAGTGAGTATAGAATAGCAACACGGAAACTTTAGAGTGGCTTATGACTTAAGAGCACAAATGATTGAACTACTGTCCAGAGCATTGGCATGCTAAAGCCCCATGCGAACAACAAGAGCCATGAACTTTTTCTTATTTTCCTCATGTAAGAAGCTTGTAATTATTTGTTATCCCCTTTCTAATCTTTTGGTTAAATATGGGATTGCAACTTAGGAGCCGCTTGCTACACCTTAGAAGCCTCTTCCTACAAAAAGAATCAGAATACTACTAAATGAATTGCATGAGAACCAATTTTGTCATTTCAATTGTTTAATCATGGGACAGTAACTTTCATGACTGTTTCTCATCTTCTGCATAGAGAATGTTTCCCTCATTTCCTTGAACAAATTGGTTCTCCAGAGAACATTTACATAGCTCTGCAGCACAAATATCTGTGATTTTCTGTAATAGAGCATTACAACTTCTTCATCGAAATAAATTACTTCCGTGTATCTCGTAGGTGTTTATGCAGTGTCCTTGAATGGGAGCTGAGACAAGGTTTGAAAGTTGCCCGGTGCCGATGCCACAAAATTGCTCCCTTGTACTCTCTTCAAGTTGGGAACGATCAGGTGAGAAATCCCAATGCTTTTCATTGAACAGCATAACGGCTACAAGAACTTCTCTAGTCCATAAATCAAATTCTGCGAAATTATGATCTTGTTTAGCGTGGAAAGCATGCGCTACTCCAGAACTTAGAAAAGCTTAATGTGCTGATTACCTTCAGGCGCACCACCTTTCTGATGGCTAAAATCAAACCTGGCATGAGGCATTTGACATTTGTTACGTCATGTTTTAGGGTGTATACCTGAAAATATTGTATGATTTGCTTTAAAATTCACATTGCGAAGTATGATTATGGATTTATGCAACGACAGACATACCTCTCCTGGTCCCGAGAAGTTTACCGCTGTGCTAGAAGGAAGACCTGGAAGGACCATGCTGTGTACTCGTACTCCATCTTCGCATAGGATTTGACCCCTTGCCTTCTCAAACACATTTTATTGGTATGAGTATAATTAGTGCTGTTACTTATCGCAAAGCGAGCTCGTTTAATTGCTAATGATAGGCTCTCTTTTATGCAATGTTTTATATCAATGTTGGAATGTGATTGTCTAGTCAATGTATGAGCCAACCAACTTAACACAGAGTAGCTCCCAGCATGTACAGGACCTTATTGCTAATGAGATTTGTGTACTTTGTTATGAAGCCGCATGAGAGCTAAAGACGGTGGTCTCTTTACTTACTAGATTCTCCGTTGTTATATCTTCTCTATTATACATCTGACCAAGATCAGAAAGATTGTTTGCAATCTGGATGGCCTCTTGTGATGGCAGGTCCTGTCAATACAGAGCAATTAGTACATCGATCTCTCGCCTGACACACTGCAACTTGCGCTAGAAGAGCTATTGTAGGTAATTTACAGCTTGTTTAACTTGTCATTTTGAACTTTATACCTTTATTTAAATGAAATCAGCATGTCTATAAGTTTTTGGAAAACATACTGATGGATCAGGCCTTGATTCTACAATCTCGACGTTGTTGTAGTGGAATGAAGCTTGAATTGCAGCTTGTTGGAGCAGCACAGAGCCAACAGACAACGTCGGCGCAATTAGACAACCCTAACAACAAAGATATAGCAGTAGCCTTATAAAATTTTTGCCCATAGTTAATAAGCATCACCGGATGGAAACAGTGTGCTGACAATCTCACCACGCTTGCCTTCTCACAAAACAGCGATAGCTCGGTAACTGTTTCTAACTGAATTTTTGGAACATAAACGATGCTGCTCAATCCAAATGCTGCTGCCTACATGATTGTAAACAAGACTGATGAGTCAGAATATGTTCTGATCCTTTGCAGGTAGCGAATTCGAGGGCCTTGAGCACCAAGAGTTAAAAACCGACAACAACCGTTGTGTGGTTCCTTTGTACCTGTTTGACATTATCATACACAGCCGAAGGCTCGGTGAAATCTACGACGACGCCCACTGCTCTCGACTAACAAGCAGAGCAAACTATCCATAGGTTAGTAATAATAATATCCTAAGAAAATAGAATGAAAAGTAATGTAATATAGTAAAGTACCTGCGCAATAGATCCCAGAACCATTGTGAGATCATTGAGCACTGGGATCTCCAAAGGCTCTTCCATACCACTTATCTGAAACAAAAGAGTGTACTTTTTTTCAAGTACAATTACAAATGAATAGAACACAACATGAGAAGAACCAAATATACAGATAGAGAACCTGTCCAGCATCTTGCCCTACTAGCTGATTGTCCACAGCAGCAGCCACCTCCATTCCCCTCGCTTTCGTCACGGCTAAAATTGCTGCTTTCCCGATCTCTTTCGTCGCGCCATTGATCACAACCTCTTCCCATCATAAATGTATCTTAGTCCTTGGTTTTATTAAAGTCATAGCTCCTCATGTATAAAGAGTATTATACCTTAATGTTGTTCTGAGAGGGTTGCATGGAGCAAGAGAAAATGGGGGACACTGTGTTTCTTTTTGAGATCTTCTTATTGCATGATGTGGGTTGAAGATGATAGCTCAAAAAAGCCATTGTTTTTTTTTCTCTCTATTCAATAACCACTGAAGTGGCTTTGGGCTAGTGAGAGAAGTGATGGTGAGGATATTTTTATGTGATAAAGAGAGCCTTATCTTTTATTGGATTTATTGGTTGGTTGGCTTGAGCCACTCTTAGGTATATTGAAACTTTGATGACTGTTCAATACTTGGGTGCTGAGGTTTTTCACTTATTTCTCCCAGAAAATTTAGAACCTTAAAAAAAAAAAGAAAAAAAAAAGATACTGCAAGGAGAAGTAGTAATTTAATTTTGTGGTTTTTATTCAGAATTAAAATCTCCTATAGTTTGATTAAGGCTCAGTTCCACGTTGCGAGAAGATTGTGTTACATGCGACAAGAAAATATGGTGAAAAATATTATATTTGTTTTTGTAGGTATATCACGTAGTGCATATCATAATAAGTCGGTTAAAAAAAAAATTTACGGTCTTATAGGAAAAGAGAGAAGCATATTTTCATATGTTTTCATTCCAGCTCCGTTTTGACTAATAGTTTTGGGCCGTTCCTAGTACCAAACGGATTCAAAGTGTTGAATTTTGATGATTATCATAATACTTACTCTTTTTAAAAAGAAAAACACTATATGTACATCCTATTATAGAGCGTACATTTCACACCTCATCATCAAAGAATTTAAAATCTTAAAAGGTTTGTAGTACTTAAAAAAAAATTGATAGAACATGTGAATAAATCTGGATGCTTTGGAGGCTAGGTTGTAAGATTTGCACTGATCGTCCCTAGCGCAAGTGACAAAGGGCTTGATGGTTGGTACCCGAGGTTTCAAGTTTGAAGCCTAGTTGCTTTACATTTTCAGCTAAGTTTATTTTTTAAAAGAAATAAACGAAGCGGGTAACATGCTATTTTTCTCTGTAAAAAAAAAGAAGAAAAGATTTGCACTTACACAGAAAGTGTTATTGATAGTATTGCTTTTTCAAAAAAGAAAAATGATTAGCACAGCTAAGTGATCAAACTAATTCACATCAATTATGCATCATATTCTTGGAGTGCTTTACATAATGAAACCATTGCTCACTCTTTTGGGTCTAATTATGGTGTAATGAGTTGGATCTTCTTCATTTGTGATATGTTATAATGAGTTGGATCTTCTTCATTTGTGAAAGGGCCTTAATTATAGAGGTGTAGTAGTAGTGTCTATGATTGTTGTTCATTGTACTGCGCCCTAATAATAAGTAATAAATACATTGTAGGTGATTACTAGGTAACATAAACTAAACCCCACATAGGGGGTACTCCTTTGCATGTTTTTTTTTTTTTTTTTTTTTTTTTTTGTTTTGGATATGAAAATATTATATGTATTTGGAAATGGAATTTTTTTTTTTTTATCTATGACCATATATATTATGCTTCAATATCAAACCATACAGCAAATTGCTTTATATTTATTATCCTGTTATATATATATATTTACATAATAGATAGCAAAAAATAATAGAACAATAAAATAAAATAATATCATTTTATGACGTGTAGGATAATTAAACTCATAATCTCTTAGAATAGAGAAAGTTTAAAACTGGCTCTAATATGGTGTTACTAAAAAGATCAATTTAAAAGAATTAAATTTAGATATTTAATCTGATTTAGGCCATACTCAAGCTCAATCACAACTCATAAAGCTGGTTTAGGTGGGGCACGTGTGTACTCTAAATCAACTCTATTTTTCACATGAGGTAGCGAAATATATAATCAAAATATTATATATTAAAATGATGTTTTAAAAACAACAAACATTATTGTACTTAAACCAATATAAACACACATTAGTGGATCCCACCTGGGCCCACCTCAAACTCCCGAAAGATTCAAAATAGGCCAAATTACACTTTTGGTCCTCAAACTATGAAGAGGGTTATATTTTAATCCTCAAACTTTAATTAAGTATAACTTTTGGCTCCAACTATAAAGTGTGTGACACTTTAGCTAGGGGTGGCAATCCGGCTCGCCGTTCGCGAGCCAGCTCGTGTTCGGCTCGAAATGAGCTCGAGATCAGCTCGCTCGTTTAGTAAACGAGCCGAGCACGAACTGAATTTTTCAGCTCGTTTAATAAATGAGTCGAACACGAGCTGGGGTCAGCTCGCTCGTGTTCGGCTCGATAATAGCTCGAATATATATATATATATATATATATATATATATTTATATAATTTATATTTATATAATTTATGTAATTTATATTTATATATATATATATATTTTTTATTATTTCATTTTTAGCAAAAAATAAAATATAAAATTAAATTTAATTATAAAAAGACTCATTTATATACAAAATTTTAATCATTAAATTAAAGTTTAATAGGCAAGATTTTATAAATTTATTTTTTATATATATCCAGACTATTTTTTAAAATTTAGTATTTGTGGGTCAGCTCGTGAGCCAGCTCGTGTTCGGCTCGTTAATAAACGAGCCGAACACGAGCTGGATTTTTCGGCTCGATACTTTAATGACCCAGCTCGTGTTCGGGCCGACCCCGACTCGCTCGTGTTCGGCTCGTTGAGACCCCTAACTTTAGCTCTCGAATTTTAATTAGTTGTCATTTGTAGTTCGAACTATAAGACATCTGACATTTTAGTCCTTAAACTTTTTGAATTATTAAAATTGAGCCTCACGACCTAATGTTTTTGAATAAATATTATGAACTACTAATTTCGAAATAATGTAGAGTTTGTGTACTAAACTATCACGTGCCACATAATTCGAGCTGCCGTTCAAACTCGTACCCGATTCAAATCACTCGTACAATGCTGCCACGTGTCCTCAGAACTTTGGAAACGCCACGGAGAAAAATAATGGCTCACTCGATTTCAAAAATCAAAAACGGTCGGATAGACCCGCATCCACAGCCGTCCGATCCCCTCCTCACCCCCGGCATCAAAACCCCTCCCCACCGTCCATTTCAAAAACTCAAAAACATAAACCGCAACCAATCCCCGTATACAAAATTCAAAACCCCTGCTATTCTCTCTCCTACGAGCTCGAGATCAGAGAAATTTATACAAGAGGAGGTAATTATCCTCTCTCTCTCTCTCTCTCCCTATAATTTTTACTAGTTCTAAAATGGTGTTTATGTTTTTTCAAAAAAAATTACGACACGAGCTGTGGCGATCGCTATAGTTTGATGATCTCTGCTTATATCGCAGCTGTTTTCATTCTCATTGCGGTTGTTTGGTTCGTAAAGCGGAGGAAAGCAGGAGGAGGAGTTCGCGGTCGATCTACGCCTTTTCGCGACGCGTCTCGCGCAAGGGGAGAGATCGAAAGAGGTAAATTTACGAACTTTTTGAATCAATTCCTCTCGCTTTTGCTTTAAGTTTTGGGGATTTGTCTTAGATTCCACTACTCTTTTGAACTTTTTTTTTTTTTTTGTTCTTACAAGCCAAGTTTTACCTTTGTGTTTTACCTTTTTCTTTTGTGAAATTGTATGAGGACCCCTCAAGTATAATGATACTCGTGATAGATCCTTAAAAACTTCGTTTCCTTTTTATATTAAATTTTTAGGCTAAATTATAAATTTTTTTTTTATAAATACTCGCTTTTTTACTTTTCCTCTCTAACTTTCAAAAACTTATATTTACTTTCTCAATATTTCTAGTTGTTGCGTTTAGTCCTCTTTCGTCAGGGTTTCATTACTATTCCGTCTATTTCTTATAATTTATATCGAAAATATCCTTCAAAATAACAAAAATATATTAAAAAATTATTTTTTTATAGAAGAATGAAGAATAATTTGGTCATTTTACCCTCTTCATTAACGTCGTACTACCTGAAAATATTTTTGAAATTTTAGGGGATAAAATGTAGGTTTTTAAAAATCAGAGAGGAAAAGTAAAAAAAAAATATTTATAAAAAGATTTTCTATATTTTAGCCAAATTTTTAACATAAATTAAAAGAATTTGAAATTAAGAAAGTTTCGGCCAAAATTTTTAAATTGGTTTGGGGGCCTGTTTCAAAATAGGCTATAGTTGAGGGGTCTCGAATTGATTTATCCGATTTTTTTCTCGCTCGACCGGCACCGACGGGTTTGAACCGGATTCTCACCGCCGGTTCGAGAGCGACGGGTCCCGGGGGTGACAAAATAACCAATTTACCCCTCCGACGTGCGGGGCTATTTGAAACTTGTAGTACAAGCCGAGGGTGGGTATGGTAAATAGAGTCCCGCTTAGGAGTAGCCGTAGTTCTCGTAGGGGCATTTTGGGGATTTTGGGAGGTGGGTCCCGGGTTTGCGTCCTTTGGAAAGCGAAGCTCCGTGTCCCCTCCGCGAGCTCTCGCTCTCTTTACCGAACACGGGCTACGCTCACGTGAGCTTGGGCGCATCTTTATAGGTAGGAATAAAAATAAAAAAAATAAAAAAAGAAAAAAAGATATACATGCCGACGAGTTCGAATCATGACCCAACGATTCATGACTCACGAGGCGTGACTCGGACTAGGCCCTACTAGCTGGCTCGGTCACGCCCTTTTTTTTGGGGGATAAAAATGTACGAAATTTATGTGAACTTCGAACAAAAAATTAAGTGTTCATCGTCATGAACAATATCTATGGCACAGCTTAAATTTTTTTTAAAAAAAATTAGTAAGTAAATTTTCTAATAATGTTCAAAAGGTTTGATAAATATATATAATAAAAAATTATAATACTTTGTTGCTAAAAAATAAATATTTCATGCTATTATGTGTTCGCATATTTTTTTTTTTGTGACAGGGATACATTTATACGGTCCGGCACACATCGATTATATGTCACGACACTTAGATCCTTACTACGAACCATTTTGAATTGATAATCTAACTTTTTAAAATTTTAATTTTGTTGTCTAATTTTTTAATTTATTTGTTTAAGTTGGTCAGCAGCATATTGACTTCAAAATTTAAACTGATTGTTTATTTTAATAAATTTATAGTTACGATAATTATATGAAATTTACTAACTAAATTTATAAAAATAATGACGCATTCAATTTGTTATGTTTTTTTTTAGAGAAAGATAGCATGCTATCCGCTTCGTTCATTTTTTACGCATTCAAATTTTAAAATAAAAGTGTCGTTGATCCATTCAAATCAAAGAAATTGAAAGGATGAGTAGTAAAATCCAAAATTTGAAAAGTTGGATAATCGACTCAAAATGGTATAGTTTAGATAAGTTTGGTACATTTTTATTTTTATTTTTGGCAAAAATGTATGGAGACCTCTCAACCGTAGCCTATTGCAAAACAGCTCCCTCAGTTTCCTTTTTTTCTTTGAATAAATGTAATTTTTAATTTTGATTTATTTAAGTTGAATTATTTTATTTTATTAAAAAAGAATTTTATTAAAACGAGCAATTTTTTTTTATAAAACTAATCGTTTTATATGTACGGTGTGTTAGAGAGTTTTGGTCTAACTCAAGCACATATATATATGTCTGAGAATATAATATATCTCATAAAATTTATCAAACTTAAATAAATACTTTGAGCGTGTTAAATCTCGACCCATTAGTATATATATCAAATATTTATTGTTATTAATTATTTGATATAATATTATTCATATATGAGTTCCTAACATGGAAACCCCTCAACTACAGGGTGTTTTTGAAATGGCCCCCTTTAACTTTTATTCTTCTTGTTGATACTTTTTAAAACTTTGATTCTTTTTAATTTCAATAATTTTATGCAATTAAAATTAAAATTTTACCGACTTACAAATGATTCTGTTAATTTGGACGGTTTTAATCACTTTTAAATAATAAATATTATTAAATATGTAAAATTTCATCAAGTTTAATAATACTAACGAATGCATAATAGGTGATATGATTACTAATATATAAAATTTCAATTTAACTAAGTATAATAACATAAATAGAAAAATATAAAGTTGAAGGACCCATTTCAAAAACAAATTACAGTTGATGAAGTCTCAGTACTATATATATATTTATATTTGGATTTGGCTTCTAACAATTTTTTTTTAAAATTGTTTATTACTATTATTATTTTTTTGGAGAGTAAACTTTCTTTTTAATTTAGTAAAAAGTTTGCATATATACACATGCAAACCACACAATAATGCTACATAAAATAATTGTGATTTATGTTTTCAGCTAGGTTAGCTAAGGTTGTGACCTATTTAGCAGGTAACCTACTCTTCATGTATATAATTTTAGCACTAGTAAAGAACTTTTAAAAAGAAATTTCATATCTTATATAACTCATGAGCTAATTAAGCACTTAATTTAAGTCAAAACCATATTTGACTTATTTCCAAGTAGCCAACTAATTAATTTTCTCAACTCTCTTTTGAGAGAGTGTTGATTTATTTCATTAGATAATCGGATCTTCTGTAGTATTATATTTTTGCTGAAACTGTTTACAAAGTTTTAATATTTTATTAAGACTATGCATGTTCAAATCAAATTTTTTTTTTTTTCTTTCGTCATCTTGGTATAACTTTTCAAGAGAACAATAACAGATATTTCGAGAAATTTCTCAGCTAGGACTAATGCTTTTGGGTCGTAAAAACTCATTTCTCCTTCCTCCTATATCTGAGGGTTGTTTTGGTAAATGCTTGATTTTTTTTTCTGATTTTATGAGGTAGTCACAGATTTAACCTCTTTTTCTGTGATTAATATTGGTTTAAAAGGGCCAACATCCTGCCATATGACGGGAGGTCAGAGTGGGATGAGTCATGTTCGAAATAGTGGGAGGCTGGTTAGGCAGAGTCACAATCCAAATTCGTGGACGCTGTGTCTGCACGCTTTAAGTGAATTAATTACGTATTTTTAATAACTCGAACTTTTGAGATTAATAATTAGCGCCAACAATCCGACAATTAAGAAGCTATCTTAGATGGACCTTAGTTGAAACATACACAAATGCTAAGATTAAAAAAGTGCTTCCTCTTTTATGTGGAAAATCCCTGCACCTAAACCCTCTGCAGCTGCTCTTTTTTCCATACAGTTGTGTCTGGAATTGGTACATGGGGCAAATGAATGGGATTTTGGAATTTTGTTTCAATAATGCAGGTGATAGAGGAATCACATACGAGTAAGAACATGTTAGGACGAGTCAATGATGACCCACCCAATACTTATTTATTTATTTACTTATTTTTGTTGGGACCATTTGAGGTTATAGCATTCTCTTGTCCCTATTCACTTGGAAATTAGAAAAAAATTTATGAAGTCAAATAATTATTTATTTTTCGCAAGAGGGCATGAACAACAAAAATTTACAGGTTTTCAGATCACCAAAAATGAACCAAAAGGCAACATCATGTTACTAAATAAAATGCAACAACAAAATATAATTATAGTTGTGGAGCAATGTTGGTGTAGTTTTATGAGTATGAAGTTCTTTATATTCATAAATCGTTCGATTATAGAGTTGCTGAGTTAGCGATTTATATTCTGAAACATGATCTAAATTATTTGAAATATCTAGAAATTAAATTTCATAATTTTTTTTTAAAATTATAACAAAATCAACCAAGTGAGTTTATTTTAAAGTTTTAGAATCCGACAAGTAAGATCGGACAGAATTATGAATCTTTATTTAGATAGTAAATAAAATTTATTTTTATAAAAAAATTCAATTGAATCTAACTCTTCTGCACTGTTAAGCTAGAAAACACTTTATATTGACAGTTAAAATTGTCTATTTCGAGAGTTTTTGCTTGTAAAGCATATGATGTTCAAAAGGTCATGAAACTTAACTTATAGAATGTTTAAGTACTCTAAATTATATTTAACGAAGTAAATTGTTGATGCTGAAACTCTAACATTAAAAACAACTTAGGAATAGGAAAAAAATATAGCAGCCAAACTCTATTCCGTGTGTATGGGGTGTACATTGGTCATATTGGTTAAAATGGGCTACTTATTAGGGAAATGAATGTCCCCTCCTTTGTTGCTGTGCTTAAAAGTAAGGGATAACTTCAAATACCATCCTGTGATTTCGTGCTTTCTCACTTTAGTGCCCTGTAGTTTAAAACGTATTATTTTAGTACCGTGTGGTTTGGTTATTCTTTTTTTTTATTATTTTTTCGTTAAATTATACAGAAATTTTTTTAAATATTCTACCTATGGTTTATCGAATATTCACTTTACTATTCTGTAGTTTTAATTTTCTCATTAATTTAACAAAAAAATTAACGAAAAAATAACAAAAAAATAACAACCAAACCACAAAGTACTAAAATGATATATTTTAAACCATATGATACTAAAATAAAAAAGCACGAATCATAGGGGTGATATTTGAAGTTATCCCTAAAAATAAATATAAGACATGCATATCGTCCAGAGCCCCCTTTGCTGTAGCCAACTTGTGTATAAAGTTGCATATGGTGTCACATGTAGTTGAAAGTGAACAGGCAATCTCTCTCTCTCTCTTTCTCTCTCTTTAGAGATGCCGAGTCCAAATCTAAATTTGCTCATATCAAATGAGAGGTTAGTGAATTGAAATTACAATAAAAATGTTATAATAACTAGCTCTCTTTTTTTTTTATTTTCTGTTCTTTTTTTTAAAATTCTAAGAGTAGTCCCCCACCTCTACTCATATGAGATAAATATTTCTCTATCAGCACAATGGCTTTTGAGTACACTTCCCTTCTCCGGCTGGTCCTACGTTATTTTCAGCAGAGATTCGCAGTTAGCGCCACATTAAGAGATAGAGCTTCTAGCATACTTCTAAAATTACTCTTATTATATGCTATATATATATATTTTTAATATTTCCCTACTTAATCCCACCGAGTCGACCTTCCCTTTCCCTTTTTGTCCCCCTAAAATAAAATAAAAGAAAAGAAAACCATCATCTCCACCTCCGCTTCCTCCCTTCTTCTTCCTTATTTAAAAGATTCTTTTAAGTGCTAAAATATTTGCTTCCAGATCACATTCAGTCCGTCATTAGACCGATGGCCGACGATCCGGAGCCCGTCCTCGCCGACGACTCCGCGGAGCAGTGTCTCCTCCGCGCCCGGCAGCTGATCCCCACCGCCGTCGAGAGCGCCCGCGCGGCGCCGGGCTTCCCGGGCCGCTGGAAGGCCATAATTTCGAAGCTGGAGCGCGTGCCCGCCTGCCTCTCCGACCTCTCCAGCCATCCCTGCTTCTCCAAGAACGCGCTGTGCCGCGAGCTCCTCCAGTCCGTCGCCGCCACGCTCGCCGAGACCGTCGATCTCGCCGCCCGCTGCCGCCGCCGCGGCGCCGACCCCGCGGCCCTCGGCAAGCTCCAGATGCAGAGCGACCTCGACGCCGTCTCCGGCAAGCTCGACCTCAACCTCCGCGACTGCGCCCTGCTCCTCAAGACCGGCGTCCTCCTCGCCGACGCGGCCGCCGCCGCCGCGCCGTCGCTGCAGCAGCCGCACCAGAGCGTGCGGGAGCTGCTCGCGCGGCTCCAGATCGGGCACGCCGAGGCCAAGCACCGCGCCGTCGACGGGCTCCTCGACGCCATGCGCGAGGACGAGAAGAGCGTGCTCTCCGTCCTCGGCCGCGGCAACGCCGCCGCCCTGATCCAGCTGCTCACCGCCACCGCCCCCAAGGTCAGGGAGAAGGCCGCCGCCGTGGTCTGCCTGCTCGCGGAGTCCGGCAGCTGCGAGAATCTGCTCGTGTCCGAGGGCGTCCTCCCGCCGCTGATCCGGCTCGCCGAGTCCGGCAGCCTCGTCGGGCGCGAGAAGGCCGTGGTCTCCCTCCAGCGGCTCTCCATGTCGGCCGACACCGCGCGGTCCGTCGTCGGGCACGGCGGCGTCCGCCCGCTGATCGAGATTTGCCAGACCGGCGACTCGATCTCCCAGTCCGCCGCCGCCGGCGCCTTGAAGAACCTCTCCGCAGTCCCCGAAGTGCGGCAGGCGCTGGCCGAGGAAGGGATCATCCGGGTGATGATCAGTCTGCTCGACTGCGGCATCGTGCTCGGCTCGAAGGAATACGCCGCTGAGTGCCTGCAGAACCTCACCGCCTCCAACGACAGCCTGCGAAGGTCGGTGGTGTCGGAGGGCGGGCTGAGGAGCCTGCTGGCCTACCTCGACGGGCCGCTGCCGCAGGAATCCGCGGTCGGCGCGTTGAGGAATCTCGTGAATTCGGTTTCCGTCGACAGCCTCGTTTCTCTCGGCCTCCTCCCCCGGTTAGTCCATGTGCTGAAGGACGGATCTCTGGGCGCGCAGCAGGCGGCGGCTTCGGCCATCTGCCGGATTTCTAGCTCGACCGAGATGAAGAAACTAGTCGGGGAATCCGGATGCACGCAGCTGCTCGTAAAAATGCTCGAGGCCAAGTCGAACGGCGCCCGGGAGGTCGCGGCGCAAGCCGTCGCCAGCTTGATGAGCTACCCGCAGAACGCGAGGGATATCAAAAGGGACGAGAAGAGCGTGCCGAATTTGGTCCAGTTGCTCGATCCGAGCCCGCTGAACACCGCGAAAAAGTACGCGATTTCGTGCCTCTTGTCGCTCTCCTCGAGCAAGAGATGCAAGAAGCTGATGATCTCTCACGGCGCGATCGGGTATCTCAAGAAGCTATCGGAGATGGATGTGGCCGGCGCGAAGAAGCTGCTGGAGAGATTAGAAAGAGGGAAGCTGAGGAACTTGTTCGGTCGAAAGTAGATCCATGTGTAAGTGCTTTTCCCCTCTCTCCCTCCCTCTGCAATGTTTTGTTGTCACTTGTATAAAGTCTATGTTTCATGGTCTCTATGAAACAGTTCTGATGCTGTGTGACCTTAGTAAATTAATCTCTCTTCTTGAGATGTAATATATGCTCGTAATCTTATATCTTCTTCAGCTAATTCTTCTTCTTGTGCGTTTCAGAAATACTCTTATCCTGCTAACTTACTTTCGTTAGAATTGCTACTTTATAGATTTGAATCACTTAACACATGAAATGCGCAAAGAGCTGTAGCTGATCAATGCGATAACATTGTTGTTTTTTTTTTGTCTTCTATAGTATTGAATTGGAAATAATCGTCCTGCTTGACTCCCCATGATTATACCTAGATGTTGTTCATCCATTACTGATACTGGGACTTAAGAAGTGGACTCACCACCTATTCAACTGCTAATATTTAAACCGTCATGTTCATTTTCGAACTTGATCTCATTCGCCGCAACTGTTATCATTAGGTCGGAAGTCTCTTTCGACTTGTATTGCTGAGATGTACCCCATAACCTGCATATAATTATGACGAAAAGGATAGGCACTGATTGATTATTTTCAGTGAGGATTCTTTCTACTTGTTTGGTTTCTGGACATTCGTCGGTAACACAAAGTTCGGCGATGTAGTTATTGTAACTCAACATCAGGTGACCCTTTTCTGAAGGTATGTATAAATGTATAGTTGTTGTTGTTGTTGTTGTAATTGCGCAATCTTGTTGATACCAAAACTCAGTCCCTACATCATGAAGTAATCATCACTATGTTGATTGGAAGGAAAGCAATGGAGCAGGTGAATTGACATCTTTAGAGCTTGCTTTGTTATTGCCAGAGTAAAATAAGTCAAATTCGGATTAGAATAACAACAGTTATCATTGTAAAATCCATAATCAAAAGAACAAACAAAATATAGAATCATCTTGTTTTACTGTCATAATGTAAATTAGGTTATGCAGAGGATGCACAACACACAGAACATTGCTACAGATGACACAGTTGATAACATTAATGTATGAGTGTGTATTTGTGAATTTAGTGTTATGAAAAGTTAGGTTGCATTGATTGCTCAAGATTGTAAACATGATCAACTTTAGTGCTTCGTATTGCTCAAAATTGCAAGGTGTATATTACATATTATATTTTTCAATCAAGAAATGAATAACTAAATCAAAACATGCCCTGTTGAATGTTAAAATGTGTAAACACCTCGCGAACTTTAACCTGTTCTGAAATTGACCCCTAAACTTTCTTTTTTATTTGATTTCCACTTTCTCTACTTACTACCTGTTTAATTTAACTCCTAATAGCAATTTGGGAGAATTTTCTTTTCACGGACGTTTGTTTTGATTATAATAGAACCAATAAAATTGCTAACGGAAGGAGCTAAATCAAATGTTTAGTAACTACAGAAAGCATAAATCAAATAAGAAAAGTTTAGAAGGTCAATTTCAAAATAGGTTAAAGTTTATGAGGTGTCTAGACATTTTAACCTTTTTTTAATTTTCTTTTTGACAAGTACATGCACTATGGAAACCTTTCTTTTTTGACAAGTACATGCACTATGGAAACTATTACAAACTTAGGAGATTGTACATTTACTATCTTTCCGTGCATAAACGTGGAAATTAGAATTCTAGTAATAATAATTCGGTTTAAATATTTTGGAACGGTGGTTTGCACCCAAAAAGTTGTTGGTGTTACTAGCTGATCGATCAATAATTAGGATCAAGAACTTTAATAATAATAATAATTAGGCTTAATTATTTTGGATCAGTAGTTTGTTCTCGCCCAACGGGTCCTTATATTTGTTTTCTTAGCCAAACATTTTATATATATAGCTATCATCTTCTTCTCGTGCTAACAGGTTGGATCGTTATATTTATTTTCTTTGCTGAGCAGTTGGTATGTAGCTATCACCTTATCATGCCCTAGCAAGCATGCAAACTCCATAATAAATGTGTGTTTTTTTATACATGTTTTACGGGCTGGGCCTTAAACTAATTACTCACTTGGGCTGCAAGCCCACCTTTTAAAGTAAGAGACCAGTGCACTTTGGCAGGAAGCTCAAGCTCTCTCTATTAAGGGACTGTTTGGTTCCTCGGAAAAGTGCAGAAATTTTTTTTCAAGAAAAACTCTTTTTCTAATTTTTCGTCTGTTTGGTTTTGAAGAAAAATAATTATTTTTGAAAATACTTTTTTCATATTTCATAGAAAGTAGTATTTTCGTTCTCCGAACTTCTAAAAAAAAAGAAAATAAAGTTTTTTTTTATAAAATATGGAAAAAAGTTTTTCAGAAAAGTTTGTTTTCTTTAGAACCGAACTGAGGGAAAATTGAAAAACGATTTTTCATGAAAAACTTTTTTTTTCTCCAAATTTTTCTAAGGAACCAAACAGCCCCCGGTCCCGCCACAAGCGGAAAAAAAAAGGTTATTTAATCAACATAAATGAGCTTTAGCAATATCAATTCTCTAATACAAAATTGTTACAGAGTTTTGATTCAGTTCTAACCCACATCTATTCGAAAAGACCACACATCTAATAGAAAATTGTGAGAGTTTTGATTGAGTCCAAATCGATATAATTTTTTTTTGGAGAGAAAGGTAGCATGCTGTTCGCTTCATTCAATTTTTTGAAAATGAATTAGCTGCAAATGTGAAGAAACGAGAGTTCGAACGCGGAATCTTAATTACCAACCATCAAGTTCTTAGCCCCCCTCTCTCTCTCTTTGCGTTCTTATTTGATATGGAACTATTTACATTACACGTAAATAAATATTTGGATATAGTTATCATTTTTGCGACGTTTCAGTTTTTTATTTACCCTACTGTGCTTAATTATATATAATTGTGTAGTATTATCTGCGATCAATGAAATTATTTCTCATTAAAAAATGATACTATGTATAATTTTGTATTATTATTACTATTTGTATAGTTTAAATTTCTCCAATTAATTAGTTTGAATTTAATATACCAGTCCTTGTGTACTTTTAGAAGCACAAAAGCTAAAATTTATCTAGAGTATTAAAATTATCTAAAATATATTTTTTGTAATTAATTTTAAGTCATTTTGATTAGTGATCTTACAAAAAGTAATGATGTGACAAGAAAATATTAAATAAAAGATATTAATTTTGTTTTATATTCGATAAAAAAAATTCTATCAAATTTTTACATGATTTGAATATTTTTGTACTGCCGAACTTACAAACGATTCACTTCGATCATTAAAATTATTAATTTTAAATCCCTTCAATCACTAGATAAATAATATTGAAAAATTATTAAGTTTATTTTCTAGGTATTTTAAACATTCTAGATTAAATCCAACATAGCTGATCGTCGCTTTAGAATTCTATCATCGAAAACGACTCGTCGCACAGATATCTCCGTTTTTCTAAAAGCACTCCAGCCTATCTTTTAATATACATTTAATGATATTTTTAACGTTTTAAAGGCAAAATTTTTTGGATTAATTAAAAAGATATTACTGACAAATGAGGGTCAAATGAAAATTTAATTAATTTTGGACGAATTATTACACATACAAATGTTATTGATAGTTTCTTTAGCAGTTTAAGAGAATCTTTTCTTGCACCCCTTTTTTATGGATAAAACCTCTCCATCCAATAATTCGTTGGGTACTTTTAATACTAATATATTTTTTTAAAAGAAAATTTAAACACTGGAGAAAAAAAATTATAACTCTTAAATAAAATAAAAATAACACGTGACGAGAAATTAGGGCTTTTTAATGTGGCGTCGTTGGAAGCTGAGCTCGCCAGTAATTTTTTTTTTTAATACTATTTTCTATAAAAAAAATTTATTTAAACAATTAAAAATTCTGATAATATCAAATGAGTCCAAAGTTTATCGTTACACGTCACCTCCAACTCGTGTTCTTCACGACTCTCAAATAAAAACACAAATTATTTTTTTAAAAAAAATTCGTGTTTTTTATGAACCACATTTGTCATAATAGCAATTCGTGAAGAATAAACAAACAGGCCAAAATACAACTTTAATTACAAAAGGATCCCTTACATTTTAGAGTATACCTCACTTATCTCCTATGTTAAAAAATTATATTAATTATTTTTTATTTTATTATTATTTTAAATAAATTTAAAAATTTAAAGATAATTAGCTAGCTAGATTATAAAACTTTACTAAAATATATTGGTATATTATATTATTTTTATATTTCAAAATTTATCTTATTTATTAATTAAAAAAGATAAAAATCAATAAAAGAGATTTACTATTTCAGTAATACTATCAAAATTAATAATTTATTAAATATTTTTTATTTATATAATTTTACTGTATTAAGAGCATGTTTGGCTGAAAATCGAAATCGAAATCAAAATAGAAACGGAAATGAGATGGAATTGAAAACAGAACGATAAAAACTCTAATTTGTTTGGTTCATAAGAGGATCCTAATCAAAACCATGTTGAAATTGAAATTCAAAAGATTAAATTTTAATTAAAATTTAAATTTACAATTCAAATTCATAATTAAATTTGAACTAAATTTAAATTTCAAACTTATATTAGAATTCAAACTTGAACTTAAGAATTTTAGAATTAAAATTTGAATTCATAATTCAAACTCAAATATAAAATTCTAATTTAAAGTTAAATATAAAGTAATTTTTAATTTAAATAATTATTAGTGAAGGAAAATTTCTTTTTTCAATCTCTTTCGGGATCAAAGTTGATTCCAACCTCCATGGGAGAATCATTTTCGGGATTCGATTCCTCGAAATGAAAATTTAAATGTCGATATCTCAAACCAAACACTAATAATGAAAATGCATCATTCCGATTTAAAACATGGCGGATCCGGGAGCGCGAGGGCTCTCCCACCTTCCGCTACGTTTATTATTGAATCAGGTCGGATTTGGAGTGGATTAATTGTAATCCTCGTTTTGACCCCCACTTATCACTACATTCGCGGCGGATTAGAGTGGATGAATCAAAAAAAGAAAAGGAGTCTCCCGCCTCCTACACCATTTACTTGGTGGATCAGGACGAATTCAGAATAAATTATATATATTTTTATATATTTTTTATTTCCACTATTCAGAACGGATCGAGATGAGAGCTCTACAAACTTAGATCCATTTGCATCCTTATTGTGATTTTCGTTTCAAGTCTCAAATCCAAACATGCCCTATTTTACAGCTGAATTTTATCGTTATCTCAAAATTTTAACTTATTTAAATTAATGATAAAAATATAAAAAAATAATTAATACAATTTTTAATAAAGGGCGTAACCGAGACAAGCTAAAGTGCAGGGGGGCTATTTGTAATTTAGCCCCAAAATGGCAAAATATTGCGGAGAGAAACCCTTACACAAAAAAAAAAAAAAAAAAAAAAAAAAAAAAAAAAAAATCTCCTTTTCGCACTTCGCGCGCCCAAACAAAAGACGCCAAAGCATTTATCGCATCTCCGCTCCAAATAAAAAGAGAGAGAGAGAAAAAAAAAAAAAAAAAAAAAAAAAAAAAAAATCTCGTCCCCACAAATATCATCCCCTACTCGATCCACACCATCGCGTAGTGAGGAGGAGAAGTGGTCGCGGAGCGATTCGTTTCACCCCCTAATCTCTCTCCTATTTTATTTTTTTGCTATTTTTAAGGTATTAATCTCTTCTCTTTCCCTCCGCTTTTAAGTTTTTGATCTTATGAAGGTTCTGCGTTTGGTGATTGATCTTAGAAATTATAAATTTGTAATATCTTTTTTTGTGTGGTTCTAGCACCAATTTCTCCTAAATTAGAGCTTGATGATGCGTAGGAGTAATATGATTAACAATTCTTGGTTTTTTCTTTACGTTATTTAGGTTTATGTTTGGGTGGATTGTTCAATAATCAAAAAATAAAAAGGAGGCAAAAGTTTGGGCTTTTAATTATTTTTTGGGTAAAATGTATAGATACCTCCTAAACTTTAGCTCTTTTGCAAACAGGCGCTTAAACTTTTAATTTTGGCAATCATTTCTCCTAAATTTTACAAATAGTTTAATCTTTTAAGACTTCAAAATATATATATTTTAAAAAAATCTATTTATTCTCTTTCAATTTTGATAATTAAGTACAAACAATGGAAGAATAGGTACTAAACTTCAATTTTATTGCTTTTTTCACATGTTAGGATACAAAATTTAAATTTTTTTTGTGTTTTTGAAGCTTTATAAAATGGTATGCAATACATTCGGCCAAAACAATTGTGTAATTAATAATTTTAATTGAAGAGAGTGATTTTTGAACTATTTGATAAAGTTTAAGTGGTCTAATTGCTAAAATTGTAAGTTCAGGGCGCCTGCTAAGAAAAGAGCTAAAGTCAGGGGTCTTTATACATTTTTTTCCTTTTTTTTTTGGGTATGAAATTTGGACTTTGCTTTATTTTTTGGCGTAAAATAACGGATTAATTGCACTAGTAGCCCCCTGAACTTTTGCCAAAGTTTTGCTTTGGTCCCTATTCTCTAAAGTGAACTTAATGCTCCTGAACTTTAAATAATATGTTAAATTAGTCTGTTCTATCATCTGATGTTAAGTTCGTTGATATAACGACGTTACGAACACTAAGTCATGTTTTTTAACAAAAAAACTTGACCTTAAAAAGTTTCTTTCTACGTGAAAAAGGGTATTTGTTGTTTAAATGAGCTTTTTTGAAAAAATTGTAACCATCTTTTTTGTTAAATGATAAGTTCTAATTCGCGCCTTTAATGCATACATGAGTTCAGAAACAGTTTACTTGGCATTCTGATTTTTTTTTTTTAATCAGCAAAATCAACATCGAGCCAATTTGGTATATTTATAGAACTAGGCGGCATTAAGTTCATTTTAAAAGAATAGGATGCAAAGTGAAACTTTGATAAAAGTTTGGGGCTACCAAATGCAATCAACCCTACATTTTATGGCATCTAATTTTGTATATTACTACAGAAAAGTTGGCAGTGCTATTGATGATAAAAAGTGTATCTTCTAAAAGATGGAGTTTTTTCTTTTTCAATCTCTCTTTTGTTTGGCATCAACTTACAAATGCGAAAGGCTGCGGTTATCTTATTTAGTGTTTCACTTGTGTTTCCTATTACTTTATCCATGTGTAGATAGGTATAACTGCAGCTGAGACCAAGACAATTTATACTAACTTTAGTTTAAGATGCTGTTTAGAGTAATGGCTGAGATATTCCGTGGTTCTATTTGGCTGATAAAGCCGCTTATCTCATTTATTCAGGTCTAAGAACCATTTAGCTCTGCATGTGAATTTCAAACTGAAACCTGCCAATTTATGATAATTACCAATGCAAGTTAGTATTACCTGCAAGCCAGTCGTTGAACTTATGCGCAGAGACATTATTCTCAGGAATTAACTTATTGAACTTCGTAACTTCATCAACTTACCCTTGCCCCTGAACCTCATTCAATGGTTTTAATATTTGTTAGAGAACATGATTGTTTTATGATCTGTATTGCATAAAAAATCACCTTATGTTTAAATTTCAAGGGGAAAAAAAATTTGCTATATGATCATCTAAATAGTATAATGACAAAAAAAATAAAACCAGTTTTTTGTTTTCTTGAATTTAAAAACATTGGGTAATTCCTTATGCATATTCGTTGAAAAGAAAGGATTACTAAGCAAACATATACCTCCTATCCATTAAGAGCAAACATATGTTTTGTTTAGTAATTTTACCCTTAATGATCTTGTTTTTTCTGATCTAATCTCCGAGAAGTCAGATCCATTGGCTGGAAACAGTGCTTGTTTGGTTTGCTTCTACTGATTCTCTATATGAGAAGCAGAAGTCGAGCGCATTCGGCAAACAAAAATCTGGAGCTTTTCTAACTGAAGTTGGAATCTGAATTCGGCCCATATGCTGAAGGTCCAACCTGAAAATTATGCTTCAAGATTCTAACCACAGTGGGAAATCTTCAAGGGGATATTCATGGACATCAACTAAATCTAATTTAGAACCCTAGTAGCTAGTGCATTAAGAATGCCCCCAACAGCTTCTTGATCTTCAAGCTATTTATTCTGCTTTCCTGGCCTATAAGCTGATTCTAGCTTTGCGCCGATAGGCACCAAAGTGTTCCAAAAATATCGCTGTTGCCTTTTGTTCTCATGCAGAGAAGTTGCTGAAATAGCCAGGCTAAGAGGCAATCTAGTCTTTTTTCTCGTCCATCATCTGTTCTAACTGTTTTGGCTGTTCGTTTAATTCAGCAGGGTTGGTTAGGATAAAAGATGAGCACATTAGATGCAACTAGAGCAGAGCTTGCTCTCGTAGTCTTGTACTTGAACAAAGCGGAAGCGAGAGATAAGATCTGTAGGACTATTCAATACGGGTCGAAATTTTTGAGCAACGGACAGCCTGGTACTGCACAAAATGTTGACAAATCAACTAGCTTGGCACGGAAAGTTTTTCGGCTTCTGAAGGTCCTTTAAAAAAAAAAAAAAAAAGGATAAGATCCATAGAGTATGACATTTTCTCTATTGCCTATTCTAATATCCACTTTCTCCTCACCCTTGCAGTTTGTTAACGATTTGCATGCTCTTATAAGCCCATCTTCTCAGGAAACTCCACTTCCAGTTATCTTACTCGGGAAGGTTCTTTATATCCTACTTATTTTATAGCTGGTATCTAGTATCTTATCGTTTATGCTATTAATCACTGCTTTTGACATGTAATTTTTTTCAGTCAAAAAATGCATTGCTATCAACTTTCTTGTTCCTGGATCAAATTGTGTGGGCTGGTAGAACTGGGATTTACAAGGTAAACTTCCAATGTTCCCTCGAAGTTACAATTTTCGTCTTTCTTTTCTCTTTGTAAAGCCGGAATTCATTTGCCTTGTTGGTGTTTTACAGAACAAAGAACGTGCAGAACTAATTGGCAGGATTTCGCTGTTCTGTTGGATGGGTTCCTCTGCTTGTGCGACTTTAGTTGAGGTAGATTCCTTTAATTCTTTTGTGGAGTCTACATGCACATAGTGATGTGTTTACTGCTGAGAGAAATTCTCAACCATCGGAGTTGATTTTACCATATGTCTCTTTTGCTGGCTTTGGTCTTTGGTTTGGTTTGGCTTACCTACATAGTAATAAGACAGCAGCTCGCATAATAATTTGCAGTAGAAGAGATTCCGCTCTTTCAGATACTATAGCTCAGCATTTATATTTACGGACTGTCTTTTACTATATCTATTAATCTCAACCTATTTATGAGGAGTTTGCATCATAGTGTAAATATATATGCACATAGTGATCCAGTTGTGTCCACACATATTTTGTGATTACACCGTCTTTTATCCAGCTTGCAGAGATTGCGAGGTTATCTGCATCAGTTAAGAAGTTAGGGAAGGAGCTAAAGAATGCCGATAAATATAAAGTATGTTCCTGCGTCACTTCACTGACCGTTCATTACTTCTGATTCGTAATTGCCTAATTCTTGATGTTTACTCAAACACGGTGGTTCAGGACGAGCAATACCGAAACAAAGTGAAAGAGTCAAATGAAAGGCTACTCTCTTTGATAAAAGCATCTATGGATATAGTGGTTGCTGTCGGGCTGCTTCAGCTGGCGCCAAAGAACGTCACTCCGAGAGTGACGGGCGCATTTGGATTCATAACCTCGCTTATTTCTTGCTATCAGGTAACCATTCCATAGAAATCAGGAGAGTTTTTTTTTTTTTTTTTTTTTTTTTTTTTTTTTTTTTGTAGTTTCTTTTTCTATCTTGTGGTTTCTAATTTCACTTGTACCATCTTTATGCGCAGTTGCTTCCATCCCGAGCGAAAGCAAAGACAACATGAGGATGGTTCCCTCCTGTATTCGTCACTGTGGAATATCATTGCGATTATTAGAACAATATTTATGCCACACCTTGGAAAATAATAGTAACAGTAGTATGAAAGATGGACAGCTAATGAATGCACTTCAGGCTCTAGAGATTATGCTAAATATAAGTGGATACACTTCTAGAATCTATCTTCTTTTACCATAATGGTTATACAAATGCAGTACTTAATAATATACTGTAATTGCTGTTTGGTTCCATGCTTTATTGCTACAGCATTTTGCCCTAGTACTCTAGGATGCAGTAAAATGGAATTTTTCCCTAATTGGAGTTGTGTGCTATTTGAGGTTAAAAGGGTTGCAGTTTTTTTGTCTTCGTATATTCTCTTGGGCCTATTTTGAGGCTCTCCAATGAACATATGAGTCTTAAATTTTAGTTAGGGTAAGGATCTGTTTGTTCCTCCGGAGCTTTTGTGGAACTGCTGTTTACGGAAGTTGTATATGAAACTGACAGCTTCGTCACACAAAATATTCCCAACAGATTCCTGCTGAAGTTGAAGCAAAAGCTTCGAGTTGGCTCCTTGTTAGGCCTTGAAACTTGCTTCAATTCCTGCTCAACATGATGTTCTGAACTTTTGTTACCGCAAATGTGTAACTCCTCGTTCTTCGATAGATAAACTGTTCCAGAAGCTGCGTCTTAGGCATTGAGAATTTTTTGTGTTATTAGTTTTGTGGTGTAACTTTTTTTTTGGGGGGGTTAATGTAATTTCTTCACTTTGGATTGTTGTTCTTTTCGCAATTTGCAAACTCGCTTTTTACAACTCAAATTTCAGGTTTTTTCCTGTGATTCTGTGAATTTCTAGGGGAAAGTATGTTGTGCCATTGCGACTGAAACATGCAAAGAATGAGATTGTTTCTCTGCGACGGCCCATCTATAGTTGTGATAACAAAGCGACCATATATTATGAATCCGCGACTTATTTTGATACTAAATTCGTTTTGGTACCAGTTTACTATGACAGAAGCAAAAAATATTTAATTTGTTGAGTACGAAAATATTAAAAGAGGATTAAAAAAAGAAGGAAAAAAATGTATATAAATATTTACGTGGTTCCGCCACAGACCTTCGTCCACGTAGAGTACAAAAGATGTTTCTTTCACAAAAATCTTAGCCTTCAAAATACATCCGTACTCCCCTCTCATCTGATGTACCAAATTAATAGAATAATAAATATATTTATATTAAAAATTGAAATCCAATAAGCCTATAAATAATTTGAATAAAATTAGACATAATCTAAACAGCATTTCTCAATAACATTCCAGGTATGCAAGATCACAATAAGATAGAATTTTCGGTATTTACTGATTACGCGAATAAAGAGCATAATCTGATTTTGTGGAGGTGCTTTTCATATGAGGCTCATACTTCATGCAGAAGCGCGAATTTCTGCTTTCTTCCAAAGCACCAAAGCTGTTCTTTCGACATTAGTGCTGTTCAGAGCAGCAGGGAGAACTGATGGGCCGGTCCAGACAGGCCTAGGTCTTCTTTTTGCATCAAGATTCCGCGCAGAATCTGCTCCTCATGTACTCACCCTGCTCCTGCAGTGGTTGCCTCAGCTGTTATTTTTAATTGTTTCTGTAGAACGCAGAGGAAGTATGGTTCGTACCTTTTGCGAAAGCGATTCGCGCTAGAACGCGATGAGCCCGGATCGAAGAGGTTGATTCACGTGTCCTTGGATCGTCCTCGAAAGTCTTCAATCGTTCCAAACTCGCGGTGGATCGAACTACAAATGAGCACGATCTCTAATCCACCGTTCAAGACCCTCTAGAACAATAGGTTAACGAAGGATGTAATTTCTCTATATTTTTCTTGTCACGTATCATATGAGAGATAGCCCGTATATTTATAAGGAATTCCAAAATTCTAATGTGCAAGTAAAGATAAGACCAAATCGGTTTATATTACGTTATCCTAATCTGACTAGGATTAGGGCAAGTAAAGATAAGGCCAAATCGGTTTATATTACGTTATCCTAATCTGACTAGGATTTATCTCTAATTAACTTTCCAATTTAAAAGCGAGGAACATAATAACCATCGGATCGAGCCCGATTATGGGCGCAACCGATTCGGTCCGAATGCCAACAGTTTCAATTAAATTTCTCTCATCAAAATATTAATTTATTAAATTATGTGAAAATTTTCACGTCGGCACAAATGATATTTCTCATATTTCGCATGTCGGTACCAAATTTTGCCGCGTGATAATTTCATCGACCGACCGACGAGCTTTTTCGCGAAAGAGACAAATTAAAAATAATCAAATTAAAAGAATTTAGTGAACATTATGAATCAAATAAATGAATATTCGGGAAATTTTCTTATCTCTCGGCTGTAGTTCTCAAATTTAAGTAATGTTTCTAATGTAAAAAATTATGTGCAAAATATACTATGCTTAGTTACCAAAACAAAAAACACACAAAAATTTCAATATGCTGAAAAGTGGTTTTGCGGTTTTTTATTTTGCCACCATATAATTCAAAAAGTCACACTTAACCATTCTATTATTTTATTTTGTTTCATCATATCTGATGTTCAGCAGAACAATGCTTTAGTAAACTATAGATGATTAACCATGAATAATAAAATATAGATTCTAGAATAATAAAATATTATATTGTACGAGATAATAGTCGGCAAAAAGTATTATTTTCATCCAAATTACTTATTAGTATTCATAGTAAAATAAAAATAAAATCACAAAATAATTAAACATAACATATGAATCATAGAGTCCTAAAATAAACATATGTTAAACCAAATGGGAGCAAATTAAAATTTACTAAGAAAAAAAAGGAAAAATATGTTATACTGCTACAATCCTGCAGGTAGGGATATCAATGGATCAGATTTGGAATGAGTTTTCAACAACTCGTATCCGAACCTGACAATCAAAATTGAAATCCGAACCCGTCGGATTTTAAAAATTCAAAACCCGAACTCTAAAGCCTGAATATGAAATAATTATTTATTACCATATTTCAAAATATATTATACTAAAATATAATTTTTTTTAAAATTTAAATTCAAATTTTATATTAACCATTCATATACATTATGTAAGGTAAAAAAAATTAGGATTCAAGTTGGGTCCGGAGTCAGATCGAGTACAGGCAAAATCAGAATTCAAATTCGTCGAACTTTTATATTTTATATCCGTATTCGAAACATTATCCGTATAACATTAAATAAGCCCGTCCCATTTGAATTCGAATTCAGATTTAGATTCGACTACGAATTCAGATACAGATAAAATTTTAGATATCCGTGCCAGTTGGCATCCAAAAAAATTTACTATATGAGATATGACAGCCACACCACATCATTTATAACCGATCAAATATATTTTATAATGAGATAGGTATCCTCGAGAAGTCTATTTTAATTGACTGGAAACACCGCGTGGGCGTAACATTCTAGACCTTTTCCAGCTGCAGGGTCCCGAGGGAGCAAGCTGGCGGTCACTCAAAAGCCAACACCAACGGCTCTGATCTGCCGTACGAGCAACTGTACGGTTGATACATTGTCTAGTTCCTCACGTTTCGTTTCATAGTGTGGGACATGTACCTAGAGATTCCCCAATAAATGTTTTTTATATTTATTAATTCATATAAGATTATTATAGCCAACGTGTCTAAATCTATATATCACATATATTTTTATAAATCTCGCTTATTCGATACGGACACTTTTTGGATGCGCATTCAATTGTATTAAAATAATGTATACATACTTTATTTTATTTTTTCTATGCAATTTTACTAAAATTCATTTATACAAAAATATAATAATATTTTACCAAAATTAATATTTTATATATAATAAAAAAATTTATTATATTAATAATATTATATTTTATTAGCGGTATCCATGCCGTATCTATATTCTAATTTTTAGAAAGCTGCCGAATCGCAGTGTTCGAGTCGTGTTGTGTCCCGTATCCCGTGTCAGTTTCAGTGACGCCTAAATTTAAACTATACAAAATTTTTCACATCATATACAATAAGTTTAGGTATGTTATGTTATGCTGGTGATTTTTTTTTAAAAATTTTTATTGTATTATTTTTTTTAATTTTATATTTTAATCGTCATAGTATAAACTGTAGACTATAATGTAGTTCTTGGATGAAAGAGCAATGCTGTCTATACTCTTAAATATCTATATACTAGGCATAAATCTTATACTCTGTTAAAAAAACTATTATTTTTCACTAATTTTACTAATTAAATCGGTTTTAAATATTAAATTAAAATTGAATTTAGATTTAAACATATGAATCAAACTTAAAATTTAAAGTTAATGATGGACCTATTATTTGAATTCAAACAGTTGTTGATTTCACAGGTACGTATCTTAAACCATTCAATTTTCTACACATAATTTATTTTTAATTAGTTAATTATTTAAAAACATTTTATAATGTATATGACAATATTATTTTATTTTAACTAGGAACTAAAAATCTTGTATTCACTTTTAAATATAAGTATAAATAAAAATATTACATTAATACGGTGTACAATCACTATACTTTCGAAATTATAAAGGAGTTGGTGCTTCCGACTTTTTGGCTCTTAAATGAAAGATTGTAGGATTGAAATGATAGTATTCCTCCTAAAAAAATAATATTAATTTAAGATTCAAAAAATAGTCAAAAAATAAATTTATTAATTAAAAAATTAAAAATACTGCATGAGCAATACTTTCGGAAGTAGCATATTCAGACTATATTAATATATAGAGTGAGTCTAGAATACTCTTAAGCCTTCGTACTCCCACGTCGTTTTCGATGTTGGGACTTCCGAATCGACGATCGGCTCCGTTAGACTTGATCTAGAGTATTTGGAAGTATCTAGAAAATAAGTTTCGCGATTTTTCGATATCATTTGCCTGGTGATCGAAAGGCTCAAAATCAATGGCTGAAAAATAAAAATCTCATAAAATGCGATAATATGACTCTAAAATTTTGGATCAAAGATATTGATCTTGTTTTATATAGTATAAAAAATTTTCTATCAAAATTTTACGTGATTTGAATTTTTCTACACCGTTAAACTTGCAAACGGCTCACCACGACAATTAAAAATTGTTGATTTTGAGCCCTTTCGATAACCAGGCAAATGATATCAAAAAATCGCGAAACTTATTTTCTGGGTACTTCAAATACTCTAGATCTAAGTCTGATGGAGCCGATCGTCGATTCGGAAGTCCCAACATCGAAAACGACGTGAGAGTACGGAGGCTAGCCTAACTCTTGGGCCTGTTTGGATGAGGTATAAAGGAAAGTATAACTCCTTATTCCCTCCTTTATATCCAAACGTAAATCTTTTACCGAAGAATAGTAATTTTCGGTACCTGAAATAAGCTGGTATAATTTTTCCTATCTATACCCTCATTTTTTATATATAACTCTACCCACTATCCCTCTTATTTCATATCATCTATCCAAACGTTATTTTTTTTATCCTGAAATATAATCCAATTTTCATCCAAACTTTTTTTTTTATCCCCACACCTGTATCTATTCATGATTAGCTAGTTCTCGTTTATCTCTGAACCAAACGGACCCTAAATATATATAATCTAATTTTCATCCAAATATTTTTTTTTTATCCCCACACTTGTATCTATTCATGATTAGCTAGTTCTCGCTTATCTCTGAACCAAACGGGCCCTAAATATATATATATATATATATTTATTTATTTATTTATTTATGGGGTATAGATAGTTGTGCTCTTTGAGAATCGCATATACACGAGTGCAGAGTTTTAAGGGCAGCAGTGGCGTTTTACGCTTTTCCGTGCAGCAGATTCTGGGCTCGTTTTATTGGCTTTTTCAGAAGAAAAGGAAAAGATGAAGTGCTTCGCTCTTCTACGTGACGGTCGCCCATTGGCCACGCCTCACGTCCTTCCTCTTACTCTTTCTTCGCGCAAGCATTTGTCTCATCGACTGCGTTTTGGCACGCACGAAAAGAACGAACTGCTGCGGAAAATAAAGCCGAGTGAAATGATTTTCGATTATAAATATTTATTTTTTAAAATTTACTATATAATAATTTTATTTTTTTTGTCAGAATTTAAATTTTTTTAAAATATTAAAACTATCATTCTACGTCGAAATCAATTACGTAAAAAAATGAAAAATAAAATAAAATACTAACCTTTTTTTTTTACACCTTTAATTTTTATATTATTCACTTTTTATCGGCAAATAGCAGAACGGTAGGAACTTTGACTCTATATATAACTCTACAAACAAATAGTAGAAGAAAAATAATTTTGTCTGAACTTTAATTCTTTCGGAAATCTACTTCAACCTGAATCTCATCTTCGGTAAGACTAATAAGTTCAAGGCATTTTGAAAACAAGCTAGAAGTGAGGAACGGAGGAGAACTGTTAGAGAACGCCATATTCCTCGCCGTTTCTTATGTTCGGTCTCGAGACATTTTGAAAATAAGTTTTTTTTTTTTCTTTCTAGAAGAGAGGACTCTATACTCAACACTGTTCCTCACATCTGACTTTGAGATATTTTGATACATCTGATAGGAAGCGTATCTGGGAAAAGAATCGTTAGGAGACTCGATATTCAACAGCGTTCTGCGCGTCCGGTCTTGATATATTTTAATAGACCAAAGATATAACTTAAGTAAATAAAAAAAATGATATGAAATAGTACTCTAGTGGAATTCGAATTTATAACTTAACTAAAAACTTTATACTCTGATACCATGTGAAATAATGTGAAGCAGCCCTAATGAAGTTTTTGCGCTTGTAAACAACCATATGAATAGCAATTAGACACCCTAAATTTTATCAAATAGCTCAATATGGCAGCGACACGGGCTCGGATATAGGATAGATCGCGGAGCTGAGGCTGCAGAGGAGGGTGTGGCCGTGGA